>CM065368.1:16072706-16736415 GCA_033032245.1 Poecilia picta
TTTAACCCTGATATTCATAACTCACTGAAAACCTACTTAAATACTCATGTTCAGGTCAGACCGGTCTGAAACTTCTCCCTTGTGATTTTAACATCATAGTTCCAAGTTCTTTCCTGTGATGTTCCATCCCTCACTTGTTCCTCTTGTAAATCTTCTTGGCGAAGTTGAGGAATATTGAGTGAGGAAGGTTCTGAGCGTGCCGAGCGATGAGCTTCTGCAGCCGCTGGTAGCTCTCCTCTTCATATGTGTGATACAGTTTTGGCATTTGTAGGGCGTTGTACAGCTCTTTGACCTTCGCCACGCTGGCTTCATCCTTGCGCCCGTAGCAAGCCTAAAGAGAATGCGAACACATCAGCTCTTGATGCAAAATCAGTGGAAAATGAGTTGCGTGAAAATAAAGAGAAACACACAAAATTAACCTTCTTATGAGCCCATCAGAAACCCCAGACCTACATCACAGAGAAACCTTTTAGGGGGAGCCACAAAAAAGATCCAGTAAGATTCAGTATTGGAAAATGTTTCAGAGGATGACGAAATGCTGTGGAGATGAAATTGGTCTGAACTGGTGCAAATTAACCTAAAGCTGCTTCACAGACAGCTGCCATAAACACCTGCCAAACTATAAAAATAGGGGGTTTCTTCATTGTGAGATGTGCAGTGGCTCAAAGGGAAACAAGAAATCCCATGAGTCTTAAAAGAGCATCAGATTTAACTGGATTTCCACAGAACGGTTGTTAGCACAATTTTCCATGAACATCCAAAACGTGGATGCACTTAAATTATTTCAATAATATTTCTTCAGAACAGCAGGATTACATCAGCTGCAATGGAAAGTTTTTAGTAAATCATCGACCTCCTGAAAGTAAACAAGAGGAAACAGAAAAAGGACAGGACATGGAATGGGTATCTTTGTGAAACGTCATTATTACCAGCCAGAAAATGGCTGAAATAGGGAAACTGGCATTTTCATTCTGTGAATGAAGGCTAATGTCTTAATAAATGCTTGGTTTTTGTTGGAGACGACATCCATGCAAGGAAACAAATCGTAATCTGACGTTTCTGCATTGGAGTTAAACTTTGGCCCATAGATTAGGTCGCTATGAAGAACATTTTTTGCTCAAATGTTAATGCTGCATAACAAACCTCACCTCCAGAACTGATCTCTGCTCAGGAGTCATCACTTCTAGAGCTTTCACCACCAACCAGCTGCATTTGTTGTCCTGGATGTCTGTCCCGATCTTTCCAGTCACAGCCGGGTCGCCATAACAATCCAAGTAGTCATCCTGCGGAATAAAACGTATAAATGGCTTACCTTCGCAGAAGACATGGCAGCATGTCATTTAGGCAGTGAGAAAACCGATAATATTAATAACCAACTACCTGTATTTGGAAAAACTCTCCCATCTCCAGTAAGATGTGCTTTGCATTACTGTGTTCCTCTTCGCTGTCAATCCCTGCCTGCAGGAATGAAAGTGCAGCATGTAAGAGAAACCTACTGCATGCTTTCATTACTTTACAAGGGCAAGCTGTGCCGGCTTATCTTTCACAAAGAAACAATTCTGCAGTGTTTAACTTATTACCCCTAAACAATGTTAATTAGCATTGTGGTTAACAATACAAACACACTCACCATGTACATTGCAGAGGCCACAGGGAGATAAAACGAATAAAACGCAGTCTTGTATTTCACAATTGCTTTATACCTGTAAAGAAGAAATTTATTCATTTTTTTAATTTTGATAAATTGCATATTTAAATACATCATTTAAGATATGTTTTCTGTTATTACCTTTCCATGGTAAACCTGTTCAGGTCAATGTGACCAGGTGGAGCCGTAATGAGGTCCAGTGTCTGTCCAAGTTCAGTCTGGAAGGTGGTCTGAAACACAAAAAGATAATAATAAAGAACATAATTTTATAGGGAAAAATATTATTTACTTTTCTCAAAGAGATAAGCAGGTTTAAAATCTGCAGTAATACACTTTTAAACAGCAAAAAAAAATTATCTTAGCAGATACTTTTACAGCATCTGAGCAATACATAAAAACCTAAATGAACAATAGGGAGGAAGAATCAGAGGACAGAGGAAAGGGAGATAAAAGACAAGTAACAAAGAACAAAATGTAGGACAAGAGGAACAAAGAGAGGAGTTAATGAAATGAAAGGACAAGACAAGACTGAAAGACAGGAGAGAAGAAATTAAATTAGGGAAGGTTAAAAGTTCATATTCTGATCTGTACAAACATATCTTTTTAGGAAAAACTACAGAATTATCCGTCTTCAAGCCACAGTGGAATCTTAAACATGGAAAACTTTCTGTTGCGATCAGCGTCGCTCTCGGAGCGGACACATCCCACCCAACACTTAGATAAACACAGCCCACCACAATGCTGCTTCTCTCCAGGGACTGAGACTTACCTCATTAAAAAGCTCCAGTAAATGGACGTAATAGGGCTGACCCCTGCATTGTCTTCGAAGGAGTCTATATATTGATGCCTCCACAAGAAAGGAGTCATTTATTGCATCCAGGCCTATTCCGGTCTTAAAAGAGGAAGTAGAGAATATTTACTTGTGTGCAAATAAATACATTTTAGCATCCATTTTTTCCCCATGACTTGAGTGCTCACCCTCTTGTACCAGCAGGGCTGTCCTCTCCGCGTCACAGATGCGTCCATGATGTCGTCTGCCATGAGGAAAAATGCTTGAAGCTGTAAGAAACAGTGACAATGCTGAGGCTGGAGATGAACAAGAGTTTACAAAGAGCTCAAACTACATTGCGTTGCAGTTTTTATCCCTAGATGTTTTCAAATTCTGTCTTACTATGACTAAATACTTGTATGCATTTTATTGGGGTTTATGTGATAATTAAAGGCTCTGGCTAATTTCACAGTATTAGACTTCAAATCCTTACCATCTCTATGCACCAGCCGACCATCAGAGCTTTCTGCACAGCATCCTGACTGAGCTGGGACGGCGGAAGAAGCTCTCTCAGGGAGCCAATTACAGACAAACCTCTGTTCTTCTTGCCTCCAGGAACATTGTAATCCAAAATCTAAAGCAGAAAGTGGATAATTAGACCAAATCAAAACTACTGGCTTTGCAGCGAAGCTCACAAAGTGATGATAAATAAATCTATGCCTCTCTCAGCCTGTTCAAGGCGTCCGCCAGCCCAGGATCCCGGAAGTCCCTCTCGGTCAGCTCCGTCACCAGCTCCTCAAACTTGGCATCAAACAGCTGAGGGTCCGACAGCAACGCCTTTTTGCTGTGCGTCCCGTTGCAAACGGTGTCCCCCTGCAAACAGGAGGCAGACGGCACAAATGCCCGACTTTTAAATCTGAACGGAGACGCAACCAACGACATGGCCCGAATGGTTTTAGGTGCATTAAATGCACAGCTCAGCAGCAGGCGTCTCATTCTGGAGCAAATTCACTTCAGGGGTTAAACTTATCGGATGTGTAGTTTTAGCGGCAGCATGACGTTAGAAACTCGTTTCGGTCCACGGGAAAAGCCAAGCTGGCTGGATTTGTAATCTCGTACGAACAACACAGAAGGACTGTGATTAAGAGAATTGTGGCTTGAAGTTTAAATTTTCAAGACAACGAAGTAAGCCTCTGATTTGTAACTTCCGCTGCATATAAATTCATGCTCAAAAAGCCCCGCTTTTAGAAATATTTATTCAGGACTCCACTATCTCACTAACATTGTGGATTATTTAAAATACAGCATCTGATCTGTAAAATCATTGTAAACATATTTTATATATAAAACCCAGAATATTAAGTATTAAATATATATATTTTATTTGTACAAATCAAGAAAGGAGCAAACTTCACAAGTTACATTTTAGAGTACACATACTTAATCTACATCGATCCTGTACGAATCTGGCAAGTTTACGAGTAATCAAATTGTCATTTGAAAAGTTTCATAACGGAGGGAAATATACCTTTAAATCGAAAGTTACAAATCTAAAGCTAACTTCAGCATCGTCAAACTGCGTCGCTATGAACTATGGGATTTAGTAGATGGCTAGTTTTCAGCTTTTAATCTGTTATCATGCGATGTATTATATAACCTTATGCTTCGTTTGATTATATATCTTTACATACCATAATATCTTTGATCTCTTATTCCAAACTGCGCCGTATGGTTGAATAAAAATCAGCTTTTATCTCCTTCTCGCAGACAAACGGAGGTCTTTGAACGCTTCTTCAAACCAGGATATGGAGATTGTAGTTCATTACCTCACCCTGGCAGTTTTTATCTGGAATTATCGGAACTAAATGTCCCAGAGTCCCTTGCATATGGGCGGGGTAAGAAAAGGCTTCATCTGACATTAGACGTTTTCATTGGCTGCTCGCATCGAACCAGGATGGGATCTTGTGGTGATCAACCAATAGGACCTAAACATGGGCGGAGCTTAAGTGGAGTGGTCAGATTAAATCAAGCATTTATTGCACAGGTGAAATAAAGAAGTAAAATAGCAACCAGTAAAATTGCAGAGTGATTTTACATCATTTCTCTACAAATCTGTGATGTTTTTAACCGAGAGTGAGGTGGCAACAACAACAAAAAAAGAAAATTAATAAATAAAACAATTACTTTATAGCTGTATAGTGGCTCCAAATGTTAATTAATTAATTGATTAATTTATGTTAGTCTCCTAAGGGAAAATTAAACTCCTAAATATTTAAAAACGGTGCATCATTTTAACTTTCTAAATCTTATTTCGGCTTTTACTTTATTTGCAGAAACTCTTCATTTAATTAGAATTTAATGTTACTTTCCAAATTATTGATCTTTTATGAACTGATAAAATTTCTGTGTTTGTAATTTCTCTTTTGTACCTGCAATTATTATGATAGTGTTGATGATCTCTGATGGAGTTCATTCCAGCAGAAGAGATCTCAAACCCAAAGGGATTTATCATGTTAAATAAAGGTTAAATAAATTATGCTTTATGTTATTTAACTATAAATTGTTGTACAAACCCACACAGTAAAAATGCCGGTGTTGAATTAACACCCAATAGTGTCTATATGTGTCCAAGTCAGCTGGTGTTAAAGTAACACTTTGAAAGTGTTAAAACATCGACACCCATATTTTTGTTAAAAATCATTGGTCTATAATACTGAAATGGGTTTAAGAAAAGTTAAACTTTCCATTTCTGTGTATTGTTTGAATATTTTCCACTGGATTTGATTGATATTGACACCTTGTGGGTCAATTAGTTACTTTTTTAACACCACATTATGTAGTGATCAACACTACACTGGTGTTACTTTTAACATATTTTAACACTAACACCGCTGTAATGTTAATTTGACACTCTGTAGTGTTGAGTTTAACACCAGCTGACTTGGACACATAAAGACACTTTTGGGTGTTAATTCAACACTGGCATTTTTACTGTGCAGAGCTGTAGAGGTCACGTCAAGCTAATATAAAACATTAAGAAGAACTCTGGTTGTGCCATGAAAAGATCCCCTACTGAATCTGACTAGTATTTGCCTTTAAACCTTAAGTTTTTTATATATTTTATCCTGTAACTTTTTAGTAATCTTGGATATTAGTTTGAATTAAAAAAAAATCTTAAATCTGACTTTGACCATGCCACATTTTAAATATTAATGTGCAATCTCCTACAGCTCTGGTCAGACGTTTGGGCAGGAATGTCATTATATTTCAGCTTTAAGGTTTGTCTTAAACTCATTTTTTTCAGAGTTGACTTAGAGATTTTTTTTAAAACAAGAATGGCATGCTTCATTTGAATTTGTTTTCTGGGTTTTCTGATACGCACAGGGTCAGAATTGTGCATACAGACACTCCTACACTTCTATTTGCTTAAACACCATTTGACACAGACCTGGCAAGTACCGCGATCAGAACCATTCCAGAAACTCAATATTAGTCGGATTTATCTGTCCCTAAGCAATTTTTCGGCCAACTAGGTTCTGCTTCTATATTGCTCCACCTGCATTGTAAAATGCATCAGCACTACAGGCAGCGAAACAGACCCTCAGCATGATCCAGCCACCACCATGCTCTTCAATGATTTAAAGAACACAAAGCCTCTCCTTAATTTGTCCAAAGATACAAATTAAGTAACTGTGCTTTGTCTGACCATGGTGACCATAGTCATATATATGTTAACTTCTGAACACCTATAAATGGGACAAACATGAGTTTCACTGCAGGTGTCTTAAAAATTACTATCTTTCATAACACTTAAACAACAGCAACTTTTTATTTTTTTATTTCTATTATTTATTTCATATATTTAAGTACATAACTTGCAATAAAAGTTTTTCTATCCACACTGCATTTAAATTTCAAATAAGTGCCATATTTAGTGTACATTTATCATTCAGAGTGAAAGGTTTTAGCAAGGTGGGCCTGCAATACAGATGTCTCTTTAAATGAATAAAATTTAATGCAAGACAGGAGGTAGAAACAAATCCCATTGCCTTTCCGAGTGTGTTTGTGTTTTTGTGTTTGCTAGTGTAGATGCATTCTTGTACGTTCCCAGGATGTGCCTTCGCTGACGTCAGTGTATCCAGCTTAAAATCCAGTCTGATATAAATGTGTTTATCACTTCTAGAGTTTGTTTTCTTTTTCATTTAATCATCTTTACACAACCACTGTACAGCCGAAATGGAACAACACACAGTGCGTATCCAGAACTTCATGACACATTTACTGCAAGAGCCTCTCAAAGCAGTTCGCATCTGACAAGGATCGTCCTCCTGTAGCCAAGGTCCAGAGGGGCGCGTGGAGCCACCTGGCAAGTGACTTTGTCCCTGACCTCAACCAACATTTCAAGTGGCTGCACTGTAGGTCCTGTGTGCAGGAGGAGAAACAGAATAAAGAAGCAAACATGCAGATAAAGACATTCGGAGCAATTGTTACTTAGTTACGTGGACAGGCAGAATCAAATGCACAAGGTTCCCGCAGTATTGCAGCTGTAGCAAAAACATGCACCTTTTTGTGTGCATATCACACACACCGTGGTACAATCCAACCACTGGAGTCATGTCTGTGGTGGCCATTGGTGTCTCTATAAGGAATGCTGGCTGCTTTGTTTAGGCAAAAAAAAAAACAACTCTTAAAATAAAGAGGGGGTGGGAGGGAAGAGTCAAATAAAGCTGATTTAGGATCTTTTTTGTAACAGCATTTGTCCTTAAGTGCAAACTCACTGGTGCATCTTACGGTACATTAAACAGAGGCTTCCAAAAGTATTCACACCCCATTTACATTTTTTATATTTTGTCTTGCCACGACATGAAATGTTATGAATTTTCTGTGACTATTATGTGAAAGACCCGAGACTAACTAGTACATGATTGTGAAGTAGGAGGTAAACGATCCATGGCTTCCAAACTTTCTTATAAACAAAAATCTGAAAAATGTGTTGTACAGTTATAGTTATACCCCTAATGAGAGTGCAGTTCAACTGTTTGCCTTCAGAAGTCATTTCATTAGTGAGTCCAGCGTAAGTCAGCAGTAAGTAGAGCTGAATGATATATTGTATATTTATCATTATAGCAGCATCACTGTTCACAAGAATGAGTTTGAAAGAAAAAAAAAAACAACTGGATCGCCTTCTAGTGCCATGCATTAAGGCTCTCCATGACTGTAGGTTGACTTGGTGTTGTCTGTTGTTTACAGCAGAAGAAAATGTTTCAGGGGGGCATTAGGACATTCTGGTAAAGTCATTAAGAAATGTCTGCTACATGTTTATTTGTCAAAACAACACATATAGGTCAATTTGTGATTTTTTTTCAAACATGTTTAATTTTGTTCCAGTAAGTGGGTAGATAATTTCTTATCTGTAATTTATCGTTTCTATAAACTCAAGGCCAGAAAACCTGAACACTGTTTAGCTAACAATTTATTTATCCACAATCAGTAAAAATTACCTATGTTCTGCTCTGCGAAGGCCTCAAAAGTAGGAAGCGTTGGCAGGATTTCACAAACTCTCCCCATCCAATTTGACTAAACTTGGGCAACTTTGCAACAATCAGTGGGGAAGCTGCAATTTCGGTAAAAGGCGGACCTGCACTGATTAATAGTGTACACTATATATACTCTTCAGACTTTCATCTGAGGAAAAATAATTATTGGAGTCCAAGGTATGAATACTTTTGAGAGACACTGTATTCAGCTGACTGCTTTTGGTGGTATTTATCTTAATATATATGGAAGACGAAAATAAGGATTTCCTCAATCTTGTCACCTGAGCAAAGAAGTGGTCTAACAGCGATGTAGAAAAAAAAAATGATGAGAAACATATTGGAACCCATAATGTTGCAAAAGACTAAATGCAATAGTACTGTAAATGGTCATTCTCTTCTGATCATTGTTCTCCTGGTTCGTAAAGAAAGCCGGAGCTCTGCGCTGACATTCAGTCCATCAGAAGCACTTCTGAAGTAAAGCCGTTTTCACAGCTGACCTCTGGAAATGGAGGCGACAAAGAGAAAAAGGGGGGAAGACATTTGAAAAATAAATTCTGAATGTTTTCACTTTTGCCAAAATCGTGCTGTCTCGTCTTCCTCTTTCCTCCTCCGCCCTCCTTTTCTCGTCACAGCGCAGACTCTGAATAGAGAGCTCCAGATGACCCGTGAGGCGCATGAGGCGCCATCAGTCGACGCAACGACGAAGTGGAGGAGCTCAGATCTCCACAGCTGCGCAGGTGGATCCCTTCTGGCGCTCGACTGCTGTAGTGCCGGTTGTGTCTACTGTCGCTATGGGAGTGGTGATGTCCCCGGCGGTGAGGGTGATGGGAGTGAGCGTTGGGGTGTCCGCGGCTGGTGCTCCAAGGGGTCCGCGACACCTGGAGGTAATTTAATGAAGCTGAAGATGATCTGGAGGTTGGAGATGCTGAATAAGTGCTGAAAATGGGTTAGAGTTTGGGCATCATACTTGCTCAGAAGACAGGTGGTCAGAGCCAGCCGTCTCAACTCCACTTCTCCTCTTTGTCCCCTGTCCTGTGCTCCCAGAATGCTCAGAAGGTGGCCCCAGGTTACGCTTGGAGCGCTGTAGGAAGCGAGCCACCAGAACTCGGGTAACCTTAACAAAAACAAAAAAAGCAAGAAAAATAATAAAGTCAGAGCTTGGTGTTTTTTTTCCGTTTTTCTTAATTTTTTGATACCTGATTTACCTTCAGGTCTCCTAGAGAGCGGTGGCAGTCTTTAGGTATACGTATAGGTGAGGTGGGTGCAGGTTTAGGAGGGATTTGCACACCTGTGGCTGTTGTCTTAATGCCACCTTTACTTGGCAGGGCAGAAGGAGGAGCCACAGAAGAGCGAGGCAACAAACACGCTTCGGAAGACGGAGCTTTGATGTCAAAAAAAGGACAGAAATTGCAGGTGTTATGTTCTACAATGAGAGCGCGAACTTGCCTTCATATTTACCAGGTACACCAGTTCAATTGCTTCTTAAGGCAATTGATGAAACAACCAATTACATAGCTGTGACTCAGTGCATTAAAGACACAGTGTAGAGAGTATTTTTCTATTATTTTTTAAATTCTTATTCAGGACCTCTGATTATGTTTTGTTTCCTAAGCAGTGGTAAACTTCTTCACTGCCAAATTATGCCAAACAATTTGTCTCTGCCCTCAACTTAAAGACTGTGTGTGTAATATGCAATCTTTTTTTAACTTATAGTCAGGAAGGTATCCTAAGCAGTGGCAAGAAGAGATTATGAAGACATTAAGAAGAGTGTCTGTGTATGCAAAGTGTTTTTGGAAGATTAATAAAGTTACAAAAGCAAAGTGAACTGAACAAGTCGAGTTCACTTTGACTTATGATTCAAAGTGAACATGAGAGACTTTAAACGTTGCGTGATTGTTGACGCCAGATAGGCTGGTCTGAGTATTTCAGAAACCGATAGAGTAGGAGTTTCAACTCAAAACCATCAGAAAATGGTCTGAAAAAGATCAAAAAGCAACCACTGGTCAGGAAATGTATGGAGAAGAAGAGTCTTATTTGTATCAGAGGTCAAAGGAAAGTGGGAAGATGCAGCAGCAGAAGACCACACCAGTTGCCACTACTGTTAGCTAAGAACAGGAAACCGAGGCTATAATTCACATAAGCTTGTAAAAATCAGATAATAACAGATTGAAAAAACATTCCTGGTCTGATGAGTCTCAATTTCAGCTGTGACATTCAGATGGTGGAGCCAGAATTTACCATAAATAAAACGAAAGCATGGATCCATCTCGTGTTACCAAGGTCAAATCACCTCAACCTGCTTTGAACATGACAATGACTGTGGCCTCCACGGCCACCAGAACCTGATCCAATAGGGCACCTTTAGGATGTGGTAGAACAGGAGATTTTCCTCTGGGTATAAGCTCTTACCTGTGTCTGTAGATGCCTTGCTGCCTCCGGACCCAAAGTCAACTGGAACAAAAAAGGGAAAAAAAAAAGTATATTTTTGTCATCACTGTAAAACTGGAGTAAATGTTTTCTCGTTAATCCTCGCCTCACCTGTGTCTGTTGATGAGCCGAGGCCTGGCTCACTGTGCGACCGCACAAGGCGTAAAAAGCCTTCACTCTGTCTTCTAACGGTCCCTCCATGTTTGTCACTTCTCTCAGCCCTTCGGCGGAGGTAAAGGGCCCCGTGAGGAGGGAGCAGTCCGTTCCCGTGCTCACAGGCTGCTGAGGAAGACGATGGAGGGGGAACAGATGAGGCCGGGGCAGCTTCCTGGTTTGAGGGGTCGGTGAGGTTCACCTGAATCTCTGGGATGAAACGTTGCTGATGATTTGGAGAGTTTCCTATTGCTTCCAGCTGGGAACAGCTGCTAGCAAACACAGCCTGGCGGTGCAGCACAGGAGACCTGGAAAACGGACTGGGAGAGTTAAAATTTCTCCTCAAAACTTAAGGAGGAATTTTAACTGTTTTGGAGCTTTTTCTCACCTGTATGTATTGGTAGCTGTGCTAGGCGAGGAGCAGGAATTAGACCGTTCCCCTCTGAGGAACCGTCTTGCCCTTGGCCCTCCTGCCAGCGGACTCTCTGGTGTTTGACACTGTGGACCGCGGAAAAAGCCGTCGCTCCTGTCAGCACAGGTTCTGTTGCCCCCGTGGGTCCTTATCCCAACCTCCATCAAACAGGAGTCTTCAGACGGGGAGGAATCATCAGGGATGTCCACAATCTCTGACATTAACAGAGAACCACTATCCATAGATACTAACAAGGAAAAAAAATGTTTTCCTTTATTATTCTGGAAAACCCTTGAATGTTCAGTCAGGTTTTACAATATTGAATATGCCACCTTGTTTGACATTTCTTACCAATTTCTCAAATGTATCTACATAAAACTGCAGATTTCCTCTAAATCTTCTCATTTATTTTTGAGTGGTGATATGTTAAATAATTTAACATTAAATTGCTTTCTAAATATTAGTAACCATTAACTTATATAACATTCCCAGTTAAGAAAAAAACTTTAAATGCCTGTCAAGGTTTGTATTATTACTGAAGCAACTTTATGCTTCATTTTTAAATTGTCCTAAACCACATGTAAAAATATATCTCACATTTCCAACTGTTAGCTAAAGAAGCTAAAGACACATTTTACATGGGGTTATACAGAAACATAACGTTACACATTATTATTTATATTCCACAGCACAATGAGGAGAGTCATCTATTAATGGTGAAAATGCAGAACCAGTGCCAGCCCTGCTTGCTTCTGATTTCCCCACCCCACATCTGAGATGATGTTCTTGAGTTTAATTGGTTTTAATGAGGCTTGGTTGTTTGGTGGTTTGATGTCTAGAAAATGGAGCAGAAGCAATTTCCTTAGAAAAAACATCTAACTCAGTTTGAAATTGTAGGAGAATGTGCTTATGGTCATCGTTGTGTTGGACAACAACTCCAAAAAGTTAAAAGTTGACATAAAAACAATACTGAGCATCATCATGACATCCATAGTAAAAAACATGGTGGTGGCAGCGTTATGCTCTGTGGTTACTTCTCTTCATAGAAGTGGGGCTTTGGCTTTTGGTGGGTTAAATTCTTATTGGTGATACAGTTTAGTTTTGCCTCCAATCTTCCAGGTATCTGCTAGAAAGCTACAAGGTGAGGAGGGATTTTATTTTTGAGCATCTCTGGGAGTCCAGGTATACATGTATAACATGTATACCTGGACTATACATGTAGTCTGGCTGACTTCATGGGAGATAAATACTTATGACCATGTCATATTTCATGTTTCTTTTTGATAAATTTGGAAACATTTCTAAATTTTTCTGTCCAGATGGTATGACCAGTGTACATTCACAAGAAATTATTTTAGCTTTTTATTATATTATTATTATTATTATTATTATTATTATTATTATTATTATTATTATTATTATTATTATTATTATTATTTTATTATAGCAAATGGTTCCAATGAAAGAAAGAGTGAAAATTTTAAAGGGGTCTGAAAACGTCTTGTTCCCACTGCATGAGAGCAATGTAATCTTGTGCTTCTATTGGTTTTGAGTTGGGATTTTTATTGGCTGCTGTTAGAATATCAAAACAGCAAAAGAGCAATCCTAGTTTATTATGGGCTTTCACTATTTTTCTTTGGCCTTTTGTCTTCATTTACATCTTCAATGCAACTACACACTCAATTTACCTATATTCTACACTTGACACAACATGACAGACAGACATGGTTGGACTGTTTTTGCACCTTCTCCGCTAAAGGCTGTAGAGGTTCCTCTCTCTCCAGACAGCTCAGTACCATGGGCATCAAACACGGTTGCCTTGACAATCACAAGAGACAAGGATCAGGACAGTCAAAGGATGTATTACACAAAATGAAGAAAGATGCTGCAGAGTGACGTATAGAAGCTTAGCACTACCCAGTTACATCTCTTTTATTCTGAATATTTAAATGTACCGTTTTACTTAAAGCTAATGCATAAACATTATTTTAATTGAGCAACAAAGATTATTATTTTTGCTTCATTTGTGAAATTTAATCTCACATGATTGCCATCACAGTTTTTTTTGTCTTATGAGCTTTTTGGGGGAGAAAATTGTTGTTCATCTTATTCGGTATAAGAAATACATGGACTATCATTCATTTCTAAAACTAAATCTAAACGGGCCATATCCAATTACTCCCACTTTTTAGTCTTAAGTCATTGTTTTCTGCATGTTTAAACCAGGGAGTTTGTGGTTCCCAACATTTATGTCTTGTATGTATTTTGTATAACTTACTGGACACTTTCAGAAAGTGGGTTTTACAAGGTAGTGACTTAAGATTTTACATGGCACTTTCCCATATTTTTGGCAAAGTACACCACAGGTTCAGGAAAGTACATAAAATTTTCTTTATAAGTCCCAAGTAAGTTCCTGATGTCGCCTTACAAGTTCCTGCAAAGTGACAAGTAGATTCCAGGGAAGAACCTTTGAAGTACTCAGTAAATTACAAGACAAAGTTCTGAAAATTATCTAATAAAGGTAATAAAGTACCTGATACATTCCTAGAAAAAAGTAACCAGTAAACTCAAAGAAAAGTTCTGGGAAGTACCTGGTAAGTTCTATGAGAGTATCTTGTTATTTATAGGAATGTACCTGGTAAGTCTTTGAGTTCCAGGGACATTCCAGGAAAGTGTCTGGTTAGTTCACTATAGGTCCCAGGGAAGTATCTAGTAAGTTGCTGGAGAGCCCCCAGTTAGTTTCAAGAAAGTTTCAGAAAGCACTGGGATAATTCCCTCAAAGTTACTGTGAAGATCGATCAAAGTTCCCGGTAATTTGTTGCTCTATCATGCACCAGCATCCCTGTTATTTAAATCTATTTCATCAGCTAACTTTTGTTCTTATCAAAATTAGGTAATGTTTTCTTCCCTAAACATAAGTAGGAGTAATTCTGAGCAAATGTCCGATGGTACTGCGTGTACCCAGCAGCTCACCTGGCTCGCAGCTCTTTGGCCCATCACAGCTTCATAGGGAGGAGGGCAGTCAGTGGGGTACAACGGGACAGGACTCTCCATGGAGCCATTATAGGTGATGCTAGATGTTGATGCAAACACGTTAATCATTCTTTAAAAGTGTGTGTTACATTATAAACACAATGGCTATTACAGAACACACAGATTGATAATATCACAAAAGTAGTGTAGCACCTCTGAGCGTCTGTCTCTGAGCTGCAGGTGTATTCAGGAGGGTAGTAGGGAGGAGGAGGGATGGGCGGCACAAACTCCTCAAAGTCCATGATGTTGGTCAGGAAGGCGTCTTGCGGAGTGGTGCATTCTGGGTTGACTGAGCGGGAGCGATGAGGGGCGAGCTGAGCGGTAACCACAGAGGATGCATTAAGGTTTCGTTTGTATTTAAAACTGATACCTTGAATTCTAGATGCGACTCTGCTGCATCGTAAAAAAAAAACGATCAGCCACTGAAATGAAATGTGCTGCGTCGGCGCTCTCACCAGGTGCACGAGATCCAAGGAGAATATGTGGATACTGCAAGTCACAGTGGACAGCGTACAAATGATGGTGGAGAGAATGCTGAGACCACACGCACTGAACAGGAGGTCCTGCACATAAAAATGGCATTCACAAAAAACTCAACTCAAACATTTTTTGGGTAATTTGTCTGTTATGTAATATTTAAAATGTAACACTTTATGCTCACATATGTTTCCTATGTCAGGCAATTTTGTAGGGTGCTAAACAATTTTTGAACAATGGTAAAGATGTGTAAAAACCCCCAAAACAAATAATTTGTAGCTAACACTGAAAATGTTTTATAAATTCAATGTTTAATTTGTTAAAGAATGTTAAAAAGACACTTGTCTAAACTTTCCTAATAAGTAATTCATGTCTTTCTGTTTCCATAGGATATTGTTATGATGCGATGGACATTATGCTTAGGATCATTTCTCTCAGTCACGCTTAAAAATTGGAAAGGCGAGAGAGCATGAAATTACAATTTTGCTACAAAAAATTACTTGTCTATATAGTCAGTCAACAAGTAAGTTTGAAACAAAAACTGTGACAAGCAAAGCTGCACCAAGATGGGAAAAAAAATGATTTCTTCCCCCAACATCTCAAATGCTATTGGGAGTTTAACTGGAACTGTCAGCTTTGGTCGGAGGAAACCGTAATCGACTGGGACATCTTAGAAATAGCACAAAACTCACTCCTGGGCGAGCAGAGGTTAAGAGAACAGAGGAGAGGCTCCAATATTCCGGATGATCCAGAGAAAGTGTGCAAAAAAATATCTGCCTCACTACAAGGTCCAATATTTTTTATATATTATGTAAGACTAAAGCGCAGACTATTTTTATGCTGGAATAAATATTTTTATTTTAAGCTTCCCCTCCACACACACACACACTTTTGCCAGGAAGAAATGTGCATAGTACAGTGCTTACCTTTAGCTGACGTTTGACTGAGTTACAGTCACCATTCTGGGTCAGAACCAGGGTATCCTCATCCACCATGGAGCAGGCTGGAGGGCCTGTGCAGCACACACAGAGACCATTCTCCCTCTACACACATTATCATACAGAGAGAATCACAGTAAAGCACCGATTGGCGCTCTTTCACATTATTCAAATTATTCCTGGCTCATTCCTAATGCATCTGCTTGGAAGGACATTTCAGCACAAGGAAGACGGCAGTTCTGACATACCTCGCAGTTGTGCATTGACTTGACCATCTGTGCGTTCTGACAGGAGAGCATTGAGCCGGCCAGGCTGAGGATCACACACACTGCAGACAGCAACATGAACAGTGACACCTGTGGAGGGATGTGGAGGCCATGCTTAATTTAGAGCAGGTTATTAAAACTGCCTGCAACCAGGCAAGGAGAACAGATGATGTTAAAGGACACAAAACCAGATTTCACTGTTTATATGACAAAGAGGATGAAACAGTCAGAGAAAAGGTAAAGAAAGAACACATCCTGAGTGTTTGCAGTAAGGCTGTGTGTTATTTTTATAATATTATAAAGCTTAAACTGACACTTTGGTAGAGTGTCCTACTAAAACATTACGCATTTCAAATCATTAAAACTGGATTAGTTATCCTACATAATGAAATAATAAATTATGCAGCATATTTAAAGCTGCAGTGTGTAGCTTTTATGAATAAAAAAAAAAAATCATTATATCGTGACAGCGGAAGATCGATAATATTTAAGAAAAATCGAGCCCCTGTGCCTTTGCCTGTGGTAGCTGCAGAAATACACCATTCAGTCAGAAACAATCAGAATCATGGGGAGGGTCTTAGTGCTGTCAATCACTCTCAAGCTCACCCTTAAAGTCTTTGTGGGTATTCCCTGTATTTTCCTAAAAACATGGTTGTCATTTAATTAGCTCAATCTTTCTTCAGTCAACTCTGACAAGTTTGCTTGTCCCTATGCTGCCTCATGGATTCACACATAACATTTTGAATAGCATATTACACAGTCCAGTCACATTAATGTGACCACCACGTACTTTCCACTTCAGAGTTAAATAACCAATCACAGAAGGCAGGTGGCAGCACAGTGCAGTTGAGCGTATATAAAGGGTGTGTGTGGGCTTCGGAAAACATTTCAATCGTTGGCGTAATGCAGAAACGAAGCGATTTATCCGACGTCCAAAAGGGCATGATCATTGGCTTTCGGGCCAAGGGTGGAAGCATTTCCGAAACGGCTGAGTTTGTGAACTGTTCGCGTGCCGCCGTGGTAAAAGTGTACCGTGCATGGCAAAATGGGACTGTCCAAAATCAACGACGTGGCAAATGTGGTGCACCACGGGCCATAGATGACAGAGGCGAACGACGGTTGCGGAGATGCGTTCGGGCAGATAGACGGGCTACCGTTGAGCAACTGACCACTAAAATGAACCAAGGGGCTACCACAAGTGTCTCCCAAACCACTATTCAGCGAACATTGCTGCGTCTGGGCCTCCGAAGCGGACGCCTGGTTCGTGCACCTATGCTGACTGGTGTTCATCGACGACAAAGGCTAGAATTTGCACGCCAGTACAGCAGCTGGACGTCCACTGAGTGGCGACAGGTAGCGTTTTCAGATGAATCGCGTTTTATGCTCCATCGGACAGATGGACGTTGGCGTATAAGGCGTGAAACCTCTGAAAGGAACCACCCTGCAACCATTGCAGGAACGGTCCAAGCTGGAGGCGGGAGCATTATGGTCTGGGGAATGTTTTCCTGGCATTCTCTGGGTTCACTGATTATTGTGGAAGGCACGATGGATCAATACAAGTACGCATCTGTCCTTGCGGACCATGTCCACCCCTACATGCGCATTGTTTTTCCTCAGGATGATGGCATCTTCCAGCAGGACAATGCGAGGTGCCATACAGCTGCCAGTGTACGTGCGTGGTTCGAAGAGCACCAGGATGAGTTTACCGTCCTCCCCTGGCCAGCAAACTCACCTGACTTAAACCCAATCGAGCATCTGTGGGACCATCTCGATCGAGTTGTTCGCGCCATGGATCCTCAACCGCGTAATATAGCGCAGCTGGCCACGGCATTAGAGTCGGCATGGCTCAACATCCCAGAGAAGACCTTCAGGGACCTAAGTGACTCTCTTCCTGCACGTCTCGTAGCAGTTCGCTCTGCGAAAGGTGGTTATTCTGGCTTTCGACAGATGGTCACATTAATGTGACTGGACTGTGTATTTTCTCAGTCAACACACACACACACACACACTCTCACAGGATCTCTGTTGCTTCTTTAATCATGTTCTCCTTTGGGTGCTTGTAATGTGTAAAAAATGGGAAAGACTCTCAGAAGTTTGAATACTCTTTTTTTTCCCCCACCCAGTTATGATGAAAAGTTATTTAGATGCAAGGAAAAACATACCACCAGTGTTAGAGGTCTTCTCCATGAGATTATTCCCACTATCCCTGATGCCACCACCTGGTGACAAATGCAAACATAAAACACGCACAACTTACAGTCAGCTTGGTTTCGCTTAACAAGCTTTGGCTACAGTCATACTCACAAAGAAGCCAGCCCAGAATGGACAGGACTGCCGGACGCGTGCGGATGAGGTGAAGGCCATGCTGGTGAAAGAGAAGGCCAGAACCATGGCTCCCAGCCCCAGGTGGCACAAACCCAGGTAGAGCAGCAGACGGGCCCCACCGGGCCCCCTGCCTGACATGCCTCTGCGACTGTCAGACCAACCGCGAGATCCAGAGGCAGAAGCCACACTGCTGGAGTCTGAAGGTGAAGGCATGGTTGGCTTGTCTCTATGTGTGTGTGTGTGTGTGTGAGGAGGATGGGAAGACGTTTACTTGTGCACTGAGTTCATATAAACAACTGTGTAGGCAGAGACACAGAAGAGCAGAGGAGGAACTGGTGTAAATGCTGGCATAACGGTGTTACAGTTCATGCATCAAGCTGACCCCCTGGCAGGTGGAGTGGTTCCTGCTTAATGTCCAGACCGGTCAGTGAGTCCAAGAACTTGATCAGCAGAAAGCTGAGAATCGAGCAGCCCCTCTACACAACCACAGCCCTCACCCCACTTTGAGCTCTGCTGCTGCTGCTGCTGCTGCTGAGACAGTCAGAGTCGACGCAGCGTGCTCTCAGTCCATGCAGCGCAGAGTACACCTTGTGCCACTTTCCTGTTCAGTCCGAGTAAAACACAACTTTAAAGCCGAGTAAAACATCGACTCGGCTCGTTCTGAAATCCCCCCTTTTCAAATCATTTGCTGCTTGCAGACGCGTCCTCCTCCTCGTCCTCCCCACCGGCTCTCCTCAGCCTCTCCCTCATCTCGGCCCGTGTGGCATTGCGGTATAAACCGGAGCCCCGAGCAGGCCGCAGGTTCTCGAACCGTCCCAAAAGAAAGCGGCCAACGATCGCTCGCTGTTTTGCGCTCCGTGCAGCAGAGGTGACATGCGTGCGTCCGGTCATGAGGAAAAGGCGTCCCGCGACTTGTGCCTTTCTCCTTACCTTTCGACCTTACAGCTCATTATCATCCTACAGGAGGAAACACCAGTAAAGGGATGAGGAGATGGTATCGGTCCGTCCGGGAAGCAGAGGCTAATTATGGCGACTTAGAGATGAGGAGAAATATCTGGGCAGAGATTTGCGAACGGTCTTAAAATAGCAGCGAGGTGGATCAGCCGATATATCGGATAAAAAAAAAATATATAAATAACTTAATTTATGAGCTTTTGCTATGGTCCACCAAGACCCCATCTTTCTCCTCCGCTTCTTTTCCTCCCTGCAGTCACGCGGGCATCCCGTACAGTCCGTGTGTTAGTGTGAGCGTGTTTCTCTCTCTCTCTCTCTCTCTCTCTCTCTCTCTCTCTCTCTCCCTCTCTCCCTGTGTGTGTGTGTGTGAGTGTGTTTACCTCTCTGCTGCCCACCAAGCCTCACACAGCCGTCACTTATAAATCACACACACTTATAGCGTATCGCTCTATCTATGTTCATCTTTATTAACCCGAATTTGCTCTCTCTGCATCCCTCTTCCGACCCTTGGGTGAATGATAGTGTTTGCAAACCGAAAAGCTGCTCCGCATGCGTGATGACACGGCACGCCGAACGTGCAGACAGCTCGGGAGATGCGGCAGCTCGCGCGAGCACAGTCATAAAGGTGGTGCTGATGCTGGGGAGGAGGAGGCGTGGGTGCCATGGCAACAGAATCCGGCACCTTCTGCAGCAAAACGGAACGAGCAGTTAGTTAGCCGGTCCTTCGTTAAAGACCAGTATTGCAGCCAGCCCTTTAAGAGTTGTTTGCTTCAATAGACTCAGATTTTAGGTACTTACAAACAAAAACAGAAAAATACTGCATAAAAAATTTTGTTCTGCTTTTTTAAGATTCTGTCCTTAGAAATGTCTTTCAATTTTCTTCATAGTTGCAAAATGTTTTTGATTGACTCCACACTCCATTATGCCATAAGAGTTTAAAATGCTCACATTTTCTTTTACCAGCCTTGTTCTGTCCATCACTAGCAACCCTTGAATATTTTACCATCAGCTTTGTCTGTTACAATCACAAATGTCCATTTTGATAAAATTTTATGTGACGGACCAACACAACGCCACACTGGCATCATTGTGACATGGAAAATGATACTTTTTTTTTACAACTGAAATTCATCAATATTATTAGACTGGATGGAGAGCCTTTTTCCCAACAATTCCAAGTCTCGCCACATAATTTCAACTGAATTTAGGTCTGGATTTGATTCCAGCTCTTCCTGAGTATTTAGGATTTTTATCCTGCTGGTACAGTTTTTTCAGTCTCCTTCTGGATTGATCTGCAACAGCAAAGCCTGTTGATAATATCAGGCTGTGGGAATATTTGCCTGCTGGAGAAAATGCATTGGCATTAAGTCCCTGTAGAAGGTAAGATGACAGCAACTATAGAGTTTCTTCAATAAATCTCCAGGGCGCTCTGGACCCAGGTGCCAACACAATGACCTGACGCACGTAGCAAAGATAACAAAGGAGGGCCTTCAAAAGCACTGTGAGTATGCTTGAACAGCTCAAATAGAGCATTGACTGAGATCCAATAGAACATCTCTGTAAAAACAAAAAAAATGATGCTCTCTTACAGGTTCCCATCCAGTCTGATTGAGAGTGAGTGAATCTGTGGAAAACAAAAGAAAATACCCGAAAACATGTGTAAAGTTTGTAGAGACATTTAGAGGAAGACTTGATGTAATTGCTCTTAAAGGTATTTCCACAAAGTATTAAGAATGTGCAAATACTTAAAGCTCTTAGTTCGATGTTAGCTTTTTAACCCTTTCATGCATAAATTATGGTCCTTCATGTCAAGATTTTTCCCCCCGATTTGTTTTTGATTTTTTTAAGGCATAAAAAAAAGTAGGAAAAAGATCTTGTAAAAAAAAAGTTATTTTTTGTAGGTGATCAATTTTCTCCAAATACAAAGTTGTTATTTGAAAAATATATCAGGAATATTGCTCTTTGGGGATAATCTGATGCCACAATAATGTTTTTTTTTTTTACCTGCGAGGAACCGGGCGGGTTGGCATGCTTTTTGTCTATCGGCCATTTTGGATTTAACAAAAAATAATTTCTTGCATTTGCAGCTGATGGCCAGCAGTTAATAGTGTATTTTATGATGCATTAGTGTCCACTTCAGTGGTCTTTGTGCATTTACAACATAAAAACCCACTAGCAGCACAAGAAAATGGCTTTTAGATAGCTGTCCAATGTAGTGATCACTATGCATGAAAGGGTTAAAAATATATTTATAAAACATTTCTGCCACATTATCACTTTTTTTATGGTGTATTTTGTCTAACTTTCTTTTTTTAGAATAACAAAATGTAGAAAAATGAATGGTTGTAAACAATTTTGGATGGCGCCGTAAAGAAATTTCAAATGTGATTGACCTTTCAATCACATTTAAGATCAAACAATAAACTATACAATCAGATTGTGTACAATTTACACAATCTGTACGAGACGGTAATCATGATTCATGATGAAGCAATTAAAAAGAATCACTACCAGGAGCACTTTCATAGTATTTGACTTTTATTAATAAAGAATTGGGTTTATAAAGTCCGTTTACAATGGCAGATCCAAAACAATAAAAGTGTAACAAATATGACCAAAAAAAAAAATCTGGTTATCAGGAGCTCTGGTCTGTAAGCAGAAAACAAAGCTGCCACAATTACCACCTGCAGTGGGAGTGATTTTCAGCATTTGAAAAACTGCATGAGCAGGGACACAGTCACGTCAGATGAAGCTAATGTGTGTTTAGGCACTTCAGATAAAAGGCAAGCCCATTTAAATCAATTCAGAGTAAGAGGCATGCATGCTCTGCTGCTTCCTCATCTCTCACATCCTGTCCTTTCACTTACTAACACCCATCCTTCCTCCATCTCTTCCCTCGGCCTCTCAGATTGCACTTCTACATCTCTGCTTGATGTTGTCTACATTCTTCATCCAGCTAGTAAATCAGGGCTTGTTGGACAAACGGCTTTTGTTTGGATTCCATTTGTGGGATTCATTATGATGGAGAGATATTTCAAAAATTCTCCAGGGGAGGGAAAACAGGACGTCATCAGGATCTTTAACATCTAATGACGCACTCTTGTTGACTGTTAAATGGAGCAGAACACTTGTTCAGTTGTCTACTTTTCAGGGAGTAAACAATGCCGACTTGGGAATCCTTAATATTTATTTTAAGATATTTAATGTATTCACGTGGCAAATTTATAGAAAACTAAATGTCAGAATTTCAAGTATTTCCTCATTATCTCATGAACTTCAATGACAGATTTAAGGCATTTTTCCTCCTCAGATTGGAATGATTACACCCCACATTTTAAAACAAAAACAGGAGGCCTTGGTTTGAGCTTACTGTACTTTAACAAGTTTCTGGTATTGTTCTGTCTTAATGTCACAAACTTGATGTAGGCCTTCTGCAAACCAGCTTTAATTTGTATTTGGGAAAACAGCCCTGCCCATCTGACCTAAAAGTCATGTTTAGATAGATAAAATGAAACCGTTGTATGTGCAGGGAAGTGTATGTACAAATCTCAAAATTGTATCTATATCTCTATGTGAATTCAAACTTGTTCACATAATCTTGTTTTTTAGAAATCATGAAAGTTGTTCAATGTTTTTTCTCCACCCCAAGACAAAATAATAATAATAATGGTGATTTTCAATAAATCATTAAAAGTCTAACGTACGCCCATTTATATGCATTATATATCCATGTAAACACTGACGGGAAACTAAACCAATAACATTTCTATTCTAGTAACCTGCTCCAACATTTAAAATACCTTAACATATTTGACTCGAATTTTGGCACTTGGACCTTATTAACATAAAATGGTATAAAATCATTTTAAAAACAAGTCTTTGATCTGAAATGTTCTGATTTTCAGGAATTAACAAACTCCTGAAAGCTTCTACAGCATGTGCACAGATGAATAAATAAACAGTGCCAGTGCAGGGATGATGATGAGTGTGGCTATATGCTTTAAAGAATTCGATTGGACACAGGGGACATGGAACATGTTGAGTTGGACACTTTCAGCATGTTTTTGTGGCAACAATCACAAAAAGAAAAAAAAGTCTCAGAATAATAAATTAATTTGGGCATGCTAAAATTCTTGTGGACTAAACAACGATTTGGATATAAAAACAGACAAACTCTCAGCACTTGAACGTATTGGACCAGTTTTGGCCAGCAGATGGAGACAGAAAGCCTTTGCATTTTTCCATGGTGCTCTTAAATGTCTGTGGCACACACATGTCACTTCTAGAGAATGGCACACTTTGAGGGCGGTTTCTCTGCACTGCTGGTGATTTTCACCTCTTTTCCCGCCGAACCCTGTTCACCAACGACAGAAGCGGATAAACGTCACAAACATGTTCTCTTACTTTTCTTAGAAAATATATTAACAAAAAAAAAAACTAACATACCGGCTTCTTGGTGGATTTATACAGTATGTCTCTTGCCAAAGCTAGAAAAGACTGCATAGCAGACAGATTGGAACACAGAAGCAGAGGAAATGAGATTTAACCTTTGCAGCACATTAACAGCGTTTACACAAAACAAGCCCAAAAGTTCAGTGAGGTGTGCAGTCGTGGTGGATTCATTGTGGCTCACCTCTTCCACATTAATGCTGGACTTTGCACTGGTCTCGAAGAACCTGATACCATGATCCTTTGCCAGCTGTTGACATTAGAGTAAAGAATATGACTCACAACCACATCCTGGTTCTTATCTAAAGCAACTTTAAAGATAGATCAACAGTTCTTTACATACAGTGTGTTCGACATTCTTGGTCTGGTACAATGTTTTTTGGTACAAAATACTGATGATGTACCATCTTTCTGTCACTTATGCATGTTACTTTGTTTCACATACTATCACAACAGAAAACCAATGCTTTATTAAAAGTTGAAATTGGCATACAAAGCTGCTGCCTAAGCATCAAAATGTATATAGTAGACATTAATTACGTCACATCAGTTTCCTCACCTTCTCTCCCGTCTCCTTGGACACTTTCCGTTTCGGCTCAATGTCGCATTTATTTCCTATAAGCATCTGACTGACCCAGCAGATGCATTCTGTGAAACAGGGGATGTAGTTGTCTGATTAGAGGAGGTCAGCTGAAAATAAGCATTAATCATCACTGCTAGAGTGATGGGATTTAACATCAGGTATCTGCTGCAGAGTGAACTCAGAGCACCTTGTTCATGCCAGCTGTAAAGTTGTTTGTTTTTACTGAAATACAAATGCATCATTTTAATCCAAACAAGCAACACTGTTGGTTGTTGTAACCAATAACTTTGATTGCAACTTCATGAATCAGCATGACTTGTTCCCCAACTGTTTGGACAATCTTTTGTTTGACTCTGGTATTAAATTTTGTGGTGAGGATGGAGGACAGTCTTCACTGATAGTGCAGCACTCACACTGCGTTGTTGTGCAAGTGAATGCCACTCAGACCTTTAAATCTTTCTGAGGTTTCTTCAGCAACAAAGCAAGACTTTTGATTTTAGTTTTCTTCAACTTTGACAGTAAGCCGCCCTAGATAGTTTTTGTGCAGTCTTCTCAGTTTAAGTCAACCCCCATCCCAGTTAACTTTCACTTGTTTTGAAAAAAAAAATGATTAACTTTCAAGTGAACTGTGATAGCTGCTCAGAGAAGCTACTTTAAGTTGATTATTGTGACAAGATTTGTAGCTTCAGTCAGAAACTGCAAGCATCAGCTTTACCAAACAAATTAAAGAGATAGTTCAGGTTTTTGTTTGGAAGATTGCTTCTGTTTTTATGTTCTAAGCAGTAAACAGTTTTGTCTGGAATAACTCTCCTTCAATTTCACAGAGTGTGAAAAACATTAAAAGAGATATAAATATATTCGCAAGGCTTTGTAGCTTACACTGAAATGTTTTTCATACATATGTACTGTATAGCAAATAGTTCACCTGGTTAGATATTGTTCAATATATGCTGTGTTTTTAGTGGTCGCTTTAAATAAGATGGTCATTGTTACTGCCCAAGATCAACTTCTATGTAAAGAGAATAAATTGCTATAATTTTTTTGGAGCTGGACTTTAACATGAAAAAGTTTGGTTTAAAAAAAAATCTTGTTGTAGCGGAGTTTTTCTGTGCAGAAATTAAAACTTAATTTTCAATAAAACTATTTTGTTGTGAATTTTTTTTTACTACAATTTATCCATGAACTAGAATCTCATACGCAATGAAAAAATAAGTTGCTAATGTGAGTGCACAATGCACTTTCTCTGAATTTTTTTTAAAGGTTTTGAAAGTCTGTTTTCCTGTAATAATGAATCAGAATAATTTTTGATAATGAAAAGTTATCAAGGAGCAACAGTTGCAATATTCAGTCTCATGGAAATGGAAACAGTCTCACTTCCTTGATGCTCTTCATCCAGTTTTGGATGTTTTCAAAGGATTTCTCATCAGTGATGTCGTAAACCAAGATGATGCCCTGGCAGAAGAGTGACAACTTAAGTTTTCAATTACAACATAGAAAGTGAGCACAAAGAGAAGACATGCAGCAAGTTATCCAGCCTGCAGCTTCTACGGGTGTGCAGCCCTCACCATGGCTCCCCTGTAGTAGGCAGTAGTGATGGTCTTGAACCTCTCCTGTCCTGCTGTGTCCCTGCACCAATAAATCAAAGCATTTCAAGCCAGAATCATACAGTGATACATGTGCAGGACCCACAGAAATATATATTTAAAAGTTGCATTTAAAGTGAATTGTACATCTTAAAATATATATATTATTGACTTCAACGCATCACAAAACCATGAACCACCTCAGTGACACCTCTTACCAGACTTGTAGTTTCACTTTCTTTCCTTCCACTTCAATTGTTTTTACTTTAAAGTCAATGCCTGGGAGATAGAGAAAAAGAGGACAGGAAAAGGCAAAATGAGCAAAATACCCCTGACAGGAAGTCAAACATACACACACTGCACACAGTATTGGTAAGGAAACTGGTAATTTCCACCGTGTGTGCTCCTATCCACAAGTGAGCATGAATTGTTTTTTTCCTTTGAGGATGGACAAGCTGACAGACAGCAGGGAGGAGGCTGTCCAGCACTAAACTCTGCATGCCAGAAAGCCAGCAGCTCTTTTGGGAATGCAGAGATGGTAAGAGAGATAGGAATGAGGGTGGGTGGACCTTCAGAGAGAGCAATGAGATCAGTAAATGGAGAGATAGGAGGAGGGGGGAAGAGTCAGGACAGAGACTGTTCATTAAATAAGAACATGAAAAAAAGTGGTGCAACAGAATAAATCCTGTAGTTTAAGTATGTACTTAAAAGTAATCTTTAACTAATTAGTTCCATTGCTTTATAAGTTTCATTAAAGCTACTAGAAATGTCTTGGTCTTTTTAATTAAAGTTAGAGGAAAATATCTGGTAGGTTCCATGACAGTTAAGTTCCCTAGAAGTTTAATGAAAGTACCTGTTGAGTGGCATTAAATTTCCATATAAAAAACATGGCAAGTCCTTTTAAACATTTGGTTTGTTCTATAAGAGTTCTGTGAAGTACCTTGTAAAATCCATGAAGGTAGCTTGTAAGTTTTATGAAAATATTTATTAAATTCCTAGTCTGTACTTGCAATTTAACAAAGTTCCTGCTAAGGAAGGTTCCATGAAAGTGACTGGTAGGTTGTCAATGTTCACTTAACACTAGGAATGATTCAATGCAAGTACCTGATAGAACTTGAAAGTCCTATTGAGGTTCCAGGTAGGTTTCATGCAACCACCAAGTAGGTTTCAGGAAATTCAATGAAACCAACTGGTAAGTTCTGTGAAAGTTTAATGATAGTACCTAGAAAGTTTCATAAATGTTACAAATTACCTGGTAAGCTACTTATGTTCCAGATTCCAGAAAAAGTATCAGGTGTGTTCCATGAAGGTACAGAGTAAGTTCTATGTGATACAGCTCTAGAAAAGTCCAATTAAAGTGCCAAGTAAACCCATAGAACTTGCAGAATTGAAAGAAGTTTTATGAATGCTCCTGGTACATTTCAAGGTTCCAATAAGGTTCCATGAAACCACATCAGATCCAGGAAAGTTCCATTGAACCCTGAGCAAGTTCTGCAAAGTAACACCTACAGGTCCTGAAAAATGAGCTCTAAGCTCAGATATGGGATGCATGATGGAGTGGTATAAAAAAACGCACAGAAGAGAAGAAAAGAAAAGGAAGATACGAGAAAGAAAGTGGAGACTAGTTGAGACATGAAAGTAGTCTGAGAAACCCGTTGGCACAGTGCTCGGAATCAAACAACGGATCATGAAATGTCAGCAAACATTTATTCAGCTCACAACTCAAGTTTCAGAGCGCTGACGCAGACAGGCTGCAGTTTAATAAACATTATTCTCACGTACCGATGGTGGAGATGTATGTGGAGTTGAAATTGTCCTCAGCAAAACGGATGATGAGGCATGTTTTACCCACTCCGCTGTCCCCGATCAGCAGCAGTTTAAAGAGGAAATCGTATTTTTTCGCCATGGCTGAAGCCCAGGAGAGAAGCAAGACGAGGAAGGGGAGATTTAAGAAGTCTCTTTAAAAAAAAGTTTAAAAACTTCCCTTTTTTGTTCTTTGAGTTATGCCAGTCTTCTTTTCTCGTGTTCCCCCTCCCAGCCTGTTCACCGGTAAATTCCGATCCCCCTCAGTGCCTCAGTGCTTAGTTTGGACTGGGCGACAACAAACTCCATCCAAAGTTTACAATGCAAGTTTAAGGTCAAACCGTCATCGCCTGAACTGTTAAAACTCCATACGTCTGCACTAAAAGTATCCAAATCCTACCGTTTACAAAAACATTGGAAACGCTACGTGGTTTTCAGGCTGTAGGGGGGGGACTCGGCCCAAATTCCACTTTGGCTGGGAGAATTACGTAGAGTGGGAGTGATTTATGGGAGTGACCGACTTTTACTGACCGGACGTTAGGTGGCGCTACTTGAATAGGATTTCTGTTTATTCCTGGAATAACAAGGCAGATAAAAAAAACCAAACGTTACAAGTTTCACTCTTTAAGGTTTCCCAGTCAAAGATAAACCGTTAGAAACATTCAATTGTGTCGCAAAAGTCATTTTTTAACGTTGCGTGCAATGGTGATAAAATATGTCCAATTGTCCACTGACCATATTTATACTGTGTCCTAATTTTTTCACGAGAGTTTACTGCCCAGGTCTAACAGCTAAACTTTAATGTTGACTTACTAATAATTTAGGCTGTTACATAGATAGCGGTAGGTTACGTCTTGAGATTGTAACAGCGGCACAAGATACCAAAAGAAGACCTGCATGGAAAAGTTAAAAAAATACTTTCCCCAGATGGAAACATAGAGAATGTAAGGACACAAACATAAATAAACTAATACAAAAAGGAAATGTAAAAACAACAACAAAACCTTCAAGGCTTGTGGGCAGAAACATAATTTCCAAGTACTTAATTCTATTTTCCTGAAGACAAGGAAATACTTTTTCTGCAGAAACATATTTTTCCAGGACTCATAAAATTTTTGTTATACAGCCTTTATATTCATTGGAATGCGCCCCTTCCTATTTGTGTCCATATGGTCATAAAATACTTCATATGTGACAGAATCAAGGCTTATACATCCGAAGAACACAATGACACAGCGCCCCCTGATGGTAACAAGAACCGAGTCACTTTCTGCTAAAACCTCGTTTTTATTTTACACGTGAATTATATTTATTTTACCAAATGAAATAAATCAAGAAAGACGAAGAATAATTCTTTTCTTTCCTCCTTAATGCTATACTTAATATAGCTTATTTTTTAATTGCAAGATTTTTTTTCTCTGTCGCTTCTTTTTCAGGGAAATCTTACTAAATTGTAAAAAAAAAAAAAACTTCGTAACGTAGGTTATTATTAACATTAATGTTGCCAATTCTCTATACCTATTTGATTTTTTAAAAAATGTTACATTGACTGTAATGATGTTTTCTTCTTCCTCCCATCAGCCAGCAGTTTCCGGTACGTGACCGACGTGAGTTTTTCTTTTTTCCTTTCTGCAGAGAGTCTTTTCTGGAAACACGCAGACATGCCCGTAAGTAAAAATACCGTTTGTAAAGTTATTATCATGATATAAAGAGTAGGCTTACCGTGTAAGAAGACGGTACTGGAGTTGACGTTTGTGCTTTTTTCGTGATTTGGTTAGTTGTGTGGTGTTTCTTTAATGTAAACGTGGAAATGTGAAGCAAGACAATATGGCGAGAACACGTGTCGGAGGGAGAAACAACGCGGTCGGTTAACACACGTCTAAAACCTTCCCCAAGTCCTTTTAATCAAATTTAGGTAGAAAAGGGTTAAACTGGTCCTGTAGTTTAATACTAAAGCCCAACCATGCTGTTCAAATATATATATTTTTAAAAACGTATGTTTTCATATTTTAGAAATAAAATCTGAAATAGCTATACGTTTATTTTTGTTCAAGTATATTTATTTACTGCTGTAATCTTTATTTCTGACCATTTCTGCTTTACTTCTCATGGTTTCTTAAAGTGAAACCTACATTCAGGTCACAGTCTTTGCCTTCGTGTAATCATGTTATAAAAGCTATTTCCTGTACTTTTCAACTTATCAAATCTTTTAAAATATAACATGATTGCTGTTGCTTTTTAAGTCATTTTTTTTAATGTGACTCTCTTAATAAGTTATGCTGTCATTTTTCCAGCTCGCAAAAGATTTGCTGCACCCCAGTCCTGAGGAGGAAAAGAGGAGACACAAGAAGAAACGGCTTGTGCAGAGTCCTAACTCCTACTTCATGGATGTCAAATGTCCAGGTGCGCGTTGTAGTCAATAATCTGTAATCTAAAAGAAATTAATTTAATAATACGAGTACATTTTGCCTTTATGTGTTGCCCTTTCTCTAAACCTGTAGTGATCGGGGTGTCAAATAAGGCAGAAAGTGACTCTTGCGGTTGTTTATGAGCGAGATTTCACTTGACTCGTTTGCACAAACAGCCGCATGGACACCAGTAGTCGGCCATTACGTTCATCACGTAGCAGCAGCTCCCTTTCATTTGTCTTAATATCTCCACGATGCGTTTCTTACTGTTTTTTTTTTTCTTGTGTGCATTTTGCAGGTTGCTACAAGATCACCACAGTATTCAGCCACGCTCAGACAGTAGTGCTGTGTGTCGGCTGCTCCACAGTTCTTTGCCAGCCGACGGGAGGAAAAGCTCGCCTGACAGAAGGTAGAGACGCCACCAGAAGCTCTGTTTCTGTTACAGTCAACTATTTGAGACTCACAGAAACAACAATCTGTTGTTTTGTGATTTAACTCTGTGATTTAACACCGTGACCTCAACACCATGTCAAATCAAGCTTTTGACTTCCAAGCGAAGAATCGACTGGAATAATACACAGAAGCCATGTGCATTAAGTAATGTGTGTAATCCGAAGCTCAAACTGTTATTTCTCTAGTCATGTAAGTCCGTCAAAGATGAGAGGATTTCAAAATCAAACAGCAGAAGCATTTAGTGATGCCCTGCTACAGACTCATGCCTCATCTTCCTTCTTTACCTGAGATGTAAAATGAAATTGAGACATTTTCTAATGAATAAGTCATCAATAACATAGAGTTACTGAACTCCTTTTATGAACGAAGTGACTCTTGAGGGCAATTTCCTGCTCTGGATTTGTATGTATGGGTAAATCAGTAAAAGTAGGTAAACACCAGGGATTTGTGCCTCACTTTTTTAGATTTTTTTTTTTTATTAGAATAATTAAGACGATCCTCCTCCGTTTGTTGCTCTTTGACATAAAATCCCAGTGAAACACATTGATTTTGTGGTTGAAGCCTGACAAAACATTGAAACATGAATACTTCTGTACTCTGTGTCTCCCTGACCCGTGTAGGCAGCGCAGTCTTTACATCTAAACATAGAGCAGTAAACATTTTTCAGGTTGTGTCGTGGTTACCGTTTCCAGCTTTGCCTTTGTGTTGCCCTTTCACGATGTTCTCCGTGAACAGGGTGTCTATCGAGGCAAACAGTAACTGTCGGTGCTTGGTGTGAGGAATTCATCACTATCGATCCATTTCTGCACAATCAACTGCAAGCACCAACAAATTACTATAGTGTTTTCATTCTGCTGTAGCTTTAAGCTCACTACTGATTAGTTTATTTTTGTGGGGGGTGGATTAACTGCTGCACCACTCTTGAGCCTCTAGAAGAAGTGATGACTTTATTTAGTGAATGAGTCGAAACGAAGGTGGAGGTTTGTTTTTATCGGCGCTCTATTGTGTGATTTGCTGCCCTGTTAACCAACAGCCTCTTTCTGATCTGCATGGGCGCAGCCTCAACCTTTGACTCCAGACTCTTGCTTGTTTTGTAGTTATTCAGTCTAAACAGCAGATCATCACAGCTAGTACATGTTATGACTCACTTTGACTGGGTTTTTAAACATTTTTCTACACACTTCTTTTATCCTTATGCAACTACGGCTCTTTGTTTGAAACTGAAATGGATTATTTGACTAATCTCCTCCCCTTTCCGTTTCATCCAGGATGCTCTTTCAGGAGAAAACAGCACTAGTGTAACCAAACCTGGCTGCACAGGTGAGAAGAAGAACTTGATGGGCGTCAGGTGACGCTGCCAAAGATGCAAAGTGGGGAATTAAGGAAAGGAGACGACGGGAATAAATCATGTGAAGCAGTTTGTGTAAAAGAAGTAACTGGCCCGGCTAGAATCCCTCAAACACTTAATACCTTCTAATTGTTCTCTCTAAATAAACCTGGGATTCACAAGTTGAAATAATTTCACGTTTGTCATCCAGTTTGTTGCTTTTTATCCTTTGACGGGTCTTGAATCCCACTGTCAGCTTACCACATTCTCATGAAGAGGAATCCTGTTAGTTCATAGTTCTGGGTCTGATTTTACAGCTTTAAGCCACACATTCATGGGAAATTGATCTTTAGTAATGAGACTTGGCTACCCAGCAAAATGGATTCCTGCAGATCTTGTTGGAAAACACTAAAGCTGTTTTTAAGAAATGGAGAGTCTACAGATGATCTTTGCTGCAGTTTTATGTAACAGCCTTGAGCTTTAATATCTCAACGCTGTCGTCACTCTTGAGGGTTGATTATGGGGAAAGCCTTGCTTTGTGAAACGCGGCGCCCCGAGGCGATATGTTAAATAAAAATGAGGAGTGTAGCTGTAGGTTTGAGCCTTCAACTTCCTGTGGAAATTAAGGGAATCGAGTTCAGAAGGAATGTGAATATTTGAAGCACCTCTCTGGAATTATTCAATGATAACTTGATTGTTGCCTATGGTCATTTGTGACACAACTTGTTAATAAAATCATGGGAAAGGCGACTGGTGTTCTTTATTGAGTGAATAACAGGATTTGTTTCAAATACATTTGCCAACATCCACTCATCTTTTGCCTAATTGTCCATCTAACAAATTGCTGTCAAGTACATTTAATAGTCATAGAAGATGTAGAAAAGTACAAGTGCATCAGTTATTCAACAACCATATTTCAGTAAATCAATTAAAAAGGGAAACTATAGTATGCAGGTTTATAATACTTAGTGACATTTCAAGCATGTTTCTCTGCTTTGTGGATTTTAACTTGCATAAAAGCCAAACTTTAAGGTGCTTATAATGGTAAAAACATCTAAGATCAAAAATTATGATTTATAGACTTGGATGTTACCTTCACAATCATTGCAAAAACTGATGCTGTGGAAAGTTGGAAAAGTAATGGTATAAAAGGAAAATGAGAGTAAGAGATTGGACATTATAATGTATTTGCTGATTTTTGTGACATTTCAATAATCTTTTTAGGTAGATAACTAGTGACCACAGTAGTTTTTAGTTTTGCGTCATATTAAATATTATCTAAAAACTATTGTTTATGTGTTTTTCCAATTGTTCAGTTGCTTAATGTTCTTTTTTTCAGGGATGTTGAGGTAGAGCTTTATAACTCCAGTTTATTTCAGGACATAAATAACATTTATTGCACTGATAACAGTGAAATGTTCTCTTGCTTCTCAAACAAATTCCTTGATGCTTACAGTTCATTCAGAGTGCTGCAGTGTAAACACAAAGATAAGAAAACATTAAAAATGTAAAATATACCAATCACTCCAGCTGAGACTGCTGAGTATTGTATTGATTTTGGACTATTTGAAGTTAGTTTACTTTCCAGCTATTGTGTTTGAGTTATTGTTGAGGAACTTGATGAAGTTGATTAATTTGATGAAACGGCCCAGACAGATGGTTTTGCGCCCGTTTCTTTCCTATACGAGAGAATCTCGAGCTCCTGACATGATTTGACTGCAAAAACATGTTCAGGAAACTGATCCCAGAGGATGAATGAGCAGATTTAATTCTCCAAACATCATATTGCATTAGAAAGAAATTAACTTTCTAGTCTCCATTTGAGAGACGTTTTCTTGCTTCCTTCTCTGCGGCTGCCTGTGAGACGCTGTGAGGTCTGAGCACATCGTCATCACATTACAGGAGGCCTGATCTGGTCAGCGCTGACACCAGGCGGCCTGCAGGCATGGCAGTGTCTCCTGGACATCAGAGAGCAGCTGTGGAAGGAGAGGAAGCTGACCCCAGACAGAGTCTCAGATGGAGGGTGCAGCTGAAGCAGCTGGCTCAAACTTTCCTGAGAACAGACTCAACATCTGTAGCCAGCTGCCGGCAGTGAAAGGCAGAGGGGACAGAATAATGAGATCTTCTCAAAAGCACAGATTAAAGAAGATGGTGATCCTGTTGAGTACATAAATCTGTCACCAGAGGGCGCTAAACTGTAACGATTGCATCTCGATTTCTTATGAAGCCCATAGAAGACAAATAGGCCAAATAAACATGGAATCGCTTTGTGTTTGTTCTCATTAAGTTTGAAATGTATGTGCTTTTTTTTATTGTTGAGTAAAATATTTATTGATATTATAATTTACCCCTGAATGTAATTTGTATTGGTGACATTTATCTGTGTTGTATTGTGTTTTCTGGTCGTTCAGCAGAGCAAGCTGGTGGTGGTAATCTGAAGTTGTGTGTGCCAGACTCTGTGTGTGTTGGAAGGCGAGGAGAAAATGGAATGAAAGGATCAATAGTGAAGGGCAGAGAAATCAGAAAAAGCGAGGACTGAGGTTTTTTTTTCTTCTATTTTTTTGTCAGGGCTGCACGCATTCTTCTCCCTGAATCAAATCTAGCAAAATGGAAACGGTTAAAATCAAAATTTGTTATGAAAGAGAGCTATTGAGAGAGAAAAATCAAGAAGCAGAAATGACAAGGCCGTACAAAATGATGTAGAACATAGGTTCTTTGAGTGCAGCAAGAATTGATCAAGGTTAGAGCTAAATAGCTCCCCTCCGACTGAGTCCAACCGGGCAAACTCCCACGCTGAGTGGGGGGTAAAACCCTGTATATAGTCACAGTGAACAGTGATTTCATCTGAGCGCACAGTTTGAGCCTCCTCTCACCAAGGACAGAGTCATTATACATTATAAATATCTGTGGTAAATGCTGACTGACCCCCCGACAGATCTCCAGTATATCCCAGAAGAGACACCTGTCAGCTTCATCCAGAGGGGGAAGACGTCTCCTGTCACAATAAGTTATTTATTTGTTGAATTTATTTATTACAATATTAGAACAAATTTATTTTCTCGTAGCTTGAGACTACTACTGCCAGTAAAAATGATAGTAAATAGTATTACAACTACTTAAGCTTCTGTACTTCAATAAAAGAGATTAATTGAATCTAAAAGTTGTTTTAAATGTAGTAAATTGTATATTGTAAAAATAAGCATTAGCATTATTTTGCTTTGAATAGTTCTCTAGGGGAAGAATGGGCACTTGGTATCATTTGTGCAAGAATGGAAACTGGTTAAGGGACGATAATAATTATGGCAGTGGGAATAAAAAAAAACATTTAAGATGTTTTTTCTACTCAAATTAAAGGCTGGAGTTTTCAACTTTTTAGTGTGATGGTGGAAATTTATTTGAAAGCTTTTCATACATCCTTACAATATATTTGGAGGTTGCTGAATAATGATTTAGATGCTTGAAACAAAACATTTTTGCAGTAGTGAAAATATCAGCGTTTCAAATTCAGAAAGGAAGTCCCTGGGCAAATAAGCAGCTTAAATTTAATATAGAGTGACAAAGCGTTTATTTACCACTTGACCTTTTATTTGTTTTGTTTAAAAAGAAAATATGGACAATCAGTTTGACTGTCTACCAAATATATTCTTCATTTATTCTGATTCTTTGCTTGCATGTTTTGAAAACAGCACAGTACTTAGAAAATGTATTATCTTCAATTATTATTAGCATCTAAAGGGTGAAAAGATCCTTTTAACTGTAACCATGACAAAGAAAACAGAAATCCTCAACTGTCACACAGCACAACACGGAGGCTGAAGACAGCTAGACAGAAAACAGATGGACAAGCCCAAGTAGAAGAAGAGAAGACAAGCATGATGAAACATACGTGTAAGAATAAGGCTGCAGAAGGTGAAACTAGTCACAGAGCCCTGGGAGGAGTACGTTCTGCTGAATATAATCTTACAAAGTAGCTGTCCCTTTTGCTCCAACATCACACAGTTGATAAATTAATAAACATAAGGTGAACAACACACACACACCCTTTTTACTGGACCGAGGGTCACTGTGATGGATGCTTCCCATGAACGGCAGTGAGCATTAAAAGTCAGGTGACCCGGCGAACACAATCAGTCATGTCAGATTGCCAGAGCCTGAAATTAATCATTCCCGTCTGCGGCCATTTCCTGCATTAATTATTCTGACTATGTGGCTTAAATAGCCTGGACGCTGTGAATGTCTCTGGGCATGAGGGGACGTTTATGAGGAGATGTTTGAAGGGTCAGAAAGACCTGAGGTGGTTAAACTTTTACATCCCTGGTCACAGAGTAGCAGCTGTAGCACTTCACACCGTGTGGACCTTTTCTCATTTTGCTTCATTTTTAGCCAAAACTTCAAGTTCTTGTCAGAGTAAACTGGAAATGAGCTCTAGACCAGGATAAAGGAATGACAGTAAGTTTTGAGGAAGATGACAAATGGTGAGGCTGCACGCATAGACAAGCAAGGCACAGTCAATGGAAAGACAGATTGACAATAAATGGTGACAACAATTTTTATGTGCTCAGACATTCGTCTTGATAGATTTAGGGCATTACTTTATTGATTTAAACTCTTCCATTGTAGCTCAGACAGCACATTTAGAGTCACTGTCCTGCTGGAAACCGAACCTCCGCCCCAGTCTCAAATGTTTTGGAACCCTTATTAGATTTCCTTTCAACATTAGCCAGAGTTTAACCCCGTCCATCTATCACCAGCATCCGTGTTGAGAGGAAAAGCATCTCAACAGCATGATGCAGCCATCACAGTGCTTCAAAATAGGGATGGCGTGTTCTAGGTACTGTTTATATACATCAAATGTGGGATGCTCTGCAACACATTTTTTTTACATCTATGTCTAAAAGCTAGAATTTGGTCTGACCTGGTCAGAGAACCTTCCTCCATAGGTGTGGTGTTTCCCTAAGGTGCTGGTGAAGAACAATAAAAGGGACTTCTTCTGTTTCTTTCAGTCAATTTCTACTTGCAACTCTGTATTCATATCTACATTTGTGGAATGCATGGGAATTAGTATTACCGATAAATTCTTCCAGAGAGATGGATCGCCCTCAACGTTGCCAATGGTATATTGGTTGCTGGGTTCTGGTAGATGGCCATGTCTTCATAGTCTTGCATCTGCGCCATACTCTGTTGTATTAAACACTCATGAAATGTCCAAAGCTTTAGATATTATTTCTAACCCTGCTGCAAATACTCTACAACTCTCTTCATGACCTGTCTATTATGAGGCTATTTATCCAATAATGTTCTGTAATAATAAACCTCTGAGGCTTTCACAGAACAGAAGGCTTTTTATAGATTCATAAATTTTGATTAAATTACACATATTTCCCATTAGGCAGTTTATTCAATCAGCGTGATTTGGCATTACATTCAAGATTTTCTCTTATTTTGACATTTGTAAGCCTCGCTTTTCAGATTTTATTTAATTACTTTACAATTACCTACTGCTTTGTGTTGATCTTTTGTCATGGAAGAAATTCTGGATGAGAAGAAATAAGAAATTTATTAAAACCTTGCAAGGTGAGAACAGAAATGGAGTGTGCCAAGTCTGCTCTGACAAACACTGGATATGGCTTCATTGACTTGACTTAATTGGACTTGATTATAGTCCAATCAAGTCTATAGGTCCAATTTGAGTCAAACTACTGACTCAGAGTGTTAGAGCATCTTGTTTGCTTTATTATTGCAGGCAAGCTTATCCTGTTGATTTGATTCTGGCAAAGAGCAACTTCTGAAATAAAAAAAAGATCAGAACTGTATAAAAGTAGCTGTTTTGGACCCAAAAAATGGTCATAAAAATAGATAATCATCTTTATAAGAAGGTCACAGTGTTTCTCGGTTAACCAAGGGGACAGACGTGACTCAAGCCTCCCGTTATGTTCGTTTCTGAGGTACAGCAATAATGTTCCTGGGTCAATTTGACCCGTGGAGTGTTTAATTATGGAGTAGTGTCCGAAATCAAAAAATTCCTCCAAAACATTTTTGCCTCTGATTATTAACTCCAACACTAACCATTTCAATCAATATTTGTGTAATGATGTGTTTTTTTATTTCTCACAAATACAGGATCAACGACGACAACTTACTCATTTAGACATGAAAAAAATGTGATTTGCATTTTTGGTGTCCACTGAAAAAACCTACACACACAAAAAAAACAATAATTTTCCTTAAAATTGATCTTTAGTAAAACATTTTTGTATTACATTTTTTATTATTTTTTTTCCAAGGGTGATCTTTATAATTGATCTTGAGACACCTATACTGTTCTGGGTCAAATTGACCCGCCGATTAAGGCAAGACAAATGAGTCATGTAGAGAGTATTGATGTTTTATTTATGTTTTCCCTCCACTTACACTGAGTGTCCACTCAGTGTGGGCGGGAACAGAAAAGGCTCCTGTCAAAAGTTGTATGAACTTTCTCGCATTTTTATAGTGAAGTAAAGAGAATAGTGAGAAAGTGGGCTTGTGTGTGTGCCCATGTGCATGTATGGGTGTGTTGTGGTGTGTGTTGTGTGTATGTGGTGAAATATGTCTCATAATTGCAAGGAAACATACAGAATTGGACATTTTTAAAAATCTTTTTTACCCTTCAACTTGACTGCCGGGTCAAATTGACCCAAACAGCATCTATGTATAATGTAGACGCAGGGGGGGCTGCAAATGTGTAAAATGAATCAATTTTCAATGTATATGTACAGTACACCTATTAAGACAAACATAAAAAGTTTCATGCAGAAAAAATACTTCCAACTATTTTAGAAAAATGCTTAAACTTTAAAACGGTTCAATTTGACCTGCGACATAACAGGAGGGTTAATGATCGATCAGATCCAGACAGGTGAAACAGTGAGAGGTCAGGACGACCTCAGCCAAAGCTGCATTACAGAATGTGGAGAAGAGATTGGGTGCTGCCATCCAGGACAAGTTTCCACCTGTTTTCACACACACACACGAAAATTGAAACCTGTTTGTTCGGTTGTGAATCAGATTTCGCAAATGCAGAAATAATGTTGCAGCAGGCTTTATTGCACTGACACAAACTGTTTCCTCCATCTCTTCATTTGTTTTCTAATTCACTAAAGCATCAGCCACCTTCTTGCTCCAATAAAGTCCCATATCGGGTCAGGCAGGTCTGGGTTCTTCCCCTGAAGGCATCCAGGTGGAAGGCAGGGGACACACGCACGCACACGCACACGGAGGCACACACACACACACGCAGGCACGCACACACACACACAAAATACACAACAGCAGGCAATTTACAGTCTCTGGTGCACCTGACCTACATTTCAGCGGAGAGCGAGACAGCACCACAGGAGAAGCAACTCATTATGCATGTGAACACCACAAAAACACCTTATCAGCCCAGCAGTGCTGGTAACTGTCAAATCCTTAAACGAGAGACACTGCCTAACAAATAAAATAAGCTTTTTAATCAAAAGAAGATGCTCTAAATGCAAGGTGTATGTTTTCTTGTCTTGGAAATAGAACAATGTGGTTTTGCAAGGTAATTAAAACCAGTGGGATGTTTATTATGCTTGTTTTTGCCGAATTCAACTGTCACTATGATGATATGCTAATTAGAAATAAATGTGTTAGGACGTAATTCAGCATCCTTTTTCAGTCGGCGTCCAAATCCCTTCATAAGGAAGGCAAATGGAGAGGGAAAAGGGGCAGAGGGAGGAGAAGATGGAAGAGGAGAGTTCAAGTGAATACAAAATCGTAATTTAATCCTATCTGTGTGTGTGTGTGTGTGTGTGTGTGTGTGTGTGTGTGTGTGTGTGTGTGTGTGTGTGTGTGTGTGTTTGGTTGCCTGGTTGTGCATTCACTGAGCATCTATGAATGGGTGCAAGAGTGTGATAAGCAGAAGGAGCTATAGCTCTGGCACCAGTTAGGTATGATAAAAAAAAGAGCAGAGGAGAAAAAAAAACTTGGACCTACAGGTGTGGACAGGAGTTTGCATCAGAGTAGGAATAAGAAGTAAGCAAGAGGGAATAGTGTGCTGGACAGGCAGGGAGTTAACATGAAGTTTAACCTTTCTCTTCAACTGGCCAGAATATTTTACTGCAACAGACCTAAACCTGCTGCTGCCTTCAGTGAACTTAAAGTGGCTACAGGTGCATCTCAACAAATTACCATATTATGTTCAGTTGCAATGGAATGCTTGTATAATATTTACATTTATTTGTGTTTGGGTTCAGAGGACATCACAGATTTATTCAGGACAAGGATGACAACCTTGCTAAAAGGGCTTAATAATGTAAAACAAGTAAGATCCCAACTAAAAGCAACCAAACTAAAAATCATCCCAACTAAAAAGCAACACCAGGACCTTGCAAAAACAGTGCAGGGCAGATGTTTGAGTAAAAAACTTGACAGAAGATTGTAAAATCACAAAAAGGGAAATTTTATGTACCATGAGGGATTTAATAACCATGCATTGACCAGCAACCTCCCCTGACTTAAACAACATAGATAATTTATAAGTGTCATGAGAATAATGAGAGACACCAAAGCTAACAGTATTGAGGTCATACATGGCACAGCACACTGATCCATTTTCACTCAGCTGAATTTTCGGTATTGAAAATCATTATGTAATTTATGTAATACATTTTCTGAGAACCTTGACATTTTGTTCTTAGCTTTAAAGCCTTAGCAGCTAAGTTATTGAAAATGATTATAGAATATGAGCTTCTCTTTGTGAGGAATTAAATTTTCATATCTTTTAAAATGCGCCTGTGCAAGGCTTGAAAATCAAATTTGAAAAATATCATTAATAACAGATGCAAATCCCTTCTGCGACATGGTTAAGCCGCTCTAAGTATGTTGGCTCATTGGTTGATCAGTTTGCCTTGTTGTTAAAGATCTGCTATAAAAAGAATCAGGAAGAAGGAAGTCTAAGAAAGTGAGGATAACAACAAAGGAAGAGGAAAATAAACTTAATGCACAAATGAAACTCAAGTTTGATATCCAGAGGAGTTCCTAGTAGCCCATTTATGTCATTTATGTCAGTGGAAGTCTCGTCAGGGGAGGAAGGGAAACTCAGGTCCCCGAAGGTATCATTAAGAATATTGTCTCTCCCTTTATCTTGATTCAAGCTAAAAGCACGAAAAATAGGTTAATGTACAACCCCTACTTTTTCTAATGTAGCCCGTAGGGAGTGTGGGTGGTGTGTGCTGCTATGGAGACGATTATGTATGGTTTTCTTCAAGGTGACCGTGGTGAAGGTGCTTTTTACCGTTAAATGTAGTCACAAACATGTAATTATTACATTTATTAAGCTGGAGTCTGATTGCATTCAGTTTAATGTCGACGTTGTTAAACAGTGTTTAAACAGTGCTGTGTCTATAAAATTATTGACTCTAATTTTTATTAAATGCCCAACAAGACATTAATAGATGTTCAATATATCTTTATTCTGTCTGAATGTTGTCAAGCCTTCCTTTGCATTCTTGTTAAAACTTAAGAGACTGTCATGGAGTTCTGCAGGATTGTGTGCTTGGACCAATACTTTTTATACTGTATAATTCATCCTTATTTTGAGTAATAATATTAGCCATGGCAAGTGTCATGGCTTCCTTGACTTTTAACAAACTTCTATTTAATAATCATTAATAATTGAAACCTGGACGGAATGAATCCAATTAATTGCCTTAAAAATGAATGCATGTTTTAGCGTAACTGATGTTAAAATACTCTTTGTATCGACAAACACTTCACAGAGAACAATCACAAGTGTGAGTAAACGTGAGTGTAAGTAATTTAAAATGTGACAAAAGAACATTTATTTATGCCCAACTATAAGACCACTGCTGCTGTCTGTTGATTACAGACCTGAAACCTCACAGAGCTGACTGTACATTAAACTGAAACTTTGACTAGACTTTTAAAAGCCTGAAAGTAGATCTGCTTCAAACTGCAAATGCATATTCACCTACGTCCCTATTACATAAAATACTAATGCAGTCAGATTACTAATGGATCCAGCGTGGGAAATGTTAATTAAAAAAAAAGGCTCAAAGTGTTTTGCTACAACCTTCTTTTGTCTTTTTTTATGGCTCATCCATTTGAGTGTTAAGTGCGGACGTTCAGCGGGAACATTTATCAAAGTGTGAGGCCTGTGGCTTGTTGTATGATGTAAAGCTCTTTAAGATCTTACTAATGTTCGACATTAAAGTGGTGAGGTTAGGAAAAGTCCAGAAGGGGTTGAAGTGTTGAGAGGACTGCAGCTGAGGTATTAAAACAATTACAGTCCTAATGATGTAATTATTGACAAGCTTTTGAAGGAAGAAGACGGTTTTTGGAGGACAACGAACTTCTGTACTTTTCTAATAATGCCATTCAGGGGGGGTGATAGGTTTTTAAGTGTATCAATATATCATCTTTACAGCGGTGTGCAAAAATATCCTTACAAACTATGCACTATTACTGCAAATTTCTGTGTATTTTATTTGGAATTTAATGTGGGAGAGTAAAATAGTAGGACCTAGTTCTGACATGTGAGGAAAAATAAGACAATTTTTAACAAGTAAGCAAAAAAAGTGAGCCATTTATTTGTCTTCAGTTCTTTCTCCACTGCTCTTTCGACTACGGTCCTTTTGAGGTGCGTCTCTGCCTGCTTTGTACATCTAGAGGCAAAATGTATTTCCTACTTTCAATGCAAAAAACCGGAAGATCTTTAAGATTGGAAAAAGAGCATCTGTGAGCAGTAGGATTCAAGACTTTCCTCATATTTCCAATTTGATTTACATCTGGACTTTGACTGGGCCATTCTACTACATTAATATGTTTTATCCTAAACCCCATTGTAACTGTGGCTGTTTTTATAAAGAGTTGTTGTTCTGCTGAAAGGTGAAACCTGTGACATGTTTTCTTTCTGGATTCCAGGTATTTGGTTCCTTCTGTTTTCCGATTGACACTGACCAGCTTGATGCTGCCACCACCATATGACACACGATGAGTTCAATGCTTGGTTTGGAACTTTGCTTTAAATCTCTGCACATCTTTATTTGTTCTTTGGTCTTCGTTAGACTTTCACAGAACAACTGGATTTACACAGAGAACAAATTACAGGAAAGTTGTAGTAACGGATTCTATATGAGAGTATTAAAAAAGGACAGGAATATATACAATTACAGCGCTTTACAGATTTTCCATAAAAATGAAAACAGCAATAATTTTTTCAAATCATTTACTTCAGATGGGTATATATCAGTGACGTGTGGTGAGGTTCATTGCTTTTGAGGCACTGACACCATGCATGTTATTGGAAGTATGGAAATTTCGCGCATACAACGCTGGGGGGCAAAAAGATGAATCTTTTACATGTCATCCATAGCCGCGTTAACTCAGTGAAACTTAGAAATGTAGGTATTAATTTCGTGCTATGATCCACAGCAAAGGGAAAGAGCTAGAAAGCACTTCAGCCAGGCTACATGCAGTCTTGTTGCCATAGCAACTGACAACAATGTCACTTCATGTTTTAGGATTTAACACCAAAAAACCTTCATGAATTTTGCACACAGAACATTCAGCATGTTCTGTTCTGTAGAACGTTTTAGGCTTAATGTTTCATTAATAAATTGCTGTGGTAGATTAGCTACCGCATCTACTTTACTGAATTATTTAGACATCCAATAGCCCACAAAACGCACATTTCATTTAAAAAAAACTAAACAAAAACATCTTATTGCTGTCTTACCTTTACGTATAAATTAAATCCATGCACCGCTAATTCTGCACAAAAATATCCGTTCATCCAAAGCCAAGTTTATCCTCGGCATTTCTTCTCTACTCCGTTTGAGAATCATCAATCTGTCTCGAAGTAAAACTTTCAGCTCCGTGTTGGTTTTCCTTTAGTTATCATCTCCTGTTTCAATTGAGAATCCACTTTAGAAAACTGTTTAAGTGTAGAAATGTAGTATTTCATGTTGACGTCGGAAGAGAGAAGAAAACAAATATATCGCTGTACTTTACTTATTTACTGTGTGGTTAGCTCCATGGCTAGCTCCATGTGTCTTACTCTGCAGCTGTGCAGTCATTATCTGGGATCTTGAGCGCCCCCTGCCATGAGGCAAGAGAACTGCCTGCCTCACCTACAGTCTGTTCTCTGCCGTTTCTGATCGCTCCTCTGCACACAAAATACAATATACACACAATTGATGACAATATAAACCACTGTACATTATATACATAAGCTAAATTATGGAAAATCAGTCCATATATGAAATGTTTTTTTAGCCATTTTATTGCCGGTGTACAGACAAGATGAACTTGCTCTCATAGAATGGCAGCCAGTGCAGTTAGCCAGAGGTTGCACATGTTATAACTGCATGGAGGCTGTTTTTTGCAACTTATACTTTAATTCATAAACTAACCTGGTTTTAATTAAGCTCCATCAGACAGAGAGACCTTGATATTGTGAGGTTGTTGTTCTAACTCGTTCATCAATGTTTTTATCTTCAACATATGTTTGCAGTCTAACTGAGCAAATGAAGATGAAAGATGAAGTCAGAGAAATCAGGGGTTAGGAAACCTAAAGACTTTCTGTCTCAGAAGAAGCTCTGACTCCACCAGATCAACAACCAGCTCTGAGGATGAACCTCCACATCGTCTTAATGGTGTAAGCTACATTTTCAACAACAAAAACTGCTGTTACCAACACTAACTGCTTAATAAACATGAATTGATTTAAAGGTAACCGGAAATATTTTTCTCTTCTTGTTAATCTAACATTTATCTCTCTTTTTTTATTTGTAGTTGACTTTCAGGGCCCTGTGATGGACTGGTGACCTGTCCAGGGTGAACCTGCCTCTCATCTGATGGCTGATGGAGATGGGCACCACCAGCCCCCCTTCACCACCCTGCAAGGATCAGTGTGTTCAGATCATGGATGGAAGGATTTTAAGGTAGTTTGTCTCCTTAAGTCAACACTTAAAACAGCTTCATAGTTAATGCCAACATCAACTGACTCTATGACATTGCTGAATATTTTTTTCTACTTCCAACATAAACAGGCAAAGACACCCAGAAATGTTTTTCCAGTTCTGATGATGTCACATACATGGCGAGTCCACAACGTCTTGAAATTGTAAGTATTATTTTTTATTTGCCATTTTTCTGTTCTCTTTAAATACAAATGCTTTCTCTGTTTAATTGCTCTATTGTTCTTTTTTGTAGGTTTCTGTAAGGTGCAGTGAACAGGAATGTTCTGTCGTTGATCCTCACTGTCATGTTTTATTGTCGCACTTAAATTTTCATGTTCATGTGTTCACTTTTGATGTGTAAACTGATAATTTATGTAAAGTTCATAAAGTTGTGAGTAAAATTGGACAATTTTAAAATGTCTGTAATAAAAAAATATTTGAATTACTTTGGGCATCTTGTGTAATTAATCTTTCCATGTAATTTTAGCCTAAAACAATGTAAGTACTGTAGTGTAGTTATGCATGTCATGTACAAAATAGGTACGTAGGAATAAAGACTTTCACGAATAATTAAAGTTGTAGTTTATTATCAATAGCAGGAAAAAAATAACAATTCATTCTAATTTAAATGAATTTTTGAATTAGTATATTTAAAATATATTTGAAGTATACTATATATATATATATATATATATATATATATATATATATATATATTTTTTTTTTTTTTTTTTGGAACAACTTCAAGTATACTTAGAGTGTACTTAAAGTATACTTTTTAAATTTCATATTTCAGAGCTTTATCATTACATTTTGATATTATATTTTGATATTATATTATGAGTTTTATTAATTATATAATTATGTCTCAAAATTATATATATATATGTATATATATATACACACATATATATATATATATATATATATATATATATATATATATATATATATATATATATATATACAGTATATATATATATATATATATATATATATATATATATATATATATATATTGAGACATAATTATATAATTAATAAAACTCATAATATAATATCAAAATGTAATAATAAAGCTCTGAAATATGAAATTTAAAAAGTATACTTTAAGTACACTCTAAGTATACTTGAAGTTGTTCCAAAAAAAGTACTGTAGTATATGGAAGTATACTATTAGTTGTATTTTTAAACAATTTAAATACTACTAAAGCACACAAAGTACAAAAAAGTTGTTCCAAAATAGCACAGTTGAAGTACATTGCTAAAAGTATACTAAAGTATGTTAAAATTTAGTATACTAAAGTATACTTTTTTTTTACCAGGGTGGCTTTGCTTCTGAGCATTTGAATGGAAAAATGTAAATGTCCAGTGATTTTGAAGAAAAAATAAATAGAATTGGCTAAGTAAAAAATAGGTACTTTATAGTAAAACGACAGGGTGAATATAAATGATTTTATTATTATATTTCCATAATGACAGGTGAGGCCCTGACCGCATGTCACTATATATACATTTGTTAGAGAAATCCTTCAATCTGCAAGATAATGTGTGTGTTGTGGTGCTTTACGGGTTGATTGAATGTTAGCCTTGTGAATTGCGGCTCCGTCCTTACTATTACAGTATTCTCCTTTCATCATCGCCACAGCAACCTTACAGTTCAGCTCACAACGAAGACTCCACACTTCTGGCTTTTATCATAGACACGTCTGTACCTACAGGACTGTAAACGGGAGAATGTGGCCTCTGCGAGTTCAGCATAAAACACAGGCAAAAATCCACAGATGCACACAGATTGTCCAGGCCTTAACGAGGGAGGATATGATTGGGGCTGTGCTGTCAAGCTGCTCAGATGTACAGTAACGGCTTGTGGATCAGCTCGGCACTGTGATCCGGTCTCCCGCTGACAGAATCTGGTGACATTTGGGTTGATTGTTAAAGTGATGACATTACATCTGACAGCTAAACCACATGATCACAGGCCAGCACAGGCAACTGATACTTTCAGCCTACCTTAAGCACCAGCAGGCCGGGCTTCTTCTCCACTTGCAAGTCTTACACACACACGCATGCACACACACGCAGGCATAAAAACCCATTAGTCATTCTCGCCAATAAAGGAGGCAAGTTGATGTTAGGTCTCTGCTTTTAGTTCTAATGAGACAGGTGGTCTCCTCTGACCAGACAGAAGAACAGTGGGACACCGACAGTTCAGGAGGATCAGCGAGGCTCGAAGAAAAAAGGCCTGCTAAGAAATCTCACCACTGAGTGCAGGTGACTTATGTGCTTTCCTAAATAGTTTGCAGCATTTTTAAGTTCTCCTTCCAAAGCCTATTCTATGCTCATCGGCTTTATGAGCTATTATTCACCAAATAACTTAAAGGTTAAACCATAAATTACCAATTAGGTTTAAACCAGCAGAACAAGTTCAGGGAATCAAATTAAACTTGAGTTGTTTTGTTTTGGGTTTTTTTTTAGCTATGAAGTAACAAAAACAACATAGTCGCATGTGAAAAGTGGAGGAAATCGTTAGGACCTTTGAAGGCTTCTTGGAGCGCATTGCAGTTTGCTTTCATGGGGAACTTGCTTGGACAGAGACATGTGCATATTAGCAGTTGTTTTGAACATACTCTACTTAAATACTATCTTCTGTACATTGCGATTGCTGATTTCAGATTGTTTTATAATCTGAAATTATTAAACAGTTTAAGTAAGGTAAACCAGTAAGGTTTTTAAATCCCTTACTAGACCAGTAAACCACTGCAGTCTTTTGTCTGAAGGCCATGCCAGATTTTAACTATTTTCAGTGGGGAGGGAAAAGGGACGTTTCAAAATGTGTTAAAGAAATGTGTTTATTCTATTGTACTTAGAAGGTATTTTCTAAATATGTAAGTTGCTAAAACTGATATTAAGGTGTCATTTGAACCCTCCACCACATTAAGATGGTGATTCTTACAATTAACCACACCCGTGGTCATAAAATTCAGGTGCCTAATGCTTTACTTACTTGAGTATTTTAGCATTTAATTTTTCAACGTACTCATTAAAAGGAGTTTATTTTTGTTTGAAACACATTTGCTTCAGCTCTGCACACATTGTAATTGCTGGAAAACTACAATACAGGCTAGGCTCAGTGTTGGGATTTTATCTTTCTGAAAGCTTTGCTCTGTGTTGTTTTCCCACAAGGTCGGGCAGTGCTGTGAATTCAGCCATGTTGTCAATTCTGGCTGACTTGACAAGTGTTTACTTTACACTTCACCTCCAATATTACCACCCGTTCTTGATGGCCATTAAGTTGACAGCTGAACTCTGCAAAATTTCACAAACAGTTTGACACTAAGAAATGAGAAAAAGGCTCATCGTCTTTACCAGACACAAGAGGGAAGGATTCAGAAACAGTATAGTATTTCTATCAACTACTTACTAGAAGTAGTAAGTAAGTCGATGGTATGCAATATATACATATTTGTGTTTTTTCTTTGAAAAAAAAGAAAAAGAAAGCTTGACTCAGGGATGAGATTAATCAGAAGCGATGCTTGGTGTTGGTAAACCAAGCCAGTCGAACCAAATGCAAAATGCTCTTCATGAAGTATCTGCATTCAAGTATTTATTCAAAAATCTTACTTTATTCATCTATTTACATTTTTGCAAAAGCATCCAGAGAAGAAGATAAATATATTAGAAAAATCACAAATTTTTCTTTTGAAAGCTCCTGGAATAGGAGTCAGCCACATCCTGTCTAGACATTGTAATCACTGTACTATCATTATCGTTGTCAGCCACAATGTCTGACGTTCATGTTCAGAGTGATTTGAGATGTTTTTAAATGGATTGTGCTTTCATCCAAAGAGCTCCACACACCAGCTTTTATTCACTGACAGCACATTTGTAGCAATAACCCACTTGAGATCCATTGTCTTACTCGGCGTGTTGATCGAAGAGCAAACTTTGTTATTAGTGTCCAACGTGCTGAGCCACAGCGGCCAAGAACGCAAAGGTTAAGCAAGCACTTTCAGGCAGGAAATTGATCAGAGCCATTATCGTTTCTTTCCTGTATAGCTATAGCTGAAAATGTGTGCTTTTTTAACACTGTTAATATGTTTTTCGGTGTCACTTTCTTGGGCATTTCTTGCTCTTGCATTAAGTATTTTTTGTGTGTGATGACATTTTTTTCCCCAGACATATTCTCATCTTTCTGGCAGGAATATGAGCAAAAACATCTCACAGTTTCCATTACGTCTATAACCGATACTCCCTTTGGCACAGTAATCTGCAGAGAGTAAATGTGTTCACTGAAAAATGGAGAAAGGTCGACAGACCTCCGCTACGGACATTACCTTGGCCCTAAAATTATAGGACTCAATCATAAAAATTCACAAAGACCAATAGGAGATGATGAAAACCCCGTGCAGATAGGAGCGCCTGCCAGCAAACAGCACAGATGACAAAAACATCACATCAGGGAAGATACGTTGGATTGGCCCTCAGCAGAACAACGCCTCAAGCGTTTTGGCTTTCACAACTCGGTCCCTCTGTTTTATCTCTGGGCAAAACACCCAACAGGCCAGGTTTATATGAAGCAGCATTTATGAAAAAGTAATCGGTTTCATCTGTCGAGGAGATATAGGCCCCTCGCGGCAAACTGAGCTTATTTCATATTATGCGATATCAGGTTGATGCCTGATCACCGATTAAGCAAGTAGTCAGAAGTAGGATAACATTAGTGCTGACAATCACAAATTATACAGCCAGTCCTCCAAACTGAGTTTTATTGAAAAGGGGGCTTTTGCCTCCGTCTGTAAACAAAGTGAGGCTTAGAAAAGACGCCTACATAACGATGTTTATCGATATCTGGCTGTGGCTGAAAGGTGGTTAGGATTGATCAGATGGGCCCACCAAGCCTGAATGTTAACACTAGTTCCAGCAAAATTTGGATGGGATGGATTGGCTAGAAATGTTCCATTTTCTGTGTATTTTTCCTGGGCAAAATAAAGACTGGTGGAGGGACGGTGCTTAACCTGATGTTCAGATTTCACTCATCAGTACATTTTGATGCAGACTCTTTGGATTGCACACGGCTAATTTACGGTTAATTCACATTTTCTGTACTGGAAAAGTGCAAAGCAGTCCTGCAGCAGAACTCAATGAACTCAATGAGCTACCTGTGCTGCAATTCATTTTTGACAGTTATGCTGAATTTGTTTGGAGCTAGAGCCGTGGTTGCTGTTAATGCAAGCACAACATGCTATGCTGCCTCCTACCTAAGCTGTGTTGCTGTTGTTGTTCTGCCCAGAAAATATTAGGCTGGTTATTTGATTTGATTTCTTCACCAACACATTCATACATACTGCATCATGCTATTTCATGTTTGCCATTGTTGCACTAATAAATGGTGTAGCTCCCAACAAGGTTAGCTTCATATTCATCATAAAACATTTTTTAGCAGATGTACAAGTAACAGAAAAATAAAAGCTTAGTAATTATAAATAGGGAATTGTGTTATAAAATGTATTGTTTTATGTTCAGTTTTACATGAATTACTGTTGAATAACTTTTATAGAATTTATTAATCTTATAAAGTTGACAGACAAAACTAAACTTGTAAATGCCTAAACATCACCAACACACACCTAATTATAGTCAGAAAAACCAACTCTTCTGATCTGATGGAATTAGTATTTTCATAATGCACTAATGAATGTGGAGGACGATAGGCACCAGAGATCACCTCATTAATACTCTACTGTGCCTGCAGCAACACATGGTAATGACTGGCTCGTTGTGAGCGTATGGCTTCTTTCTGAGGCATAAGCTTAAATAAAGGAAGGTGGCTGTAAAAACACACAGAGTAGACCAGAATGAACGTCCTTCGCAGGCAGGTGAAGGTTTGCATTTTCACAACAAAACATACAGACTTTGTTGCAAAATTACACACACACACACACACACACACACACACACACACACACACACACACACACCGCACGCACACACACAGACATGCACTCACACATGCACACACACACAAAAATAAATGGAAAGAACTACGTTGCAGTCCAAGTATAGTATCTCTGGGTACTTGCAAAGTGCTTCTCACCTTTCCTGGTTCACACTATCACTATTCCAGCCAAATTTAATAGGAAACAATCCAAATAAAATCAATAAATGTAAGATTCTTATTTCCAAGAACTATTCCAAGTTTGTCATTAAGGCGAAAATAAACATCTCCTCGATGTTTGGTAGAAGTACCTTTTAGAGTACTGCGTGATGTGGATTAAACATCGTCCATAAGCTTTTCACAGTAGTCTCCTGGAGTTTTGGCCCATTCCTTTTGATCTAACTGGTGTAATTCATCTTTTTAGTTGTGCCTACAAATTTTCTATGTGACTGAAATCAGGCCAGCGTTTTAGCAAGTTTTCTGGGGAAACCTTGCGACCTTGTGATGGCCACTCCTAAACATTGACTTTGTCAACCTTGAGATACTGTAGCTAATTTGGTGGCATGACAAAGGTCATTGTCCACTTGTTAGACTCATCTCCCCAGTGTCTTGGTTAATGCCTTTCCTCAGGTTCATCCATCCAGCAGAAAAATACCTTAACAACATCACACCAACACCCACATACTTCACAGCTTAGATGGTGTCCTCAGGCTTTCCCCATTTTAATCAAATGTAACAATAGTCATTACCATCAACCAAGTTAGTGTCAGATCAAAGGGAAGGTCTCTAAAAAAGTAAGCCTTTGTCCCTCAGTGCATTTGCAAATTATTATCTGAGGGTTTTTCTCCTTTTGGGGGGTTGGAGGGGTTAATGTCTTCTTCATCTCTGTGTGGCTTTCTTTCAACTCATTTTATTGTGGATAATAACATTCTCTTACCAGCTTCAACTAACAACTTCAGAAGATATTTTACTTTTACTCTGGAGGTCCGTGAGGAGATTTTACATCAAAATATGTTCATTTCAGGATCACAGAACCTGTGATCTTCTTTCTGGACAATGCAATGGCTGGATATTCCCATGCTGTTTATACTTGAATATAAATGTTTAAACAGACTAGATTAGCTTAAAAAAGTTGTCTTTTTGCGAAATGTATGAAATTATGTCGACAAAGATGTACTTATGAAACATGTGATCAACAGAAACCAAACTTTTCGATGTTTTTGTTTTTACATCACGTTACAGCGTATGCTGCTAACCATTCAGGTTCATGCTTAGTACTGTAGACCCACCTGCCTTCAGTGGCATGTCTGTTTACATATCAAAAAATAAATACATTAAAAGTATGGAATAATAAAAATAAGACACCTCTCAAAAAGCAAGATGGATAAAATATGTTGTACACAACACACCAGTCAAAAAACTCATGAGAGCTGTAATGTTATAGATATATACTTTATTAATTCTCTCTGATAAAATAAAATTACAAAATAATTTCAACCTCAAACGGCACTTTCCTTGTTCATAATTATTTAACATATTGATGGTACATTTATTATAACTGTCATGACGAATGAGAAGAATACTATGGTTTTATAGTGTAAGATATCAGCTGTAACCGTATTTAATCATAATGGTAGAAAAGACTAAGCAATAGAAAGCTAGAATTCGTTAAGAGCATACTGTACAATATTCCAAGCGCATGTAATTCAGTATTCCGGCCACAGCATGTCACTATAAGATAGTTTTCAGTGTTATCTCCCAAAGCGAAGGTAGGCTTGTCTCTTCTTCCAGTCTTACCAGCATAATTCCTCTCTCAGATATAAACTTCACTAACAGATGTTCCTTCATGGCCATTGATCCTTTGTAAGGTTTATTTGTGATCCCTTATGTTCATCCACAGTCCTCCTCCCTCAAGAGCAGCCCACTTCAACAAGTCCATTCCCATTTTTTTCACAGTTATTCCCTCAGAAATAGTGACAGGATTTCTGCCTGTTCCTCTTTTGTCCCAAGTGACAAGCAGCTTTCCCTGCCTCTTTGAAGTCCATTTAAGAGAGAGCACTTTGGTTGTTAAGGTGTGTGTATGTGTGAACATTTATATATAGATATATGGAGATATCTATATAAATATATGCATGTGTGTGTAGGTGTGTGTGTGTGTTTGCGTGGCAGTTTAAATGACAAAGCAAGCGAACAAAGATGTATTTCTGAGTGTTTTGTCTTCTAACAGAATACATTCATAATAACAGTGAGTTGTTTTGTTACCGGAAAAAAAAAAGAATGGACAATCATGGACAGAGCCATGCACAAAAATTACTATAAAGATGCCAACTTAGAATTATATAGATAAATCAGTTTTGCATTGGTACAAGTGAGCACAATTGTCAATGTAAAGGCAACATTTAGATAACTCTAGGTATCATAAAAAATAAAGAAAATAAACAAAATGCACTCCAGTGTCGCATTTGGTTTGGGAAAATAAAGTAATAATTCCTGGTTGGCGTAAGAACTGGAAGCTGAATTATTAAAACGAGATCTGGTAAAAGTAAATAAATCAACTACACATAAAAATAACAGGATTAAATTCTGATTCAATAAAGATTTGACTCCTTCTTCCAACGACAATCAGAAAAATTAATGCACTTGTTAAAACGCATTATTAATCTTCTCTTTTCTGTGGCTTGTCTACAAAAAACAATTGTGTTACAAATGTTCACTCAGTCACTATCTTGTGTTCACTACGGAGAGGACAAAACGACGGACTGTGAGGAAAATTTGGACAATTGTTTTCGGTTTCTTGTTGTCAAAGTGAACATGAAACATGGGTATGAAATGTGCTCTTACATGGCACCATTTGTACCCATTAGGTACAAAAACAACCCAAATCAGCAAAGTTATGAAATGGCAAAGGGGGGCAAAATGACCAGCACTCAATTTTTAGTCTTCTGGTTGAACCTTTTGGAAACTCTGCGTAGAAACTGTCTTTGGCAAACTGTGAATAACAAAGCGGTTCATAGGAATTAATGGGGCTTAAGCTCAACAACAGAGGAACCTTTACCAGCAGAGCAGGCTGGTCCAGGGGAAAAATGTCAATATTGTGTTAGAAAAACCTATGAAACACCACAGCACCATGGCAGACTTCATACTGTATATAGTGCACCACATAGTAAATGAGTGAACAGTCTCATTTTAGGACGGCAAGCCTACAATTACTCCTAAACGCTAAGTGTCTCGCTCACCATGCACTCCGGTGAGTGCGGTGATGAAGCCCTGTTGTAGTTATTTCATCTCATTTCACCATCTGCCACTGTCTCAAGCATCACAAATAGACTCCATGATGACTAGCGTCTCTATCCGTTCACTTCAGCCTCGCCTGTAAATTCACGCGGCTCAGTGACCGGTTGCAATTCTCCCAGCCAAGCAGTTAAAAGCCACGACTGTGCGTGTAGTAAGTCTAACCTGCTGCATGCTCTCATACCCACAGGAGATGAATCGGTTTCGATGACCATTTTTCTCTCTTTTGCTGTGTCTACATTGCTTGGCAGTGATCTATGGAGATAAACAGTGCATTGAGTGCTTGGCAGTATAGGCTTTAGTATTATCATGGGCTAGTAGTGCATTATGAGACATTGTGTAAATCTGTCTGTGCTGTGTTACCTTGTATTGTGTGTATATGTGTGCGGTGCATTCTGCTAGGTTTTTTTTTAATAATATGATCGTATTGATCGAACCTTCTGTTAAAGGGATGCTTGTTAACACATGATAAGCATTCAGATAGAAAATACATCATAAAGATAAAAAGTCATGGTCATTATTCCTGATGAAGGGAGTGAGAAATTCGGAGAAGAGAAATAAAAAAGGCAGAGAAGGAGATAGAAAGAATAAAATAAAAGGCCCTTTGCCGTAATTGGAGTCGATTCCATTTAGAAGTTCATATAATTATTCTTGGTTATTTCTTCCCTTCTGCCCTCCTCCTCCTCCCCCACCTCCTCATTCTCTTTAACTCCATTTCTCACCCTCGTGACATCCTCCCTCCCCCTCACACCTTTAAGAGTCTCCATTTTTCTCTTCCTTCCATCGTCAAGAAAAGTCCTGAACGCGTCTCATTTCTCAAACTGGCCCTCCGTCTTAGTCCCATTACTGTTCCTCTTCATCCTGTTATCTCGGAGCAAAAATATTCAGAGGATCTCCAAAAATGTATCGCCTCTGCCGTCATTTTTCTCCTTTAGTCTGATTTGAGAGGACTATCAGAGCCTCCCCGTCTTTTCCTTCTCCGTGTTTTGTGTCCAAGTTTGTCTCCGACTGCTCCTCGGAGCGGTTTTCAGCAGCTTGAGCTGCACGTATTGGGATTGGGACTCGCCTCCAGGCTCCCCTCTGGGCTCGCAGGTGGGGGCGACAGCGGGGTCTCCAGGGATAAACTGGAAATCTGTGCTAGGGTTGACGGAGGAGCTGCAACCTGAACTGGGGAGGCAGGAACCGGCGCGGTGGTTAGCGAGGCAGTTGGAGACAGGGGAACCACAGCGCCGCCGCTTCCTGTTCCTCCCACTCTGCCGTCCCGTGCGTCCCTCTCTCGGAGCAGGTGAACCAGGGCGGCGTGCTGGGCGCCGAGGGTTGCAGAGAGGTGTGCAGGCAGGGCGTTGAAGCCCGCTGTGAGCTGCTCCACCCGCTGCTCCAGGGACAGCATCTGTCGCTCCAAGTCCTCGCTGCGGTCGTTGAGCTCTGACATGAGCTCGTACATGACGCTCTGCATCTGTAGGAGGAGAGGTGAAGAAGTGTTTTTTTCCTGAGCTTCTCCGAACATGGTTTTGAATTTACTGTTGGAGTTTTGCCAGTAAATTCAAAGTGGAAAGATCCTTAAAAATGATCATCTATAACTGGATTGTTACTAGGTTATAAAGACTTTTTAAATTATTAATAGGCATGTTTCACACACCAATCAAGGTTCACTGATTGACTGACAACATAAAGACTTCCAATTTCCAATCCCAGCCAAATTCGTTCCAGAAATAAATAATCAAATCAATATGATACGACCCAATCATACATACAGACTCAAAAATTAATTACATGTATTCAAATTTGATCCTAGTTATAATGCGGTACAGTCAAATTCAGAATTTAATGCTAGTTTCCATGCTCTGCGGAAGGTTTACGAAGTCTTAGATTTTGCAGCATTCTCTTGTCGTGAGCAAACCTGTGCCAACAGTGGGCAAATGTAACCCGAAAGGTATACAGAGGAATTAATATAAAGAAATAGCCTGAAAAGTTCAGATAAAAATGGAGCAATTAGAGTAAAGCTATTGCCCTTTACAGGTAAAACAATAAAATATTATACTTAAAAAGACTTTTTCTCCAAATTTCCCAAATGATCCAGCCTAACTCAAAAGCATCAAAGCAGAATGACAGAACCAATTTAGATCTATGTATGAAAAGCAATACGATTCTCATGAATCGGCTGTGACCCTTCATCAGTCCATTTAGATCTCATTCTCCACATGCAAGTTCTTACAAACTGATGCAATACACCTAGTCGTTTAGCAAAGTAATCCTAATGCAATACTCAGATACCCCATTGTGGCTCTTTTACGTAGACAAAAAGTTGGTGCAAAGATGTTTGTTGCTCTCACACAGGATTTTCGCCCTGCACTGGTGTCTTCATTTCAGAGAAAGATCTGAACACTTTCTCTTCACTTGTGTTAAGCAGCGGGGATGATTAGGAAGATGCAAAAGAAAATGAATCCAAGAGGGAGTAGAAGAGGGAATGATGAAGAGGCTGGGTGTTATAACATTGCGAGCAGAGAGTTAGAAGAAGAGAGATGGGTAATAAAAGGAAGGCAGCACAGTGTCCCTGCCGTGCTTCTCCTGGTCTCTGTAACCATGGTAAAGACGTAAGTGGCCAATTGAGATGGAGTCATTGAGATGGTGTAATTGCAAAATATTTGGTGCTAAAGGCATTGCTTCTTGGAAAGACGCGTACATATTCTCAATCTTTGTCTGCCTCTTATTCAAGTCTGAATCTCACTCACTCTGCTCTGAGTTTCTCTCTCTTTCACAAACACACACACACACATACATGTTCGCTCACATTCTCAAACACCCACACAGTTAACAGAAAAAAAAAACACAAGCACTCCCCTCCCTCTCATTTCCTCCTCACTCTCTCGCTCAGTCATCCCTGTTTTAACACTTTGCAGTGGTTGCCAGGAGATGAAAAGGCACAGAAACAGGCGGGTCAGCATGGAAACAGAGGAATGCCGTGGTATTTTCTCCGGGGACCAAAGGATGGCTACATGTGACGTATTACCCTGCTCAAGGCTTAGGCTGTTTCCAGCGTCACGGTTTTAATAAGTTGCGGTTTAAAAACCAGTAAAATATTCCAGCATCATGATCATGAGGCTTATGCTTCTTTCCATCGTTGTGAGGCAGTCTGTCTGTCTGTATGTGATGCCTGGAGGGGAGGAGATCCCGAAGAATTGTTCCCTCATTAAAGAAAGAGGATATTAGTAGAAAAAAAAGACATAGAGTCAGAGATTGACTTCCAGAGTCAAGCAGCTCTTCTCACATCTCAGTACTTGAACAAGTCGTAGCTGGTTCTACATTCAAGGTATCCCACAGTTTAAAAAATGCATTCTTGATGTTTCTCTGGTCTGCGTTGCTACAAGCTGCCAGTTAGCTGTGCGGGGTGCCAGAAGAAGAGGAGTTCCCCTGAATTCCCTCCATGAGCCGGCAGCAAGAAAAACAGTGATTCTTTTAAGGTAGCACTTTTTAAAAAAGAGCGAAAAAAAGCCTTTGATGTAAGCTATAAGACTAACTGAACTAATCTCCTTACTAGTCAAGCAGATGACCCATCTAATTAACTAGCTAGGTGCCATTCTTCAGATAATACAGATCAGCTGGTCTCTGCAAAAGGCACAATTGCTTAGAATGACCAAACTACTTCCCCATGTGCACAGATGATCTTTTCAAATCCTCCTCTGGCTCATCAGTATTTCAAATGACACTGACTTTAAACTTCATGTCAGTCATTGAAACTAAAACCATATTTCTAAAGGTCACACCAGGCATGTTGGACAGCAAAGTTTTACAGTGAAGAACGGGAGCGACTTAATTAATGTAACTACCAGGATAGAACCCTGTGTTGATAATTATTGGTCTCTGTCACCGTTATGGATACATTTCCATAACACACTGAGAGCTGCAAGAAAAACCTTTGCAATACCAGCTCATAATTACTAATATTAAAGCTGCAACCTCAGCAGCACCAGCGGGGAGTGGTCCTGTGCTGCCACAGCACAGGTAATTTCCCTGTTCGTAGCTATGCTAGCCATTTAAACCTATGCCAGAACCAAGCTTTGACACCAAACTGCAAAATTTTAGTGCATCAACATCAAGATTCCAGCATGTGCCAAAGAATATTGACACTTAGAAGCAAGAGATGTGGAGGAAATGGAAAACTGCTGATTTTCAAATGCAGTTTATTGTGGGGATTCCCCCCAAAATGGCCCTGGTTAGCTTCACAGGCTCTGTGATTCTTCAATGCAATTTTGAGGAAACGATATTCCTGCCGTTTGGACTAATTTATGTTCTGGAGACGTTCAGGTCTTAAATAAACCTACTAAACTGGTGTGCATAATTTTATTGATTAGGGTTTGTATGCTTTTAACAAGTGTCTGTGCTTAATTTACTAAATATTTATGTATTATGTAAAATCAATAAAATGGTCAAAGCTGTTGGAGCAAGTTGAGATCACGAGTTCTTTCCTTGCTCACACTCTCATACTAATCCAAGACATTTACCACATTTTATTTTGACATTAGCAAAGAAAAAAAAAACTTCGGACAAATTCTCAGCATAAATACAACTTCTCTTTACATTTTCCCTTCACTCTCTCTGTGGCTGCCAGCTATAGATTGATTTATAGCAGAACTGAGAGGCATAGTCTCAAATTACCCAGAATGCATCACAACTGGCTCCTCCCAATCTGACCCACCTTCCTTATTTTTATTCCCTTTTGCGTCGGTGGTATTCAGCTCACAATATCCAATCTCATGCAGATTCAACTCTAAATTTTCCAATTTGTTAGATTGACTGACAGATCAGACTTGTTCTCCTCCAAGTCGCTGTAAATTCATGTTTTTACACGCTAACAGATTTGTGTGCCAACTAGCCATGTATTCCCCGAGTAGTGTAGACTTTGCCCAGCTGGGAATCCGAGGCAAAATCCGGCAAAACAAATTGTTGTATATTGAAGTGACAGCAGGGGACTGTAGTCGTAAAAGAGTGTAATATTTTTCCGCAAGGTTCCGGCACTGCCAGCATTCTGAATGTCGTGTACAGTTTGTGCAACTCACCTTGGAGAGGTCCACTAGTGTGTTGGCCTGATCACTGAGTTTCCTCTGCTCCATTTTGACGCTGCGTAATCTGCAAACAGACGCATGCACAGATAAAGCTCACAAACAGAGGTGAAACCCAGTAAATACACAATGGTCAGTCCGCAGAGATAATCCCTCTGGATATACACGACAGCTCTCTGAAACGTCGGTCACCTTGCTTGGATTGGGTTCATTTTTACCTGCAGTGCCTCTCTGAAAAATGTAAATGTATAAAACACATAAAACACAGCGAGTGCAGGCTAAAACAAATGTTGTAGCTGCCTGCATGAGCTAACTGCAGACGTAGAAGGGAGAAAGACTGCTGCTAATATGAAGGAAAGCTAATGGGAATAAAGCCTTCGGGGAAATAAGCTGCAGGGGATGAAAATTAAATAAATCATCTTACCTCCGTCCAATTATAATCAGAACCTGTTTAACTCTCAAAACACAGCACAATAATTAGTGGTTCAATCTGTGTTTTCATCAAACCCTGTGGCAGTCTCCATTATAATGCAGGGAAGAGTGATTTTATGAGACTGTTTCCCAGCTACACTGTCAGGTTCCAACCTGGAAAAATCACTTGCTTTAATGTGTTCACCCAAAAATATTACTCTGCTTCATCACTCGTTGACTTCCCGTCGCCCTTTTTCAGGTCTTGCATGCCAGGATTAACCCTTCTACGTTACAATTAAGAGTCTTATAGTGTTTGAGACACTTTTTAATCATTAGAGACCAAAGGAGAGAGGAACACAAAAGGAAATACGTGATTTGAATTTAATAAGAGAACAGAACCGGTTGTGCTGTACGTTCATGTTTCATCAGTCCCTACTGTTGAGATGATATAATGAACAGAGCGTCTCTAATAGTACACAACACACTGATTGTGTTTGCCTGGACTGATCTTGCCCTTTAGCAGATAATGAATAATTGTATGTTTGTGTTAGTGCGTGTGTGTGAGTGTGTGCAAAGATTAGTGCATTTCATCTGATTATCAGACTGGATTCAAGCTGTGGGCGGATAGAAAGTACAGCTGATTTCAAATGCCTCATTGGCTTTGCAGCCACAGTGTTGTGCATGTGTTTGTTTGCAACCGGGCATGGATGCAGGGGAGTACGAAGTGTGGTCTCACTGATGTATGGCCTGCAGGAACTTCCGCTGGTGTTTGCGGACCCTGGAGTGGTCGATCTTCTTCATCAGCTTGGTGTGCTTGTAGATGAGCCAAGTCTCCCTCAGCACATTAGCCGCTGCGTTCTTTATCTGTCTCCAGACAATAAGCACACACATGTAGACATTTATTAGCAACAGGTAGCCCTTGGCAACTGGAGGAGGCAGCAGGTTTATCTGCTCTTGTTCTTCTCCTCGTTTTCACTATCGTCTCTGTGCAAAGAAAAAAAAAAAGCATGAAGCCATCTTTTTGTCTTCTCAGAGGCTGCCCCCATTCTCTGGCAGGCTTGCCAAAGCTTTTTATGTGCGCTTTCATAGCGCTGTCCTTAGGGAGATTGGCAGTGAGAGCCAGCAGGAGTTTTTCCTTCACACTCCTCTACTGGCTTCCAGTGCCTACAGCGCCTCGCAAAATTATTCATACCCCCTTTAGTTTTTTTTAACATGTTACAAACTTGAACTTTAATTTGTTTTATTCATACTACAGGTGATAGACCAACACAAATTGTGAAACAGAAGGAAGAGAGGAAATTAGTTAAAATTTTTTCAAGGATAAAAATAGAAAAGTGTGGCGTAAACCCTACCTGAGTGAGTCTACTCTGTAGAACCACCTTTTGCACCAATTACAGGTGGAATTCTTTTATAGCTGTACTAATTTTCGACATATCAAATCTGAAATGTTTTCCTACTCTTCTTTTGAAAGTACCTCAAGCTTAGTTTGGGTTGTGAGTCTATTCGGCTCTTTGATGAGGCAATTTGACATTTATTACAGTCCTGGCTGCATGTTTAAGGTTGTCCTAGTGGAAAATGAACCACCGCTACTATGAATATATTTATATTTTCTGTAACTTTGTATATATATTCTTTATCTCTTGTTTTCTTTGCCACTGTTTTGGTTGCTTGACTGCTTCATGGCATGACTTTATTAATCACAGCTACAACAATAGTTCCCATAGAAAACTCTTGAGTATTAAGTTCTTGGAACACATTAGCTTATAGATAATGTGTCTGTGATGTATTTGTTAACTCACATTGGTATAGAAATGGATCTTTCATAAAGTCAACATAGTGCAAAGTAGAACAACGTCTCGGACTTTGGCTAAATATGTTCAAGCTGGAGTAAAACATTTTCTTAATCAAACTTTGGTGTCTCTTAGTCTCACAGAACCATCATTACAATCTCAGTTCAGATGTTTAAATGCATCCAACAGGTTTCCTTTTCAGGATTTCCCTGTATTCAGTTGCATCCATCTTCTTGCCAGCTCAGAAAAGCTTCCCTGTTCTCCTGACACTCCTTCCTTTGAATATTGTTTTATAAAGCAACACTATTTACTACAGTGTTTCAGAAACAAATTTGCTGTACTGGAAATGATTTGGCTGTTAACGGTTTTATTTGTAAAATCAAAAGGGTATAATTATCAACCCACTTCACAGTTATGCACTACTTTCTGTTTGTCTATAATATACATTTTAAAGAAAATGCATTGACATTTGTACTATTAAGATAACACAATGTGTAAAAAGCCAATGAATGTATCACATTTAATTATAAAAAAAAGACTGAATGATGCTAGCTGGGTAAAAGAAAATAATCACCTCAGTATCATTGGTGTTTATTTAAACCAGGGATTTTCCTTTTAATTATGACAACAACCATAGAAAACAATCACAGCTGAAGTGGCTGCTATTAAACTAGCTGCCAAAAACATTCCTCATCTGAGGAGAAGAGGAATATTGGTCTGATATGATGCTATTGCATCATCATATTGCAATGAAAGAAGGCAAATTTTCCTCAGTTTTTCTGTTCAGATGCTGCATTTGTTTTTGATCGGAGGAGTCTGGATGTAGGATTTGGTAAAACAGCGATTCAAAATGTCAGAGTCTGCCTAAGGCTTGGCCTAGGATCAATAATATTTAACATGAATATCTGATTCGTTAGTCGCTATAGGTTGCTACATTATTACAAGACAAGTGTCTGACATCCAGTGAATTAAAAAAAAAAGAAAACGGGAGACGGAGAATACAATAGTGAGGAGAGACGGCACAAAGAAAATGTAAGCATGTAAACTGAATGAGAGACTTCAAAGAGATGGAGAAGACTGAACAAAGAACAATTATACGCCCGTCTGAAGAGAACAAAAGACCCCGGCAGCCTGGCTAATCAGCACCCATCCACAGTAGGGAGAGCCCCCTCACAGACACCCACTACATGTTCACACACAGTCGGCTGCAGATGAGGAGGGTGGAAGGCCGCCGCCCCAGGAAAGTGCTTACACTGACCCAGAGGAAGTCAGGTCAAGACACACAAAGTCCAACACAACCAATGTCGTTTGAGTGTCAGAACATTTCCAGTTCAAAATTCAACACTTTTTTTGACTCAAGTTCAATTCAACATTTTGAGTGTTCGAGTCCAAGACATTTATGAAGTTGAGTTTTATTATTTCACAACTTGTAAAACAACTAAATGTCTTTTTTAAAAATGAATTAATTTTTTACAAACTTAGATTAACACCGTTTTAAAATTTTAAAACGGTGTCAGCTGCATGGTGGCTCGGTTGGGAGTACTATAGCCTTGCACTATAGCCTTGCAACAAGAAGTAAGTAAGTAAGTAAGTAAGTAAAAACTTTATTAATCCCATAGGGAAATTAAGATTGTCTGAAATTAAGAGTCCTGAGTTCCAGTCCCAGTTTGGTGACTTTTTGCTTGACGTTTGCATCTTCTCCCTGTGCATGCATGAGTTCTCTCAAGGTACTCTGTCTTCCTCCCTTACTCCAATAACATGATTGTTAGGTTAATTGGTCTTTCTAAATTGTCTTTAGGTAGCAGAAGTAAACAACTTTTGCATCCAGAGTGGCTCTTCAAAAAACTTTCCCCCAAATCAATAAAGAACTCATTTGGGGGAAATCAGTTCTTTATTGACGAACCGCAAAGACAACTTTTGCGGTTCGTCGTTTGTTTGAATGGAATATCTGCAGAGGTCGTCCAGTGCAAAGGGAGAAGGAAGAATTATAAACCAGAAATTGCAATGATATTTATGAGATAACTTTATCAAATCACATTTGAATGCAGGAGATTTTATATTCTAAATTCTTTAGCCAGGTCACTAAACAGCACAATTAGCACTGCTTTCATCTGCAAACCTTTTGGCAGTCGGACATGTCAAGTCAATATTCATAACCACAACCGTTCCTTCACCATGATGGACAAACCGTTCCAACGTATTTGGGAAACCGTGTTAGGGCCATATGTTGTATGGGTCAAAGATGCATTCTGGCTGCCCCCTGTGTGGCTCACCTTATGGCAGGTACATGTGAAATCTGTTGATTCAAAGGGTTTCCCACATTGTAGCATGCTAGGATGACATATTGTTGAGTGTAATCAGTATAAATATAAATACTGAAAAGATGTCATTATAAACTATATGAAGAACCAAACGTGCCAAAATTAATAACAATCGCATTTGCTGTTCTTTCTTGTTATGTGTTGAGGCATCGTTTGTAATGAATACAATTAAATAATAATTAGTTATAATAATTTAAATGCTCCGATAATGTATCAAATACACAATAAAAATAATTAAAATTGCATGTAGTTATTTGAGTATTTATATAATTATTTCACTTTTTTTGCACTTAATTCTAACATGAAATAACTTAAATTATTAGTGTTGCTTACGAATGATACCCTTTTCTCAATAAACATTTAAATTATGAAGTTATTATGTATGCTATTTATTTATTTAGAGTATGTACGTGCCATTTACTTAAAGACATCTTGATCCACTTATTTATAGTAACAATGAACTTATGCTGTAATGAAACTAAACTATTTGTTTTAAATATAGTTTCTATTTAAATAAAAGCAGTGCAAATAAGAAATATGTGTGAACTTTAAAACATTAAAAAAGTCACTCTTTTCCTCTAATGACCATCAAATGCAAGTAAATAGACAAACAAACAGTACAAGTACCATGGAAACCCCCCATGTGCCACAGTGACACGTGGCTTTACCTGCTGTGACCTTCCCCTCAAAGACATGGCGACAAAGGGAAGAGACAGCTCTCACAGACCTTTGGCAACCTAATCAGGTTACATCTTCACAAACTCGAAAGACAAAAACATCCCAATACATGAGATGAAAAGCAGAACGATTCACTAATTTCAATAAAATGTGAATGACATAATGCATTTGTGCAGTGCTTCTATAAAAATGAAAGTAAAAATTTGAGGAAACCTTATTGGGGTTGATGGGCATGAAGCACCCATGGTGTGTCACCGTGCGTCTGTTTCACCAGTGATCCATCTGGTTTAAATGGGAATTAAAAGGCTTTTGAAGAGGCAAGTTATTTTTACAGTGCAGAGTGGAAGCTTGCTTTGGAGAAGTCTTCAGGGGTTAGACTGCTCCCATTTGGCCCGTGGTGTAAACATTGGAAGGCAAATGCAGCACCTCCTCTCTGGCCAAGGCCCAGAGTGCTCTGTGAAAAAAACTCAAGACAGGGGCGAAGCTCTGAACACACCACAGGGAAATGCAAAAGTGCTCCGAGTTTTCACAACTAATTACATAACTTCATCAACAATATTTGACTTTTGAGCTTTATGTAAATGTTGAAGGTCTCAGGTGGAGGGACAGGCAAACAGATGCAAATAACCTGTTTTAACAGGGAAACCGAGTGAGCCACAGGAGACGGTGTTGTTGTGTTGGTAGCTCTCATCGAATTTATTCCAGGTTATAATAATAGTCATTATATCACTTTGAAAGATTGTGACTATATTCACACTTCTATAACACAACATACAATACAATACAGACGGTGTTCTGTCAGATCAGTATACCTTGTCAGATAGTCATACGCTTAGGTCAGACATGTATACCCTGTCATTAACATGTGATTTTATTTAATCAGCAACATAGAATCATCATGTAGCTCATCATACACTTTGTTATTAACAGTTATATGGCATCCTGAGTTAGCGGTTAAGTAGGTTAATGAGTTTTACACGGGCGTGTGTTGTAGTTGACTGCAGCTAGATCCCTCTTTAAATACACTTTGAAACCAAGACAACGCATGTATATCTATCTAGTTATCATATTATGTCATATTGCCATATGTTTATTGGTGTGTGTTTTTTTTTGTACAACAATGTACAAAAATGTCTAAAATGTCTGAAATACCAAGGCAAAATGCTACTTGACGTGCTATTGACTGGCATTTGCAAAGCTGTCAATCTATTCACATATTCTGAGTGCGGTTGTGGCGCCTAATCCCCATGAAACACGGGGCTCCACTGTATATTTAAAGGTTTCACTGGAACTGTAAGTAGTCAGTTAGTTTTATTTAAAACATTTTTGTTTTGTCAAAAGGAAAAGATCACATTTTGCCTATTCTGCAGACAGTACGTCCACCTTTTATAATGTTCAGATTGATTCTCAAGACAGTCCCAGGGATAAAAAAACCTGTTGGATTTAAAGACCGAAATCCACCTCAAGACGAGAGCCGTGCTTTTATGTGCACCTTGAATGTGCCACATGAAAAAGCTGAACTCTTCAAACATGAGCACTTCTCACCTCACAGACAGCAGGGCTGCATTAACTGCTGTTTAATTAACATTGTTTTAATCCTATCTAAAGGACAGCCTTTGCTTCACTGAGTGCTGAATGCAAATTAACGCTGTGCGCTGAACTGATAAGGTTATTATATCTTTCCTTCATCGTCAGCGGGGCACCGACAAAAGATGTTCGGATTTCACCATCGCCGCTTGATGCCTGGGTCTAAAAATCTGATTTACAGATAAAAGAGCACAACTCAAATCACTTTTGAAGTGCCTCGTCAGATGAGATCAACAAACACACGTTTCATCTAAGAAGAACAAGTTTGTAAAGCAGATGTCTAAGAAAAAGTTGCCTTCCTGCCAAAGGTGACTGGCTAGAGACTATTTTAGGCTGCGGTACAGAGCCACACCCAGGACTCATTACACAGCAACCCCTCGTTCAGATCAGCTGAGCTCTTCCCTCTTTGACATTTAACTGACATTCTTGTTAATCCTTCAAAGGGAACGAGACTTTCACTGAGGTAGAAAGTCAGTGTGTGCGACATTCAGCCGTTTTTGTGTGTCGGCACATGCACAATTATGGCAGGTTGTAGAATCTATTGTCACATTATTCAGTACAAAGCTCTGACTGATTGTGTTCTCTGCGATAATATGACAGAGAATAGCTCCCGTTGCGTAAATCCACCAGGACGCAACAGCTTTGTTCGCTGGTCTGTAAGCGGTAAAGGGCAGGAGATAATTACAGGTGCGTAAGTAGTTGAACCTTTGACGGAAATATCAAGAAGGAGCATGCTGCCTGCATGACATCTCCCTTACTCAACTGGCAGCTTCACAAATATTGAGATGAGCTACTGCAAGGATATTACCTTTATAATCAACAGCACCATACTGCCTGAGGGACCAGTATAAATCGATTACCTTGAGAGCTTTTTTCAATTTTGGGTCATTTCTTTTGTCGTAATGTCGGAAGCATCACTAGGTCCACCACAATGTGTATGTGTGAAACTGCCATGGGAAAGTTATGATTCAATATAATAAACTAAATGGTTTGGCTGGAAATCCAGATATCTGTCGCCTCCTCGTTCTGGGGTATCCCAAGGCGTTACCGCGTCAGGAGGATCCATGGGTCGTATAACTGCAGCTAACTTCCTGTCTGCCAGCATGGAGGCCATACAGAACAGAGTGATAACCAGACGCCACCACAGGAGCAGTCCGCAACGGGATTGTTTGTTGTACACTCAGGCAATCAGAGACAAAGACGTGAGATAAAACATTTAATTAATTATTCGTCCTCATCACAAATGGGGAAGGGTAAACAAAGGAATTATCAAGACAAAAGGGTTTAGCTGATGTAAAATAGCCATGGATAGTTTGTGTTACGCAACACTACCTCATTTTACCACATTTTATTTTAGGTTAGTATCTGTCACAGTTACCGTATTTCCTGGAGAATTGAGGGTTTAGGGTTTGTTGAACTGTATCCTATCAATACTGTTACAGAAGTGGGTGAATGTTAAGTTTTTTGCAAATGACTTAGCACATTCACACAGAGTATTTGTCCTAGGAAGAATGTGTTTGGAGCTACCTGCAGTGATCACTGTTGAAAAGAAGAATGCCATTCTGTATATTTGAAAGGTTAATTTTTACTGAAATGAATTAACTTGCTTCTGGCTTTTACATTGCTATAGCAGTTTACCTTAAGCAAACTGAGCTATCATCTTGTTAATGTTAATCTGTGTGCTTAAGAACATTTAGCAGACAGAATGTGAATATATTTAATTACAGACTTAATAAATTGAATGTTAAAACATTTTGGCATACAGGATACAGCAGCCATTGTAACAACATGGCATTGTCCAGGCAGTTTGGTCTTCTTTCAGGAGAGCAGTATGAAAGTGAACCAAACCAAATGAAGATGTGAAATCCTTCACTATTCCCCACCAATCAAGTTGAGACTCCTGGACTGGTTATTCCTTTCCTGTATTATCTCTCGATCAGAGCTGAGAGACACCCTGGTTTTAAATAACCTGATGACCTAGCACAAAAAGAACAGAAGCTTTCAGCTAAAGTTAGATAAACAGAGGGACCACAACAATATGGAAAATCAGTTTCTGAAAATAACGCAACACATATATCAAAGACGGTAAGATTTACCGTCTCTCCTTTCAAACATAATGAGTTCTGTTTCTGTGTTATCAGTCAGAACCATAAACTCAGTCAAGTGTTTCCAAGATTAATAGTGGCTAAATATGAGTCCTTATTTGCTTCTGAATAATCAGTGACATTTTAAGATGAAAGCGTAGCGTCTCATCACACAGAGAAATGTTGCCGTCTTTGGAAAACATTGCCAGCATTAAGTTTTACACTGGGACAGATCAAATAAGGAAAGACTCAGAAATAAGTATTCTGTTTGAAACTAAAATGTAATCAACATGACTGTGTTGATATTATTGCAAATGCTCTTAATTTCTAAATGTTTTCCATCCACAAAACAAAACAAAACAACTAATGAGGTTTTTATGGAGGAAAACATCCTACCAAGTAACACAAGGAGCTTTACATAGAAGGGGATATGTTTTATTTTCCCTCCACAGTTTAATACATCTAACTGTATAAACATTGACAGACAGATGGTTCAGCCAATCACCTGACAAATATTGCCAAAAAACTGCCCTATTCTAAACAGTCTGCACACAGATGGTTCTGTACAAAAAACCATCTGGCAAAGCAGATTTAAAGACAATTCCAGCATATTGGTTTTTACTTCTTTAACGCCATTAAGTGCAGCTGAGTCTAACGCTTGCTAAAAACTTCAGCAATTTGAATTACATTTAAACTAAAGGGTGAGAAAATCATGGATAGCTGCAGAGATACTGAGGACCAGTTTATTATTTTAAGATTAAACATTAGTGGGCAAAATTCAAGATTGAGATATTATGAGCTGTGTTTTCTGTGTAGTTATTTTTGAGGTTTTTCTGTGTTTTAGTTCATTTTCCCTGGTGAGTGTCTTCCCTGTTGATTGCTTCCAGCTGTATCCAGTTTCCTGATTACCTTCCCTGTGTATTTAACCTCACCTGTTGTCTTTGTGTGTTGTTGGGTCCTTGTCGTTTGTCTTGGTCTTTGTACCAGTTAGCCATTCAGTAGAACTGTTAAGTCCTGAGTCGGTTTAACTACAGAAGTCTGTAGTTAAACAGACTTCTGTAGTTAAACCGACTGGACAGTCGTGTCCAGTCGGACGCCGACTGTCCGACTGGACACAAGAGCGGACAGTCGGCGTCCGCTCTTGTGTCCAGTCCCGCATCAGTTGCTACCGGTGTTAGCTAAGTGTTTGTTTGCTGCCGTGCCGACTGTACCAGGACTGTGTTCATCATCTTCATCATTAAACATCATCTTCTTCACCATAACCTGAGTCTCAGCGTTTTCTCCTCACCTCAAACCTCCACCCTATGACAGATCTCTCCAACCGGTTTTGGATAAAAGGGTAGAAAGACACAAAAGAAGTAAAGAATTTGTAAAAACATTTAAGTTTCCATGATGAAGCATTCATAGTTTCTTTTATGTGGATTTTGTCAATATGATCTTTAAATTTGTAAAATTCTGATCTTTGCATGTCTATGAAAGATTCAATGTGATTTGAGTTCAGGACCCTCGACTTTATTAACATCTATGCTTGACCCATAAATCCCAGTTATGTGGCTTAGGAAACCAGTACCTGCTAAGCTCAAATCGACTCGGCTCAACTTGACTCTACACAGTTTGGTCATTTTCCATTACAAGTGAGGACCACCTTACAGGCGGTGGGGACATCATGGTAAGGTGAAATATTGCATATTGTAACAGAGTGGCTCTCAGGACTCAGTGTTGGCACATCTAGAAAAGCATTGACTGGTATACTCTCCTGAACTTGCATTTTCACCTTGATATACTTAATAAGGAACTCATAAACTGTTTCAGAATCTAAAGGAGAATCTGAACTGAAAGCCGAGTCAGTACTAGTCAAGCTCTGTCCCCAGAAAATAAGTGACAAGGCAGCAAAATCCCACGAAATCCTTTGGAATAACCTGAGATAACCCAGAGAAATGTTTGTCACTTTGTAAGGTTACTAGAAAGTCTTCATGGTAACTGTAAAGAAATGGAGAATGACTCAGGACTTTTGTATATGCAAACATTGACAGAAAACCAATCAAGTGCATCATAATTAAATGTCAAATGTCTTGTGAAAACAGATTTGGATAAACTGAAGACAGACGGCAGGAGGGTGAGGTGAAAGTCAATGGCTCTAAAGCCTGTTTGTTTCTTTGTTATTTTATCCATGCTCAAATGATTGATCATCAACCCCGTTCAGACACCCAGATAACCCTGCTGCCATAATGTACCCTACATATTTGATATGGGAGCTATTTTTAAAACTTGGGTCTTTCAGCTGTATGAAAAATTGAAAAGGACTGGAAGAGGGAGGGAGGGAGAGAGAGACGAAGGGAAGGAGGTGCAGAGGGGGGCAAGAAAAGGAGAGGGTGTAGGGTAGCAGAAAGAGGGAGAGAGAGGGATTTACTGTATGAGAGACAAATGTCAAAGGAAAGGGGAGGTGGAGGGATGGCCATGTGGGAGGAAAAGAAACGGTGATGGAAAGAAAAAGAGGGAGAAATGGAGGGAGCAGAGCAGGCTGAGCTGGATAGATGACCTTTTATCGCTCAAATAACACGGTTCTCTGTCACAACAATGCAGGTTGATGGTGTGATTTGGTAGTTTAGGAAGGTAAAAAATCCAACAGTTTTACCAGATATTAAAATTATGTGAAATCCTGCAATACTAAAACCACAGGAAATCAGAAATGTGTGCTTTTCATATACAAGCACAAACTGTGTTTTTATGAAATAAACTACAAAGTAGTACAAACATGCTAAGTGGAAAGAAAATGAAATATGGGTTTCAGTAATTGATACACAATTAAAGATACACACCTGAGTTGTGATTCTCTGCAGCACTTCCAGAGTTACCTCTGACCTCTTGGCTGCTTTTCTGATTACTTATCTCCTGGCCCAAAAATGTCAATTCAAACTTTAAGAAAATTGTATCATTCCCCTGTTTGCTGTGTTCCCTGGACTTCATGTTGCTGTTTGTTCACTGATGTTCTCTGACAAACCTCTGAGGCTGTCACAGAACAGCTGGATTTATACTACGATCCAATTAATCACAGGTGAACTTTACTTGCCTATTTACTCCTTAATCCCTGTATTTTGTGTACAATGGTGCATTAAATGTGTTTTTGTTTTTCTGACAAGATTATAAACTGAATATTGATTGTTAAATTAGGCATTTAGAATTCTGTTATTTAGTAAAATAAATCGTAGTTGGGCATAGCTCCAACCACTAGATGGAGTCAGTCCTTTCAATATAATTGAAATGTGTTGAATATGCATCAATAGGAATACGTGGAAAACAAATGTGACCTTGCCTGTGAGGTGACAACACTGGATCAGTTATGAATTGTGGATTTGGAAAGTGTTTACAATGGGGATCATCTAGTATTCAAAAGTAAATAGGGTTAACTAGACATACAAAGACTGGAGTTTCATTTGCAAAAAAGAAAAGCAAACTATGAGTCATAGTTAATTCAGAGCACCACTATGCACTCTTTTAGTTGGTCTACCATTAAAAACACAGATAAAATACAATAAAATCTTTTTAATTATAGTACAGAAACATTTGAAAAAGTTAAATGGTTTGAATACTTTTGCAAAGCATCGTTTGTGTTCTCTGCAACAGCCCACTTCCAAGTAAAAACCAAGCATGTACACACCCTCTTGGTGAGCTGTGTATCCATCATGAAGTTGTGCACGTGTTTCTCAGCCTTGGTCAGCTCCAGCTTCCTGGCTACCACAGCAACCACCAGAGCTGTGCATCCCGCACCCTGAGAGAGACAGAGGGAGAGAGAGAAGAGAGGTGGAGAAAACAAACACTCAGTCAGGGTGCAGACGCATTAATATGGGAGATTTCTGGATGGGGAGCTACCCCAGACAATTGAAGGTTTGCAAGGGCAAATACGAGGAGCTGAATGACAGAAGGAGAAGTGAATAGGGGAGAGGAGAGGATTAGGAATAACAGCTCTGCTCCAAATCCACATTTCTTCACGGTGAGAAGCAAGCCAAATCTATTTTCACTTCCGCTCCATCTGGTGTAAGATGCTTTCTATATATTCCCTACATATGTAGCTGAAAAATATACCTCCTTTTGGACAAAAAAATAAAAATAAAAAAAACTCGAAAAATCAAGAATCGACACCACCTACTTTCATTTAATTATATGCTGTCAATTTGAATTACATGGTGTCAGTCTTCTCCTCTCACCGGAGTCTTGGAGGCCTTCAGGACGTGTGAAAGTGTAAAACACAAACCAGTTTGTCTGTATTCCAGCTCAACCCACGTGGGACACACGACAAAATTCATTTGGGAGAGAGTGACAGCAGCCTCTCAACCAGAAAGACATGCTTGAGAGGAAAAGTGGAGAAGGAACACGGAGGAAAGGCAGACTTAATTAACTTTCAGATTAGACGCTGTTTTGAATGGGGCTGCTGAGTGGCTCACAGGTTCCTCTGAAGGGGGCACACACACCGAGAGGAAAGAAAGGGAGAAGGGAGGAAGAGATACGGTGAAGCAAGGAGTCACGGAGGGAGGGATGAATGAGGAAACGAGGGTGTGTGCATGCAAAATAGCAGGGGAGGAAAATGGAGAAGAAGGCAGTGTTAATGAGGTCACATATCTCCTGATAGGCAATGAATTAAGATTAAGAGTGGTTAATGAAAGTGTACAAGTGTCTTCCTTCCTGCTTGTTAGTGTGTGCATCTCCCTGGGGGACGGAGGGTGGAGGAGGGGAACAGAGGTGGAGAATAAAGGAGATGTATAAGAAGACAAACATGAGTTTGGAGAGCGAGTTGAGAGAGGGCGCAGCATTCCTGAAACGTGTAGGAAGGAGAGAGCCAAGAATTCGTGCACACTCTTAAAAGACAAGAAAGGTTTGCCAAAAATAAGTTTGGCTGGTTTCACTGAGATGTAACGCACAAACAGGCATTAGTGCCCACGTCTATGCACTCATCCACTCTATTTGCGCTCATACAACAGCTATGAATAAAATATGATGAGAGCCAAAGGAAAACCCTTAGAGCATTCATACATGTGCTCAATGAACGAGCGTCACAGTACGTGCAAATACAGCGCTGTTTGCACGGGGGGTCCGTCCTGGTCAGGAACAGTAGGGGAGCGATTGGTTCACCAGGGCAGCCCAGTTGTGTGTATGTGCATGCACTCGTTATACGGAGTGCGTGCTCTTCTGTGTGTATATGGGAGTTTATTTATGCATGCGCCCGCATCCATTTGATTCCAGCAGGGTTCCCTCTGCAATCTCCACAGAGTGACACGACTGATGATGGCTGTGCTGCTGTGATTTGTTTTATACGCCTGTCAGGGTGTTTCCCTTTGCTTCCTGCAGTACGGCACAGCCGTCTACGCAGCAATCAGAAAGAGGGGAAGCTCCATCCGTGCTTGTTCAGTCAAAGCAAAAAAGGGTCTTCATGAATGTTGAGCGGTCTTGCGATAAAACAGGTGCAAATTCAAGCTGCACAGTGCGCCGAGTCACAAGTGTCATCGCAATATTAATGTGTGCAATATCACAATATCACAACTACAAAAGATTGTCTAGAAGGAATATTTGACGTTGTATTATGTTGTCACACATGCAAATTCTGTTTACCAGTAATAAATCTGAACAGAGACCTTCTCTAACCCCAATGTTGACAACTGATGTGTATTTTTAGTGAACACGAGTTCAGAAACAGTGGTAGGGAAATCACAATGAGAGTCACAATATTCTCACAGTATTTATATCATCATTGCAATTTTCAAAATTAGTATCCAAATTATATGTTCTTTAAAATCATGTAGCCCAAGAACACACTGTTATTCAGCAGCTTGTAGAGGCGCCTTTAGCAAAGCTATAGTCACGTCTTCACCAGTCTCACAACAATGTTCCTCTTTCAGAGACGCCTCACGTCTCTGTGATGGTTGGAGGAATTTGTTTTTGCACAGCTCTCTTAAGCTTCCACCAACGGATTTTCATTATGTCTAGACTTTAGTTGGCCCAGTGCAAAACCCTAATTCCTTGTATTCATCCATTGTGTTGTGCTGTAGATTCTTCATTCATCTGTTGACGACCCAGATTAAGTCAACTTGAGCAGCAGAACAAAAAGCCTCACATTTAACACTATAATACCTTGGTAAACAGAGGAGTTCATGGTTGCCTTAGCAGCTCTTAGGTGCCTGGATCATTATCCCTCCACTACCATACTTATGAGTTGGGACATATATATATATAATATATAGTTTTTCTTTAAACATACCAGTGATGGCCAGAAGAACTATCTTGGTCTCATCTGTCCAAAGGACATGGTTCCAGGTCCAACTTTGCAAACCCATTTTTTGTCACCATATTCTTCTTAGAGAGAAGATCCTTTCTACTAGCAACCAAACCAGAACTGGTCAGTATTTTTCTAATAAGACTATTATGAACTTTAACTCTTAAAATACTTTTAGAAATGATCTTTAAGAACTGTAAAGCACTTTCGGATTAAGTTGTGTGTGCATTCAGAATTGTTTGTTGAAACATCCCCAGTTTTTTTCTGTCTTTATTCCAACTGACTTGATTGTGAAACTATTTCAAGTTTTTTTTTTGCTCAAACAATAAAGTAGTACATAAATAAACTTGACTTTCCTTGCAACAAACCTGTATGCTCCAAAGACGGAAACTGCTAAATAAACTGCTTTATAAAGGGATGATCTACATTATCGATGGCCTATAGGTCAAATGCTCCGTATAACATCCATGCCTTCTGCGTATCCATCCACATTGTTTTTTGAAATGCAAAAAAGTCCAATTCATTTAACTGCTCAGATTTACCGGGGAAAACATGGCTGCTTTTCTTTTATTGCCACTAAACCACAGCTTTAAACCCCATTGCAGCTATGTGAGTAGCCAAAGCTATATCAGCTCATGTCCTATGTAATTTGGATATGTCGTTTATGAATTGCTTGGAAAAAGGCGGGGCATCTAGAATGGGGCATGGCAGCTCACAACAGTGGTTGTTGTGGTTTAAAGTCATCTGGCTATAGAAAGATTTTGTTTAGTAAATTTACATCAAGCATAAACCAAAAGAGAAGCTTGACATTTAAAGAGCCTGTCTATTATGGGAGATTTGTAATGGAACATCAAAATATCACTATTACTCTGTTTTTGAGTAGAAATATTTCAGTATTTCTCTGTGCTGTTCATGGTTTCCAATGTGTTATAAACTGTCAAGCCTTCTTTGAGGGATTATCTACTGTAATTTGTGTGCACACTACTAAATCCGAAACAGACAAACACGTTTAAGCAAAAAAAAAAAAAAAAAAAAAACTGGAAATTGTTTCAAAATCAGGTCAGTGGGAACAAAAACAGAAAAAAAACCTAGGGATATTTCAACAAACTATTTTGAATGCAGAATGCATGCACTTAGAGGATGAAAGAAAGAGCACAAAGTCATTTGAAAAGCAGTTATTCTCTTAAACCTGACAAAGCAGAGTTTATACAAAAAGACAGCGGCAACTAAGGCCAAGAAACTCATCACATGTTTGTATTTAAAAAATGCATAACTCCAGGACATAAAAATTGGAGTCAATGCAGGAATATGAGCATCAAGACGTGGGAGAAAATACGATTACATGCTCAAGTCCATAAAAGATGCTTAAACTTTGTACATTATTTACTTACAGTCTTAGTTATTTCAGTAAATAAAATGCTCCTTATGTATCATCATTGCAAATTTTGTGAAAATTCAGACGATCCAGTAGTTTGTGAATTTGGACAGGGCTCTGTGACAATCAACTTTTTAAAATTTAAGAATCTCTCTTAAATAAGTCAGAATAAGTCTGTCACACCCTGGTAAGTTAGAGACCATCATAATTTTAATCTGTGGTTTGGGTCCTCAACCCCAGGTCCTCAATGGCTGATGACCTGAAACTATTATATATTCTTCTGAACCAATACACCTGAGTCAAAAGCCTGAAGGCTGCCTCAGCATGGAATCAGGTTCTACAGAGTTCAATTAATGACATAATTATTTGATTCATGCGTGCTGAAGCAGAGACTTGTGTAAAAGTTGCAGGACACTGGTTTCGGAAGCCTGGAGTTTAACACCGGTTTAACACCTGTGGTCTTTATGTTGTAAGTGCTCAGCGACTAATTTAATTGTCACCCTTTATATAGAAGGAGCATAAATAGCTCTAGATTTCAGGGTTGATCATATATAATTATAGGTTAAGGTCAGGGCCAGAAAAAGTATCAGAGAATCCAAACATAGCAGGTCACTTAACTCAAACATTGTAACTTTGACAACTTATTCACTCAAAGCTCAAAAGACAACAACACACCTTCAAAAATGCCATCAGTCGACCAAATATGTATTTGCTCAGCAGTGGTTTTATTTCCCTCCCATGGATTCTGTTTTTGCGCAGTCTTTCTTATTGCTGAATTATGAATGCTGAGCTTAATTAATGCAGGTGAAGCTTGCAGTACTTTACATGTTCTGGCTTGTATTGTGACATTTTCCAATATTGGTACACAATATGATTTTTAAGATTGTTTAGCCCACTTCGTGCTGTCAGATAGGTTTTATCATGGCGACTGTTTTGATTCTACAGGCCAAGCAGTAACTTGGCCTTGATGTGGCTTGTAAAGTTTAACCAATAAAGGTAGTTAACCACAGTTAGTGTAGGATTCATTTTCCCATAAGGCTAGCTCGACCTTCTGTAAAGGCAAAAGGACATTTACACACAAATTATCTTCGGCTTATTTTAAAATTTGCTTGATGATTTGAAACATTCAAGTGTGACTAAAACAATAAAAAACAGACTGTGTGGGCAAATCTGCAAATCACGTAGTCAGTTGTCAATGTGATCCTGCATTCTCATAATTTAATTAATTGAGGCAAGTGTTGTATTTTAATTTAAGACAAATATATCTCACATTGTTCACAGCATTTTCAAGCTTTTTACCCTCCTACCATCCACCCGCTGACAACAAACACGCAAACCGCCCACATGTGCTCACTAACACCTGGAACACCCCCAGGTAGCCTTGGGACGATGGTATATTCCTTCATGTGTTGTCATAGTAACGTCAGTGAAGATTTCTCTCGTTCAAACTCATTACATTAACTCTCAAACACACATCCACACACGCAGGCGCATGCAAACAATAATAAAACATATCCCCTTTATGCTGTGTTTTTACCCATGTCTGAAACTCCGCTGGATATTTTCCCTGTGAAGCAACATAACCATCTGACGTTCAACAAAAATAAAACACTCTGATCGCTCTGAGGAGCGCTTGTTTATGTGTGCGTGTGTTTGTCAGAAGAGTGTGTGTGGGCGCCACGCTGAGAGTGCATGTCAAGTTCTCTGTCAGTGTTGAGTGTGTGTGTGTGTGTGTGTAGGGGGGGTATTTAGTCCAGTCTGTAGCAGTGAACTTGGGACTATCCGTATCCACCCCTCCGTTTTATGTCTGTCTTTTTCTGTGTGTGTTGTGGTGAGAGTTTTACTCTATCTCAAACATCTATTGGATGATTCACCCAACAAAAGGGGTCCGTGTGTGTCTATCTTGTGTGAAATGGTCTGTTTGCTCACACATTTAATGGACTGCAAAGTGAGGAAGGTAGGTGAGTTGGCAAACACAGAGAGAGGTTGGATACGGTGAGGATAAAAGAATATGCATGCTGTTTTTGGGAGAACACTGAATCATCTATCTGAATATTTTCAAAGACCAGTATACACACAGCTCAAGGAAGTTTCTAAGCATTTTTTTTTGTGAAAGAGTTATTTCAAGCGTTTTTGAGACGTGCTCTTGTTTTCATTGAGCGGTCATTAAACCGTATCTTAGGGCACTTCTGAAGTGGCTCAAATGCTGTTGCTCAATTTTCAGTGCCCTCATACAAAACATGCATGTAATATTAAAATAAGGTTGCAAATGGATTATAAAAAAGGACGTGATGGTAGTAACAGCAAAATGTTATAATATCGAGCCGTATCCCATTTTTCTTGAGTTAGTGGAGTGTAAAAATGAGAGGCTGTTGTGGTTCTGACTTTTTGTCCTGTTATACGCCCCGATCCCCACCATGCAGCAATGTCACCAACCTTGCCTCTGCTCTCATTACATTATTAATAGAGGCGCCGCTAGAATATTTTTTTTAAAAAAGAACAAAACAAAGAGGCTGTAAAAGTGAGGTGAAGTGTAGCAGCTTGGAGACCTTAGACAGCAGCTCACAGTGGGAATTATGAGATGAGTTACAGAGAAAGGAAGTGAGAATAAAAGGGCTTTTTTATCTCTGTGAATAACTAACTTCATTAAAGATAAGTTAAGTAACAGTCATGTCAAACTGAACTCTTAGAATATTTATTAGCATGTCATTCTGGACAAAATATAGAATTACAATCATCATCACAATACAAATATGTGCAAAACTAAAAATGACCGGCGTGATGCAATCATTACGTTCTAATATGTGTCAAGCACCAGGTATTCATGTTCTTGATCCAAATCTATATTTATTATATCAATATTTGTATGCACTGCATATTCTCACTGTTTGATATTTGGCTTTTAACCATTTGGGAAAGCCTAGGATATCATAGTACGGCTTTGTCTACTTCTGGTTCTGATGAAACCCCACCATGTGTGTTAATATTCAAATATTCAGTTTCCTTAAATGACATCATTGGGATATCAAAAGAAAAGAGTCAAAATATCAGGAAAACGAACTGTGAACACCCACAAGTCCGGACCACACTTGGGTACAAATTAGTTGATACACAAAGTATGAACAGCAGAGTCATGTCCAGTCATCATGCCATCAACAAAGGAGAACAGAATAACAGACCTTGTCAAGATGCTGTCTGAATCTGGTAGGAGACTATCCTTCAAATTACACAGTTAAACCAGCCCTTACCAAAATGTGCTGACAGGCCACTCTACAAAGAAGAAGCCTTCAAAAACAACATATAAAGACAAACTGCATCTGTCATACACACTACTAGGTAAAAAGAAATGTGCCAACTACGTAGTAGGGGGAAAGCAGCAGCATCATTTTGTCTCACTGTTACTGTTTGGGTAAACACCCAAACGGTTATTACCCAAACAGTAATAACCGTTTGGGTGTTTTTAGAAGAAAGGCCTTAAAAATAGAGAATAACAAGAAAACAATATGAAAACAATATCTCATAAATAAGCCAGGAAATTAAAGCTTGGGCACACATGGGTCTTCTAAACAAACAATGATACAAAGTATACAAACAACTTGGTTAAAAAGTGGTTTCCCATCAAAAAAAGTGGGAAGAAGAAAATAGGTTTGTGTGAAATTTAAATTAGTTACACCGATTTAGGCCATTCCTTCTTGTTGCTGGCATTATAAATAATAGGATGTAATGCTCAGTGGCACGCTTAGTTTAAAATTTAATGTACCAAAATATTTTTTTACACTCAAAAGAACTGTTTGCAAAAGTCTAAATGAAAAAGAGACTGTTTGACAAAAGGGATAAGAAATATGACAAAGAGAGAGAAGCAATCAAGAATATAAGAATGGGAAAAAAAAGCTGGAGAAAGACACATCACCTCACCAACAGAGTAAATGGTGTAGAAGTTGTCTGCTTAAACACTACTGCTAGCAGATGGACGACAGATAAAAATAAACACGTGGCCTTGGAGAAGAAGAGACCGGGAAAAAAGAAGAGAAGAAAAAAGAGTAAAAGAACAAAACAAAAGGATTTGATGAAATGTAAGGGGCAGATAGTGGCAAAGAAAGAAAATGAAAGAATGATGGAGGTAGTGAGAAAGTGAGAGTGGGAGGACATGGCACATTGAAAGGTAGGACCTTCATTATGCAATGAGGACAGAAACACGAATAACACACAAAAAACACACACACACACACAAACCGCTAATGTGTTCTTGTTTGGACGCCCACACGACCAAAACACACAGAAGCACAGATGCAACTAATTCAGAGAGGATCGCCCAAATTACACAAGGCAGAATTTCTCTCGCAAATGACAGCATGTTCTCCAATCTGCTGACCTTTGAACATGGTGAGGACAGCGCCTTGGGGAGGCTGTGAGGGACACAGGAAGAGGAGGGACAGAAAATATACTGACCATGATGCCTGTGAGGAGACAGACTCCTTTGCCACAGTAGGTGTGAGGAACCATGTCTCCGTAGCCGATGGAAAGGAAGGTGATAGAGATAAGCCACATCGCTCCCAGGAAGTTACTGGTCACATCCTGAGCATCATGGTACCTGAGGAAAAATAAAACCCTGTTTATAACAGATAACTACTTGTAAAAGATGAATAGTGGATATGACACCTTCTAAAAATATAAATATCTCTTGAATGTTTTCACATTTCGCTTTATTACACTGACAAACACCAGTGTGGTTTGTTGAGCTTTTTGAGTGCTATGTGCTCCTCAATTCCTCAGTCCTCAGGCCTCCCTGCTCTGCATGGTTTAGATGTGCCTCTATTCCAAAACAGCTGATCCAAATAATTTCATGAACTCTTCTGCAGCTCCATCAAGAACGGCAGAGGCTGGTTAATCACCCACAGATTCAATCCAGGTGTGTGGCAGAACGGACACACCTAAAACAAGCAGGGCAGGGGGGCCTGAGGACCAGAACTGAGAAACAAACTGACAACAATGCGTGGTGGGGATTTAAATCAGATGGAAATTTTACTTCAGAATTATTTTGTGTCTTTGTACTGAGGTATTACTTTGTAGAACTACATTTTCCTGTGACTATAGCTGTGTCTTATTTGGGCACATCTAAAAAGTAAAATTTTTGCTCAATTTTATTTAAAAAAGTAATGCAAGCTTTGTCAAACTGTAAGGAGTTTGTGTGTGAATAGTAATTAAAAAACATGAATATAATTTGATATAAACAATTCAATTGTAAATCTGGCTGTATGTTTAGTGTGGAAGTCCTGCAGGAAAGTCCAGCTCCACCTCAGTATCAAATCTAACGGGTTTTTTTTCCAGTCTTGTCCAATACTTCACTCCGTTTATCAACCCATCAACTCTCACCAATTTCTCTGTCAGGGATGAAGATAAGCATCCTCACTGATTGAAGCTGCCGACCGGGTGTGAGGATGGTTTCTTCAGGGTGATGTGCAGTGTTATTGTCTCGCTAAATGCATATTGCTGTTAGAGGCTGTCAATCAGTAAAAAAAATGGATGTTCATCTCCATTCATTTCCCATGGAAATTGTGCGATAAAGAGTCTGTCTCTTGTCCTCATCCAGCTAAGCGACCGGCACAGTTTGTGCTTATACACGTAGACGTGCACAACACAACGCAAGAAAGTTGAAAATGTCCAACTCCTGTTGCTGTTGCTGAAAACTTTCACCTTTCGCTGTAGTTTGTTTTTCCTCATGTGTCGAGCTAGTGACACAGACGTTTTTAGGTCTAAATAGGTATTTTAATTCATTTGCGTTTTGTAATATCAACGCATAAAATTTTCAAATTGACCGCATGCGTTAAGGATGACAGCAATAATTGATATTAGCACAGCTATAATGGTACTTTTTCTAGATCCTCCAAACTGAGTTGTGAATCTCATCAGCTCCTCTAAAGCTACTGCTGCCTTTTTAGTTGTTTAGGTGGATGGTTGTGTCTTGGCAGATTTGTTGCTTCATGAAATGTTCACAGCATGAGGCAGTAATAACCTATTACTTCTCTGCAACTTTTCAGCATTTCAGCTTTTTATTTAAGTTTTGAAACCTAGTCTGTCACATAAGGTCACGGTAACGTAAAGTGACATTTGTAGTTGTGAAGCGATAAAAGGTGGAAAAACGTGTAAGGTGTGCGACCACTTTTTGCAAAACACTGCAGTAATAGTAAAACATAACAGGCTCACTGGTTCAGTCTGTAAATGTGGGTGTCAAAACTGAAACACGTGTCCTGCAATTTTTCCCAGCACTGAATAAAACACTACTGCAACTCCATCATTCTAGTTCCCATAGTTACCAAACCCAGTACAGATCAAATAATGTCCTCTTTCAAAAGCCTATTCAACAGAAAAATAATAATAATAAAAAAAACTTAACCTTGAAAATTTGTCTTTCACATTTTACATGCACTACGACATTGAGCAAGAAAGTTTTTAATGGACACGTTCTTTATTTTAGGTGAAAGTAAACTTTTTTTTGTTGTTGTGAATGTAATTCGCAGTGAGTGGAGAGGAAATGTCAATTAAAGATGAATGTGAAACAGGGCAGCCCAGCAGCTATTCAATAATGTTTTTAATCAAGCTTATTAACCAAGTGACATTTCCCGTTATCTCTGAGATTATCTCCAAAAGCATCAGAACTCAAAGCAGTCAGTCACATTTCACCTCATTCGCAATGGAGCATTAGAAACATTACACAACTGATGAAATTAAATTATCCTTCAAATGCAACAGAGTCATCATCCGATTACCACTTCACAACATGTCTAAGCTATAACTGAGTAGCCTACGCTTAAAGGTGTTTTTTTTTTCTACATCTTGACGCTGAATTGATGACAAACAAGATCAGGATAGTCAGCACAGATGTCGATTTGTTGATGCATTGAGGAAAGTCATTGTCTTTTGGTATGCATATGAAAAAAAAACCATTTAAAATGAATTTGAACTAATATAGGTGGGTGAGAACAGCAGGGCTGGTGTTAAGTTTGTTTTCAATGTGTAAGTGATTGGAAAGATCTAAACATGAAATTGGCAGAAAGCCCAACATCTGAAGTGAATTAGGATAATCGCCTGCAAAATGCAATTCCTGGCTGCAATATTAATAAGAATCAGGCTTTGGCTAGTCTTTCTTAAGAAAATAATAAGCCACACCCTTGCTTATTTATCTATCCTAGATATATCTTTGGAAAAATTACACATCAGATTTGCAAGGAATGAGGTATGAGGAAGTTCACCCTAAAGTACAATAAAGAATGAAGTTGTGGGGCATTGCCTACATCTTCGCCATTTAGCTGAAGCTTGTGACTCTTAGTTTTTTCAGCTTTGTAACTTTGTTAATCATAAACAATGATCTCACTCATTGATTCAAAGTCTAATACTTTACTGATGTCTAAACGTTTTGGGATTTGGGTCAAAATGTCTGGTTAAAATGTTTGCAAGGCACATTTTTTTTTCCAATTTAAATGTCTTTTTGTATGTTTGTTTTACCTACCAACAAAGAGCTACACAGAAAATATTTAGTGTAAAAACCTCAAGTGATGTAAAATTTTTTTTAATTAATAACAAAATATAATTTGTATCCACATAAAGTAAACAAAGAAATGTACAAACCCATTGATGGGTGAATCAAAACAAACAACAGATTAAAAAAGCTACATCTGAATCCTGAAGAATAATAACTACCAGACATTCCTCATATATATTTTTTCTCCCCACATGAAATCAGTTATTTAAATTTCCCAAAATTATCCAATCTCACTGTCGCATAATTACCCAAACCAGAAATACACTTAGATGCATTAAGTCCTGCACTGACCTCTCACACACTCGTACAGTCCAGGCAGCGATGATCCACAGAGAGATGCTGAAGACCAGCAGCACCGTCCCGGGGCAGATGGTCATGAGGGTTTTCATTACAAACCTCGTGTTAAAATGGACCTGAAATAACAAAAACACAAACTGAGCACAGTGGAGCTGATAAACTTACAGTATACTGCTGAGTGATTCTAAAACAATCTTCCCAACTGGAACCCATTCAGACTGGAAATTTTCCTAATTTGTCTTTACAGTAGCTGTTTGCAGAAGTGGGACTCTGAGATGCTGACACTAACGGGAGTAGAGAGCAGGTTCTGACCTCCGCTTTGGGTCGAGCTTTACCGTGTCTCTGAGTAATTGGCCCGTTTCTGAGTAGCTGTTAAACGTGACTCATTTGTCAATAAGAGGCTGACAGGGAGGTTCTGGCAGATGGATCATTTGATGGTTGGGCCCGGGAAGGATAAAGCGAACAATAAATGAGTTGTCATTTTAGAGCAGCACTTCAGTGGCAGCAGCTTCACCTCCTCTCCTTGTCACTGTGAGCGAGAGGGCCAGAGGAATGTCAGCATATTTACGGCAGCAAACATTTAAGCTACTCGACTGAAGTCCGGTTCATCTCCGTTGCTGTCCTCCTTTCACACCTAATTCACAGATTACAACAATGTGTCACATCTTAACATCCTGATGTTATCATCCTGTTTATTGTTAAATGGCAAAATAAACATATCTTTCCCTCTATTTTTTTATAACCAGGTCCACCTCAGTAAATATCAAGTTTCCCAACAACAGCACACTGACGTTTTCAAACAGTAGTACAACTGAATTTGTTAACTTATAACATAATAGGAGAAAGGAAAGAAGACAGGAAGGAAAAACGACACATAAAAAGGGTGGGAGAGACAGATAGGTGGAACACTGAGTGAATGGAAGAAGGGATAAAGTTCAGGAAATATGGAACTTTATAAATAAAAACTGGACTTAAGGTTGGAGGCTTTCCATTCATCCTGATCTTAAAAACCAGCATGGCTGGCTTACATCTAAAACTTAGTAAAAAAAAAGAAAAAGAAAAAGTACTTAGAAAAAGCACAGCTCACAAATTGTAACTCATAAAATTTTTCATCCAGCCCCTTAATACACACTTTACTAGAGTGCTTAAAAGTACAAAATGGAGAGAAATACGTTCTTTTGCAAATGGTAGCCTCAGTGTTTCCTTGAGGGACTTGGTCTTGGTCATTGTTGTCTTACAGCAACAGCAATCCCTCTGTGGAACAACTTATTGCTATAATCAATCTTAATTTCTATTTTTCTTTATATCTGCCTCCCTCCATCTTTCTGTCTCTCTCTTCATCCCATATTTTATTTGTCCTTGTCTCGCTCCACCTTTATCTGCTGTCTCTCGCTCTCTAACTACCATGTATATATTTGCTTGCCAAGCTCAGCCTCACACAGCTGGAGGGAGTTTTCCCCCTGTGATAGTCAAGCCAGGTCAAAACCATTTACTCAGTGATGGCTGGATTTTTGCTGCGTGTCAGGTGAAGGACATGAAACACTTTGCCTATTTTGTGTACCTTCACTTTGCGTACCAGGAGAAGAGTTACTCCTGCAGGAGGATGAAAGCGGCCATCAAAACGAAATTTTGCGCAGATATCCTTTACTGCATTGCAGTTTTTTTGCAACATGTCTTCCTGCATGCTCTCTGACCGCTGCAGGTAGTGCGTGTTTAACTGCCTGCTAGAGCATGTGACTCAACGTCAGTGACACAGAGTATGAATGTGCGTCTTGTCCAGTTTGCCGTTTCATAAGAGCTGAAAGTAGAGGAGAGAACATGTAGGGACAGAAACAGCTCCTGATGAAATCTGGTGTTATTTAGATAGGCTAGTGAAGATACTTACTTTGAACACAATTGAACTATGTGCTGTGATCTTCTTAGGGGGATCACAGCACCTGCATTGCCCTTTAAATAATGATCAGCTGTAGCATAAGCTTGGTAACTAGGAATATAAAGTTTTAAATCCCACTGTTTCTCAAGCTTGGAACAGGAGAATCATTAAGTACAGTATCATGTCACTCCCAGATCCAGTTGTTTTTTTAGCTTGGAAATACGGGGAACATCATTTCTCCCCTACTGGTAGTTCTTGTCATTTTCTCCACTCCACTTTTCCTTCTGAGTTTCCACTTCCTACTGACTGAGTTACATATTTATATTTATCATACAAATCAGGCTTAGCTTGATAAAAAACATCAAACTAATATTAAGGTACCACTAAAGGCAGCCCAGCAGTTTGAGAACCATGGGTCTGTTGTAGGACCTGCTAAGTTGTTCCTCCATCCTCATTTTATAACTTCATTCTTCTCCTGTTTTTTACAACCCTTTTGAGCCATATGCAATATGCTGTTCCCACTAGGCGCTCTCATCTCATACTGTATTATGAAAGATTCACCACAGCTTACATCCGAGTCTCTAAGCACAACAAACAAGGAGAGGAAGGGATTTCAACAAGCTGATGAAAAGAAGATCTGATCTGGAGCAGAGAACGAAGGAAGGAACTCTTATATTAAGAGATGGAAGCTCTTGACATCTGTAGCTTAGGATTTTTCACCACTTTAGTCCAGTTAAATCTTGAAGAATATGACTCTCTTGAATCCATGCAGCAAGCACCCGCAAGCAACGACGTTTTCTGACCTTGTTTAGGGCACCTATACTCCTAGAGGAGGCGTCGGTGAAGAGCTTGCTGTGCAGAAGCATGACTCTGGCGATGAGGTAGAGGCGCAGGAACATGGGCACGCTCAGCACCATGTCCAGGTCTGCCTCGGCCTGCGAAGGCGTATACGAGAAGGCCAGCCGCGCCCGCCACTGGAACTTAAATTCCCCAGGCACAGGATGCACGGCAGACACCAGCAGCTCCAGGGCTATTAGCAGAACCCTCTCCATGGTCATGGCGATGCGCCAGTCGTCCGCCCCGTTGTCTATGACGAACAGCTGTGGGGGACAGTAAGGACACAGCTAGAGTCAAGTCAGTAAAAATGAATGAGACGCCTTTTAATAGCTGTATGGGGAAAAAACAAAAAACTTCATGATGAACGTCTTTTGGCAGAGTCCCCTCATCACTACAGCAGACTGATTTGATGATTATAGATACCAGCAGCAAATCAGAGTAAATGTCTTTCCTGCGATGTAAAACAAAATCCATTTAATCAGCAGTTCGGCCTCCATGCAGTCCTCTGGCTCGTTTTCATATAACCTGCAAGGCTTGTCTTTCTAAAATTAAACCAGAGATGCTGAGTCATGTGGAGTACCGGCGCTAATGCAAAATAGGATTGTAATTACTGAATTACTGCTATTTCTTTGTTTTACACAGGAAGGGCATTGTTTTATGATTCAATGTAACTCTGCAGGCTATGAGTGGAAATAAAGGGTGAAAGAGGGTCAAGGAGGCCAAATATCCACTTTAAGAAAAAAACTTGGAGTCAGAGGAAGTCTGTCACCTTGTGTTAAAATGAATAGAAAAAAGAAACGAAAAGTCTTTTCTGTTCCCTCCATATATGGTCAATGAGTCAATGAACTGTATTGTATGATGTTAAAGGCTTAAAAATTGCTGAAAACTGTGAGTGAAGAACTGAGGACTGCTTGCTGAATGTACAGGTAATTGCAGAAAAGATCAATTAAATTTGCACACATTTGCTACCCATTTGTTGCCACCAGGACGTAACATTTTCCAGTTTGTCTGTAAAACTACAGTTGCCCTTTGTAGACATCAGAAGAAATAACCTCCCAGTAGGCGGCTTGCGGTTGACATACGGCTGTTATAGATCTGTGAATTTATGTTTGTCTACTGGTCACCAGAAAAATTACAAAAACCTGGACATTTTCATCAGTCAATGAAAACTCACAAGATGTCCAGGATGGAACAAGAAAAGTGGACTTGTTCGAGGAAAAGAGGAAGTTTGATCACCGAAACTTGTTTATACACCACACATATAGGAATTCAAACATACAAAAGAGATTTCTTCAAGCAATTTTTTAATGTTATTGGAACATTAATTCTTCTGCCAGAACACCAGAAACAATGAATGAAGAGGAAGTGAAGAATTATTTTAGACCAGAGTATCCTTCCTATGGATGAATGGATCATTTAATTCCTGCAGCAGGAGTTGGTAAGAGCCATTGATCTTGCTGGGCTGATCGATCCTCTCAATCAATTTCTTCTGATGCTTAACTGAGAGCTTAAGGTACAAAGATGTTATATAAATGAGATAACTCCCAATAAAGAAAATATGTGTGCTTACTGATACCAAAGTTTCTCAATGTCAGAAGAGATCATTATTGTCTTGAGTTTCTGTGCAATGAGAAAAAAAGGTCAGTTGCTAACAGCCCCTTGGATCTGTTTGAAATTGGTGACTTGTTGGTCTTTATAACTACTTCTAATTGTGGCGCAGTCTTCTTGTTTTACTTACATGGAAGTCAAGAAAGTTTCTCTCAAACCAAGAAACCAGACCTTTGGGGGAACAGTGACCCTTAATCACAGCCACCAGACTGGAAAGGAGCAGAAAGACGAAGGAAGATGTGCAGCAAAGGCCCCGATGTCTGGACCTGAACTCTGGACAGCAGCAACAAGGACCAACAACCTTCATCGGCGGTAAAACTGCTCCATAGCAACGTCATGAATGCCCCAAATAACAAGCTATGTCATCATATGAAGAGGTCTCCTGTATTTTAGTCTACCTTGTGTGTGTGCATGTTAAATAATAAAGAAGATAAACACATATCCTTATAGCACACTTGTATTTAAGACAAAACAAACTCATAAAATATGAGTTTGAGCAACTTGTTAATGAAAATAATAAGGCTGCTACTGACTTTGAGCTCACAAACATTCTAAAGCACGGATGCAATGTGGAAAGAGGGACAGAAAAAGCAGATTTGGTACCTTGCTGTCCAAAAACAATGCTGCGCTATTTTAACAGGATATCGTTCAAGCACCAGGACCGAGAGGAAAACGGCTGCTCGAGCTGAAGCCTGTTTTCCTTCAGGGCGCCTAGAAGCTCATCAAATATTTCTTGCTTAAGTGTGATTGGTTCATCCAGCTGACGCTCCATCTGGTTGTAGAGAGCGCCTGGAATTGTGCACCGGTGTTTCGCTGGTTGTTCAGGAGTCTGTGTTCATCTGCCTGTACGGTGTTAACATGCATGGGTCACATCACTCAGATGGATTTTAATATCAGAGCTTTTATTGACATTAACATCTGGTAATTATGCACAGCTAAGTGATAGGACTTCTAAAAAACATAGATTGACATAAGAGACTTCTTTACAAGTCAAGTAACACGTCACACACACCTCGACACTCCGGACCTTCTTCCCCTCATCATTTAGAAACCCAGATTCTTGTCAGAATTTTTCTTTTACTAGTTTTATTTGTTTATTCATTTTCTTGGAGCTTTTCAATGACATTTTGCTCAATAAATACATTAAAAATGTGCTGTTGAATGATGATAACACCTGTCTATGACTATCTGTGTAATTGCTTTATTCCTGCAAAGTGTCTGGGGTTTATTAAAAACTCAGACAAATAAAACGTGCTATTGTTATTGTTAAAACTACAGAGCAGAGCAGAGCAACTACACAGAGATTTTTAAAAAGCTTATTTCCAAAGAGTTACTCTTATTCATTTTTTTCACGTATTGTGTGTTGAAGAAAGGCATCGACTGTTTAAAAAACACCAACAATGAACGTTTGAGGGAAAATAGAATAAATCTTTGGATTACAAATGCAATTTTATTCATCTGTATTTTTTATTAATTGTGAAACTGAGTTTTTTTTATCCCAGAAGATAACTGTACCATCAAATTGTCCCACTGTTCATATGTCATCATGCATCAATATATTTTTGTTAGGTGACGGATAGTAGAGGTGGAGGTAGAAGAGGAGAGTTTCGTATAACAATATTTCATCCATGAGGGCCTCTGAAATAAAAAAAAGTGCTTGTTTTAAAGCAGTGTGGGGATGAATTATGTCATAGGCAGATGACAAGTCTATAACTATTGGTGTTTTAAATGGTTAAACTTTGTAGAGTAATTTGTAAGACAATAAAACCTCACCAGCAGAAGAACAAATTACTTAAAACACAGCAAAATAAGCATTTGAAAATCATAGAAGTACATTTACTTAAATCCGATGTAGAATAAGCTAATCGCCAAGTAGTCAGTGATAATCTTTCCTTTAGCCAAGTAAATCTCCTGGCTCTTTTACTTGACAAATAAATTTGTGTCAAGGGAACATGGTGGATCGCAGCCAGGAGGAAAGCTTTACCCTGCTACTTTTCTTGGAAAACAGATATTAGCTCTATTTTCTTCAGTGTGGGTGAACATCAAGCTTTACTTCTGCAGATGACCCAGATTTGGTGCACATATGTTTCTACCATCCCTATAAATTAAAGGCTAATATATTTTGTCTTATCTGCTAAATAAACACAGTCATATGTTTAGCACACACTTACATGGCATGCTCACTCATTACATTTACCACAACTTTCATTTAGACTTTCCCTGCAGGAATAGCTTCAGAGAATATTTCTTGCTCATTGTGGTCCTCCAGAGTGAAATCAAATCTCCGGCTTCACTACAAGCGCTCCTTTAATTGAGGTTTCCCCTCCATGTTTGTGGATATTTTGTGTTCGTAATTGCTGTGGTTACTCTTGATATTGTCACCAAAACTGCTGTTATAAGGAGGTGGTAAGAGCAGGTTTTCAGTGAGGGGGGCCCTCCCTCCAGGAGGAGCTGACAGGAGCCGGGGAGAGGGCGGGTGGGCGGGCGGGAGTGGGGCTGATGAGCAGAGTGCAGTGGAAGTAGATGAGTGAGGAGTAGAGGAAATAGAGAGATAAAGATAGGTACAAGGGGATATCAGGGAAAGGGAGACATTTTGGTTTGGTTCTGCCCTTGGAGGCAAATGAATCACAAAAATCCAAACTAGTTGGACTGAGTCCTATTTTATCCTTTCCAAACACTCCATACCAGGGGGGTAAGCATATCACACAACCTTTTGTAATTTAATGGCGGGGGGGGGGGAAATAAGAAACCAGCATCCGAAGTGGAGTATTTCAAACAAAGCTTTTTTTTAAAGGGATAAACTTGAAACTAACGGCTGCCGGTCCTGCTTGCAACTACGTAAAAAAAAAAAAAAATCAGTCGGTTGAAGGGTATCCCCAAACGGCATGCTGAGAAAAAATAAAAACAAAACATCTAAACAGTAAAACATGGCGCTGGCAGCATCATGCTGGAGGATGACTACTACTCAAACAGAACTGCAGGGTTTGTGAAGGGGGATCAGATTATAAGCAGCTCCATTTCCTAGTTAGTTGTGATCCAAAACCTTCATAAAGCGGAGTTTATTTTTTAAGAATCAGTCAGTCAAAGCATGAACAATGAGACGACACATAATGGCATCAGCCACGCTCCACAGTGGAGATATTGGTTGCCTTGTTGCAAGAAGTTTGAAGCAAAAAGATTGAAGAGTTTGAATACGACATGGGGTCTTTCTGTAGATTTGTTCTGCCTAGTAGATTTGTTTGTCTTTTAGCTGATCTGTACAAAACACGTTGACATAAATCTTCAGCATTTTAAATCAATCAAAATGTCACAATTATAAACCACAATGTCTCAAAGATCATTGCTGTGGATGGAAGGGGTAAAGAGCGAGTCAGAGGAGGAGAAACAGAAAGGCTGGGGCACCGTGAGAGAAACGATAAACTCCCCGGCTGTAAATCAGCCGAGTTTCCCAGCTACCGTCCAGCCCGGAGAAACTGCCTGCGTTCAAACAATTGCACTTTACCTCATGATTCATCTCAAGGGCTTTGAGGGCCCGCAAACATTTATTTAGGAAAACTAAACGAATCCAGCAACAGGTCAAGCGTAGCGGCAAGCAGACATGACGCCTCGTGTGTCCGAACTGACTGATCGGAGTCATGATGAGGCTGAAGCTTCTTCAAACCACCTGTGGATACGAACACTTTGCAGAGTTCACCATCTTTGCATGTCACGCAGCAAAACCTCCGTGTTTTGCTCAGCGTTCTCGTGGTTGCACACACATGTAGCACAGCCTCAAGCAGGAGTCATTGTGTAAGCCGTCATTTGAACCAAGGGTCAAACGCTGGCTGTATTCCTTAATGATGGCAGAGAGCATGCATTTGCATGTTTCTGTTTGTGTGCGCCGTACTCTGTGTGCCCGAGTGAGTGTGAGAGACAGAGTGATATAGTGTGTGTGCGTGTGTGTGTGTGTGTGCAGACCCAACCTCGTCATGGTGACTGTTGCCAAGGCGACAACATCAAAGAGCAGCCAAGCTTAATTAGGATCCCCAGTGAGAAAGAAGGAGTCAAAAAGAGAGAGAAGCGCAAGGAAAAGGTGCGGAAAGCGGAGCGAAAACGGAGAAGTAAGAACAAACGCTGAGGTGTGCGTTTGTGAATGAAGAGGGGACACAACTGACAGGTTGTCTAATACTCATGGTGGAGATTTGCAAAGGTTTGTGTGTGTCTGTGTGTGTGACAGCTCATACCTTGGCGAGGAAGGAAAGAATTTGTACTGTCACATTTGAAGATAAAATACTTGCTTCAACCTTTACAAGTACATCTTTTCTTTATTTTTGAAAACAAAACAAAAAACGGTTAGGCCTTTACAACACAATCCTCGTTGTAGGATATCTTACTTTGTCATAAGGCTTTGAGCAGATTGAGATGCTTGACAGTATGACCGTCTGGAAAGTATTGAAAATTAGAGACAAAAAAAAAACATCTGAACTTCTTGTTTTCATTTTAAAATATCCACATCAATAGAACTACAAATCATTGCTGAATTGTTATCATATCTCCCTAAAAGGTGCAGTACATGTGTATTCACCTTGCTTGACTCAATACTTCATGGAACTGCTCTGCATTTTTCTGCAATTAAAGCTGCGAACATCAATTTTCAAGTCTTGCCACAGATTCCCAAATGGATTTAAGTCTGGTGTTTGTATGGCTGTTGTCCCAGGCTGGTGTGTTTTTAGCCTCTCACAAGTTTTCTTCCACCACTGACATGTATTGAACTTCATCCATCTTTCCATGAGCTTTGGCCAGCTTCCCTGTCTCTGATGAGAAGAAAAAAAAAGCATCACCACGGCATGATGCCATCACTACCATGTTCTTACACTGTTAGTATCTAATGGCACAGTTTTCTGCAAGTAGTTAGTTTTGCAAGTTTCTGCCAAAACAGTTGATAAAAGCTGACTGGACGCACCTTCTTCCTCTTGCGTGCTGTGACAATTCCTATCTTCGCTCTACTCTTCTATAAAGGCCAGGTTTGTGGAGACATTGAAAGTATTTGCTTGTGTAGTAGAAAAACTGATACAAATGTCTGAATTATTATTTCTACACACAGTTTTGCTTGATTTCCTTTAAGCTCATAGTGAAAGCAAGTGTCTAGCACAAAGTGCAAGAAACTGGTGCAGCCAAAGGTTCACACAATGTGGGTGAAATCACCAAGAACAAAAAAACGTTCAAGCAGGTGTGGTTAGAACTTTATCCCTGTAAGCTCAGCTGTTTCTCTTTTACTGAGATAGGTTTTTTTTCCTTTGTTCTCCATCTTATGCTTGTGTGTTGTAGGAGCAGGATGTGGTGAAGAGTAAAAATCACCGTGTGTAACTTGTATCAGGCTCTGCTCTGACTAGTTCAGTGGCTTCGACAGATGTTTGCCTTCGAATAAAGACTTTAAAAGACAAAGATCGATCTTTCTCTAATTTATTGAAGCAGTTTCCGCCACATTTGTTTCATGCACCATGTTACATATTAACATGAATATTTCTTTTCAAATATGAGCTTATTTGACCCTTCTTTCTTTGTAAAAGAATTTAAAACCATATTTTTATTGGTTCTGTCCCGTTTACAACCTCCTGTTGTTTTGGGTTGGTCTATCCCATAAGATCCCAGTATAAGTACGCTGACGTTTGTGGTTGTGAAATGTAAATGTTAAAAGAAGATTACAAATATTTTTGCACTGCATAAGAAAGTATTATTTATAAAATGTTTTTCTTGTTATTTTGCTTTTGATGCAGAAATAAAGGGCATGAGAATATCAAGGTTGAAATGTCAGCAACAATACCAGATTTGTTTTTTTAGCTAAAAACAGAGGTGGAAGACTTGAGAAACACTTAATCTAAATTTAGTTTCAGATCAACAACACATTTGTTTGTGATTTAGAAATGTACTTATATTCCCATTTCTAAAGTAATGTCTGATACCAAAGTTAGGCTCTTTAATTAACAGAACTATTTGAACAGACTGGAAAATGACAGGTACAAGAGGGAGAGTGATGCCCTGTTTCATCAGACATTGAGCAGAGCTGAAACTCCACACTGACACTGGCAATTCATGATAAGAAGTTTAAAGTCACTGTATTATTAAAGGGAAAAGCTTGAGTTGTTTTTAAACAAGATATGTGACAAAAAACAAGTTTCTGTGCAAAGTGGTCATGCATTAAATTCATATGCATATACATTTTCACTCTGTGTTTTTCCTTCTCCCAGCATCCTCCACTCAGTTTGTTTGTCTTCCACAAAATGACATTTCTCTGAACCAGAAGTGAAGTGAGCCTCCTTCCAGCACCGCTAGAGGAAATGAGTGTTTCTCCCTTCCTTCTTCCCTGCGTCCTTCCCCTCCTGTCCTGTCCTGCCGTAGAGTCACGCGGTTGGTCCTTTCCTGGCGAAATCGCCATGAGGAAGGGATAAATAATTAAATTCCATTAGGAGAGTAATCTGTCAGTGGGAGTGAGTGAGTGCCACTGCCCCTACATGAAGAGGGCAGAGGCAGGGGATGACGGAGGACTGCGTAGCAAAATTAGTCCCCAAATGGTTGCAAATGGTTATTAGTCTTCATCATCTGCTGATGAAAAATAGCATTTTTGCATATGAGCAGGAACTAGAGGAAAATGCTGGGCACATCTTAAAAAACGGCATAAATCTACACATAAAACATTTATGAACCACACAGCTTAAATGCAAATTATGCATGTTATTAAAATGTTCACAGCGATGATGACTAGTGTTAACCCCTAATGTGCATGCATGGAACATACAATCATACAAACTCTTCTCAAAGTCCCACTAAAGCAGGATCTTTGCCAATCAAAGACTTTTCTACCAACTCTCACCTTCTCATTAATTTTCTGCAACCTGTCCAAGCAGTCAGTGTGGCAAGGCATCACAAGGGGCAAAAAGCAAACCAGCAACAATTCACACATCCAGTCCTGAGGGAAAAAGTGTCACTAATTAACCTAAAGAAGATGTTTTTTTTTTTGTTTTTTTAGCTTTCAAAGAAAGCTGCCATACCTGGAAAAATTCGCCTTCAAGATCCGAACCAGTGAACATCCAGCTGTGAGCCAACAGGGCTAATCACCACTAAACTGGAGGGAAGTTTAGCTACCCATTTAAAGCACAGTGAGCATGCTTTGCAGCATAAATGTGTTTATTAAGTTGGCTTCTTTCTGTAGCACTGGTTTTTAAATCATATCATGCTATGTTACATTTATCTTATCTTCCATAGCAAGTAAAAAAAAACTTATCCAAAAACCAGTTCCACAGCATGCATGCAACTTTCACAAATTACTTGGGTATTTAAAGCTTTTGGAAGAGCTTTAAAAGATAAAAAGCCAGTTTACTTAACAAAACCACTAAAGACTGCGTTTATTTGGCAATAAACGATGAATATACAAGTTTAACACTTATAAGAAACAGCTCATTCTGCTCTGCTTCTTTGAGTTAAAATGTTATAAAAATCATTATAGGAAGCAACTAAAGCTACAATAATTGAAAGCTGCTTTAGAAAACAGTAAGAAGCACAGAATGCATGCTGGTCGCTTTATTTTACTAGAAAGGCTGCATTGTTAAGAGAGCTAATTTTTCACTTTATGCAAAAAGTAAACTAGAGGAAAGTAAAAAAAAGGTTAGTTTTTTAAGCTCTCAAAGCTACACTGTGTCTGCATAGTGGTGGAGACGGCAGCAATGTTCCCTTGCAAATCAAAGGTCCTGGAGTTTGAATCCCTGCCTGTTCTCCACGTTCATTTTCAGTTGGCCTCTCTAAATTGTCTTTAGGTATGAGTGTGTGTGCATGATTGTTTGTCCTGTGTATCTTTGTGTTGCCCTGTGATGGACTGTTCAGAGCCGACTCCGCCTCTCGTCCATCGACCACTGGAGGCTGACACTGACCGTATGAGGACAGTCAGGTGTAGAAGATAAATAGCTGGATGGTCTGAATTCTTTAGAAGTTAAATGTTGATATAGCACCTCAAAATACATCTGGATAAAAACACAATGAATGACTTGAAAGGAAATATTTTTTAAGTTGTCTGCATTTTTTTTCCTAGTTACTTGATCAACTTCTGGTCACCTAATTGTTCTAACCGTTGTATTTCTATATACTCAAGTTTTACAAGGAGTTTCAGTCAGTGAAGATGGACTGAGGTTGGGTAGCAGCTGAATCAACTTGGACATAAAGAACAAACCCACAAGGGAGGAGAACAGAGATTGCGAAACGAAGATGTGTCCACTTAATTTTAACAGGCTGTGACATCACAGGGCAGAAGGCCGGGGACAGGAAACAAAACGGGAAGCAAGTAAGACAGAAAGAGGACACAGTAAGGAAAAGAGAGACATCAGCTGGAGAAGAGCAGACAAAATAAAAAAGGAGGAAAAAAATGTGTGAAAATGATCGGCTTTAAAAATAAGCCAAGGTGTCTACAGAGGTGAAGGTGTGAAGTCTGACAGGCCACTCTCCACCCACGGCATTTCCCCGTCTGCTCCTGCTGCCTGTAGAGGAGTCTGCGACCTCTCAGTCTTTCCCTCTCAACAAGCCAGCCAACCATGCGTTAACCTCTAAAGCTTCCTCAGAGGGCCTTCCTGTTTCTCATTCCAGATGCCTCAAATCATGAAGCCAGACTTCTAAGTGTGCAAAACCAGCAACAAAGAATATTTTGCATGTGATATCATGTGTACATCCACATATGCATCCAAACGCCTTTAAAAAAAGTTGTGCATGTGCAAGAAAAATCCTTATCAAATCTCCACTTCCCACGGGAGGTAGAGGGACTAGCGCATGCTAAAGGAGATATTTACTAAAGCAGACAGTGATGAAGCATGAAAAGCTAGCGCATACACCTTTACCCACACAGAGAGAGAACTCCAGGGAATGTCTGGGTCCCGTAGCACAGAAAACCCAGAAAGAGAAAGGCAAAATAAGTGGGGCGAACCGAACACACGCACGCAGACACACACACATGGTCTCGACACACAAACCCAGATTCCCACACGGTGAAACATATGAATATTCAAGGAGGATAACACACAGTAATTGCAGTTGTGAGGGAACACCCCGGTGGCTGTTTCTACGCAAGCCAAAGTACAGGAAGTGGGGAAGTGAAGTGAAAAGGAAGTGTTAGAAAGTGTGACAGTTGAGGAAAAGATCACAAGTCAGGCGTGTGCGTTTGCTATGCAGGCTTGTTTTCAGGCAGGTCTAAAAATGGCAAGTGGAAGGAAGGGAGTGAAGAGAGTTTTCCACCAGTGGTGTCTGGAGACAAGGAATCTCCTTCACACAGAGCAGATATGAAAGACATGCTACAATCCCAAAATGTCCTGGGGCAAATAAGACACACATGGCATTTGATAAATTGGGGTTTCATTGAAATATGCAGATGAATCGCTTCTTTCATGTCCAAAGTCAAGATTCTGCTGTGTTCTGCTGTTACATTTTGTCAACCTCTATCATTTGCAGACCGAACCAAGCATGCACGATGCAGACTCTGCAGAGTATGACATCATTAAGTGACTAAGTATAGGCATCTTCCTCAATGAGAAAAGACATCTCCCTTGCAAGACAACAGCTCACTTTGTTTTCTAATGCCATCTTGCCTTCCTGTGAGTGTCCATGAGTGCCAAGCTGCTGTCTCCTTGATCAATGGAACGCCTCTAAAACTCTCCAAAAGTAACCGAATAACACGAGTCAGTAATGCTTAAAGTGCACTAATGGACTGGAGAAACATCCCTTTCTTGCACACTCTCTTTAAAAGTTTCTATTTGATTAGTTTCAACATCAATTCAATTTTTGCCTTTCAAGTGCAGATTTCTCTCAAGTGCATGAACCACAATGAATCATTTTCCATCAGAGCAGGGTTCTTTTTTTCTTTCCTGTTGTTGCTGAGTTTGTTTCCACCTGTGAAGAAAACAAGAGAAGCCTGAGGTCGAGATGGCAGATAAGGGATTCGTGCCAAACGCGGAGCTTCAACTTCATGGGCACGTACGAAAAACGTTTCTCAAATATACAGAGCTATAGAAAAGTGGTTCTTTGGTGTACCTTCAGCAATAATTAAACATTTTGGTCCTAAAAATACTTACACATATCAGACAAAGATGACTGCAAAAAGCTTTTTCAAACAATGATTTTATTTATTAAATAAAGAAAAGTGACCAATTTGATCTCTTTGAAGAAAACGGCCAATCTTATTTACTAACTTTGATTAGTCAGGGTTTTTTTGGGGGGTGGAAGCTGAGTTCAGTTTACCAAACCACATCCCAGTCTGATTATTGCCAGAACTGTCGAGACAAAGCTTAATTTAACTTGTCTGACAACATGAAGTAGACTAAAAGATCTCGAAAAGCAACACATCATGTCCTGAAACAAACTGGAAACAATTATCTGCAAACAGAGAAAACAAGGAGCGGTAGTGAGTGTCCTCAGGACTAGAAAACTACTCCAGAACAGCATCAATGAGTAATCCAGCACATAAGAAAAACACAGAAGAGCATCTGAAGCACTGCATGCCTCAATTACCTAAGCATAGGTTAGTGTTCAGGATTCAGCAAAGAAGAAGCCGGGCAACAATTGACATTAATGGGAAAGATCACTGCTGACCAAAAAGAACAAAAAAAGCCTGAGTGATGATCACCAAGTAGTCCCAGTAAAATTCCTGTTGTTTGAATATATGTTTTTGGAACAAAAAGGGGAGATATTATAAGATTTCTTTTCTTCTTTCTGCTCCCTTTCATTTTATTGATTTGTGTATTTTCTCTATTGTATATAATTGTTTTGCTTTTAAAGTAAATTTATAAAAAGAAAAGAAAATATGATGTTGACTGTGTGATGCTCTGGTGCTGCTGTGCTGCTTCAGCGCCTGAAGGACTTGTTGTACTCGATGTTCTGTAACAGAAAGTCCTGAAGGCAAAGTTCAGTCAGTCTAACCTTAAGCTCAACCGGGTTAATCAACAGGTCAATGACATAAAACACTACGACTTGTCCAAGCCCAAATCTTCTTCAGATTTTGTGGGGCTACCTTATGTAATTCATGCTCAAAATATTTCCCATGTTGCTAATAAATAAAAACAATTCTGCAAAGAAGAGTTTGCTTTTGTTTTAGATGCATTTTCTTTGTAAATAACTTTGTTCATGAATTTGTTACACTATGTCCAATAAAGTCAAACTCAAAGTCTTCTACGGCAAAGTAAGAGTTATTGCCAATTATCGCAAACGTTTGATGACAGCTGTTGCTATCAAGGGTGGTAAGACCAGATACTAAATTTCATAGGGTAGCAGTGGATTGTTTTTATTCCTGAATTAATGATCTCATAATTTAAAGCTGCATTTTGGATTTACTCTGTTTGATATCAAAATCCATTTGAGGATCTGAAATGAGAGAAGAAAAAAAATACAGAAGCAGGACATCTGTAGAAGAACAAATGATTCTTCACAGCAAAGCACTTCTCCGGTTTTTCTTTTTCTATTAAATCAAGCCTTTGAACATTGTCTGGTTTTAGGCCTTAAAATTATCTCTCTGATTAGCCGCTTGAATCACAACTGATTCCTGATGTTTCACTATTCCGTCAGCTGCCATCCTAATGGGTTTTGTCTTGATTTACCATTGACTAGACCCATATATTTCCCTTCTCAGTCTCCATTAAGTCTAAACAGTCGCAGTCCGTTGGTCTTGTAGTTAACTCAGTCTAATGGAAAGAGGTTGTTCAGATAAGGCCGTGAATCACGACACCCTGACGATGAGTTAATGCTGGTTCCAACCATCACCACTTGAATTCCAACAAATGCACAAATACGGACAATTTCTGAAGCTAGACGAGTCACCGGTGCTGCAGTGGCGCCTCCCAACAGTATGAATGCAAGCAACCATCAAACCTTTTCTTTCAGAGCAAAGCGGTTTGCCAAAAACAATGACTGAGAATCTCTGCAGAGCTTGAATGTTTCACAACAGAGGCAATCTTAAATGTTTCCAGCATTTCAAAGTGAAACATTCAAAGCTTTACTTCACAAAGTGAGGCTGGGTCTTTGATCTTATTCTTTATACAAACTTCACAGACAAAAGCAAAAATACTTTCAGGAAATTAAGAGGAAGGACTTTAATCTCTGCAATGACTACAATTTTATGAATTTCGTTCAACTGTATGAATGCATTGATCGCGGTGCCGATCAGATCAGCTGATCACGGTGTTGTGGTTTTATGTCTCCCAAACTCTTATCTTTCATTCAGAGAATCATGCAGCAGAATTTTTTTAAGCTAATTTCTAAAAACTGCAAGTTATTTGACTGCTGCATTATACATGATGAACACTGGTGGTTGATTTACAAATCTGGTTTTCCTAATAATCTATTAATTTCACCCTTTAAAGTGCCATTCATTGGGAATGAGTGACTAAACTGGCTGCTGCAGCTCCTCTTTTGTCTGTCTGTGTAATGTCATCGGCTAATGTTGACGTGCTAAGTGCAATGGTATTTGATTGCAATCAGAGCTAATTTTTCAATGAGTCATATCAAAACAAACTGTAAAAATATTAGCACAAGACTATCACTTAATACAGTCTAGCTGCATGAGTTGAGTCAAACAACAGGTGACCCATTGAAATTGTAGAGATTTTGTTGATAACCTTAAATCACAACAGAAATGTAGGTTGGGACAAAGTGTCTGTTGCTGTGAAAACATCAACATCATTGGTTTGAAAGCTAGTTGGGACACAATGCAAAAACTAATGTCTAATTTCCACAGTACACCATGAAATAAAAGACATGCGTTAACTTAATGCACTGTTCATACGAAGATACTAAGCAGATATATTTGGGCTGCAAAAAAGCAGAGAAACACTATTCATATTTTTTTCTTTATCACAATTTCCACATCACTATTTGTGCACTTTAGCAATTTTGCTTTAAGAGCAAGTAAAGTTATTAGCAGGCAGAATATTAGTGCAAGGAAAATATAATATCTAGCCATATTTAGCACATAAAAAAGTCCTTTGCAATCGCATACATTAACACTGCAATGGTAACTGTGATTCAGTCAGTTGTGCAGCTCCAATATACAGGTGTTGATGGTAATAACTTTAAAGCTGTATCAGACTCGGACTCAATGTCAAGAGATTAATAGTACTAAAGGCATCAAGTCAATATAAGGGACGGAAACTCTTAATCAGAATCGCTTTAGTTCATTTGAAATTCTAACATGTAGCTAAATAGGCTCAGATTAAACTTAATGAAAGTACTGTGACAAAATTTTTCAATTACCTGCTTTGATTTTGCACACCTGAAGATCTAATCTTAAATGTCACGTTTTCATTAGATGAAACCAGAAATTAATCAAAATCAACAAAAATGCAGCATTGAATTGTGGGAAATACATTTGTCAAAGAAAATGCGGACTCAGCGTAAAGATGGAAATAGGGCTGAAAATGGGTGAAATGAAGGGCGGATGTGGAGAATGTGGGACGCACTGCGGACTCAAAGCCATCAGTAAGTAACCACAATCACAAAAGAATACGTCTAATATTTGTTTTTTATTTGTAACAACAATCAATTCTCAACACTGACGATGGGCGGGTGATTAATATGTCAAAATGTTTACGGCAAATTAGATCATTTACAGTCTTGCCAAGGATTTTATCTACTTTCTTTCCCTTCCTATTGTCACCATCAACAACAGTCATCCCCTGACATTAAATTCACTAATGCTGCTGTCACACACAGTAGGTAGAGATAAACAATCAGCAGCCGGTGCTCAACTCTGCAGTAAAAGATGGATGGACTCATAAATGAGTCATGCAATTCATATTTGTGTTTAAAAGTCTGAATATGTGTACTACTACGTTGAGCTCAGCTGCAAATAATTTGCAAAGACTTCAGAAAGATACAAAATACAGCCAAAAAAACAAAAAAAAGGTTAACAGTAACTGCAGGGGCTGAAACAAACACTGTAATACAAAGTTCTAAAATTGGTTTTGCAGTAAAGTAAGTCTACATTATTTTATATTTGTCTAATAAACTTGAGTTGAAGCATCAGAGCAGTGCTCAATGTCTCAGATGAGAGACGGAAAATGACGCCTGAATTAATTCTTTTAACGTATTTGTGTTTTTTTCCTTCCTCTGATGAGCACACACTGTTAAATAGCTATTTTTGCAACCGAGTTAAACACACATTTACACAAAAACAATAAATACAGAATTAGCAGATGATAGTTTAAGAGAAATGACTGCCATCCTTAGTGAATTTGCAGATAATAAAGTGCTAGCTACCTGCACAGGTCTGCACAGTTGGACCAGTGGTTGCTCCCTGTGGATACATGGGATTTTTATCTGGTTCCATCAAAAAAAGCTAATTTGACTAGACAAGATTTGTGAATAACTGTATTTGTATAGCTAAATGTCCAGGTTGAACTCTTATCCTCTTTTCTACTGACTGATAGTTTTGGCTAAAGACCCACAGGCACACAAAACAGAATCAGGTGAGTTCAGAAATCATTCAGATAATTTCTTACAAACCTGTTAGAAAAAAAACAGCTGCTGCCTTAATTCAGATTTTAAGCATCAATGTTCTGATGCACAATATCAAAAGACGAAAAAATACTTCAAACGGAAAGAAACAAACAAAGGAAAAGGACATTTTATGTACACGGTAAAGTAAGATTTAAGCTAAATATGTATAATTATTTTCCACACAAGGCAGAAATTACCCCTAGAAGATTCCCAAGAAGCACAAGTCTAAGCTGATTGCAGTAGATATTTGTATGAACATTTTTAGGCAGCGGGAACAAGTGAGATTTGATGACTGCTAACAGTCCGATTTTGTGCTTTCATGTATATTACACAGCAGAGAAATAGCCACAAATAACCCCCCCGAATGAGCACTTAAGAATGTGTAAACTTCTGCAAGAAGACAGTATTCAGATAAGAAGCCAGTAAGGGAGAAAGAAAAAAATGTCTCCATTTAAGTCTGTAGTTACATGCATCATATATTTATGATTTTTATGCCCAAATGTCCTCAACAGCTTACTAAAATACATATTTTCCACTCTTCACAAGCCCTTTCTGAGATCAGTGGGATCTGTGGAGGTTCTGCTCAATGTCTAAATTTTGATTCTGTTCTGACCCAAATTATATCTCTAGTCCTTTTTATGTTCGGCTTTGGATATAGTATGTAGTCAAGCAGCAGCAAGTCTTACTCATAGGGATCAGCATTTTATTTGATATGCCAGGCAGTAAACAAAAGCAGTTTACAAACTCAAACAAACCTTGTTAGGTTGATGTGAAAAAGGACACAGAAAATATAAAGCACCATCCTCCTATACTATATTTGTAATCCTCTCCTACTGTTCCTTATTTGTGCTTCGTTTCAACAATATAAGAAAAAAGAAAGGAGCTTGAAGGAGAAGAAAGAAGCATTTCATCCTGCTGCTTAGCTGATGAAGGTCTGGATTTGTCTTTCTGTCACAACAAAGCTGAAATTTATAGCAGAGGAGCAGAAATCTCTGCTTTTATTTTAGAAAATTATGAAGATTGTGAAGAATCTTCATAATTTGAAGAAGTATTCTTTCTTCTTCTTTTTTTTTAGCAAAGATGGCTAATCTGGTCATGACTTCAGTCACAGTGAGTTCAAGTTTTTCCACCTTTGTGTTGATTGGACATTGTTGGAGATCCTGGGAAGTGCAAGGCAGCTTGATTCTGGTGCACATGTAGATAGATTAACATGTACTGTTAGAACCTGATCACTTCTCAGGTTAATCTTTTTAAATTTTTAACAAGATTAAAATTCCCAGACAGTAACGAGGAAGCATCATTTTTCTTTTGTGATGTTAATAAGACAAACAAAGCCATTGTAGTCAGTGAAGATAGCCATTAGCTGCTCACATGAGGCTTACAACTTTGAGTTTGGGCTGCTCCCCACCAGATTACAAGAGCTTAAAGTGTAAAACCTAAAGCCTGGCACTTAGGCAATTAAGTAAGCAAAAGATGCAGTGACTGAAAGAGAAAAGAGACACAATCGAGCTACTTTTACTTCTTCATGACACAGGAGTAAAAAAAAGAAGAGAGTGAGAGAAATTCATACGAGTGTTAAAGTACAACAGGGGCAAAGAAGAGGAGCAAGTGCGAAGCTGAATGCCGCGTAACGAGGGAGTAGAGCAGTCTGGAGAAAAGGATGTGGGACTCTACAACAAAATTGAATTGAAGCCCGTTGGAGGAAAAGAGAGAAGAAATCTAATCTGATAATGTCGAAGGAGCAGCAGGCGAAAGAAAGAGGGAGGAAAGACGGAGAAGCATACTTCTGGTGGTAAACAAACCGTACCGAGATAAAAGACGTGAGAAGAGGGAAACCAGAAAGGAGTTTAGAGGGAGAAGTGAGAGAGTGAGAGAGGAAATGTAAATGCCAGCCAAACTTGATAACATCATTCAGATCCCAGCAACTGCTAAATGAATATCTCATAAAAATACATACATGCGGTTTGTGTGTAATATCCTGCAGGTCGGGGGTCAAAATGCTCAAAGGAGTCTGTCCGATCTCTGAACGAGATATTTACTGAACAATGCCTTTCATTTGGTATGACAATGTTTCTCACCATGAGCATCATTTTGTGCCTGACAAATCCAGCAATAACCCATGCAACTCACACACACACACACACACACACACACACCTACACACACACACACACACCTACACACACACACACACACACACACACACAACTGTTCAGCCATGAAGTTAAACAAGGGTGGAGTCAGGGGGCAGGTCCACAAATGTCATAAAAAAATGCATTGGTCTGAGGTGGTCTTCTGGGATGAATACAGTTTTAAATTTGCAAAGAAGTAATGAATAAATCTCAGGGACACCCCACTCTGTCACCGTCAGGAAGCAGCTGCAGCATGTAATTACATAGCTTTTCTATAGCTGTGATTATGAGAGGGTTGAGGGAAAAAAAACAATATGGTGAAGTAATACGCATTATGATTTTGATATGGTGTAGCTTTCAATTACAGTGAGCAAAAGAAGTGGATTAAAATTGTTACACCTCATTGCCTACCGATTGCTCTTAAAGATCTTTTAAACCAAAGGAAAAGCCTTTAATGTAGAAGTTTATGTCAGTTCATGTTTGAAGTAGCACTAAGGTAGTAAGCAGAAGTTCGCAATGCATGTACAACAAAGGGTTTTTTTTATAGTGCTTTGTAGATTTAGGCTAGGTTTTTTCCCCCATAAAAGTTTTTATTTTTTTCTCTCCACCCATTTTCTATGAATGCATCAGTGGGTGAAAGACAGTTCATCAAACCACAGGAGATCAAGCCAGTTCATCACAGGGTCAATGCAAACCAAAAACACCAGAGACAAAAAGCGAGTGAACCAAATCGCCTTTTCGGAGCTTCTACTTACCATTAGCTTTTCAAATATATATTTTTTTAATTAGAGCACAAAATTTGCAAAAGTTAATTGATTACGTCACAAAAAATATTTTATTTATTCATAAAAAAACACAATTTTGTGACAAAGTAAATGTTTCAAATTTGTAACGTCTAAAAGAATACAAAATAAATGAAAGTTTGCATTAAAACAGTTAGACCTTTGTTAGGAAGCAAAAGCCATTATTCAGATTCAGACACCGAAAACAAACCGAATGCAAACACTTCAGGATAGTATATAAAAGCAATAATACGATTTTTATTCTTTAATGGACTCAATTTTTTTTAACCTGTATTATCAACCATACTCTTATGACATTATTAAAGCATGTAATTCATCTAAACCCAGCAGTTTTAGTGAGAAAATTGTCCTAATACCGGAATTTGTAAAAAGGAAAAAGAAAAACAAGCAGCCAAAGCTAGAGCTGTAAACAAGAATTACCCTGTCGAGCTGTCATCTGCTGTTGTGTAGAAATGTGCACATATTATCACCTTCCTCACTCAAACGATTATCCAAAGTGATTTTAGGCTAAATCCCAACATCACCTCCCCCAACCTGCAGGGATTCCCACCTCTACGTTGGCAGCATCCTCCAAATGTCCTACCTTTATTTAATCAAAAGGAATTACTTATCGAGTAGATTAACAAAAGAACATTTTATATCTCTCTTCCCAGCTCAACATGCTCCCAATCTCCTGCCGGCATTAGCACCTCATCACGTGCAGCAACCGCAGCAGGCGTGGCTGGACAGTGGACGTTTTGTGTTAAAGTGACTTCGAACTTCACAAGCAGAAAAAATGAGATATATTTTAATTAATAAATTTCAGGCAGTTATTTTGTGTCAATGAGCAACAGCTGTCAACACCAGAATGGTTGTCAGTTCATTAGTTTAATAACAATGACTGTGATTTTTAAACTCCAGATTAATCACAAACATTTTAGTTAAACTGTTCAAATGAACTTTGAACATGAAGACCTTATTTATGGATTTCTAGATTAGGTCAGAGGCCTGGAGCAACTGGTGACAGACACATTCTTTTTTATTAAATTTGCTTGCATCTTTAAAGCACAAGAAATTGCTTTTTTTTTCTTTACCTGTGATTTTGCGTTTGCTGCGCTGAGGGGCTTTAACGTTGACAACACCGGATGATATGCGTCTTAATTTTACAAAACACTTTAACTTGATGAACTTATTTACTTTTCCTGCCACAATAAATATGGAGTTGTTCACAAGAGTAAGGAAAGTAAATAATCTGAATTTGAGGTGTAACAGGAGACTGTCAGATATCAAGAAATTTATAAAACATAGCAATACATTTTCTTAACTTAGAACATTTGCTAGGAAGTATGTGAATTTCAATCAATGTCACTATTGTAACATTTTCCAATTATGCCATTATTGGAATATTTGTAATATTGTGCAGCCCTCGCTAACACTATGCTATATCAATTTGTTTTTCCTAGTGGTACTTTTGTTTCAATTATTTTCTGATTTGCTAAGGTAAGCGGATTTGCTAAGGAGTAAGCGTACTCTCTGGGTTTTTATGTGACTTATTGAAAGTTTGATATGTTTTCTTTGCAGATTGATCACGTGAAGAAAAAACTTGAGAAAGAGTTATTTTCCTGTGTCATAAAATATCCACTTTGCTTGGAATACTATTAATTACTTTTATAACAGTGTACCATGCTGGGACTGTTTCTTCCACACTTCTCTTGGTCTCTTTGCTGATTGTGCCCTAAAAATTAGGACTGAACAAAGTTAATTCTGGATCAAGATCAAGAATAATTGTCCAATACCACCATTTTTTTGGGGACATCTACAAGCGAGAAGAAATAAAGGGGAAATAGTCAGAGCGCTGAAATATTATGTAGTTCTAAAGATTAGCAAGGCACCACGGTCTACCTGCAGGGAATAATAACCACTCTGAGGACCCTCACTGGATCCCACGAGGCTCCCATATTAGTCAATAAATTGTCTATGTGCATCAGCTGAAAATGGTTTCAGATGGGAACCCCAGCTAAATGACTGTGGTAGCATTGTATCAGTGAAATGACAAACACCATAATAAATATAATGAAGCATGAAAGCATTTCTGATTGATTCTTTCAGCCTTACAAGAGGTGAAGGCTGTGTGTGATGTGTGTGTCTTATTAGTTTGTGTGTGTTAAATTGTGCTCTCTGTGGATACGTTGAATGGCAGTTTTATTATCGGCTCTACGTGTGTTTAACGTACAGTGTGTCTATTTGCTGCAAGGCAATGGAGCCAGCTTTGTTGATCCCACCAGGACTCTCATTAATGTCATTAATTGGGTGGCGTCGACACACACCTGGGTACTCGGGTCTATGATGTGAACAATATGGACACGGCTCAGATGAGCCTCAGATGGGCTTTGTATTTAAAATATAATTTTTTTTACAAAGCAAAATAACCGCTGAAAAATCAGTAACGAGCAGCAGCAGCAGCAGGAGTAAACCTGTCCTGGACCAGAGCAAAAACTCACTTCTTTCAGGCTTGATGGTGAACTTTAAGAGATTAACATCTATAAATATTCATAATAATGACTTCTTTTAACAATCCCAGAAAATATCAAGTGTTATTTTGCAAATACAAGTAAAGTTCCCCACCTTTGGCCTCAGTCTAAGAGAGGTTTCCAGTCTTTTGTCCAAAATCCAATTCAATTTTTCAGTTTTTTTTATTTTTTTTATCTCAAGTTCAATTGTAGGCATAAAACTCTGGTCTGCTGTTCCTATGTCAAGACTGAAAGACTTTTATCCAAACTCAAATCCACCTCTCCAGTATTTTACCTCAAATCCAAGCTGTTTGTCCCAACTGTTGATCAGGTTTGAAGTACTTTGCACAAAATCCAAGTCAGGTTTGAGGTATTTTGCCCAACTTATTTGATCCCAAGTCCAATTTAATTCTGAGAAATTTCATCTGGAGTCCCAATCAAGGATCCCGTCTTATATACTGAGATCAGAAAAAGCTCCAGATCTCTCTTTCAAGTCCAAGTCAAGGTTCTAGTTTTTGATCCCAAGTCCAAATCAAGCTTTCTGTCTTTCATATCAACTTCAAAGTATGTCTTAAATCTTTTATCTCAAGTCCAAATTGTGTCTAATGGTTTCATACTGGCGAACTGTTGCTTGTTGGATGTAGCACTGCACTGCCGTAAGCTGCAAATTTAAATAGAGGGGTTTTGCTGTAATATTAGTAATTCTATATTCATCACACATGCTGGGACGGTCTCATCATAGCATTTAATATTTGTCTTTTTTTTCAAATTATCAAATTAAATTAAAATATTTGTACTGTTCATGCAAAGAGACTTCTGTAAACTGCATTTTGCATATTCATAAGATGCAGTCTTTACCTCATCAGTAAAGCTAATTTGGATTTATGTTCAAACAAAGTAGCAGATATTCACTAACACATGTTAATGTAAATTCTGCATCAGTGGGATGGAAAATGCTTTTATTTTGATTAGCAGAAGTCTCAGGTTATTATAGGGGAAGCCCATATCTCGAGTCTTTGTTTAGTGTGAGTCAAGATCCCATCTGTGCCAATTTTCAACTAAAAGGTTGATGCTTCACGTTTATCTCATTACTGAAGTCTAGTCAAGATATAATAATAAAAACATTAAGATTAAATATCAGTAAGAAATGTCATTGTCTCTCATCCACCTACCAATTCTTTTCAACCTGCCAGTTATGTAATCCTGGTAAAATCGTGCTATATTGCTACTTTCGTATCTGTGCAAGCCAGTTTGAAGTCAACCAAGTATCACAGTGATGCATCCACATTAAGCAGCATCTGATCATAAACTGCTTTTTGTGTAGACTTTTCATATACCACTTTGCAGCAATTTGTCATGCTGCTAAATTTATGGGCACAAACACTGGCATGGATAGAAAAAAAATGTTTGCAAAAACATACAATTGGACACTGAGACAAATAATTCCTGAAAGGCATGGACATTTTTTGCACTTGCTTTAAATTTGGACAATATTTATTGGGCAAAGTCAAATTTACTCTGAAACTAAAATGTGTTAGGTTTTGCAGTCTCAGTCTCTGATGCTGAAAGGAATTTGTAGGAAGCAAAGAGGGGAAGAGATAAAATGAGCTTTTTCCATCCTTGTGTTGCCCAATATGTTATTCCTTTTCATTTTCTTTTATCTGCCATAAATTACATAGCTGGGTTTTATTTCATGCATTTTTAGTTGCATTGTCCCTGCTGAAAAAAACAAAAAACCAATGTCTCTTCCAGCACTGAAGCATAAGGAGAGTACGATACATACTCCTTTATGTTTTTTAAAAATTTATTTTTCAACTTTCAGAGGTAGAAAAAGAATTAGTTTCATTATAATTTTCTTCAGCGGTACTTGGTAATGGAGCGGAGTTACTTAAAGCAGACTCCCTCACAAGTTGATTATTGCGCTCACACTGCCACACTGTTAATGCATGCAGCAGTCGGCTCCTCGGTTAAAGTAAAGTTGCTTACATTTGGAGTCAGTTTAATTTATGTATGGACAGAATAACAGAGAAAGTCTGATAAGGAAATACTTCTCTAAGCTAAAATGATAATTCTCTTTTATGAGGTTCTTGCAACGACTGAAAGAGAGTAACAACCACTTCTGAAATACTGTCACTGATTTAACACCAGACACAAGCTTTTTAACAACAACTGTGAAACCTGATCGGTGTTTATCTGACTGGTTTAATCTATGCTCATGAACAAGTATCATCTTCATAGCAAAAGAAATTTACGCTGTCACTGAGTGACCATTTGCACAGATTTAATCTATTTCAGGAGTCAATTAGTTACACTGGCTGCTAGATGCTGATTGGAGACATCTTAGAATGCAATCATCATCGCTCTGTATTGACTCTATTAAACTGGAGTGAAATTAGAATTTAATTGAAACTATATGTCATTGTTTCCCAATCCTGGTGCCGAGGGCGCGCCACATCGAGAGGAAAATGTCGCAGCAGTAGTTAGTCAAGAGGTTTTGTAACAATTGGTTTAATTGTGCAATATTTTAAAGCCGCTATTGTTAAGCAAGGGAATCTTCAAAACCTGGAGAACTGGCTGCCTTCTGGACTGGGATTGGGAAACACAACTGAATCTGAATTTATATCTGTTGTGAATTCAAATAGAAATATCCCACTTAGTTGGACAGAGATTGGAACCAGATGGTTTTTCTTTGATTGGCTCAGATCTGTGATCTCCTCACTAAACAATGAAAAATCTTCAGTAAAACAAGATGTCCTAATTATAAAATTAAAACTAATATCCTCATTATATTTTGTGTCTCTGCCATATGTCTCAGTAGTGAATGAGGATAAGCTGCCTTCGTACACATTTATGAATGTATTTTTTCCATGAATAATGAGATAATCAGCAAAGATAAATGATCATAAATTTTGTTTTTTGGTTGAAAGAAATTCTATGATACAGATCTTGTACACAAGCATACGGCCACTTCAACTGTGACAGCTGCTACGGAAATATTCCTATAATGACCCAATATTAGCATTGCTTAACCTCATGTAACAAGATGTGAGTTCCACACTGTTGATCTCAATGCCCATGCACTTTTCAGAACAAGGCTGCGTTAAAAGCAGAACACATTCATTTCCTCATTTTAGAACATTTTTACATAGAACGGCAGATTTATGTTGGATTTAAATTCACCACATCCCCCAAAATACTACCAACAAATCCTTTAATGTGTTACATCTTTGCAAAAAAGCATAAAATCAGTAAAATCGGGATTGGCACATCAGAACTCAAAGGACATCAGAAATGTCTCAGCCAGGAAAAGTGAAACTGAATACAGAACTAAAATGTCTTCTTAGAGTAACCAAGACTTTATCACAGTTGATTAAAAGTGGAAGTAAACAGCAGTGAAGTTCTAAAATAAGATTATATTTGTTGCAATTTTGAGTAATAACAAATAATAATTTGTATAAATTAATCAAATTTGCTTGTTTGGCACATGGCAAAGATCATCGTTTTGGTTTGACTTCTTTTCAGCTATGCATTGTTTAGAGCTCATCAACAGACGCCGTAATTATAATCACTGCAAACTCCCCAGGCCTATTAAAAATGGCATCTGGTTTTCACATTCTGTACATCTGCACATGGATACACAGGTGACCTACCTGAACCTCACGTGCGTGGTAGGCTATGATGAGGCCCAGCAGGATGACTGTGGAAAGGCTGATCAGACACTTCAGGGCCAGAGAATACATGGAGCTCTGCAGAAAGACAAAATACAGTTACTAACATCATTAAGGACATAAAAACAAATGGACGTTTGAGAAGGAATTTGTTCTGGTAGTTTGATTGTAGAACTAGGCGAAAAAACAAAACTCGAATTAACATTCAGCTGTCACACATTAAAACAGGAAGCTGAAGTAAAGTGGAACTGTAGTGTTTGACCCATCAATATCTGTCTGGAGTCAAGAAGCTTTAAATCCTCTGCTTGTCTGGTTTGATAGTGCTTATAATCAATGCTGAGGGTAACTTCCAATCAATACACCTCATAGCACTTCAGTGGCTTCTTCTGGGAAAACATATTTAAAAAATTCACCACAAACTCTATGCGTGTTACGATTTAAACTGTTTAAACATTGTCTGATTCTTCAGATTTTAATCATTCAAATATATACTGTATATAAGTAAAAATAGGGATCTGCTGGGGCTGATTTGGTCTGGCCACTGCACTTCCCCTCGGTTACTCCTTCCTCCTCTCATCCATTTTCGTCATGCACCATGAGATCTACAGAAAGGCATGAGGGATTACCATTCAGAGCACTGCTGTCTGTCAAATCATTGGACTCACATTTCATCAACACCACAAAATCATTTTTTCTATTAGTTTGCAGTGATGGGTTACATAAACATTGCTATTTCTGAGATGTGGCATACTTATGACAGATAGACTATTATATATATATATATATATATATATATATATATAGGTTCTGGGTTCGATTCCCGGCCCGGGTCTTTCTGCATGAAGTTTGCATGTTCTCCCTGTGCCTGCGTGGATTTTTTCCGGGTTCTCCGGTTTCCTCCCAGAGTCCAAAAACATGACTGTCAGGCTAATTGGCCTCTACAAATTGTCCCTGGGTGTGAGTGTGTGTGTGCATGGTTGTGTGTCTCTGTGTTGCCCTGCGACAGACTGGCAACCTGTCCCGGGTGACCCCGCCTCTCGCCCGGACATTAGCTGGAGATGGGCACCAGCACCTCCTGACCCCATAAGGGACAAGGGTGTAAGGAAAATGGATGGATGGACCTACCTGTTATAAGCATAAGTTTTCATTTTAAAAAAAAGTTGCACTTTTATTTGTTTATGGTTTTACATTGTACCTATTACAGAAATATTACTAGCTGGATAGGTTTCAAATTTGATGTGAATACCTGATGTTGCACTTTGTTTTTAAATGAGATCGTCCAGGTCTGCATAGCACCAAAAAGATTCTGGGTTCAAATTGCAGCCTGGGTTTTGACTGCTCTCCAGGGGCCAGCAGGGGGTTTCTCTGGTTACTCCAGCTTCTTTCCAAAAGTATGTCAGCTGTCAAGTGTCTCTCTAACTTGCTTTTAGGTGTGAGTGTGTGTGAATGGTTGTTTGTCCTGTGTGTGTCTTTGTGTTGGCATGTGATCCGATTTCTCGCCCAGTGACGGCTAGAGAGAGACAAACAATGTATCTCCAGATTGGATATAGACTGAAACTATTGATATTGCAATTATTGTGAATTATTGCTACATACATGCCACAAATTTCTATTTTATAAATGATAAATTTAGACCTGCCTTGTGTGTTTTCGTTAAATTAGAATATGCATTCTGAAGAATCTCAAAGTACTTTTAAAAATAACAACCTTTAATATGGTATTAAAAATACTTTACATGAATCCTACATTTCTGTATAAATGTTTCTAATTGGTCTGATGTAATATTCTAATCCTGGATGTGTTTTCATTACCATTAAGTGGAAAATCCTCATAATGAACAGAAATAAAACCTTTGAAACATCAGTCTGTGTGTAATGAATGGATTTAATGTTTCACTTTGAGATTTGAGTTACTGAAATAAATTAACTTTTAAGTAATATTTTAATTTATTGAATAAAGTGATGAAATTGGAGCTTCTCTATTCACTTAAACTTGGTCAGGAGACAGAATTTAATCTAAAAGTCAATTTTTGATGTTGAAATGCTTTATCATTTGTTGGGTCTGATACAGACAATAATGGAATTAAGAAGAAACCAAACCAATGTAATTCTGACCCCACTTGGAAATGTGTCAATAAGTTTTATATTACCATATTGTGCAAAAAGCAACTTTTATTGGGTGTAATCCTGAAATGTATTTGAAGCACATGCCAAGAGATGCCAGTAATTTTTAAGGTCCAAATGTTAATATTTAATAATACCTCAACAAAGTGGTTTTAATTGGTGTCATAAATATGAATACCTTTTTTAGTTAGGTCACTGTTTGATTTAGCTCACATTAGTCATACGGCGGTTAAGATTAATTTCTTGGCCACTATTCTTAGCTGCATATTAATATGCATGTGGTGCTCGGGTCAACAGGACAGAGAATATTGCGCTACACTCACACAGACACTTCAGACTCATCTCTGGGTCAGATCTTTTAGCTGAATTATTGGCATTAATAAAACCCTTCAAAATACCTTTGACTTTAAATCCTTTCTTTTCTTCAGAGGGAAATTCATTTTCACGGCACAACATTGTTTAAACAAATACATTATAATTGGAAGGTAAAGATAAATATTCTAAGGCCAGAAACATCTTTTTTTCTTTCTTCTCATTTGCTTGAAGTAATTTTGAATTATTCCTAATTCTCATGAATGCCTTTCCCACCAGTTTGGTAGGAGCATTTGGAGAAACATGGTCATGTTTAGGAGGGCTTTGAAGTTTTCCAGAAAAGCCTCCAGTTTAAGTTTATACTTTTGATTACAATAAGATGAAATAGCTGTTTTTGTAGTAGTAAAGAGGAGGGAGGTGTCTGCAGTGCAATCAGAGTATTTTACGGAGGAAGTGGTTGGTGGAGAACTGAAACAGTCAGTGAGTAGTGTGCACAGAAAAGAGTTTAGCATACACCCTCGTGGTGCTCCACAGTTGGCTGTGAGTGCAAATGACTTGGGCTACATTCATGTTCAGAGGAAGTTAAAAAAAAAGGACCAATTGCAGTTGCTATAGTACCACATATGAAAGTGGGGGGTATTTTTTGGGAGATGAAACCGTTAGATCTTAACTGGGTCATTCAGATTGTCTTGAAAAAGTCTGATGTGGGTGATGCAAATTAGCGTATGGGACGCATTTGAACGTAGCCATAGTTATGCTCTGGCAAAGCTTTCAGAAATCGGTCAAAAATTAGTGGATATCGTAAGCAAAACAAGTGAAAACACTGAGTTGCAAATTTTCAATCATCCGCTAACCCTGGGTGTTTAATTGCTCATGGAAGATGGATAGTAGGCAACATGTGTTGTACTATTATCATTTTAGGCAAAAGCTGAAGGGATCTGGTGGAGCGACGCCAACGGGTAGGTTTGGATTCAATAGTAGTTAAATCCAAACCTACCTGGGTTGAACATGATGGCACATAGTGGTTTTGTTCCATTCCATGAATCGAATGCAACAGTAATGGGTTATACTGACATCATGGTCTTAGTTTCTTTAAGACAGCAACAATTGCAGCTGTCTTCCAGATGGGTGATGTTGTGGCAGCTCAATGGGTGCAGGAGAGCTGTGAGTTCCTGAGACTTTGGTGTTTATAGCAGAGCACTGTTATTAGCTGCTGTAAAATTAATAACAAAAAAACAGCTTCGATGACAGATAGAATGTATTAGTGTGCCACTATTTATCAATGCTCTGCATTTTTACAAATATAAATTGCATAAATCAGCTTGCTAATGATATTGAAGTTGTCAAAATGTTTCAAATGGTCTTGCTGATGAACCTTGCAGCCGTCATTATTCTAGTTTCTACCAGCTAAAATGATTCATTTGTCCACATTGGCTCAAGGACTCGGTTTAGAATTGCAAAACAAAACCTGTGCAGGCACAAACAACCTCCAAAGTGCATTCATCATTACCTTCAACAAGGTCGGGTTGAGTGCTGCAGCCAGGTAACCCCACAAAGACCAGATCCGCGGCACCTTAAGACTGCTACACTTCAGATATGTCTGCGGGTTTTTGAGGGGAATGCTGCTACGCATTCATCGGGGAACGCTCTGCACGGCATTTTGAATTCATAACAATATACTCGGCGTCAGCGTTGTGGAAAATAGAAGTATGTGTTGCTTATTCTGAGTCTCTCTGGACTCTTCTTGGCCTTAGTAGAATTAATTTAACATCAAACAAACACTTAAACGTACAAAGAGTCGCGTTTGCTAATCCTTCTTTGAATTCATTTTCTCCCATAATTATTCAAAACAAAGAATGCGCTGCGTAAAAATAGTATACAATTTTTTATTATTCATATGATTAAAAAAAAAGCAAACAAAAACAACTTGACGCCTCCCATTTGTTGCCATTAAAGTGCGGTTCTGGGCCAGAGCACAACACTGCAAAAGCCCCATCTTGTTTGTCCTGCATCAATCTCCCTCTCCGCCGCTAAAATCTCATTTGTACTCTCCGAAGCAAACTAGGTGCAAGGGAAGCCGACGCTGTTGTGCTAATGAGAAAAACGCCGGGTTTCAGCTTTGGCTCCCAGCAGCGGCATGTCTGTTCAAACATGGTCACACTGGCTGAGCTGAAATGTAGCTGGCTTGGAGTTCACGTCATTTCTCTCCCTGGTCTCATTCTTCAACCACCTGTCGTCTGAGTGCTGTTCCTTCTTTCTTTTATTTTCAAATCTGCCTGTTATACTGTCACTAATGTCAAGCTTCTGTTTAATTCCATCAAAAAAAAAAATGGGGCAATGCTCCTTTGCAGTCGGAAAAGAGGTACCTTGCAAAAGTACTCATACCTAATGAGCCTTTTCAGATTTTGTCAAGTTGCAACAAGAAGCTGAAATGTTTTTGAAAGAATTTTTTGTGATGAACCAAGATGAATTAGGGTGTTATTTTAAAGTGGATCAAAAGACAAATGACTTTCACAAATAAAGAAAAGTTCTGGTTACACGTCGTGTTGTTAACTTCGATATAAACGTTGTGAACCTATTTTTTTTCTTGGGTCATGTCTCTACCACGTTTCATCAAGAAAGAAACATTTTTCCCATTGCTTGGTTGAATGTGGAGCAAGTGAATGACAGTTTTCAAGTAGGAATTTATGTGACTTGTGATTGTACTTTGATATTTGTGCTGTGTTTTAAGGTTTGTCGTCATGCAGGTGAGCCTCCTCAGGTGTCCTGTTCTCATCTCTATGATGCTGTTAATTAATTCTCTTTCCATCCTCTGAGGCCTTCACAGAAAAGCTGTATTTGTATTGAGATTCAATTACACACAAGTAGACTTTGCTTACTGTAGGCCCTTGATGTACTGGTTGTTATAAAGGAGTAGCACAGTAAGAGCAGAAGACAATATATGCACATTAACATTTCCAAATATGCTTGAAAACATGCAGTTTTTTCCCGCTTCACAATTATTCATCACTTGATTGAGCTGGCACATAAAAGCCAGAAATGTTTGTGCATGTAAAGTGAAAAGACCTATAAAAACGCAAGCGATATTAACACTTGCAACACTCTGTAGCCAATTATCTGGTCGAGCAGAATAAATGAATGTCAGCACGAATCTGTTTGCATGATTGAATTGAATTGACTTTTTGTTAAGAGCCTTGAGATGATATTTGTTTTGAAATGTCTCTATATAAATAAGCTGAATCGAATGTTGACAGTTCCAGGCTTGCACACAGACAACACGCATGCTTTTGCGCACAATGAAATCGGGTTATCCTCCTTTCATATCTGAGAATTACTGCTTTGTTTGTGTTTTTTATTTTCTGCATCTGCTAGCAATGTCACATTTCTGTATCCAGTTAATGTTTTATACCATTTGAAATGCATTTATTTGTGGTCTTGCTGAGAGAACAGGGGATTAGGTTAGCATAAAGAGGAGAACCAGCTGTTCTGCTGTGTCCAAAGTTCAAAAGCTTGTCATCTACCAGTGCCTCCAAAAGCCACTAATTAATGACAGGTTGTGGTTTCACAGGCGGATTTAATGCCAGAAATTTTCAAGGGAGCTTTCCATTAAATTTTTTTATTCTTCAAATGTATACCTTATGACGGGATACTACCAAGTCTAATTACTTCGTTTCATCCCTTGTTCCCGATGGTGTTATTTTAAAACCTATTTCTAGTTTGGTCACAGTTTAGAAGCTACATTATGGTAGTTAGTACTAACTGTAAAAACCTGGTAGTCAAGATATTTACAGAGAAGTGGTTTCTGTCAGACAGCATAGAGGTAAAGAGTAAAAGCCTAAATAGGCCAGGTTGTCACATGACAACATATAACCGACAGTCGTGCATGCTTACACCTGCTGACAGCCAATTCAGAAGCACCGATCAATCTAACACGCATGTCTTTGGGTTGTGGGAGGTAACTGGTGCACCTGGAGAAAACCCACACAGGGCTAAAGAGAACATGCAAACCCCACATGGAAAGGAAAAGTGGCCCCAGCTGGTTGCCAAGCTTAAACCAAGACCTACTCGCTGTGAGGCAGCAGCAGTAACAACCACGTCCTTGTGCTGCCTCGACATTCATATTGATTGGACAAATTACCCTGTTTCTGCCTGTTATTACTCTGGTTTGCAACCACAATGCTGCAACACTTTGATGAAAAAGAAAACCCAAGAACAGAAGCTTTAAACTCAATCGTAGACATGAAGTCTAGATTTTCATAAAGCATAAACGCATAAATAGTTGGTTAGTAATGGCATTACATCTGTTTTCACATGTTGCCTCTGCTGACCTAGTTTGTTCATGGGACGGCAGAATATGGTGCACTGACCCCAGCTATGCTGAGACATTTTACCCTGGATCTCTATAGGTGAAATTTATTCACAATTTATTTCCTTTTGTCAATGAAACTGTAAATAAAATTACATTAAACTGGAAAAGCTTGAAAATATATAACGATGTAAGTAAAAATTTGATTTAGTTAATTCTAAACTCTGTTTATGTTTTCAATCAAGCAAGATTATAAAACTGTATACAATTCAAACACATTTCTAATTGATAGTTAACTATTTTGTATGTTTCCATTTGTATTTTGACAATCTATCTTTGGTTATAAGCCCCAAGTCTGTGAGGTCTCTTTGCCAGCACCCTAATCTTTACCTCAGGACTGTGTATTCACATAACAGCATGAATACATCAACATGTATAAATGCCAGCCATTCTTGTTGAAAAAGTTCTTGTTTAATTTTTAAATCAGTACTGTGACTGTATAGATATACAGGTTTAGGTAAGTTTATATTGACTCAGATTAACACACATTTTAATTATTTGAATAATACATACTCTTGTTTTTATTCCATTTTGAGGAGTGGCTAAGAGAAATTGGCCTCTGTGTCATGTTCCACTTACACTCAGAGACACACAAAGTCATCAATTCCTTATTGGTGTCTGAGAAAATTGTCAATAATAACAACATTTTTCTTTTATTTAGTTCATTTATTTATTACTTGTTATTGATGCCAAAACAGCCAAAAAGTTCATATCTCTTTATGGGATTTTTTTCCCCCAAATCCGTATGTTATAAATAATGATTTATATTGAAACTTTACAAACATATTTTTATTTATGAAATGAAAAAAGAGGCTTAATTTCACTTTCTTCGCTTAGAGTAAAAGTCTTGATACTTGAAGCTCATAATCACGCTCTCTCTATGAAAATCCCGAATACAACTAAATCATTGCTAATTCTTCGACTCGCATATGCTGGAGTGTCTGTGGTGAATAAAGGATGAGACTGATAAGATGTTGTTCATCAAGATAATGGACTGCTACTCCCTCTAATCTTGCAAATTGCGATTTTAACCTTTCTGGTTGAATACAGATTAAGCAAAGACGCTGCGTGTTAGTTAGCGTCAGCAGTTCTCATGATTACTCTTTTCTGCTTGGGGTAAGAGTCTTGTCCAGATTTGTATCTGACTGCAGGGGTTCAAGATAAAATGATCTAAAAACAGATCTAAATTTAATTATTTATATTAATATGAATATAAATGTCCAATAAACTAAACATACATTCATTGTTTTCCAATTTGTTTTGATTTTGCATTAGTTGCTGCTAACGGTGCTAGCTCCAGCTGATATAGTAAACAGCCAATCATAAGCAGACACAAAATATCTGTTTCAACAGCACATAAAAAATATTTAAGGCCATTTGTCTTAATCCAAACTCAGATTTTGTGTTGAACTAACTCCGACTTCCTTGTTTCCATTTCAGGAATTTCCCCCCAAAGTGGTTTTGTATGTGCAGCAGTGATGAAACTGGACCACACAGGGACTTTAACAGAGCACCCCATAATTAATAAGAAAAACACAGAGTGAGATAGTAATACATTTCATTCATGCATGCATCCATAATCAGAATATTGCAATAATCAAATGTAGAAAAGGTTGACTCCACAAGTACCAGCTTAACTTCCAATGAAAGCTGTTTGTCTATTCTTTCAAACATGTTAACGATTTCAAAAGTGAAAAGAAAAGATACACAACTACAGAGCCATCATCATGGAGTTAAAAAAAGCTTTATTTGAAACACTCTTTCTTAAACTATTTATGCTTAAAAAAAGGTATGGGGTAATGTTTTGTGATTACACTTTGGAGTTACAATAAATCCATGTTAAAGCATATATTGCAGCTTCCTGGGTCGTACCTTTCCAACAACTTGCAACTTACAAGCTATTTATTACTCATTCAGAAACCTTAGTCCAGTAATGTATTGAATCAAAAGCCTTTAGAAAAATCTGTTTTACAATAAATACAAAAGAAATTATTATTTTTTTAAATTATCGTAAATGTAATAATAGGTGTTTGAAGTTTTGTTTTAAACCATACTGATTGTGCTTCTTAAAAGACAAACTGTTCATCAATTGAGAATCCTAAATATTACAAAGTAGATGCAGACTGTTGACAAGAGTTTAGCTAGTCAGAAAATTATAACAAAAAACATTTTCATCTTATTACCTTGTAGATCTGGAGCACAGATTGGTAAAACATGAGATTCTACTCTGAACAAAACCATGTTTTCTTCTTAAGTTTTGGAGTGAATGTGAACATGCAGGTTAATAAGCTGTTTGAGGAGGAACAAAGAAAGCCTTCATCAAAAATCTTTAATAAATATTGACTAGGCAAGATAACAAATGTAACAGACAAAACAGATATTTATTTTTTTAAAAGATGAAATGCTTTGAATCTGATTCAGACAGAGGCAGGAAATGGGGCAGAAGGATGTTTACCACTATGTTGCATCACCTTCAGTCTCACCTCATCTTTAAGGACACACTTCTTTAACACATGTCGCAGACTTAAAAGTGAAATGTTTTTGGCTGATTTAAAAAACAAAACTGGGACGATGCTTGGGTTTGTTGGATGTCCTGCTCTCGCTTGGCATTAATAGATACACCAACTGTGTTTTCTGAGCTCGTGCATTTATTTCCATAAGTGAGTTTGTCTATTGTTGCACTGCAAAATGCAAAGACGCCAGAGGATTTGAGGATCACAGCCATTCAGTGGAGGCTTCAAATCCTGTGCCTTTTGAGTATTAGGCTCTTTCAAATTCTTATTATTTATAATGACATTAAAGTTTCTGCACATTTTCACATCAAGATTTAATATTTTTCTAGATTCAAATATCTGAAGTTCTTACTCTTAAAATTGAATTAAAAAATACTGCCTTTACAGTTTGTCTCAATTGCATTGGCATATATACCTGACGAAAGTTAAGATTTTCATCATTCAGTCCTTTGTGAATGTCACAGTAGCAGATTCTCTTCTCTTCCACAAAAATTGCAGATAATTTTTGACATGCATCCATTGCTTCCATTTATTTTTCCACTGTTTTATGATGTTATAATTTGTTTATAATGTGAAAAGTACTTATGAATTTAGAATAGTCATTCCCAATAGAAATAAAAGTTTTATTGATTATGTTAAGACCCAACTTTTAAACTCTTCAGTATATTTATATTCCCAAGCATGTGCATTTGTTGTTATAACCATGTGGATTTTCCTTTTTCTTACCCCAGTTGTGCGTAAGTGTGCGATTAGCGCGCATTGATCACTGACTTGGTGGACAGCATGCAGAGATAATGAGCTTTTTCAGCTTCTTTAGTTTGGCTGGAAGGCAGCCACGCATCAGCCTACACAGACACAACACACACACACACACACACACACACACACACACACACACACACACACACAGGTAGGATCTGAAGGGCTTTCCCCAGCCATCCCCATAACAACACTGACACAAATGCAAAAGGCAATGCACTGCACATGTTGGTTACAACACATGACTAGCACAGATAAGTCGCCTGGTGCACATGCTTATAATGAATATCAATGACCATGTGTGTGCATGCTAATGACTTAGCCTTGGGATTCTCTCCTGTCAGAGTGATGCCTTCTTGCAATCAGTCTCCAGGGAAACAGGCAGTAGGCAGAAAAGCGATTGCACCTTACCAGAATAAATGCACACACACACACACACTCACGCACGCACGCAAACCACACACACACACACGCACACACACACACACTTGACTTAACTTTGGAATAAGCTATTACACCCATACACACTCAATTAAATCCAGACAAAGAGCGATGTGAGCGCTCACACATCAGCAGGTGCATTCATGGCTTTTACTTTTGACAGAGCTGAATACAAATTGACACCAAGACAAACACACTTCACACATGTGCACGCACACAGGAGATGGTATACACACCGTGACATGAGTGTTTATGTTGTCGCCGGATGATGCAAGTTCTAGCACACCCATGTGTACCAACACGCTCACACGTACAGAGGGAGGGCGCCTTGTTATGCTGGAAGAAATGGCGATATTTATACCTGCTGCTGGTGAGACTTAAGGGATCTGAAGTCCCTAAGAAGAGAGCGAGGAGGGGAGCGGAGACGGAGGGGAGGCGAAAGGACAGAGAAGTGCTGAGATGGCTGATAGCCCCTTTAAAGAATATGATGGCAGTTCAATTCCCCGATCATCATCATCATCATGTACCGCCTGAAAGCAGCACACAGCCACAGAAAGTGGTCAAGCAGAGAAAGGTCCAGGGAGGTCCACCAGTAAATGCCTGCCAGAAATGTCACAGATTGAACAGCGAAGGCGGTGATGGAGGGATGGCGTACGAGCAGAAGAGGGGCATGTGAAGGAGATGTAAGCCGACTGAGACGGCAATGACCCCCTTGGGGAAATGGAGACATATTTAAGAAATACCAGTGGGAGGGAACATAAACACTCACTTTAAGAGACATGAAAAAGGAGAGGGAGCGAAGAGAGGATGTGGAAGAGCACCACAGTGAATGAACTAGACAACTGCATTATGTTTTACAGTTAGCTTTAAACTAATTCGTGGCTGGATGACTTTTTTTTTGTCAGTTTTTGTCAAGTGAGATGCCATTCAGAAACCGTTTTAATGCAGAGCAGAAGAGTCCGGAGTCAGTCCTCAGGTTATAACTATAACGTTTCAGTATTTTACCCGCTTCAACACACCCAATGAATGACTCGAATGAATGAGCCATTAATTTGCTTAACACACCTGAATCAAATGAATTGGCCATTAGCATGTTGATAACATGCTGGGGAGTCTGCTGGTTTGGAGCCGGTACACATCTAAAATCTGCAGGACATCAGTCTCTGAAGACTGCAGCTAAACACTCCTGATTTATAAAGGAGCTAAAGGCCAGTCTCAGATAAATGAAGGGTAAAAACCTCTTTAAGATTAGATTTTGACCCAATGATCCTCCTTATTTTGCTCTACGTCACCTTGTCATTGCATTTATCCTCTCCATCTGTCATTTTGTTAACTCCTACACTTTTGTCCCTCTTTATGGCCCATTTTCTTACCAACTCACATCCTCATCCTTCTTTGCACCCACTGTTAACGTTACCGGACGTCCTAATTTCTCTTGACAATCCCTGTTCATCCAAATCGTCAATCTGTACGACTCCCTCTCAACCCTCTAAATGTCCAGTCATCCCATTACAGTCCCACACATCCTCCTCATCCCTCCTTATGTCTCATGTCATCTTTCTCTTTGTCCATTTTATTCAACTCCTTCTCCTCATTCCTCTCACAACCACTTTTCATCCCTTCAACCTTCGTCTTCCTCTACTGCCTCGTTCCTTCTCATTCTCGGCCTTTACAATCAAATTCAAGCCACACCCTCCTTGTCAATCTTCACCTCTCTTCTTCTATCTTTTCATGCTCGTCATCCTTCTTTTTTTGCCTATTTACCTCATCCCTCTTTATGAGGCCTGTTAATTGTGCTTATCATCCTCATTTCTCTTTATGACGCCTTTTTATCCCACTTTTTCTCCTCAACCCTTTTCACAACCCCTTTTCTTGGCACTCATCCATCCTCATGTCTGCTCTTCAACCATCTCATCGACTTCATCCCTATTTAGTGAAGCTTCTTTTTATGATCCACCTTCATCTCTCCTTTGCTCCTCATCACTCTCTGTATGACCTCTCTCCATCCCACTCATCTCTCTCTTTCCCTTCTTTCTCCTTATCCCATCCCTCTTTTCCTCCTCATCTTCCTTTAAAACAACTTTCCATCCCGTTCGTCTCACTCATCCGGGTTTATCACCACTTCTCTTTCTCCTGGACAATCAGGAGACTCCCCAGATGAAGTTCAACCTTTTTGCTCCATCTATTGCCACACCCTCCCTCCGCTTTGATTAAACCAGTAAACTCCCATCGTCGTGCCATGTTGCTTCCTGGCAATCTGAACTCAGTAGTCGCAGCTGTGCTCGTCTCTTGCAGCAGCTCCAGTATCTGTTTATTAAGGAGTCTCTTCCCTGTTTGTGCTAAATATTTTAGCTGTGTCTCCAATGAGAGAGTGAAACACGTGTGCATTTAGAAACATATCATAATGCAGTAGCTACATTAAATATTAAAAACTACTCAGTGATAGCACTGAGACAGAGACAGAGACCAGTCAGGTTATAATGGTACTTTATTTCAGTGCAGTGTCACACATTTCCTGAGCATCACAGCTAGTTTTGTTTTTTTTATTTTAAACTCTGGATTTTTCCCATTCATTACCCAAAACTCAGTATTATATCTCATTCAATATGGACGCAACCCCGTAACTAGATCCGGACCTTCACCTTTTGAGTTGTTAAATTTATTGCCAACATGCACTATCATGTAGCCAGGCAACAAAAGCAGAAACATTAAACTGGAAAATAAGTTGCTGTAGGTGTATAAATCATCATTACATTGATTTTTTGTTTTGTTTTGTTTTGTTCTCAGGGCAAACAATAACTTAATGCTTTCTTGGCTTGGTCATATAGAAGAAAATCTGGTTTAGCTGGGCGTGATGCAATTATTCATTCATGTCAGCTGCCGTTGGCTTGACTTCTTCCTCAGAAGCAGAAATAGCCAATCAGTCACTTTGAGAGAAACATGTACTGCTTCACAACAGCTGTTTGCATATCATGTTACGCTCATGAGACATTAAACTTACTCTCAAAATAAAAAAAAAAAAAAAAAAAAAATTCGATATTTTTTCCCCCTCAAAAACACAGCATACCAAATGCAACAGTTTGTGATGCGTGTGCTGAGCAACATCAAGTACAGCTCATACTCCCACTTGTTAGCCCGTCCTGTGCGTCACACATGTGCAAAGTGAGTCCGCTGACGATGTGACAGGTGTGGTTGACAACAGCTGTGCATTCTCTCAGAATAGCCCGCGTTGCTTCGCAAGCCTGGAACGGGGTGTGGAGCCGGGCGGCTGAACTGATACCGGCAGGCGACGTGCTAAGGTCCAAAGTCTGCAAGATCCTTGGTTGCTCTCGCACAGATGTCCCCCATATTCTTAAAATCAATAACGGACGCCTTTACGTGAAGAAATGTCCTCGCATAGCTGTTAAATACCCTCAAAAATGTGCAGAGGAGGTAGCAGGAGATGCAAACGTAAAAGCGCCTGGAACTCTTAACATGTACAGTGCAGAAGAGAACTTACAGAGAGAATATAAAAAGCTCTGCGCTGCTCTTTCATCTTTCAGGCTTTGTAAGTGAAAAGTCACCATTTTGCCTGACAGCAAGTTCAATTATTCATGCTGGCTGTCGTACATAAGAACAGTTTTTTAACCTGCGACCAGAACTCATCGAGCGGTTCTCGTGTCTTGGCACCCAGGCTTGAAGACAACCGAAAGGTAACAGAAAGGTAATGAAAGACGGAGGCCACGAAGCAGCGAGTTGGACACTGTGACTTCAGAATGTGCTGATGGAGTCGGAAAAAACTGTTGATACGCTCGCTTGCAACATTCCCAGTCACGAAGAACGTGTCCTCCAAAGTTAACCTCTCTCGCTTTATCCATCCAAATATTCGCGCCGCAAAATCCAGCCCACCCCACTCGGTTCCAGTCTTATTCTTCATCTCTATTTTTGGGAGCAAAATCGAGCAGCTGGACCTCCTGAAGAGAGCTTTGAGAGATATGTACACAGGAGACTGTATATGGACACTGTTGTCAGAATATGCTGCAAGTACAGGTGCAACTCAGCGCATCAAACTATCATCCACAAGTTATTATTCATTAACTCAATTAAAAAGTTGAATCTCGTACATTAGATAGTAGTATTTTAGTAGTAATGGCTTGCAGCTAAAAGCAAACCAAAATTCAGTTTTCAGAAAGCATGAACATTATGTAAGACCAATAACAAAAACAATTTTTAAAAAGCTTTGATATGGCAAACAGTCATGGGGGAAACTACAGACAGTAGTCAAGCAAACAGTCATTGATTTTCTCCACAAAGAGGCTAAGCTACGAGACCTTACTGTAAGGAAGCTGGATGTTTACAGAGTACATGTTAGCATAAGGTTAAGAGGAAGAAAAAACATGTGGTTAAAAAAAAAAATCAAAGTCTAACAAAAAAAATTAAAAATGATTAGAGTACTCCATTCTGTCTTCTGCCAAGAAATTGATTTCAATTTCCAGCTGTACTTCTGCCTATACTACCAATGGTATCAATACATGCTTGACCAGTGTCATTGTGCTGGATTCACCAGCAAAGTATTGAGAGGAAAATGAATAACGGAAACTGGGCTTCCTGAGAACCTCAGCAGAGCCACGGCCTCAAGCGTTGCCTTCATTTAATGTACAGCACATGATAACCTGATTGTTGTGGAGATTAAAATTTGCAGAAATAAAAGCTTTAAAGTTATAACTGTGTAAAATAAACATGTGGAACATACTGTATGAATTTCACTTTGTAATTAAATACTGAATCAAAAGACATTTTTTGACTGAGATTTCTAGTTTGTTGGGATGGACCTGAAGGGTTTTTGAGATGAAACCGGTTACTAGTGATCGGACTTTGCCACACCGCCTCAAGAAGTAAATATAAAACACAAAATGCAGCCCAAACACAATCAAATAAAATCAGCAACAACTGTGAGTTCATGTATCTGGGGGTGGACAGTCCTCGTGCGGGTGAGTGATTTTCAGAGATCAATATAAGAAATCATTCAAACCTTCAGACGGGTTTCAGCTGAACAAACGTCTCTACCTTTCTCTGGGCTCCCTTCCCATCCGTCTCTCTTTCCCTTCTCGCTTTCATCCCGATGATTGCCATCCATTTTTCACCACAACAACCGGTGGGCCTCTGTCCTTCTCGGATATCTAAGTGAGTGTTTGAGCTGTTTGATGGTCCTCCAGTATCTGCTGGACTGAAACCAAATCAAACTGAAACTAATTGCCAGAACACACTTACAGTAGATGTCTGGGTGCTACCCTGGAGAAGGCTTTCCTGAAAACTTTGAGGTTTTTTAAATTTTTTATCCTGCTTTCCTTGAACTACACTCCTAACAAGAGTGATTATAGATTATTCATTAAGGTGACGGAGCTGGCATTACCCTGCTCAAACACACAGGATCTCCATTCATTTGTTTTGATAGACAATACTGCCATTCTAAGATGGGCCGCATTGATTGTAGCTTAAGAACCTAAATCAGGCTTTTCATTATCGCCTTTCCTTTCTTCTATCCTTCCACAGACTTTCATTCTCACTCAGCCGCTTCTCTCTTCCGATCACACTCCCCCAGTTTGACGCCCACTGCGAGAGCAGGGAAGCAGAGGGAGTGGGAAAGTGAAGCGAAGAAGAGGAAGAAAAAAATAATAATGAAAGAAATACAGGAATAAAAGGAAGCCTGGATAAAGAAACGGACAGGGATTTCAAAATAAAAAAGAGGGGACAGATGGAGGAAGAGGACATGAAAGTGACGGTCATCTCCTCTGAGAAGGACGACTGTCGGACGAGAAGCGGGGAGAAAAAGACAGAAAAGAACTGAAATACAAAGTCAGGCCCATACGTTTTCATTAATAGGAAGATGCTGCTTTTGAAACGGTGATTTTAATGCAGCAATGGAGAGGAGAAAGGAGAGAAAGTTGGCAGCACAGAGCAGGCAGATCCCATCCCTGAGTGCCCAACACGATAAATTGGAGGCCACACATATTGAGAAAGGGGCGCGAAGTATGCTTAGCGTCTAACCGGCTACCTGTAAATCACACACGACGCCACCAAATCTTTTTACATGATCAATGATCCTTCTGTGACAAGCTGTGGAAGTAATGTTTCCGGCCCATTAGATAAAGAGAACCAGCCCTCTGTGATGTGTCAGACCAAAAAAGAAGGATAGGACGAGGGCAGGGATATCAGGAAGGTGAGCACAAGACACTGGGAGGCTAACTAACACATACATACATACCCAAAATAAACACACAAAAACAGCCAGGGGCCAGTTCAGCTTATTACACTGGCCATTACACAGACAAATGAGATCCTGGCCTCCTACTGATAATCTGCCCTGCATGTCCTTTGTGTCGTTGCATCACATCACCCGGAAGCAACTACTGTCAAGCTTGGTCGTTACGGCGCACAACGCTCCTCCAACGTGTGTACAGAGCCGGTCTGACTGTGCGAAGAGTTACAAGAAGCTACAAAGTGTTAAATATGGCTGCTCACTTGGGTGTGTTAAATTGGCACTATATTTTTCTTGTCAAACTGAAGTGTGTCCAGCAAAGCGCAAACCAGTCGCTGTGAACTTGTCTGGTCAGTTTAAGTCTAATCTAACATTCTGCGCTCTGGAAATCAAGGTGAGTGCTGAAAATTGGACACCCTCTGCTCATGTAACACAAAATTGAAAGTAATTTCTATTTGGTGGATTTTTTTTTGTTGTAATAATGATTTTGACAATGAATCTTACGGTGTTGGAAAGCTTGTTGTCTGCTTACAATTGTAAGTCGAGTTGAGATTAAGGATTGCACTCATGCAACCGTGGCAATTCCACATCATCACAAACTGGGAACTAATGCATCCTCCAAAATAGCAACAGTTCAGGTTTATCAAACACAACGTCCACAACATGGATGCTGTGGATGTAGCGTTAGTGGTGTTCTTGACCTCGACACCACTAAATATTTGTGGGAGCATGCTGTCTTTATGCCAGAGTGACAACTTGCAACAAATGCTGCCCCAGGAATGGCATGCCGTTCCACAACAGAGTGTGACCAAGCTGTTGACGAGCACGAGGAGGGACATGCCACTACTTAGATTTGGTAAACAAATAAACAGCAAATATGTATTTTTTCTCTACATTTCAATCATCCAAACCAATAAACAGGACCAAGAATGAGCAGAATACTCTGTTTCGCATTAAAGAGGATATGCAACTCAACTCAACTCAGCTGCTCAACCCACAACATTACAATTATCATTTGAAGGGGAGTAAATGTGTTTTTTAGAAGTATAAGATTCACTTCCAAGATTTCCTGAATTTGGTCTTGAGTTTATTCTTGAGACTCCTGGTTTGAAGTAAGAAGGAAAGCAGTTTTTGTTGACCCCGTGAGCTAATGAAGAACACTTATCGAGCTGAAACCATCCACACTGATTACAGATTTGTGAAACCTTTGCTTCATTTGTGAAGACATAAAATTGGGCATACTTAATTTCCTAAAAAAAAAGTGGCTAAAACCTCATCTTGTCAGCTAAATGTGTCTTTATAATTTGACTGTTGATCCATCGAGATGAGGGTAACCTGGATGGTGACTTTCTCTGCAAGACCCAAGAACTCCAGCTCAGTTCACCCATTTGCCAATTCACACCTCCAGTTATACTAAGACTTTAGAATTTTGTCTCATTTTATTTTCATTTCATGACTTAGAAACAACTATATTGACTAAACTGTACCTTACAATTTCAGTTCATTTCTTTAGCTATTTAAGTATCTTATATGCATCACAAACACAATTAATTATATCAATTCTCAAATGTCCTATAAAACATGTTTTGCACCCTACTGCCCTAAATAGCAGGTAGCAGATTTTTCCACCGAAAAGTTGAATATGAAATGACCAAAACTCAAAAGGTACAACGTATTGAAATGACAAAATTACATCACAGGTTACTTACAATACAAAAGGAAAATAGATTTAAAAAAAAGAAAAAAAAACAGCACAAGAAAAGTTCATACTAGAGATTCTAAATAGACCTTGGCGAATGCAACTACAAACATGACATTGTAGTTCAGTGGAATATTTCCAGGGTTGATTCTCATATTAAATAAGTATTTCAAAAGTTTTGCATCATGTTTCTAGAAGGCAAAATATGTAGGAAAGCAATTAAAAGGAAGCCACATTTTCACATATCAGCTCTTCATAAAAAATCTGGACTTCTGCAGGTTTTAAGTATCTTATTCTTCACCACTTCATATTTTTGCAGTTTTGGTCGATTTGTACCAGATTTTTATTTTTATTTTTTTCAGCTACAAAAAGGAGCCATCTGCCACAAAATATTAATTCATACCGGCGTTGGGAACAATTTGTCAAATTGGCAAAGCAGTGAATTAACACAGAGCCGGTTTCAGCAGATACCAAGAAAGCTGAATGCATTACAGCAAAGCTGCTCTGTTGTATATCTACTGCGCCTTAGACCTCTGTTTGTTAAGAAACAAGCTGGGTTTGGATATTTCTGTAACCTTTAAGACATCTAAGAGTTGAGGATAGGGTCTACATCCTCTAAGGAAAACATGTTGGACTTTTCCACCTAGAGGTTCTTCACTAGAACCTTTTTTTAATCTTTATGTTTGGCATTTCCAACACCTGAGAGTCAAATGGGAGCCAAACCATTATAAATATGTCATTTGTTATTTCTCTGATCCTCCCCTTGTTTCATTCTTTGTTTTTTATGAAGGACTGTTGTCCATTGAGACAATTTAAATAAATGAATATATAATTATTCCTGCAATAAGCAGTACTTCATTCTTTATCAATACTGATGCTGATCTCTGTTCTGTAACATGGGCTGAAACATGGAAGCTAAACACAACTTTTATAGCATCATTTATTAACCAAATGGATATATTAAAAGACCCGTAGTGGTACAAGACGTAGTCGGAAATTGAAATTATGGACTCGGTGTAAAATACAGATGATTTCAAAAGAAACACCTGCAAGATAAGTAATGGTCATCTTTTCTTATTCTGATGCTAATCCCAGATTCACCTAAATGTTTTCAGGGTTTTGAGGTTTTAAATTTGATTGTTAAAAAACTAAACTGAGAGGAATTTAGCTTTGCTGGCTAAGCGGAGGACTGGGGCTGGGATAGTTCCAGGTTTTCAGGACTAGAGCCAGGGTTTATCTCTGTGGAAAGACAAAGAACTGGTGCTTAGTAAGCACTTGTACCAGTTAAGCACTGGAACCAGTTTGATGGAAAAGGCCCCATAGAGACTTATGTTTACACTCAACAATGCTAATCATGCTAATTGCACTAAGTGCTGACATAAAATGCTACAGGCCATTTACAATAACAAATCAAAGTCATTTTGTTTTTATTTTAAATGAATGAAACCCTGTTTTCACGCAACATTTTTCTACAGACACACACAGTGTGACATTGTCTCTGCTCCTAACATTAACAATGAATGAGCTCTTATGGGAGAAATACTACAAAAGAAGGTAAGCTGTTTTAATATTCTTCAAACATAAATTGCAATTGGCTGAAACATTGGTAAGATACATTATATTTTTAAATATAATGTATCTTACCAAGATACATTATATCTTGGTAAGATATAATGTATCTTACCAAAATACATTATATCATGCTGGTTGATGCCATATTCATGTAAAAGACATATCGAGTGCTTATAATTTATTCATTTATAAATACTTCCTTTTAGACTTAGAAAAATGACAAAAAATAATGTGTCTAAAAATCTGCGTAAAGGATCAAAGGCAATATATATAGTGTGCAGGAATAAAAGGAAGCCTGGATAAAGAAACGGACAGGGATTTCAAAATAAAAAAGAGGGGACAGATGGAGGAAGAGGACATGAAAGTGACGGTCATCTCCTCTGAGAAGGACGACTGTCGGACGAGAAGCGGGGAGAAAAAGACAGAAAAAGAACTGAAATACAAAGTCAGGCCCATACGTTTTCATTAATAGGAAGATGCTGCTTTTGAAACGGTGATTTTAATGCAGCAATGGAGAGGAGAAAGGAGAGAAAGTTGGCAGCACAGAGCAGGCAGATCCCATCCCTGAGTGCCCAACACGATAAATTGGAGGCCACACATATTGAGAAAGGGGCGCGAAGTATGCTTAGCGTCTAACCGGCTACCTGTAAATCACACACGACGCCACCAAATCTTTTTACATGATCAATGATCCTTCTGTGACAAGCTGTGGAAGTAATGTTTCCGGCCCATTAGATAAAGAGAACCAGCCCTCTGTGATGTGTCAGACCAAAAAAGAAGGATAGGACGAGGGCAGGGATATCAGGAAGGTGAGCACAAGACACTGGGAGGCTAACTAACACATACATACATACATATAGTGTGCACAATCTTGTTAGCATTGTAGACAATATTTGGCTTGAAAATGTTGGCGGTGCTATCTTCGGTCCAAAGTCTACTTTCTGATGCCCTGACACTTATCAGCAGACATTCAACAACTGCTAATCATTTCTTTTAAAAAAGAAATTAAAAACATAACAGTATACAAAGAAATGATGTAAAAAATTTTGCTGATTTTGACTAAAAGATTTATCTGTTTTTCAATTTCTTAGCAATCATGTTCACTTGCCTAGTTGAAGGAAAGAATACCAATCATACCAGCCCACAAAGTAAACCTTTTTGCTATCACCTTCTAATATTTTGCTGCTTTGCAATGTGTGTAACATACTTTTTTTATATGAATTTCCTCATGTAATCGGCAGCAACCTGACTGACATTTTGTCGCCATGTACATCATACTCACCTTGTTGTACACTCCCCACGACAGCTCAGTCTCAATCACCATGACCACGATGCCAAACATCCCGAAGATGAGGGCGTAGTCGCTCAGCCTCTTCCTCTTCTCGAACAGCGCCCTGCGATGCCCCAACTTATAGCCAATGTTTTGGTTCTTTCGTTTTGGGGCCTTGGAGGTGCTGCCCCTGGCCCCGCTGCCCGTTGCCCCGACCCCTCCCTGCCTGCTGCCCCGCTCGGACTGTCCCCGCCTACTCTCCACCAGTGCGTGGTTCTGGTGGTAGATGGACATTTGGTTGGACGTGGAGTCAGTGATGTCATACCCTCGTCTGGGGTACGGCGAGTCTTCTTTGGACGAGATCACAATCTCTGGGGGGCTCTGGATAGGAGGTTGGTGAGTAGATGACTGGGTCTCTGAGTAAGTGGGAGGGGCGTCTCGCTGTCTATCATGTCCGCCAGTCGCCGTTGCCCCGGCAACAGCCGAAACGCCACCCTCTTTGGTTTCGCTGCTGCTGTCCGATTCGATGAGGTTTCTCCTGGAGGCGCTGAGGCGGCTCAGGGGCTTCATGACCCCACCTGTGTACTTACAGGAACTCATGGCAATCTCCGTGAAGGGGTTACTGTCCCTGCGGTGGACAAGTGGACTGGCCTGTCTGTGTTTGCTGCCCCTGTCCCTCTCCCTGTCACGCTCTCTGTCCCTGTCCCGCTCCATGGAGGGCGAGTGGGAGGAGTAAAAGAGGGCATTGTAGACTGGGGAGTTGTCTCCACTCAGGCTGTGCTGGGAACCCAGGCAGGACGAAAGTGGGGTACTGGTGGGGTGCAGGGCATTGGGGATGGGCGGAGGCAGAGGCTGGGCTCCAGAGGAGGACAGAGGTAACTTAGGGAGGGGCGCCGGAGGCAAGTTGGGCGTGGCGGAGGACGGCGATGGGGTGCTGCCATTAAGGCGATCGAGACTTGAAGCTCCTGTGTGGTTGGAGTGGTTCAATCCTGGCTGGTTGCCAGCAGTGGAGGGATGGGATATGCTGCCCAGAGGAAGGAGGAAGCGCTGGTCCTCATCTTCGCTCCCTCCTAGCAGAGCCATGCTCAGAGAAGGGGGAGGCTCCATAGTCAGAGCTGTGGCCAAGCACCTGACTACAGTTTAACACACAGGGGGGGGAAAGAAACACAAACAGTTGATCATTACTCACTTTTTTCTTCATGCAACAAAACAGAACAACAGACAAACATGAAAGGGAAGGACTGAGATCAAAACGAATGAGGAGCAAGTCTCCAAATGTTGAGTGTGTGTGACAAAAAGGGCCAATAGAGTGCAGTGAGGCTGTCATAATTTGGAGGAAATGTTATTCCTTTAGTCAGATTTGAGTCAGCTGCCCAGCCAGCCACTCTCTCAGCCCTCAGTCCCTCTGATTCCCGGTGTCTCCTTGTTCTCTCACATCCCACAGCTCGCCCAGAAATCTCTCCCATAAACTGTCATCTGTGTTACACTGATGTTGCCAGTCAGGAGGAGAGGGGGGTTGAAAATCCTCTGGCTTTACCCCCATGAAAATCAGATCAAGCTTAGAGACTCTGAGGATAACAATTTCACATCTGTCAATTTGCTTCGCAGGAGAAGCGTGGCTGCAACGAAGGCTCTGTTAACCATAAGTTGGCTGCGATCAGCTGCCGGCGACTGATCAAAATGCAATAACCTACTTCCAGTATGATATAACCAGATACCTTCACCACCCCTCCCGTCTGTTCCTCCTTACCTACCTCCGACCTCTTCTCCCACGGTCCTTGCCCCCAGGTTAGGTGCGTTCAATCACTGGCTGGTTGAAAAAACAGGACCACCACACTTTTTCTTTCTCATGTTGTCAGAGCCATCCCCTGGTCTTTTCTTTTGTTCCCGCTCCGTCTCCTCTCAGCCCCTCCACAGGTCCTCGTCTCACCAAAAGACAGACAAAATTTGCGCGTCGCTTCTTCGCAGAATGAATGAATGTCTCCCTCCTCCTCCTCCTTACTTTGAATGTTCAGTTTGTTTCCCGCAAAACGATCATCGCGTATCTCTCGGCGGTACCCATTTCTATCCCGCTTCTGGGAGAAGATGATGATGAGGAGGAATAATCCACTGGTGACTGGATTAAAACCGGGCCAACCTGTGGCTGCGCGTCAAAAAAATGTGCAAAACGGAGAGAAACGGGAAGGGGGGAGAAACTCGCCCCGGTGTGATTTAACAATCCAAAGATGAGCAGTAAAGTCTGTGATTAAATATGTGACAACAGCGACTGCAACACTCTATCCCCAGCTCCCCGTGTTTCCGTCTCTGTCTCTCACTCTCTCCTCCAACTTCTCTGCGTCCTTTCTCCGCCTCCAGAGCCGCCGCTCCTTCCTCATTGGCCGCTGAAGCGAGCGCAGAAAACAGGTGGCAGGATATGCGCGCGATGTGGCCGCCGAACGGATGTTTCATTTATTGTACCCTGGTTATTTCTGGGTAATTATTATTTTGATTGTAACCTCTTAACATTATCCATATGGCATGTGGCATTTGGTGCCGTTGAGACCACATTGTAGGCGAGAACCACGCCCTTGGTTGAGTAGAACACCTGTTGGGCATAATTATATATATATATATATATTATATATATATATATATATATATATATATATATATATATATATATATATATATATATATATATATATATATATATATCCGAACTTCTGTCCCTGAGCTTCTGGTTTTGAAGAAATAGCCAAGCAGTTTTTTGTTTCTTGTTTTTTTTTGTTTTTTTTTAGGTCATTTTCACTTAAGTATGTTTTTTTCCCCAAGAATAATGGAACAGCTTTTAAAGAAAGAAAATGTTCACCATTAATCTTATAGAAAGACACGTAAAGAAATTCTGTCGCGATTTCATGCTAGTTTAAATCAGTCAACATTTGGCAGTTTTCAGATCTCAGATGCCAACTTATAATGATGCTTGCCTGTGAGCTCGGACTCACTTCTCGGTGACCTCCTGCTGCCCTTTGAAGCAGAGACTCTAACAGGCCCAGTTCCAGGAGAGAGCCCAAAAAAAATTCAAATGAGATTTTAGAGCCCTTTGACTTTGCTCTCATAAGAGGCCGTAGTTCACAAAGGGAAAAATTTTAAGTGGTAGTTTCTGTGCCGGTGGACAGTATTTTCCTCAAACAGAGACGTGACTCGGGTAAATGTAACTATTACTGCTCTCCTCTGTTTACGAGTGATGATACTTGGAGCAGGAGACAGACTCAAGATTTCAATGCAGTACAGTAGGAGCTGAGCCAGAAAGCATTGTACGAGTCAATTTACATTACAACCTTTAGTGATGATCATAAGATGAATCATGACTGAAAGAACAAGATCCCTAACGCCTAAAATTGTCTTCCTCTGCAGCTGAGCCTTATTGGACTCCAATACAGACCCACAAATCCACAAGTCACAGCGTAGATATTTTTCTTTCTGGCATATGAGTAATTTTGGATCTCCTAAAAAGAGACAGGAAAACAGATGTTGGGACATCCCTCCTGGAACTGACTTCCCAAAACAGCTAATGGACGGACAGGTGGAAGAAAGACAAACGACAGAGAAAATCAACAGAGAAGAACCAAAAAACTGGCTCTTGGAAAGTCATGTTATGTATATTTGTAGTGTTACATCTTTGATTTCCATCCTTGCTTTTTACTATCTCTGTTTTAACATCAATCTGCTAAAGGAACAAGAAATAGAAATTAATCACTTGGCTATAGTCTTGTGTATTAAGTATGCATTATCCCATTGTTAAAAATAAACTTGAAACTCAGACGCTTTTAAGAAAAAATTATTAAATTGGTCTATCCTTTCCAACTCTGCTAAGTTTTAATTACTCCAGACATGATTGCCAGACTTAATAAGTAAGTCAGGAAAATATACTCGTCTTTAAAAACGATTTAGTGCTATTTATTCAAGAGACATTTGGAAGGAAAAACATTCAGTCTTGATTAAATCACTGCTAGCTGATGAGTAAACAAAAAGTAGCAGCTTCAAAATGTGCAACTCCCAAACTTAAAGATTAGACCACCATTGGAGTGGATTTAACTGGAAGTGGTGACTAAAAGTAGATTCTACTTTTAGGTCACATTCAAAAGTGGTCTCTACCTTGAAAAATTGCATATTATTTTTCCAGTGTAGTTTCTTCAATACAAGAAGTTCCTGGCGTCAGTTTCCTGTTGGGGTCTGTAATATGGAGTTCTCATCTTCTCTGTCGTTCCAGTTGCTCTTCATAATGCAAAAGCAATAATATCAGGATGATTGGTGAGTCTACCTTGATATAAGTCGTGATTATCCCTGTGCACATGTTGACCAGGGTTTACCCCGCTGCTCTCCTACTGGCTGTTGGAGATAGGCACAACTCCTGGCGCCACCCTTAACAGGATTAGGCAGTTATAGAAAATGGATGAATGCATTTAATTCCCCTCATTAATCTCCCATTTGTATTATTATTATTAATATGACCTAAAGGCACAATCTATCTTATAACATTACTGATTTAATATAATCTTACATAATTACGCTACATTATCCAACCTAATCTGTTTCATTTCACATTATGTTTTTTTTTCTACATGCCTTATGCACCTTAATCGGATAAAGGTGGAGGGGGAGCAGATTAGACCGTTTCTGTATAACAGGTCAACCTACTGTGCTGCACCCTTATCATGCAACGTGACATCAGTAAAGACAGTATCACGTGAAGATGAAGACAGGAATCCCACCAAATTGCAACGCCTTGCTTTTGGAGGAAATACCAATGTTGGACTCATGTTTAAATCCAGTCCCTGTATTTTTTGTTTGTTTTTTTGTGTGTTTTTTGCTGTGTTTTTCTCTGAATCTGAAGTTGGATAATTTCATTTATTTCTTCCTCATGACTTCAAATAAGCGTGGTAATCTGATGCATCTGCCCAGGGCACACTCGTGATGGGTCAGCGATGGAGAGAGGCTGGTTCAACAAGCTGGAAATTGTTGGAATCAAGGCCCAAGGAAAGGTCAGAGATCACAAGTGCAAGCCATCAGATCAAAGCCATCTATTTATTTAGCCTGATAAGTACAGACGATGTAAGGGTTGTGTTATGTAAGGTGATTCATATCTATTTTTTCTTGTTTATTAATAAGCAATGAAGGGATACACTGTATATCTGGAGTAGATATTGAATTTAGGTGAAACAAATATAAACAAAATGTTCTTTTTCCAATAGGATTTCCCTTAGTTTATATCACCTTACACATATTTGGAGGGGAACCATTGAGTGGATTGATGAACCAATTGTGGCTGAAAAGGTTATCATAGATGTCTAATAGTCTATGTCTAGGTATGTTGAGCAGAAAGAATAACAGACAATACACTTATTTTTAGCTTTTTTTTCCATTAAGTATTCTCAGTCTATCATGCATCAACTATTGTTTCTACAGTTACTGTACCTATGATTTAAAATCTTAGATTTCAGCAGATCTGCTAATCTCAATAAGACTGATGGGATGTAATTCTTGTTTTAATGGTTGTTATTAATTGACATTATTGAGACGACCTTCTTAGCAACACCAGCAGGTCTATGGGGAAGCTGCTGCAGTAATCATGCACCCTGATGGTGATTCACATGAACATTTATGTCCTGTTCAGGTTAAATCAAAAAATGTTTTTGCAATGACTTTTAAACTGCTACTTTTTTAACTTCCTCAACCAGATACCTGTGCTGCAGTCAATATGCTGTGCAGTAATGTGTTGTTGACTTCAGAGTAACAAGAGCACCAAAAGAGGAATTTTTTTGTATATTGACTGACTGTAGTTGCTTGATGTGAAGGAATTTGATAAATATCTGTACATATTTTCTTTCTCCCATTTATCAACAATATGAGCGAGAAACCAACAAAGCTATGGTAAAAGCAGCTAAAACAGCATAAGGTCAGTAAAGAACAGTGGACTTGTGTGGAGAAGATCCTATGTGGGAGGCATCCAATAAAAGTATGCTAGTTTAGAAAATTAACTTGCCTTCTCAAAAAGACACAACAAACCGTGCTTTATGTTTTCCAATTCATTTCATTTTGCTACGTGTGAAGTTTCAGCTGAATTCAGTAACCATGTCTTTCGCTCCCACCTCCGTCCACTAATGTTGGCGGATGTGTTGCTTTCTAATAAAGACACAGAAACATCAGCTCTTTAGTCATCTTAGCCGTACTAAAAGAAAAAAATAATAGATTGTGAAAGAATTGGTTCTTAAAAAATGTAGAGATGAATATGTATGTGGAAGGTGTTCAGATCATCCATATTGCTGACCTATTTCTCTATGGTTTTATGTGTTAAGACAAAAACATCATCACGTAAAAGACAAAAAACATCTGTGGTATAATTCAGTGATCTGGCAGCAGGGTTGCTCAGGTGAGCAAAAGCAACTGAGACACAGTTTGACAACACAATGAAGCGCAGTAAATGGAAAAAGGTGTGCCAGAAGCCCAGGGGGAGATTAAAACTGACAGAAAATAGAAATGGTGTCAGGGCGCACTGTATACTTTTCACAAGTCTTAATATTGTCAAGGTTAGTGGTCAGCAGCAGAGGATGGAGAGTCTGGAGCAGAAGGTGGGGGTGACGGTGAGGAGAAATGATCGGCATTCTGGACTAAAAGGTTGGCGAACAGCGCTGCCCTGCAGCATATGCGCCGTGAGAAATATGAATGGGAGAAATAAGTAAAGAGTAAAGTGAATAATAAAATCAAAAACAGGAATAAAAAGAAAAAGTGCTGGCAGTTGCTATGCCTACTTACGCTGTAGTACACAAACCAGCTCTTGTTCCGGCTGATCTATCTGTCTTTCTGATCTCCCTCTGAGTTTAAAGCCACATCGGAGCTACAGGAAATGACACTGTATAAATCACATCAGACTTCTTTATGAACCAACAGGCAGGTTGGTGGGGGAGGAAATGGAGGAAGAGCACCAAGCAGGGTGAAAGTTGTTTTAAAAAGAAAAAAGGAATGAGTCAAAGAGGCTCAAGAGAAGAAGTGTGATAAAATACAGGAAGAAAAGCTGAGAAAAGTGCAACCTTCAACAGCAAAAGCAGTGAATACAGTTGTTTTTCTATTCCTATTCAATATAGCAACTATGACATTATAATAAAAACACCCCTGGGAAGTGAAGGGATTTAGAAAAAGCAAAGTGTTGTAAGAACTACCTGAATGTCCATGACATCCCACAAGGACATTAACACTGACATTGACTGGACAGAGGGAATAAGCAGTAAGGAGCGAGTAGCGAGATGATCAGCCAGCTTTAGCAAATGATGACCAGTCATGGGGTCAATGATCTGGGAAAATTAAAGACATTGTCTGAAAAATGATCTTACTCACTATTCTGGCATACATCTCACATTGTGTGATTTTGTTGTGAAAACATAATTTTTTGTCTTTTGAAAAATACAGCTCTGGAATAATTAAGAGACTCCACTGGAAACCTCCTGGTTATTCCACCAAATACGGATTCCTGAACTCTTCCTGAGTTAAAACATCAGCATTGTTGTTTCTAAATGAATATGAACTTGTTTTCTTTGAATTCACTGCATTTCTTCTTGTTATTTTGACCATTTCTCGTTTTCTGCAAATGAATACAGCGTTTTTGCTCTTAATTTCAGAGACATGCTGTCAGTAGTTCATAGAATAAAAGAACAATGTTCATTTTATTCAAATATTCACGTAAAATAAGTGAAATCAGAGAAAATGGTCATTTTAAGTGGTCTCTTAATTTTTTTCCAGAGTTGTATATTTGATTAAAAACACGTAAAAAAAATCATAATCACTACCTGCATTTTATCTTCTGATATTTTCCTTTCTTCTGTTGTTTTACTCTTGTTTTTTTCCTTTCACTGCTTGGTTTTATTATGTAATCTATTTACAACTTACATCAAATGAATGGCCAGGTTTTATATCTACAAAGATCAGTGATGAAGGATGAGGGATAAAGAAGATGAGGGATGAAAGTTGAAGGTATGTGACAGAGGAGAAGGACAGGAGGGGGTGGAGGAGCTAAGAGTGAGAGGGTAGATAAGGGATGAGGGATGAAGGAGTTAAAGGAGGAACACTAATAAAAGATTAGGAAATAAGGGAGGAGTGATGTGGAAATGAGGGATGAAAGTAGAAGATATGACAGAGAAGAAAGAGGATCGGAGGAGGTGAGGATGAGGGATAAAGGATACAGTAGGAGGACCAAAATAGTCAGGAATGTCGTGGAAAGGTAGGGACAAGGAGAAATCGAACAACTGAGGGTGGGGTCTGAAGATTATGACAAATTATAAACTGACTGCTGGACAATTAGAGGTGTGACTGAGGCGTGGCCCTGCTCCCAAAACCAAACCAAACACATTAACTCCATCTCTTCACTGTCAGCAAACTCAAATAACTTTTAAGCAGCGTCTTTCTTATTAGCGTACACACTGAGGTTAAGCATGAAAGCCTGCCTTAACAATAAGGATGATGGCGAGCATTAAAGGTGGTCTGATGCTGAGTGAAGCTGATGAAACTCACTTTGTGGCATTTGCTCTTAAGGCCTCAGCGTCTCGGCATGAGACAGCAGCTTCCATTAGCTACTGGTCACTTAAAAAGGAGGTTAGAAAGGTGAATGTAAAATATGATCCTTCTTAACCCAGGCAAACTCTACAGAGGCTCTCTGGGAGGCAAATAGAAAAATCCGGCCGTAGCCAAAAGCCACTGAAGCGACGCAAACGTTTTCTAAGAGGATCTGGCAGAGAACCGTTGTTCTCCGGGTGTAAATTCACAGGGCATAACTCGCGAAGTGAGAACAGGTGAGGCAGCGGCGAGGTAACAGACGGGGAGCTCAGGAGATGTGGGTGTGTGACAGGAAACACAATGAAACAGGGCAATCTAAACGCACCAGACGCATTTCAGCTCTTTTCATGAAGGAAAACATAAATAGACCCTGGCTACATTTAATTACACCCCTTTCTAAAGAAACGCTTTGTGCCACGTTCCTTTTCTCCGTGGAAATGTTGAATTGGGAGAAGATACAGATGTACTGGCAGGGCAGCATGTTTGACATGAATATAAAACTGCTGCAGAATCTCCATTTAAAATGATGTTTTGTGGTTGAAGTCTTCCAGGCGCATCAGCTTTTACCCAAGAGAAACAGCAGTCAATTAATTACACATCTTAAGCTAATGGCTAGCATAATGGTTTAACAGAGTGCCATATTTTGCCTTTGATAAATAAGGAAAAATTGAATTATATCTGTGATGGGAAAAGTGAAATATTTGTATTTACATTTTATGAAGTACAGTACAATGTGAATGCTAATGAGGAATCTTTTAATGATATTTAGAAATACACAAAACATACTACACAATGTGACACAATGAAATGGACATTTTAAGCAGTAAGATTTTGATGATGAAACCTTGATTTTATTTAAACTTGCACAATGTATTAAATGTTTGTTACAAAAAGGTAGATGACACAACATTGAAAATAATGCAAACATTTTAAACCATTTCTCATTTGTTAATAGTACATTGCCAAAGGTTTCTGCTCTTGATTAACTGGTATTTCTTTGAGGGATGAAAATTTATCTTTTTAGTTTGGACGAATTTTATATCTCAATGATTCAATTAAATCAGGACTTGGAGATGAATGGGAAAAAAAAACAAAAATGCAGAAAAACAGTTTAAAGAAATGACATTCTAAGGTCTTGTACATAGAATAACAAAATACTAACAAAGACCCTCTTCTAGTAACTCTCAAAACTGCCTATTGCGTTCTAATGGTGCAAACTCTTTGGACTCAAAAGGTGGTATTTTCTCGAGCTCTTTGTCACGAATACAACAAAAAACACTCACTAATGTAGGAGATTTTCGTGCAGCCTGCAGCACGAAAAGCTGTAGATAAAAACATAGAGTCACAGGTACAATTTATTAACACTTTTGACAATTTGCGTCTCATCAAACCAGTGGCAGACATATTACTCTACAAACTCAATGTAGGAACACATTCCTTTATTGTTTGAATGCAAAAAAAAAATAAAGAGAAAAAAGCAACGTTCAACACCAGAAGCACAACATTAGACCAAATCCTGACTTGCAACCAGAACATGCTCAACTCAGATAGGATGTCATTTCCAGATTTGAAGCTGGAAGGTCCAAGTTAGAAAAATGAACCAGAACACTAATTTATGTTTTGTACAGTCAGAGATCCCCCACCAGTGCTCTGAAGGCAAAACGTATCGAAGGTGTTTCTTTGCATTTCTAGCAATTTCTTTGTCTCATTAAACCAGCGGCATGTGTAGTAATATGCAAAGTCGTTTTGAGAGCATCTAACTTTGTGCTTAAACACATAAATGGGAGACAAAGGCGTAAATAATTGCTAATAGTAGTTTGCGTCACAATAATTAGGAAATCCCAGTAGTTTTCTAGCTTGTGACTGTATCAGGCTCAGCTGAGGTGCATCATTCCCAGAAGTGTAATTTCCAAGGCAAATTAAATGTAGCATTGATGGAGAGCATAAAAAGTAGACCAAGTGTTTATCTTTCTGTTTGTGTTCCACGGTGACAGAATATGTACCTCAGCTGAACACTGGACCATTTAAATCCCCGCCTGGAGCTTTCCTCATTTGATTGTGCCGAATATGAGGCCATATAAAACCAGCTTACAAAGATGAGGGCGCTGATGTTTGGGGTTGATATTCTGCAATAAGGAGGTCCACAGGCAACAATTTGACACTTTTTAACATTTCTGTGATAGACAAACCCTTTTAGAGCCAATAATTAAGCACAATATTTTAAAGAAATAAAGTAGTGAGATATTTTAAGAAAAAGCAATATGAAAAGTCATGTAGCTTTAGAAACACGAAACAGAGTTGGAGATTTGTTTTATTGAAAGAACATTTTCCAGGTCAATTGTTTTCTTAAAAGTTTAATAAATGGAAGCCCCCCAAGTCTGTGGTTGTGTTTACTATGCACTATCCTCTTAGCAAAATAGTGCATTATAAAGTATGAGGTGCATGTATGCCAACTTGGCTTTTGAGATTTTGAGAAAAGAAACACAGAATATGAATTTATTTTTACCTGCTAAATGAATGTACCTAGATTTATGTAGTGTGTAATTATACTGTTGCAATAAAAGACCAGTTTATTTCGGCACAAATAAGCGTGCACCAAGTACGAGTACTAGTGCTGCTGAACTTCCAATGTTAGTTCTTGCACATTTTGCAACACATTTCAATTAGGAAGTGGATTTCACTCACATAAAATTTGACAAATGTTTCATCTCAGTTTGAGTTTCCCCTCATTTCCTGAGGAGGAAAACCGAAACACGGGCAGATCTTTCCTCTTTCGCCAAACAATTACCATTTAGTGACTGCATTTATGAAAAATGTCAGAGAAGTGATGAGTAAGTGCGTTGCTAAGCTCTCTGGTTCTTCTTAATAGACCACTGGCCAGGCCTCGCTCTAGCAGACATGCCCTAATTGTTGCCCTACACTGCTCCCTTTGTGTCCTAATGGCTCAGACTGTACGAAGGGCTGGGAAGCTATAGAGTCTGAGGCCGACTGCTGCACATGCAGATGGATTTCTGCTCAGCGAACAGCTCTCCATCTGCCTGAGAGGACTAATCAAATCCAGAGAACGGGGAGCTGCAGGGGGTGAAAGGTGCAGGGGAGGAGGGGGAGGAGGGGGAGGAGGAGGTGAGGAGGGGGAGTAAATGGTGGAGCTTGCAGAAAGCTGTGGGTAATGCGTCTGCTCTCCCATTTAAGCGGTGAGCAATCAGTGCAGAATATCTCGCCTCCAAACAACTGTGCCCTTTTAATGAAAAGAGCGACACACTTTTTTGGCACTCAAGCCCACACACACACATACACATGCACTCATACTCATACAAGCTTATTGACTCAGGTTTATTGGACTCTGCGTGTGTCTGAAATGGTATCAAACACAGCCTAATAATAATCACAGTTTCACAGGCTCTCATATCTGATGTATTGTCATTTTTTTTTGCTGTCAGGTTGCTAATATTTGGCGCTGGAAGTGTTCAGATGAAGACCAGAGTCAGCAGTGCTGCGGCCGTGCCGACGGACTGGATGTGAGTTTGTGTCAGCTGTCTGGAAATAAAACGCCCGTCAGCAGACTTGTGACACTGCTGGGTTTCCTCTCATACAAAATGTTCCTGACAATCCAAAACACGGGGAAGACTGGTCTCCCCTCCCCCTGTGTGATAAACAGGCAGCTTTTTGGGTTGCAAGTTAAAACAGTCAGTGATTAGCTTGGATTTTCCCATAGAGCCTTATCAGCAGGCCAAGGAAAGGATGGGAATCTTGTTCCCAATCACACAAGCTTTCCTGACGATGACGTTTCTCCAGAACAACCACTTAAATCACGAGCTCATTGTCCAATCAGGAATTCCTGCTCTTGTATTTTCTGAAATCCGGGTCTGGCTTGATGCTCTTAGAAGCCGTTAAGAGAGGTGAAGCACCTCATCTGCTGCCTGTCCTGGTTTTTCAATACCTCTAGATGCTTTTAGCACATGTTTTGAAAAATGTGTCTCTCCAAAGCCAGCAGTTACACTCGTTCTAGGAATAAAAAAAGTCAGAGGCTATTCCCCTGTCATTATGATTACGGATAAATTACAGAAGGTGTGCAGCTGAAATTTTGGAAGTTGTAAAGTTTTCTCAGAATGGCATGTTATTACCCAGGAGGTGTACAAAATAACCGGGACACTAAAGACAATGATGAAGGAAGACGATTCAAAGGACAGCAACAGGAATCAAAGTAAGAGAAAACAGAGAGAGTTTAAAATTTAAAGAGATTTAAAATAAAGTGTAAAAAAAATCAAATATTTATGAAAACTGAAAACAATGAATATAGCATAAATATTTTATAACATCATTTCTCCTGCCGTTTCTGTGACTTAACATCAGTATCAGTGGAAATGTTTTCTCCGTCACCAGGACGAAGGTTTCCACATTTACAGCAGCTTATGCAGCGAGTCTAGAGAAGCCTGACCAGGTTTCTGAGCTTTATTTGCAAGAGTTTTGGTTTCAATGGTTTGTTTTTGCATTTATCTTGGACTTGTGTGTCATAATCTCAAAATCCACAGGACTTCTTTCCAGACTTTTGTAGAGGTCATCTTTCTTCAGTTCTAACTTGTCTTGATTAGACAGCGTGGGACATATTTCTGTCAGGAATGGTTTAATTCTGATCCAATATTTACTGTACAGTAATGATCAGAACAGAGAACCTTCTGGGCGAAGGTTAGATTGGACACTAAACTGTGATTAAACTACTTCAGAGTTTATTCCTCGCCCAATTTCCAAGGAACATCTGTAAGATTTGCCAATTTAACAGGAAATCACTCATTCATTTTCTATGCTTATCTCTAGCAGTCAACAGGCAAGAGGTGGTCCTGAAGGGTCCTTCAGTGCAATTCAGAGAGGCCACTTAACCTTGTTTCAGGTCTTTGAGCCTTCGATAACCAGAGTATTTGGAGAGAATGTGCAGGGAGAACACAAAAAGGAGCCAGCTGGGACCTGAACTCAGGATCTTTCTGCAGCAAGGCAGCAGCCACACAAACAGCCAGGAGTCTAGAAACGGTTTCATAGCAGCTTTGACTGCATTATCCTTTAATACATTGTTGTCGTGGTTTGTGCATCTTTTGCAAGGACTTCAGTTGTAAGTAGAGGAGCAACATCTTGCCACACAAAATATATTTTATTACAGTTAAGGATGTGTCTCACAAAGTGTCATCTGGTTGCTAATCATCATGAACCAAAAATATTAAAGTGAGTGCTTTAAGCTCCCGTTTCCAATTTTGGGATTTATTTTGACGTCAGATGGGAGCATCCTAATTTTTTTAGAGGTCTGATGCCACTCAGACATACACTGACTGGCCAATCTTTTAGATAGTTTTGTATTTGCGTGTTTTTTAACTCATAATTCCTGTCCTAAATATTAATGTTCCTTAATTTCAGAGCTCTCCACTATTTCTTGATACCTTACTGTTTTTTGTTTTTTCTTTGAACGATGGCTGCAGTTGTTATAGAGAAGAGAACAAGGTCACATGACAGATTTGTGGCGTCTTTAATTGTGCTGCTGGCAGAGACTCAAGGCTGTTTGACAAATGCTGCACCAAGTCACCCCTGATTGAAAAGGCAAATGACTAAGATGAAGTTACACAACATGTACTTACACTGAGGACACACTGAGTCACAAAGCTGTCTCATAAGAAAGAGCTGTAATACAAGATTCAACAGAAATTTTAATGAGCATGGGGATGAAAATTATATTAAGGAAAAACAGTATTTAAAATAAGTGCATTTTTAGCATAAAACAGACTGTCAATGCAACAAACTGGAAGTAGGCTTTATTAAAAGTTCATTTATATCAGGAATTCATGTCAAAGAGTTCAAAGTATATGGACTTATTACATCCTGTGAATTTTTTAAAAGTGTTTCTGCTAATTTAGAGGATTGTCATCAAAATGAACCGAAATAAAAGCTAGAAATATATCACAAAACAAGAGTTTTTCTTTTTTTTAATTGAAATTATTGAAAAAAAAAAACGTTTCAATAATATTCTGGTTTATTCAAATGTACTTGTAGTTGATCAGTAGTTTGCTAGATTTGAACAACTTGCATACATTGTTCAGGAGGGACGTGATACAGGACCGGTGATGAAACGTCTGACAATCTCCGACAGCTTTATACTGGAGGTAAGTGATAACCAGGTGAGCCGTATCTGACCTTACATCTCAACATCACGATGTTTTAAATCTTTAAAGCAACTCGGAAGACAATTGTAACGCGTCAGCTGAAAGAAGCTCGGAGCTTGTGTGCCTCAGAGATGACTGTGGCCTCCCTGAGTCAGCTGTGTCTGATCTCCAAGTCAAATGCCACTGCCTGTTTGTCATTTTGTGAGGTTTTTCCTGCAAAAAAAAATATATATATTATGATGCAAAAATCTGGATTGTTTCAAGTGGGTCCAAGCTACTTTGTGAGAATTGTGTCCTGACCTAATTAACATTTTATGTTCAATCTGGAGAGACTCAAACAGAGAAAGAAAGCGATTAAAAGAGTTTAATGACAAAATGAACATTGAAATAAACCAAGTCCTTTGGCGTTCAGGCCCCGGCCAGGGACATCGAGCTGGACTTCCAAAGCTCGATGAACATTCCTGATGCAGCATAGGAATGTAGACCCACTGAGGCCTGTACTGGTGGCGGCGGTCGGAGGAAGATGAGGCCTGAGAGCCGGGAGCAGAAGGTGGAGATGGGTGGAGGTGGGATGATCGCAGCTGGTGAGCAGAGGAGGCCATGGGTGGAGGTTCTTATGAACTGGAGCCCAAACAATGATTGGCTGGAGCGAGGCTTGGACCGGTGCTGATAGGTCCAGGTTGCAGAGAGGGAGGCACTGATTGATGAGGCAGGTGCGGCTAGAGAGTCTTCCAGACTGAACTTTTGTCAAGACTCCATTTGTTCTAAAGGTAGACTAAGAAACATAGAGAAATTACCATGTCTTGTTTTTATGCACGTCGCATTATAGAAACACTAGCTGCTGTTCTGCCACACATCTTACACGTGAATATGATTTAAAAACATTTAGAACATCTTGTTCTGCCTACTTGTTGTAGACCAAAAAGCACAGATGTGGATAAAAGAGACTCCAATTAAATATCTGCTCTCTTGCACTTTAATAAAATCTATCTCTGTCAGTGAGGGAGGATTTTCCTCATTACCAATCTGTTCTCTTAGGCTCCCTGACATCCACAGAATCCACTTTCTGTTGCCTAACCCAATGACGAACCAAATATGTATTCCCAATTAACAAAACACTGTGGTTCTTGCGCACCAGCTGATCTGATGGATCTCCGGGTAGCTGCTCCGTCTCACAGATAGCAAAAACAGAAAGTGCAAATTGATGAAGCAGTCCTAAATTGCTCGAGCTCGAACTTTAGAACATGTATCAGGCTCCTCATTAGCAGAGTGAGATCACTCATTGCTACAGAAGTTCAATTTGTCTGCAATTATATAAATAAATGGAACAGCCTGGTCTCTTTCCCCTTAATTTTCTAAGGTTGTTGATGTTTGCGGTCTCCAGCCAGAAAAGCATGTGATCAATTCATGACTTGATTTCCACATGTCAAATGCATGGAAAAATCTTCCACATGTGGAACCAATGTTTGGGAATTATTTGTTAAAAATAAAAAAAAAAAAAAAAAGCAGACATAAACAGCAGATTGTGAGTATAATTCCTCATATCATAGTTTCAAGACAAGTAGCTAACTTTGTGAGAGCTGAAGGGGAAGTGAGACTTGTGTTGTTAAAGTGCTCTGAGTGGACAGTATGACTTGAAAAGTGATATATATCCATTTGCAATCTCACTTGGAACTACGGGTAAAACTGTAATCTAATTTCTTTCACACTTTACCCCATCAAAGTGTTCCTAAGCCACATGCTTTCCATGTGGAGGACAAGTGTTTTTAGGCATCTGGCATTCAAATGTAACATGTAATGTTTCATGTGTCTGATCACAATGGATTTTTCATACCTGTGTATTGTTTTGAAGAAAGAAATGAAAGTCTGTAATGCAACCACTAAACTATTGCTAAAGAAACTGATGGTGCATTCAGTACTTTTACCTTTACTTTGCCATAAATTTATAATTTACAAATGAAGAATAATGGTCTAACATTATCTGTCAATATTTCAACGCTCTGATGCTCCATCCATTTACACTTTGGTCGTCATTGTCTTATCTTTTTAATCTGGCCTGTTAAACTCGCCTTCTCCACACTCAGCCTGAGCCGATTCCCTGCCTCCCAACTCTCATTTATTTCCATTGGAGAGCATCGATTGGCTTATTTAAACCCTTGGCTTTGGACTAATATTTCACCTCTCATCACTTCACTCAACTCATCCATCCTTTTTCTCATCGTTCTTCACTCCGCTCTCCCTTCATCATCAGTCCCGCCCTTTGAACAATTGACTGCAGAGACAGTATGAGTCCAACTTGATGGGTCGAGTCCCTGATTGGACCGGGCCCCTGGCACAGCATGGATCATCTAAACAGCACAAACATGCATTTATGAGTATTTGGCAGCTTTTACTGAGCCAGACTCAGACGAGCCTTTGCGAATGATTGGGTGTAGATTTAAAACGTCTTTTCACTGCAGTTGATGGGACTACATTTATCAGCTCTGCTCTTGAGTAAAAATGGTCTTAAGTGCTTTCAAACTCGATTGGATTTGCTTCTGCAACAAGCAAATGGAAAGAAAATGTTCCTAAAGAAATCATTATCAAATTTAACTGAGATGCAAAAACAAAAAAAAAGCATCCATGGGAAGGATAACGATTCCAACATAGTAAACATCTTCAGTAGCACATGAATTAAAAACCACTAAACACACACATTTAATTATCTGCCAAAGTGGTTGCTACATAGCAAATATTGAACAATTCATCATAAACAACACTCCCACAATGTTTGAAGCAGTGGCTCATGGGAGTATTAAACTGGTGGAAAGCCACTGTCTTGCTTTGAACCAGTGGAGATCGGATTTCAGCCGTATTTAGTTGTTTTTCATTATTTCCATCCTCATCTGCAGCATTTACCACTTTTGAAATGCTACATTTTTAACTTCCTGTAGCGGCTAGTCCTCTGCTGCCTTTGCTAGCTTTTTACACAAATAGGAATGATACAGTGCCAAAAAAAAGTAATCATATTTTTCAAACACTAACTATGGTAGGGATGACAAACAATACCTGTTTTTCAACATTTATAACAAATGAATGTCAGAAAAATTACGCATTTTAATTCAGACCCTTTACTCTGGTAAGAAAATAGAACCAACCAATTGCGTTGAGATTTTTGAAGTCTGGAAATCCCCAGAAGTTCCTCAGTGGTTTATAATGTGGATATTTCATCACATAAGGTTTCCTTTCACTCCAAACTTGTTTTTATGCACTTTTATGTCAAATGGGTCTTAGTTCTTGCGATAAATTCTTGGCAGTACACAAAAGTTAAATCCGTTTCTAACATACAAAAAACATAATTTGTCAACATTAATGGAAAACATATATCTTTATACAGTCAGAGATTTAGGATTTTAAATGGCCATAAAGACACATGAATGTTTATAAAGTCTAAACTTATAAAATGATCATCTACTCAGAGATGTTTCTCAGTCTGCTCTGAGTGTGATGGTTGCCTGTGGCTGACATGGTAAAGCCCAGGGGCTTCATGCGTGCGCGTATCTCCACCTGCTGATCCTTTAGAGCATTGTACTGAGATCTAGACTTATTACAAGTGAGAAAAACCTTTAGCTCACACGCTTTCCTTGAACTCCTGGAGAAACCTCGGGTGAGCCAAGGTTGGTTCTCAGGGTTTTCATGCTTAAGCGAATAATTCTTAAGAATGCTGTGATATAAAATACTTGCCCCCTTAAATATTTCTTCTTTCGTTTCAGGTCAAAAAATTTTAATCTCAGGCAATAAATTAAGATGTATTTCCAAATGTTGGACGGTGAAACGTCTTCAAGAAACAAAACATACACTTGCCTTCTACTTGAGCACTTAGGATCATCATGCTTTAGGAATTTTGGCTCACTGTTCTTGGAAAAATTGAAAGTGCCTTAGTTAAATTTAAATCCAGACTTTGACAAGGCCGTACTGAAAGCTTTCAGTTTCCTTTTGAAGTCAGTCACTGGTGTGCTTTGGATCACTGTCTCGCTGCATAAGTCAAGTATTATTGAGGTTAAGCTCACAAAATATAGTAAATAACAAAATTAAGATTTGAAAGCTGCTTTGTGTGTCTGCTCTGACATTAAAGCCTGATTATTCAAAATGTCTGCCTTCAAACAAGTCTTCTAAACCAGTCAGCTTCATGCACTTTAGACATTTCAACAGTTTACATATCAAAATAAATGAGACAGATTGCCATTTTTATTTCCCAAAGTCCATTGTTCAAAAGAAAGATATAATTCTCTTTAATCTAAAAAAAAAAAAACATGGAAAAAAATATAAAAAGCCATTTTATTTTATTTTTAGAAAATATATACATTAAAAACACAAATACATACACACACAGACATACCGCGTGTACAACCATCAAACTCCGAGCATCTATTGTTGCATGCAGTGGGATCCAGAGGTCTGAGTCCAATACAAGGACCTACATCGTCTCACATCAAAACCATTTCTGTTTCTTTTGTATTCTTGAAATGATTTTATTTTACATTAACAGCATTGCTACATTGTGTTTAATTCATAAGTTATAGTCCTTCTGATTTAAACTGAGATATAAGAACCAAATTAAATGTTGCAGAAAAAAAGGTGCTCTCCGCTCTAAAACAGCAACTTAAAGCTTAAGATAATTAAAAACAAAGAGAAAAATCTAATGGTTCTGCAGAGGCAGCAGACCAACGCAAAACTGCCTGAAGTATCACTTAGTGCTTGCATAGCTCTTCCTTGCTTGAAAAAAAAAAAAAGAAAACCTCTGAGGCATATCTGCATACGAGTATTAGTTAAAGCAAATACTGAATAGTCTGAGTAACAAACTTAAACGAGGTTCTGACACCAGACTCAGGCTTCTGAAACCCACTGCATGTCTGTGTATTCATGTATTTGTGTACAGCTCATGTATATATTGCATCAGCAGTTTTATTTAAGAAAACAGCGCCCCTTACAGACAGCCACGTTTCCCGACTTTGCAGTCCTCCTGAGAGTCACGCTTCGAGATCTAACCGTTTCCCATGCAGAAGCTAAAAAGCAACATTTGAGGCTTTCAAAAACATTACGAGAGAACAATAATTACAGACTTGGAAAAAAAAAAAAAACAACAGAAAAAGTAAAAGACTCAAACCACACAAGCCATAGGAACAGTGATGGGGTACTTGTTTCAGACTGAGACATGGTAATTTCTCTATAAATGTTTGAAGGAAAGGACAGATGAGACCAATCAAACGGAGGCTTTTACCTAAACGGAGGAAATTAAAACCATAAAGACAAGATGTCAACGGATGTGCAGGGAACTAACAAGCTGGTAGAAATCAGATGAGCAAAAAAAAAAAACAGAGAAGCTTCAACCACAATGTTAAAAGTGTCTGATTGATAAAACTTGATCCTATGTACAGTTAAAGTTTGGGGGGCTGTACTGTAAGTTTAAAACAAGGATTTCTCTCCTTTCAGTCAAATTAAGTCAATGCATTGTTCAAATCAAATATTACCAAAATGATAAAACCCCAGCAATTTATCCTTAAAGGGAGATTAATGTAAATATGTATTTACAAAGAACAATCGTTGTTTTTGCCGGTCAGAGCCAAAGCAAGTATTTAGGTTCAAACAGTGACTGAAAATGTGAAAATACAAAGATGACCCTGCTGTCAGTTTGCTGAGGCTTCATAGGCCTTTAAAATTAAGAAAAACACTTTTTAGATATATATAAAACATAAGTCAAAACATTAACTTTAGAAGTCAAACAGTTGACTTTAAAAATAGGGAGTACTTCTGTCCTCTAAACCACTCATTTTATATTCCCAACACAAAATTATAATTAACCTTTATGTCCATACTCTGTCACTGACTCTCACATGAATGACCAATAATGAAGGAAAAACTGTTTTAAAGTAAATCTTCGTGTGCAACAGCGTGAGCTGCCAGTCCTAAAGTGGCATCTGATCTCAAAGGAACCACATCGTCCAACGCATCGAGAAATTGACTTTTGGACTAAAACCAGTCGAGTCAGGCCTTCCTACTCACACTCTTATGTGGAGACGCCATTACTGAATGGAAAACACCTACCATCAGTAATGTATACAAAATTATTTCAGAAAGAAACAAAAGTTGCAAGGAGCTATTTGAAAGGAATTGTTCAGTATTAGTAACATACTTTAGACACGTTCAAAGTTGCTCTGTTTTATTGATTAGGTCTCTCAAGCTTTCTCAGCTGAACATTTGGACACAGCTGGGTTTTGGAAACCTTAAATAGGTGGTAAGGATCCACAATTTCTTGGAAATCTATAGGAAAAATGTTATTTTTGTTAAGCCAGTCTCATTTGGTCTTTTGTGGCCAAAATCTACTTGGGAAAGATTCTACTGTTTTTGTCTTGATGAACTTTGTTTTTATCTTATGTTGCTATAAAACAGGGATTTACGTCAGTAAAGACAGTTATCTCCCAGACTAGTGTGATGTCCCAAATATAAATAATTAACGAGGAGAGGAATTGAGAAACACGGGACAACCCCCCCCCCTGCAATCATCATATTTGCCGCGTTGCAAAGATCGCGGGAGAATTAATGCAAGAGCATTACGCTTTTTTCTTTGTTTTTTTTACCTTAATTGCAATTATATTCACTGCTACAATGCAGAGTGACAGTAGGACAGATTTATTTGGTTTCTTTTGTTGCAAATGGTAATAATAAAACAATTTATTGAGCAGAAGTAATCTTGGTCCAGATTGTTTTGCAGTTTCCACGTAAAGCAACAGAGAGCATATTTTACAAACCAGCTCCAACAACATAAAAAGAAAACACGATATGGTCTGCACTCCGATAACAGAACAATTAACAGTACAGGTCTGGAACATAACGCAAAGGACTGCGCACCAACTGCTGAAGTTCAGCCGCGCAGCTCCGACAGAGATGGAGACTGACTGCAGAAAGTTCCTCTTGCATGTAGTGTTTACGGTGGTCTGTACAGCCCCTGGACCTCTACCCAGCTCCGTCCTGTCAACTGTGACCTCATTCATACTTCAGGCTTTTCCCTTGACTCGTCCCGCCCCTTCCCATCAATCTCACTGCAGCCTTCAACCATGTTCCATCAGAAAACACAGTTCTGGCCATTGGCTTTGTGCTGTTTGATTGTACTTTTACTGTATTACGTCTCCGTCCCCTCGCTCCTCTCTCCCTGATCTACACTCTCTTTCCATTTCCCCACAGATGAATTAGATTTTTGAAGTGAAGCCCCCTGCACGGCTCTACGCCTCCGCCTGCTTGAACTCCACTAGCCCTCCGTTTTTACTGTTCCCAACTCCCAGAGGGACGCTCCCACCATTGTTTCTGTTTCCCTCCGACACCTCAAAGCTCTTCTCCTCCAGCGGCTTGCCAATCCAGGCGCCGTAGCCGTGGATGCAGAGAGCTTCAAAGAACAGCTGCTTGGCGAGTTGGAAGGGTCTGGCCGACGTCTTGGCCTGAGCGTAGGAGGGCAGAGAGAGGAGGTCTGTGCGGCTGCACCTCTGGCACAGAGAGCGAAACAGGCAGAACAGGTTGGACTTGGACACGCGGGACATGGCCTGCTTGTTCCTGAAGGGAGAAACATTGGAGGATTCTTTAGCTTTGTATTTATGGAATTTTTTTTTTAAAAAAACAACAAAAAAAACAGACATGGTGGTTTGCATAAGCAACATTATGAATGAGGTATTAAAATTGGTATTAAAATCATGAGATTTTAATACCAATAATGCCACACGGTGGTGGCGGTATCATGATTTGTCAAATTTTTACTGTAAGTGGGCAATGTTGCACAAACATACCTAAACATTTTAACACCACCAGTAACTTTTACATATCAATAAAGAGAACATGTTTGGGACAATAGTATAAGAACGAACACATAATTATGTCCACCATAGCAGCTATTTTAAGGTACAGAGAGGATGGGAAATGATTATATTATTTCAAAGGATTATTGTAATAAGAGTTAGTCATCCTGGTGTATTAATTACAATCTTTAAATGAGGGTTTGCAAAAACCTAAAACAGAATGGGAATGTAGGAACACAACTAAACTCCAGAATGTAACTGGTCCAGAGAATAATTCTGCTTTCATGATGCTCTGATTGTATTAGCTAAAGTAAAAAACAACAAGGGAGGCTACGGGAAACACCAGGTGCGTACAGCAATCGGGAGAGGTAACATACCCATCTAGCTTCCCTTTGGTCCCGTCCAGCACCTCTACGTTGTGCTGGTCTGGAAAGCTCCAGTTCACACTGGACTCCTTGGTCTTGCCTGTGTGCCTGGTGGAGTCGTACACACTCACTCTGCCCACCTTTAATTCAACAGGGAGATTTAAAAAAAAAAAGGTCTGGATGTAAACTAAAATACAACAATAGCTTGGCAGTCGTGGTCAGACATGGAGAAACAACGCAACTTTAATTTGTTCGGTCAGCACAATTAGGAGTATAACAGTCAATGTAAAATCAATAATAAAAAAGATGTAAACATTAAAACAGATTGTTGTATCTACTATTTTAATGCCTCTCCTGGTAAAGATGTGTGAAGAGGCTTAAAGTAAATGTATCTTGTAACAGAAATATAACAGTGAAAATTAAAGAAAAAAAAAGCAATCTATAGTGAAGTACTTTTATTTATTGGGGGAAACATTCCATGTTAAGAATCAATTGCTAAACTCACCAGGGGAATAATTATTTGTACCTCTAACAACACTTTCAAAACAAAATAAATAATAAAACCTTTTCGTGATGCTTTTCTTTAAGCCGTTTTAGAGTTTCTAGGAACTTTTAGTTGCTGAGTTCATACTCCATTTTTCACTGGGGGTATAAATATGTGCATGATGTGACAAACAGGGCCGTTTGTCTAAGCCACTGGCAGTCAGGAGGGAGAAAAGGGAGCTAAAGATCAGTTTCAGAACAGGTGGAACGTTACCAAGTCTCCGAAACAATTAAGACACAATCTAGATCCCAACTGGGAGACATTAACAGAGAAAACCATTTTCCATTCTACCATCACAAACATAAAGATGCTAAAGACCGCTTTGAGCTCTCAGCTTTTCCTCTCCAGGTGGCTCTGACGGGAAACAATGGATGAATGTGAGCAAAAGCCCCGCAGGGCGTAGAGAGCTGAAGAGGAAAGTGTCAGAGATGATTTGTGGAGATCGTGTTAAGAGGAATGGTCAGAAGTCCCTCAGTGTGCATCTTCCAGCCTTATGAAATGTTACAGGAGAGGATGAAATGTATCGGCAGAAAGCAGAATAAACTAAAATAAAAGGGGAAAAAAAATCCTTCAGAGTTTAACTTTAACTGACCCGAGACACATCCATTGTTTCCAGTTCAGTCTCATATTTGACATTCTGAATATGCGGCGTGTTTTTCCTGACCTTTTTGAGAACTAAAATCTGTTTTCATTTCATTCCTAGATCTCATCTGGCTGCACTTTCTTTGAACTATCAAATTTGTTTACACGATTTTTATGTTTACTTTGAGTTTATGACAGAAAAAAATGCTGATAAAGCACTTGGTTTCCTTTCTAAAAAGTAACATATAAAGATATTTTAATTTAATTTCTAAAAATTTAATTATATTTCGTCACTGTGGACAGGGCATTCTATATAGAATTCAGACTTTAAAGGGTAAAACCTTCTTTCCATCTTATTCTGTGGGATGCAAACAAAAATATTTTTGCATAACTATTTACAGTGAAATTAGATGAACAATGTTCATTCAACAATGTAAAAAAACCTGTTAAAATGTTTTAATGTTTCTTTCCCTCAACTATTGAATGAATGCACTAAAATTAATTTTCTATTTCTTTATCTCTCAGATTTACCACAGCTATAAAATATTCATCTATTTTTTGTTTTAAAAACATTCAGGGGTGTGGAGTGATAGTTAATTGTTAATAGTGGGGCCTATTAGATCTTAATTGATATGTATGACAGGCTCAGCAAACAGAAGGAGGCAAGCGATGAGTTTAACTGCCAGCTACTGGATTTTGGACGTTTTTTCCTGGCAGCACAACAGGAACCCTTCTGCTTATTGTTAATTGATGGATGAGACCCATTTACATGCGACAAACAATGAAAAACAGCTGTGAAGGCACAAATAAGAGAGCTGGCAGCTTAATGAATTCATATAGTGAGAATGACCTCCGTGTTTCTGATTTATGTCCGTGTCCTGACTTTGAGAACAACTTGGATACTCACCTCCGGGTGGTTCAGGGTGAAGGGAGGAGGGAGACTCTGGGAAAAGGCTTCGCCGTCCCTGGCCAGCCGGCAGCAGACCGCACGTGTCAGGTGACCATGGCTGTACAGATAGCCTGTCATGACGGAAGACATAAATCTGTCAGAGTGGGCGTAACCTGATTTACTGCTAAACCTTACAAATAGTTGTCTGAGATGGTGACAATTGTCGTCCAGCAGCATGATTTACCCAGGGTGATGGACTTTAAGTAGATAGGATGCAAGAAATGAGAGAGTAGTGCCCCCTGTAGGCCCAGCACGTTCCAGCGCATAATCTTATCACTGCAGCTCATGGTGCGCAGCCTTTCACCGTGCTGGATGCCGTCCCAGGTGGGGACAATGGCACTCGACTCCACTGGGATGGTCCCCTCACCTGCACACAACGAGAGAGAAGCTGCGTCTCTTCCAAACAAACCAGAAGCAGGACGTGACATGAATAAAATGTCTTAAGAGTAGATATGAAAGGACTATAGCTGTTTTTGTGATGTAAAATATGAGACCTGGATACATTTTTCCACCTTTGACAAATGACCTGTACAGCTTAAGTCAAACACAAACTGAATCGTCTAGGGGTAAAACAAAGAGCAAAGAGCTCGGCTAACGTGGCAGCATAAATTTAAACGCTCCCTGAGTTCAGAATAATCCAAAACAAACTTGAACCGCTCTAGAAGGTTTTCCTGACATTTACTTTGTTGCACCTCTGAGAAAATGCTGTGATCTGGAAAGAGCCTCTTAAGCATCAAAGGGATTTTAATGTCAAAAATTGTCAGTCAGGAGAAAGGAATAAGGGAATTTCTAAAGCATAATATATAACACCGAACAAACTTAATACGGTCATGAAGAGGAAAACATACATTGCCAATTATATTGCCAGGAGCTGGACATCCAACCAAAACCAATGGAAAAACTGCATGCAACGGTATCCCACAACAATGTAGAAGACTTCTTTGAAACAAAAACAGCCAAGCAAGGCTAAATTCAGCAAAGGTATATGGGAAATGTGGTAAAACATTTTGGCCATGATTCCAAAAAAAGCATGTTTGGCACAAAAACAACACTGTTCATCTGAAAAACAGGCACAAGTGAATCATGGTAGTGAAAGAATCGAGCTTCATGGCCGATTTTCTCCAGCTAGAGCGGGAGCCTGCAGTAAACATGAAACGAATCATGAAAAGTTTTAAAAACCAACTGAAGGTGCAAACCTTCAGTATTGTGCTTGGAAGCTGAAAATGGGCTTCATCCTTCAGCAGAATATCTAATTTTAAAAAAATGGCTACATCAGAATAACACTGAATATTTGGAACGGACCAGTCCGAGGTGAGCTCTTATTGTGAGTGAAACCTGTAGAGTGATGAATACTGCAAAGCCAAGACATACCATAATAATAGAGGTCTACCCAAACAGGGAGTATTCAGGAATTAGTTCTATTGGACTCATTTTTGACACCACAAAAACCTGGTAAGTTAACTAGAGCAGACTTTTTCTGTCCACTGTAGCTTCCCACGTAGGCTGTGTCATTTTGTACTTTTGTCTCACCGTTCTCCACTTTAGTACGAAGCTTGCCCTGCTTTGCATTCTCAAAAAGCGGCTTGTGGCCCTCGATTTCATCTCCTGCCTCACTGCACGACTTATCGAACAGAGCTCCGTCCCCACAAGGTGCCGTGCTGTGCAGGAAAGGACAGAAAAAACAGTAACCAAAGTTATGAGGCATTCAGAATGAAACACAAATGTGCCACACTAAAAAGGCTTTGGAAGATGTCCCAACCTGATGTAGAGGTGAAAGGTAATGTCAGGTTTGATCTTGAGTTTGTTCTCCTCTGCGGGCTCAAAAATGCTGTCCTCTGCTCCATCGTAGTGCTTGAGCAGCTCGCTGTACAGAAACCTGAGAAGAAAGGAGATGGCAGGTTACATCTCAAAATAAAGTCACGCAGGCCGGTTCTGGGAGAGGAGAGCGTATTTTTAGAAATGAGGGAGAAACGTCAATGAAGAAGCGTGGTATCAATTTCTACCGAATAAATCCTCTCCTGGAGATGATTTCAGCATGGCAGTCATTTACTGTCTCCCCTTTGAGGCTCAGCTCCTCCCCTTTAACGCAACGATTTCCTGAGAAAGAGAAAAAAAAACAAAACAAAAGAAAACATTCAGTGTCAACCAACACGACAACCAAACGCCTCTCAGTTCTTCTGTGACCCGGTTCTGTTTTATTTGTTACACTAAATACCTCTAAGCAAAGAATAAATAGGCAAAAATGCAGGGACAACATTTTGTTTACATCCAACCCGACGACTATTATGGGTCAGGGATTTACCAGTTCCGAGGCTGACGACAGTTCCCAGTCCCTCCCCTCTTCTCATGACGATGGTGGCCAGAATCTTGCGTCCCAGAAGGCTGTGCTGGATGCGGGTGGTCAGGGCGTTGAACCGCTGGTGGCTCAACATGGCTATCTGGTCGTGCAAAGTGCTGCCACTTACTGGTAGCTGGAAAGAAAGAAGGAAACTCAGTTATTTAAACTGCAGGTTTTTCTACATGCGATTAATTTCTTGTGTATTGAAGACACACACACAACCCATTAACCTATAGGAACCATCAACACACAAAACCATTAACACACACAACCATTAACCTACTTTAGACAATTATTTTCAGGTTATTTACACATCTTTGCTTCTCCTGTGCAGAAATCTGTGAATATGATTCATTCACTTTCAGTGCAGACAAAGAGAATACGATTAGGTAGGCTTAAAAAACAGAAGATGCAGCCTTTACTTGAACAAGCCACATCAGAAAATCTATTTACAGTACGTCAACAGGTATTACATCACATTTGGTAACCGGTCTGCTGTTTGGTCATTTCTAGTGGTTCCATGTGGAGCTGTAACCACATTCATATGGCAAGGTTGTGCAATTAACAGCAAGTCGTTTATTTTTGCAGATTATGAGGTTTCTGAAGGTAACTAAGCAGCACACTATTCATCATTAATGAAGGAAAACAAGATTGATCCTAGTCTCACTTAAAGTGTCACAGTTGTCTCCAGTGATGACTAATCCTTTGCATCCTTCTGATGTTAACTGGGTTATCGGTACATGCGATAGCCAAAGAAATAACTCCAGAACCAGGATTCTGAGTCATCAAAACTATTAGCCTCAATTTGTACCTTCAACCCTAATTACACTATAACGTCTTTGTTTCTGGAACAACACTGGTGAAAGTCACTGATTGTATTCTCAGGGCCTCAGATGATGGACGTGTCTGCACCTGTCCTGTTGGATCATCTCAGCACCACTTTTTATAAAGTCAGTCAAAGCATTAAGCTGCAAAGGGGACGACAGGATTTACTTTTCCACCACACTATACATTTTTTTATTTTACATTTGGCCTGAGGTGTAATCATGGGTGGGAATGTATTGCTTGGGAGTTTCCAATGTGTTTATGACAACGAGCTTCAGTATAAACCTGTGGAGGAGCACAAGGTCCAGTGTTTGGATAAATTCTCTTTATAAAGTAAAATTATTGCGTGTGTTTAAAGTTGAATTACTAAAGTGATTAAACTCATTCACATTTATCTATGAAGTGTATTTTTATATCAGAAGACAACACTGTACATTTTCATTCTTATAACAGTTTCCAAGTTGAACAATTATAAACTATCCATTAAGGAACAAATGAAAAGTTTAGCAAGTTATTCCCCACCCAGGTATTCTGGGTTAATATATTTAATTTTAAAAGAAAGAAGTCAAGTTCTGCACAACTTGCTTTTGTTTCTATAATATAACACATGATGCTTTACTCCCATGTTGGCTCAATATCAACTCCTGTGAATCTGGAGAATATTTTTTTTTACTTTTGGGCTCAATAATTTATGTGTCTTAATTGTAGATACCTCAGTTGGGATGAGCTCTCCGGTGCGTGCTGCCCTCTCAGCTTCTCCAATCAAAACCCTCAGCGCCGCATCTGCCGCTTCCTGCTTTCCCTGTTTCTTGTTGGAGGCACAAACTGGAGGAAACCACCGGCCGCCCAGCTTCGCCTGGTAAGTAAACCTGAGCAGGGAGTAGAGACAATGAGGAGAACCTTTCAAAGTTCTATTAAGAAATATGTATAACTAAACCTAGATGAGAGAAAAAAAAACCTACATTCTCTGACTGAATGTTTTTTTAAAGCTTTTAAAAATTGAAAACAAAAAACGTTTGCACTTACTTCGGATCATGTGGAGGTCCAGACTGGCTCACCAGGCGGATCTCCGCAGCAAAGCCCCGAGCTCTGGCGTATTCCAACAGACCTGACACGGCGTTGTTGTTCAGGTGATTGATGAGGTCTCCGACCCCTGCCTCATGGGCAGCTTGCAACTCACTCGCAGTTAGAGGAGGCAACGAAGGACAGATTGCTCTGAAAGCACCTCCGTCTCCTTCAAAGGATGGGCCGAGGGGCAATTGAGGCTGGAAGAAACCAGAGAGAAATGAGGGGCGAGGCAGAGGAGATGTGAAAGAGTCGGCAAGGGGAACAGATTTCACCGTATCCTTAATAAATATAGTTTATTACAGTGTTTGGTGCCTTATAAAGCAACTATACTGCTCAGAGTTTTTCATTGCACCATATAGAAATTTCAGTGTATTTGACTGTGATTTTATGCAACAGACTCAGAAGTAGAGCATTAAGGAAATGGCGCATGATTTTAAAGATCTGAGAAGTGTAGTGTGCATTTACATTACGTATACATGGTGTAGAAGCCACTACCTCTGCAACAACAGCCTCAAGGCATTTTTTTTAGTATGTCTCTATGAGGTATGCACATCTAGAGTATTAAGTTTTGCATCATTATTCCTTTAAAATACCGTGTGGAAAGTGTCCTATGAAAGATTCTCAGCTTTTCAAAGCGGCTGTGGTTACATGTTTAGGGATGTTGTCTTGCACAAAGGTGAACCTCAAAACCAGCTTGTGGCAAAATCTAATTGGTTTTCTCCCAGGACTTTTCTAGATTCAACCGGTTACCTTCCATCAGCTGTGACTACCTCCCACCATCAAGTTTCACCTTGTGAATGGAGTGTTCAAAAGGGACGACAAGATTTACTTTTCCACCACACCATGTTTTTTTTTTCCCATTTGGCCTGAGGCGAAATGTAAACATGGATTTCCAACTGATTTCCTCTTACTACTCTAGATTTTCACGAAGCACAACAATACATTTTCACATTGAAACTTTTTTCCACCAGAGTGGACGCTCTCCATAACTCTTGTTTGCTTCTACAAAACAGCCCATGTAGGTTTGCAGTTGTTAAATTCCCTGTTTTTATTTTCAGATGGCAGATTGAACAGTGGTGTACAGAACATTCAAAACTTGGAAACTGTTTTATAATCCCACCCTGATTTCAACTTTTCAGTAACTTTATGAGAATAATAATATGAGGTCTTCAACAGCCTGTATTTGTTACCTTGCTGACTTGCAGTTTTCCATCAGCCATTAACTCTTTAACCGCCTCTTCTGCTGCCAGCTGACGTGCTGCTTTCTTGCTTGGAGCTGAGGCCTCGCCAAACGTCGTGTCTCCAACTTTCACTCTAAACATGAACCTGGATACAGGACAGAAAGGATTAAAATTGGGTAATCAAAAACATACAAAACTCCTGTTTGCATCAAAGACTTAAAAAAATGAGTTAGACTCACGGTACCTCTACAGCTTATGATGCCTTGATTTTGTTATTTTTTTAAAGAAAAGACAGCAAGCAAAGAGGATGAAATGTGGTATTCCATCTCAGCTTAAAGGGATGGATTAAACAGAAAAGACAAGATGGATAAAGATGGCATTGTCTCCATCAGATGACTAACGTGTTACAAACTGCTTTTATGAGGCTAAAATGTGTGACTGCAGAGGAAGTTAACCTCCGGACTCAGCAGGAAGATCTGCTTCAAATAGAATGGAAGAAGAAAGAACCTTGGGTCATGTGGTGGGCCTGCCTGCCCGGTGTTGATGAATTCGATGGAGTTTCCACTGCGCTGGCTGTACTCCATCAGCACAGACACTGGATTCTTCCCACCGGGCAGAGACCGGGACAGCGGCTGTCGAGGTCCTTCCCCTGGTACTTCGACGTTGTTTGACCCGAAGGTTCCCGACATATTTTCAACTGAACCCTGGAAAAGAGACGGGGGGAGAAAGAACTTCAGACCCAATAAGTTAAGGACAGTTTTGAAAATATTTAGTATCCAGAACCCATAGATTTATACAGAAGAAATTATTTTAACAAAGTAAAAGAAAATCTCACGCTTGTGTCTGGAAGTATATCCAACATTTGGTCAACACTGGCAGCATTTGCCTCCTCCAGCGGACCTGGTCCTCCCTGAATCTCTCCGATAAGGATGCGCAGCGCGGCGGCTGCAGCATCCTTCTTAGCGACCTTCTTACTGGAAGCTTCTGCGATGGGAAACAGCTTCCCATTCAACATCACCTGCATGCGAAATCTAACCAGAGCAAAAAAAACAAAAGAAAAATAAAGAAAAGAAAATCACAAACACATTAGACACCCAGCTATTGACATACAGCACTTGAATGCTTTTCCAGACTGAAAGGATAATGTTTTTTAAAGATGCTTTCTCAAAGTTATAAGATTAGAATGATCACCTCAATCTGCTTCCATAGTAGTCTTATCTATAGCTTCCATAGATCCAAAAACAATAAGTTGCTGATGTTGGCTTCTGGCTTTTTAAACATGGTACTGCATCATTTCACAGTTCTGTTGGTTTGTGGAGTAACTTAGACTGGCTTTGTTTCAAAATCACAACTCTTTTATCTACCAAAACGGACGGGGATTTCATAATAAAACTAGTTTAAAAGTGCACAATTTTTCTGACTGACCTTTTAAAATTTTGTTAGTGAAATACTGAAATAGAGCAGACTGGGTGTATAGTTTGGTATTTTAAAAACAGCCAGTTTCATAAAAATATGAATGCACCCTTTTTGAATGTGCATTTAGTGAGTGAGTCAAGAACAAAAAGACTTGTGGGTAAAATGTAAAAAAATAAAAAAAAATGAAAGGAATGGGTGTGACTTATTGTTATTTTCTCCATAAGTAAACTTAAAAAAGAGGAGGGGAAAAAAGCCTGAAAAGTATAAACATTGTTCTTTATTTTTCATTCCAGACTATGTAAAAACCCTGAATGTACGATTAACTGAAGACACTGGCTCCTATGATGAATAACAATTAAGTTATTTTCATTCTTGGCTGCACTTCTTAGAGCCAGGCTTTCCCTCCAGATTTTAAGAGGTACTTCAAAGAGATAAACAAACATAGGTGCAAACACAAAGCTAAAATGATGGATCTCACATTGCTCCTGGTAATAACGAGCATCAATAAAGACCTTATTTTTCCAACTCTAACTCAGGCATATCCAAGTAAATAATGGATTATTCTTGCAGAAGGCAACATGATCACTTAAAAGGCCGACTGACTAACCTGGGGTCATGAGAGGGTCCTGACTGGTCCAGGAGCTGGAACTCGCAATTTTGGCCCAGATACTGGGCATACTCCATTAGGCCGCTGACAGGGTTCTTCAGCCTCACTTCCTGTAATTTGGCCCACAGATTTTGAGGAGGTGGTGCAGCCACCGACACAGCGACGGTTCCCACAGCACCGCCCTGCTGTTCTGCCATCTTCTTTGCATCGGTCTCTCGCCGGATTGCATTGAGGTACTCTGGGATTTCATCATCAGCCCACAGTTGCTCACCAGGAGCTTTGTTCTCACTCAACGATACAGGTAGCTATGGAAATGAGGAACAGAGAGTTTGGTTTTAGTTTATCAATTTAGTAAAAATTAACTAAAATCTACTACTAGGCGAAATTAAACAGCTATGACATAACTTGAAACTTATTTTAAGAGGGAAATGCAATGTTTTGCCTCTCTAATTTTCCACAGGATCAACTTATCAGCATTTGTTCCAAATCAAAACTCCAAAAGAGATCTTAACCTTTCAACAGAACCGCACTATAGAAACTCTGGAATATTCCTGGAAAGTAAAAATATAACAATATTAAAAAGGATGAATCTTGTTGTACCTCAATACTTTGACTTTGCTCTGGCAGCAAATCCTCCAACAGTGGCAAAGGCTCCAATCCTGGTATAGGAGGTAAGGTCGATAGGAAATTGGCGCTTGCAGTATCCTCCTCTTTAAAGATATTCATTCCCAAATGACTCCAAAAACGGAGCCACTCTTCGCAATTTTTAGGCTCCTTTCCATCCTCTCTTTGCGGTGTGCAGAAAGCATCCATTTTGGAGGAGTGACATCGCTATCCCTATTGACTTCACCTTGCTTCTCCAAAGCGTAGAGGGTGGGGTTGATCTGCTTGGCATTTTTAAGACCCAGATTTTTGGCTATGACGAGAGCAGTTGCCTCTCCTACATCTAGAAGAAATTGTAAAACCTGCTCTTTGCTGTTTGCCATGATGGGACAAGTAGCCTCTTGATGGGTGGAGCTGGTTGTGTTTGGACGATCTTTTTCGTTCCGACTTTTTGCCGCTGACTGGGCTTTATCAGAGTCAAAAGACTCTGAAGACGAGCTGCAAGAAGAATTTGATTCTGTATTAGAGTCCTCTTCTTTGACCTGCCCCTTGTTTTCTTTTTCTGGGTCAGCCTCTGTTTCAGCTGTTTGTGGATGTTCTGGACCAAAACACAGATAGGAAGCTGGACTTTTGATGTCAGAGACGTAATCTCCTTCCACCCTATACAAACTCCACAGAGGAGGTAGGACGTCTTGCTTATAAGCTCTGTGTGACCGCTCCAAAGAGTAGAGAGCCTTGTTTACTGTCTTTTTGGGTAAATTGATTCTTTTAGCTAATACTTTAGCAGAGATCCTCTCACCTGACTTCAAAGCAGCCAAAGCTCTGTGCACCTGCTCCTGTATGTCTGGCGTAAAGGTGATATTAACTCTTTCGAACCTCGACTCTGTCGAGCTGCTGGGGAAAGGATATCTGTCAAACCTCTCTCTACCTCGGCTAGACTGATCTTGTTGAAGAGACAGATTCTGAAAACGGTCACAGAGAGACTCTGTCTGAGGCCAACATTGTCTGTTGGATGACTGATTATAGCTGGTTCTGCCTTGAAACTGGTTTTGATTTTGTAATCGAGGGCCCAGGGTCCCTCCAGTTGCTCTTGGACCTGAAGAGTATCGAAAAATCTGGTTTGGGCTGTAGCCCCCTCGACCTCTAGCACTCCTGCCTGGGTTTGAATGTCTACTATAGCCTGATGGTGCCTGGTATGGAGAACTGGGTGTCCTGCTGAACGGTGCGCCCCCGCCTCGTTGGCTGGATCTAAACTGTGGCGCCTCGGTGCTCTGTCCTCTTAGAAACTCTGCTTGTTTGCAAAGGAAGGAATTTGGAGCTGGTCTGCCACCCTGATCTTGGTTATGTATGTAGTCAGAAGCAGCAGCCAATCTAATGTGGTTTGGTACAGGGGGAGCAGATGGGTGCAGAGGAGGTGGCGGCTCAGGGGCCCCTCCAGGATGGTTGTAGTAATTTAGGTTTTGGATCAGATCGGGGTTGTCTCCATGAAAAAATTGGGCCTGAACTGGCCTGTAGTAGTTCTCCTTGGCCTGTAGGTGTGGAGGTGGGCGTCTGTTGAAATGTTCTTTGTAAGGCCCTCCTCTACCTCTGCTCATAGCGCAGGGGTTGAGCTAAAAAAGGGGGTCAGGAGCAGCTCTCTGTTCAGCTTAAGGATCACACCAAGCACTTGGATTCCAACAGAAATCACAGAAGATGGAGCCTTGGCTCAGAATGGACACACGCTGGAAGAGAAAAAACAAAGTCAGAACAGACATAATAAGTAGAAAGGTCAAAAGAAACCATCACATCAGTGAGCAACCCTTCAGCCTGCTTAAGTGTCCTTGGACAAGTCGGACAACCTATACTCCAAGGACGCCACTGCTGTCCTGAAATGCAGCACACCAGAGTGGATAATCTGAGAAGGTTTAAACATAAGACAGTTGAAAAATATATACAGAGATTAATCTGTACTGCATTTATTTTCATATATCACAGAAAGTCAGCAAAGAGACTGCAGAAGGAAATGTCATCATTCTGTGTCACGCTGAAAGGTAATCCCGAGGTGAAAGCGAATGGTTTAATAATTCAAAACTGCTTGTAGCAGCTTTTTATTATTGCTAGCATTATAAACTAATGCTGTGGCTTGAAATCTGTAATGGAGAGTCAAAAAAACATAAGAGATAATCCAGCAACGTTTCATTTTCTGTACAGACACTTTATTCCTCTGCCTCGAAGCAAACACCGGGGATTATGATCTGAATTTCAAATTACACGGTTCGGATTTTTATAAATATCGATTCCGCGTCCGGTGTCATACCCGACAACACTCAATGATGTCTGCATCAGCCAGCGACAACAAGAGGACACCCAATACTGAGTCAGGCTTCATCGCCAGTGGTGTGGTCAGCACCGAGCCGAACAGGCCCATAATAATGGAGCACAATGCAGTGCTGGTTCATCAGAGTAACAAGCAGCGACAAGGGGAGGGGGGGGGGGGCAGCCTGGGAGCCAAACATGGGCTGGAGCTGACTCACTTTGATCCTGATGCAAGGCAACATGTGACAGCCAAAAATACAACTATGTATTTTTCAGACAGAACATGTCTCTATGCTTAGAGCCAGGCCAGATTTGTGAACAAAGAGTGATGAATCAACATCTGCATAGTCTCCATGCCGCTTGGCTGTAGAAGCACAGCAGTCTATTGGTCAAGGCCTCTCACTATTAGTTACATGTGATTATGAATCTCACCTTCAGACGATCAGAGGAAGAAGGTGAAAAAGACAGTTTGGTCACGTTTAGGCTTGCTGGTTTAGACGTCTTCCAATGCTCAAGTTATTAAAACTGTTTGACAAAAAATAAATAAATTACAATACTAAGGTTGCACACAAGCAAAATAAGCGCGGAACAGATAAAACAATAAAATCTTGGCGCTATAGTTTAAATGAAGAGTGAAACGCGCTGGATCATCTCAGAGTTAGATCAGTGAAGTCCTCAGCCTTCCAAAGCTCGCTTATAAATACTGCATGGATGACGGGAATGTTGCACCATGCGCTCTTGAGCTGCTATACGCACAACACGAGGAGAAATTAGAAAAAGAAAGGAACGGGGGTCAACGCGGGAGAAAGCCAAGTTTCGTTTTCTCTTCTTGGTAAAAGTTAGGTTTCTGTTGCGGGTCATGTGACCACGCCGGTTTCCCCCCCACGGATATGAGCACTGCGCACTCTCAGAGCGAGGCAGAGGACAGAAAATTAAACCTTAAGGGGAAATTATCGACTCTGATCATCAAGAAGCGTGTTCTAAATGACATATTTCATATTCCGACTGCCATCCCCAGGCGTTTTGCCCCACCCAGATCTTTTGATTTCCCGAAAGGTCGTGCGGCAAACAACAGAAAATGCGAGCTTAAATTTCAAACGCGCATCGGAGCACGGGCCTTTTATTTTGAAAATCCAGGTGTCGGTTCGGTCTGGAGAGGTCAGTAGCACAGAGAGCGCCGGGTCCATTTCTAACTGCACGTCTAATTTTATTACACGTTTTATACAATTACAATAAAAATTTGCATCATCTGTTTATTTATCCTTGTAGATGGATTTTGTCACGAGTGATAGAAACAGTGAGCCATAATAAACCCTTACGTATAAATAGATTTTACATTTTTAAAAAATAATGCATCACATTTCTGTATATTTCGGTTCTGATCCATGTTTGGATCAATCTGTCGTCCTAAGATGGAGCAGCTGCCCTGATCAGACTTGTCGTTCCCATTTGTGAACAAATCATTTCCTATCTATGTATCTAAAAAACATTGCATGTTAGGGTAGCTTTTGTTGTAGATAAGTACTAATTTGTGTAAGTTAGTAGTCAAATACTATTTAGTTCATGTGAAATTCAAAAACTCTCCCTCTCTTTCCCTGTTCAATGACATGAACCTTGACTGATTGTGACTCCTGATCAAACCAACCAAAAACTGAGCCACTAATTGATGATAGACATTAACTGAAGGTCGTTAACAGATTTATTTGCAGTAGATCATGAGTAAAAAAAAAAAATCATTTTAAATTATCAAAATTGCAAAGAGGTTAAATGACTAGCACGTCATGAAAACACTCTGAATGAAAGTGAGACATCCAGGCAGCAGGACAGGTTGCCACTTCAGCATTTGTCTACAGCTGAGACAGATGATAGTGTCTAAGATATTAGAGGAAGCAAAAATGCAATCCAAATTGCTTTATTTATAATAAAAAAAATCTGGCGATGTAGTCAAAGACATTTCAGCTTGTAGTCTGCTAATGCTCACAAGCCAAAGTGAGTTTTGACTGCAAATTATCTGATATTTTTATTACTTCAAGAGTTGCTGGAGTCTTCACCTAGACAAGTGTTTCTCAAGCCCAGTCCTCAGGGACCGCTGCCCTCCATTTTTAAGATGTGTCTCTGCTCCAGAGCAACTTATTCAAATGATTGCATAACCTCGTCTGCATGCCATCAAAAGCTGCACAAGTCTGTTAATCAAGTACTTATTCAAGTCAGATGTGTGGCGGGAAACACGCAAAACATTATGATTAATGAAATGTTTGATAAATTAGAGAATGGAATGGGTTGTTCATTATTTGCTGATGATGGAGCAATTTGGAAGAGAGGTACGAACTTGAAATTTATAGTTAAGAAATTACAAGAAGCAATATATAAGTATAGAAGAGTGGTCATATAATTGGGGTTTTAAAATTTCAATAGATAAAACAAAGACTTTATTTTTCACTAGGAAGAAAGTATCTAATGATCTAAAATTGTTTTTGGGTTTGTGGATGGATGAAAAACTCACTTGGAGTAGTTATATGCAAAAAGTAGTGGATAAATGTAAGAGAGTTTTAAATGTTATGAGGTGGGAAGAGAGTGGGGCGCTGAGAGGAAAGCGTTGAAAACAATATATACGGGTTTAATTAGATCAGTATTAGATTATGGTAGCCTGGCCTTTGGATCAGCATCAGAAACACTTCTTAAAAAATTAGATATGATTTAGTATCAAGCCTAGAGGTTGTGTACAGGAGCCATCAGAACAACTCCAAGTTCAGCTTTGTTAGTTGAAATGGGGGAATTACCACTGTACCATAGAAGATCACAATTATCTTATTGGAGTTATTTAAAGGGTCATTATGAAAACCATCCATGTCAAGAAATTTTAAAACCTAGTTGGGAAAAAGGGAAAAAGACTTTAAAATCCTTTGGGTGGGAGATGGAAAGTGATGTGAAAGATTTTGATATATCATCTATAAATATGAGTCAAACAGTTCCTCTATCACTGGTCCATCCATCTCTTTTTCAGGAAATCACTGTGGACTTACCATTGTTGGAGAAGAGGAAAAAAGGAACATTTTCAGAATCTACTCAGTGCAGTCATATATAGAAAATAAATACTTTGATTATGTTCAAGTGTATACAGATGAATCTAAAAATTTAAGTAGCAATAATGGGGTGTCGTTTATCCATGAATTAATATTAAAAAATGTAAGAATTTCTGATGGTGTCTCAGTGTTTACAGGGGAAATGATGGGAATTATTTTGGCTTTAGGTTGGATTGAAGAGGTTCGTCCTTTAAGAAGTTTCATTTGTTCTGATTCAAGCTCATCGTTATATTCAATTAAAAATAATCAGTCTAATAGTAGACTGGACCTTCTATTGGAGATTCAGTTAATACTTTATAGAATTCAGGCCATGGGATTAATTGTCAATTTTGCATGGGTTCCATCTCATGTAGGAATAAAAGGAAATGAGTTGGCAGACACATTTGCAAAACAAGCTTCAAAAAACAGTTACATTGAGATTCTGATTCCATTTAGTAAAGAGGAAATAAAATCTATTATAAAACAAAAGGTTAAGGAAAGATGGCAGAAGCAGTGTGAAGAAGAAAGAACTGGTAGATGGCTTTATAGTATTCAAAGGAAAGTTGGTGCAATGAGGGGAACAGGAAGAAGTAAGAAAGAAGAAAACATTATATCCAGGTTACATTTTGGTCATACAGGTTTAAACAGTACACTATTTAAAATGGGGAAACACCCAACAGGTAATTGTGATTTTTGTTTTCAAGAAGATACAGTAGAACATGTCTTGTTGTACAAAGTACTCTGAGGAGAGGAGGAGATTAGAATATAGACTTCTAAATAATAAGTTACAGTTAAAAAGACCAGATATTTATTCCTCTTCATCTGAATATTTACGTTATTTAATAAAATTTCTGAAGGAAACTAAGCTTAGAATAAAATAAATCCTTTTAGGAAACTAAAAGGATTTATTTTATTTTTTTTTTAGTTGCGTTCTGATCCACACTCCATACCAGTAGGTGGCGGTAATGCACACCATTAAGTTGCTTGCCAACTGCCATTAAAACAAAAAGAAGAAGAAACACGTATGCAGGGCAACAAGGCCTAAAAAGAGGGTTTGTGGATTGCCATATCCTCAGCAAAGCTCTGAGGTTAGTCTTCTGTAGTTTCTAATTAATCAAAAGGTTTGCTGTATCATACCACAAACAGCCTTTGATAAAATGTAACACAAGTGTAAAATAATTGTGTCCAAGTTTGACCTGTACATGTAATACAAGTTTCAAACAGTTTTCTTTATGGGATCCATAAATGCAATCATTTTTATTAGGTTAGGACAGTGGTGCCCAAAGTCGGTCCTGGAGGGCCGACATCCTGCATGGTTTAGTTCTGTCCCTGGTTTAACCACCTGGATAAAATGATGGCTTGTTATAAGGTCTAAGAAAAACATTGACAAGGTGAAAAGGTTGTTTCTACCACTAGGGAGAAAACTAACATGTGCAGGATGAGGACCGACTTTGGACGCCCCTGGGTTTGGACAAAGCTTACACTCTAGGGGTCATGGATTAGCAACGTGGCTGCGTCAAAGACAGTCATTACACTTAAAGGCCTGTTTCAGTTTTGAGAACTTATGATTGTAATGATCAAGAAGCATAATTCATTGGGGTATGTCACAGCAATTTTAGAATAAGTAAACAAAAGAAGAGACGAAATGTGGGGTAACTGACTTGGGACCAGTGTAACTTGATGTAAATAAACAGCTTTTTACACATGGAAGCTGTAAAATATCTGGATAAACTAACTTACAATCAACGTGTGCCGATTTATTAGTCACTAACAGTTTTATTCAAATGCACTGAATGAATATTCTTATCGGGCAGCAGAAATTAAAATCTAACTTTAATTGTAGTTTGCATGACTTTAAAACTGAATCAAATTCAAATCTGAAATTCAAACATCTCTAAAAAAATACACATTATATAACACACATGTTCCCTTTGATGTTTTCGTGTTGTACTAGACGCTTTTAAGCACCAAGTGTGCATAAAGTTTTCAGTTTAAAACCTGAAGGTCACACGCACCTGCCTTTAAAACCACCAAGACACAATAAGCCGTCTGAATAAGAAAGATTAATAGGTTTTAGGTTGTGGCAAAAGCTCGCAGCTGCTAAATGAACGTCGGTCCTTCTCCAAGCTAACGTTAGCCATGCTGCTAGCTCGGAATCCTGCACCATTTCCGTCCCCCCGCCTGCTGCCTGCTCTCTCTCTCTTAAATGTTTGGAAACCCCCCAAAGAGCGAAATACTTCTCAACAAGTCATTTGCAAACATAAACCATCTTTAAACAATTACCTGAGCTCGCCTCACTCCTCCCACTGCGGCTTGTTGTTTCAGTGAACTCCGTGACAAAAACAATCAAACAAGCGATGCGCCGAGATGCGATGCTCGGGTTTGCAACTGGAGCGAACAGTAACGCCGTCGCATGTGAGTGACGTAACGGTGCGGAGCAAGGTTCCAATAATTTTCTTCTGCGTCCTCAGCAGGCATCTCAGCCCCTCGAGATGCTCCAAGCAATATCAGAAGAACGTAATAATTAATAATAATAATAACTTTTGCGTAAGTATGATTATTTGAGCTGTCTTAGATTTTAGTGTGTGCAGGAAGCACACACTTTGTAAAAAAAAAAAATATGTATACAATTTGAGCCATTAAAACGCTTTGAGAGTAGCTTTTGAAAAGATTTAAAGTGAGACACCATAAATACAATTCTTGGGAATTACATATTAATTGATAACATCAACCACAACACGCATAAAACATGTAGTGAATCCCTTTGTTTGTTATAATCCAACATCCAAAGTGAAAAGCCACAGACAGAACAGGGGCATATTTTGTATGCAGCAAAGGAAGTCTGTTGTCCAAGTAAGAAGACTCCTTTTGATGGTTTATTAATCCACTGAGGCAACCCAGAATAACAATACATTCTCACTGCTTTCTGGTACTGCTACTACTCTGGGTCGAATTTAAGTCCAGCCTGGTGTATGCCAGTCCTTCACCTGCTTACATACTTTTAAAAATATTGAATAATGTATTTTTACATATAAAATCAGTATAGAAAGTGTATTTATACTTTTTGAAAATCTTTTTTTTTCACATATTAAAATCAATGTGAAATTTATACTGATTTCTACATTAAAATAAAATAATTGACCAGTTCAAGACACATGCACTATCCTGCATCCATGATAATCTTTAAAAAATGAGAGAAAATTGCCGGTATGTGTTTATCAAACTGATATAATTACTGCCAAATACAACATGAATGTTACAATTATCAGTTACTTACAAATCCTTACATCAACATTTGCGTCACTTCTTCATGGATCCCAGCTTTCTCCAAAATCTTGGGAAATGAAGGTAAAGTACCTAATCATTTAGACTTTCCTGCGTCACGAGTACCACCATTGTGATGAACATGGTATATTTTTTAACATTTAATTGATTTGCTGAATTCTCCCTTTTATACTTTTATTTAACACAGAGAGATAGCTTTTTTTAGGTGCGTCGTGAAATTTAAAGTGCTCTTCTAGATTTGTCATAGAATTCAAAAAGAAGGTCGAAGATTCAGCGGAAAAGAAGAACTTCAACTATTTTACAGACTGTACTTCCTGCCTTATCCAGTAGGGGTCAGTGTTGTGTTCTGAATGTAGTGATGTCAGTTTACTCTTTTTCAAAAATGATTTTAATTAATTACCACTCACTACTCGCAATTACTGGTTCCTGCAGTAAATTTAAAGCACTGGAACACACTCAAAATACCATATATCTAAATGTATTTAAGAAGCTGTTAAGTGAAAACAGAAATTCATTATCTGATGGAAAATAAACTGATCTGGATGGTTACTTAAAAAAAGTTAAGCAGTCTAGGAGACCAAAGGCTTCACGATTGAGGATCATTGGCATTCAGTTGCAGATACACTAACTGCCATGAAGTCTGCACAAATGAAAGCTCATGGAAGCACAAAGGACGAGTTTGACCACAGGCTAAGGTTTGCCCATCTTTGAATCTGATCGACTCCCACACAGCATCTCTCTCTTTACTGGAGTGTTCATTTCACTGCATGTCTCACCCACTCTGTGTCTGCTGCTCCCTCTTCCTCTTCTCCTCATTTCTTTTCTTCCTCTGTCACTGCTGACAGTACTACTAATCTCTGCCTATTTTCAGCAGGCTTTCTTTTCCCCACAGATGCCCATTTTTACACTAGTTTACCATTTTTTCCCCTCCATCTCTATTTCTCCCTCTGCAAGTCTTCCTGTGCCCATAGTGAGGAATGCAGCATGAGGCAAGCGGTGGCTTTTTGGCTGTTGATACTTGCGACTCTGCTCCGAGGTGAGTGACTTCGACGGATGCTTTTGAGCGGGACTGTGCTTGAGCAAGAGTAAGTGGGTCTTTAGAATGTAAATTTTGTACATTCCTTTATTTGCACGTGAAAAAAATTTATTCTCTGCAAGTTAGAAACAAAGTGCAGAAAAGAAAAATTGATTTATTTTCATGATGAACCTGCTACACTATTATATGTTATCATCTCCACTGCAGTTCACAAGATAACACCCTCCTGGGGGCTTTATATATATATATATATATATATATATATATATATATATATATATATATATAATATTATATATATATATATATATATATATATATATATATATATATATATATATATATATAATATAACATTATATTATTTAATATTTTAAAGTATATGTTATATATTAACATATAATTATAAAGTTTTATATATATAACATTATAATATATAAATTATATATATATATATATATATATATATAATATATAACATTTATATATATATATGGTTTATATATATATGGTTATATATATATATAGGTTATATATATATATATATATATATATATAATATATATATATATATATAATATATATATATATATATATATATATAATATATATATATATATATCTTTAAATTGGTGAATATACATACTGTTAAATATATTTCATATTTATTTACCAAAATATTGTTGTTGGTGCAACGATTTCATGACATCAGTATTTACTACATTGGTTTTTGTCCCAAGGTTTTACTGTCACATTATGGTATCAGCCCATACTTTAGTGGGAAAGATTCTGTTTTTTTTCTTTATTGCCCTCACATTTGCTACTTTTTTTTTTTTTTTGCATGTGATTCAACATGGAGTTTCTACAGTAATTTTACAGCATTGCTGCATTTTTTCCCATTTCTCATTGCCATTGGAATCCTTTGAACTAAAATGAACTTCTCTATATTGCCCTATACCTCAGTGAGGCTAATTAGTGTCATGTGTAAAATGCATCTTTACAAATAAAATGAAGGCTCAAAAAGAAAAAAAAGCACTCAAGCTGCTTTGCTGTCACACTTAAGCCATCTATGATCAACAAGGCATTGATGTTTGCATTTGCTGGAAGCTGGAACGAAGACAACATCCTCCTCAATCTGATTAAAATTCTTGTGTCTTGTGTTATACAACAAACATTTTTCGGGACGACTGATAGCCCTTAAGTCGCTTATTTAGTAGTCTATATGTTCTTAGCTTAATCTCCTTGTAAATCCAGCTGATCTGCAAAGGACTCAGAGGTTGGTTTGTGAACATTAGTGAAGAGGATGATGCATCATGAAGATTAAGGAACATAGAAAACAAGTCAGGGATAACGTTGTGGAAAAACTGAAAGGAGGATTGGACAATAACACACTAGCTTAAAACGTCAGAGCAATGCTGATTTCATGATCTGAAGTTCAAAATTGAACAGCACAACTTTGCAAAATTTGATTTGATTCTTGCATAAATTGAGAGGTGGGTGAAAGAGAACATTAACCAGAGAAGCAGCTAGAAGGAGGCAAATATTGACTCTGGAGGAGCTGCAGAGATCCACAGTTCAGGTGGGATAGATCTGTTGACAATTGTTGAAAATTTCGAAAATTTTTCCCCTTTCCCTTTTTCTGTTTTCACGTCTTACCTATTTTGAGTAGAACAGTAGAAGCATGACTAAATACTCTGATCAAATTAAATAGCAATGGATGAAGAATTACTTATTTAATAGGACTCGTTTGCAGTTCCAGTAATTGTGACATCAATGACAAATATTTCAGTCAAATTCGTTTCCAGCTGTTTTTTTTGTTGTTGGTATTTTTTAGTGTGAGGTTAACCAGTTTGAGGTTAACCACCACAACAAAGATCAATACATTTTAAGGCTTTTAGCGCATCATTACAAGGTGAGGTGATAAATGTGAAATGCACTGCAGATGTGAAAGGTAAAAGAAATGGTAATCATGGTAGTAAATTACCTAAAGAGGAACATTATGAACACCGAGAGACTATTAACCTGCATAAAGACGTTCCATCTGTGAAGTCAGAGTCATATTCAAGGTTCTGTTAGTGAATATAGATTTGACACCCCACAGTGAGAGAATTAATCATACACCGTTTCCAGGAGCTCTCCCACTGTGAAGTATGGCTACAGAACAGACATTGTACAACTATTCCTTGCTCTCTGCAGTTGTTTTTAGCATATTTAGTGCACCTCTTACGCCCACCTTTAACACATTTCCCCCATATCAACTGGGATTACACAGCAGAGTATGAATCGCGAGTGATTTTAGGCTCTTAGCGTAGTTTTGTGGCAAAGAGAGAGAGAGAGAGAGAGAGAGAGAGAGAGAGAGAGAGAGAGAGAGCGCTTCCTAAGCCCTCATTGTTGTGAGTGCTGTGTGTGTCTGTCTGGGGTGTTTCAGTGTTTAATGGCCTCACTATTTCCTGAATAAAATAAAACTGACGTTTTTATGGCAGAGGGAAGACTCCGACTGGGTGCTTGTGATCAATCAAAGACGTAATTGATTAAGAAGAGCAGGACTATTTCTGTCTTCCTACTCGTTTTTTGTTTTTTTTTCCCTGCCTGGGCACACTCTCACATTTCTATTCTCTAACTTCCTTTTCCAGTGATTCTGTAGTGTTTTTTTTTCTCCTTCCTCCCCTTATTTTGCTAAATCCATCACTATAATTGCAGTACTTACCTTCTTTTGTCGATTTTCCTTTATTTTGTGAACTGACAGACATTTTTCTCCCCTCTGCCACCCCCACCCATCGCCGTCTGTCCAGGATCAGTGCAGGGTCCACACCAGCGTTATCTTCTCAAAGAACTGCTGAGGGACTACAACCCTATGGAGAGACCAGTGGCCAACGACTCCCAGGCCCTCACTGTTCACTTCTCCTTCACTCTAATACAGGTCATGGATGTGGTATGCCTCAGTTGTCCTAATTTCTATTGTTAATAGCTCAGAAAACCACGAGAAATCTAGAGGAAAAGTCAGAACTGTCTGCCAAAACATTTGATTTAATTTTACGTTGTACCTTTCAGGTGTTTGATCTGTTCATTTTTTAAAGAGTTTGTGTTGTTTTTGGTCGTATTCCATCCATTTTTATCCACATGCTTTATGCTTTACCTGAAAAACCTTCACACAAACCAGCCTAGCTAGACTGCTGGATAAATGTGCTCATAAAAGGTGTTTCCTTTAATTAACACCTGATTCATTTTTCAAATACTTGGACTTCTTCCAAGAATTCAAGCTTCTTGAGCTTTAATGCTCTTCTTGTGGATCATGCCATAGCATCTTAGTAGGGTATTAGCCCAGACTTTGAGTAGGCCACTTGAAAATCTTTATTTTGATATAATTGATCTGTTCAGAGCTGAGATTTCTGCCGCGCTTCAGATCATTGTCCTGCTAGATAATCCAAATGCTCTTCAGCTTGGCGATGTTTTCCATCATGATCTTCTGCCAGAAATGGTCTCTATGAGTGTGTTCTACTAGTTCTACTAGTGGAAATAAACAAACACACACACAAAAGAAAAATGGGGTTAAGAACAGTTCATTCATTATATAACCAATTAAGTTATACAATGTTTAAATTATATAATGAAATTATTATACTTTTATGTTAACAACTTTGTTAATAAATCTGCTTTCAAGGGAGTACAGGTCATAATTATGCAAAAAAATATATATAATAATTAGACTCCCAGTAATTAATACACCTTAAACAACAGAAGAATCCTGTTTTTATTTTTACTTGATATTAAAATTGTGTTTCAGAATCTGAAAAAAGCACACACACAAAAATCCAAAACAGAAGGAAAAATAAATCTGTAAAGGTGTGAAGACTTTTAGCTTAAAAGAGGTCGCGCTTTGTTGAGCCCAGAGGATTTTTCTCCTCATGGTTGGAGAACATTTCAAGTGCCTCTGGCATTTTCTCAACAAGCTGCCATGCGCCTCAGGGCAACCAACTGCTTTTCACTGGCCACCTTATGATGAAAGCCTGATTGGTGAAGTGTTGCTTTGATTAGTGCCCTCATGTAAAGTGTTCCCACCTTGCAGAGCTCTCTTTTGTAGTGGGAATTAGCTTGTGAGCTAGGCGTCAATGCAGAAGGTTTTTTTTATTTTTATCCTTGATTTCTAAGTAAGGCAGCTGTTGAGAAGAACATTTGGAGAAGACTATAGACTTCTTACAAATGCAGAATACTGAAAGAAATTGCCTGAACGCTTTAATGATGAAGACGTTTTTAGCTTGCTGCGTGAAGTTGTGACTTGGATGCAGTAACAAGTCATGGTTTAACCCTAACTGGACTACAGCGCATCAAAACTCAGCTGGAGGTGTCAAAGCAAAAGTTCCAAGATCTTCACAAGCTGAACTTTTCATACATCCATGTTGTGAATCTCAAACATTAAGTGAAGGAAAAAAAATCATGCTGAAATTGCTTTATTCACTTAGATGTAACAAAAAATTATTCAGATGGCATCTGGGTGAATGAGTACAAGAGATTCTTTGTTGTTTTGAATGTTTTCTTTTTATTCTTCCCTTTTTAAAATGCAAAGAATAAAGAAGAGCATATAAATAACCGACACTAGTGTATGCCGAAATCTAAATGCAAAGTATGGGCAAAACCAACAAATGCAACATTTTAAAGCAGTCTTAAACAAAAAGTAGAATAATTTATTTATTTATTTATTTATTTATTTATTTTCCAATTGCAAAGTCCTTTATTATCTTATCTGCTTTGTGTCCTGCAAGGATGAGAAGAGTCAGATCCTCACCACAAATGCCTGGCTGCAGATGGTGAGTATAATAGATAACATTAATAATGTGGTATCGATCTGTATTGCAGAAAGCTTTTTTGCAGGCTGCTGCCCATTGCAGTAGTATGCTCAGTGTCATCCCGGATGCTGTTTGGCTTTCATTATCATGATAATGGGTTGCTCACAAGGATGACAGCTTCTTTCTCCTTCCCTAAACATGGCCTTATGGAAGCTCAGCTTTTTACTTTATTCTTATAGCTCAAAATCCTAATATGGACCGTAAGACTTTATAAGCATGAGCTTAAATGAAGACAATGGCCCCAGTACAGAGTGTGAGCTGACAAGAAACATGTTTCCCTCATGGAAAAAAAGGACACAGTAAAAGCTATGCAGTATGTACATAATTTAGCAAAGTCCTTTCACTTGTTTATGTCATTTTGTGCTTGTGCCTCATAGCAGTGGTATGACCACTATCTCCAGTGGAACCAGTCAGAGTATCCTGGAGTCAAGAACCTCCGTTTTACCCCTGACCAGGTCTGGACCCCTGACATATTGCTCTACAACAGGTGTGGGACTCATGCATTCGCAAAAACCCATATAAGGCTCCTGCAGCTTAGAAATGTATGGAAATGTATTTTTATTGTCATGCAAATTAGAAAAAAAATATAATACTGAGCATGTTTGTTTCCCTTCTCAATACTTGATGCCTTGGTCCATTATCTTAAAGACAAACATCTAAACAAGACGAGAGATGTTTGGAGTTTGAATGGGATTGTTCCAATGTACAGGATCTTAATCAGATTCGAGTATGGACGTTGATTTAGCCACTCTGAAATCGTCCTTATTTGAAGACCTTGTCCTTTCTGGTATTAAAATTAGCTTGAAGTTTGTTTGTTTGTTTGTTTTTTCACATTGGACTTTTCACATTTGATTTATTTGTAATTTTTCTTAATTTTTTTTAAAGAATTTCTAATATCCAGAATGTCCCAAAAATGAACACGTCTAATTACTTGACTCTAAGAAAGGTTGCAGTTCAACCCAAATTCCTGCTGCTGCTTTGACCTTCGTCACCTTTCTGTCTTTTGTTTCAGCGCTCACGATAAGTTCGATGCCACGTTTAAGACCAACGTGCTGGTTAACTCAAGTGGCTTCTGTGAGTATCTGCCTCCAGGTAGGTCTGCACAGCCGGAGCCTCCGAATTTAACTTGTTCATTCATTCACAAAATACACTCATCCTGCAGAAAGTTAATTTAGAACAACGTCTGCTGCGTTCAGATAGTTTTAATTTCCTCCTTCTTCCGCATGACTGCCATGAGAGTTAATTATTAATCACATCCTCTCTGTGTCACATATGGGGGGCTGTTACTGCGCTGTAAATAAATTTTCCTTCTTGTCTCTGAATTTTAAGGGATATTTGTCAGCACGTGTAATGTGGACGTGAGATGGTTTCCATTTGACATCCAGCGCTGTGAGCTGAAGTTTGGCTCATGGACTTTTGATGGCTGGCTGCTGGACATCCAGATGAGGGAGGCGGATGTGTCGGGGTACATGCCCAACGGAGAGTGGGACCTTATGGGTACGACTGCATAGAAAACTGGGCTGGAACATAATACGTCTGCAAATATTCACAGATTAACTAAACCCGTCAGAATTCAGAGTGTCTTCCCACCATTTTTTTTTTTTTTTTACATTAATTACAAAAGGCAGCCGTTTTAAATCCTGCCTGCATTCTAATGAAAAATCTATATTCAGCCACATTTTTCGATCAATTCCGCTCCTGCGCCACATTCTTTTCTCTCGTGCCGCGCAAAACATTTTTTATTAGTTGCATCAGTCACGTTCTGCTGCAGAACAATAAAAAGCGGCGCCGCATCTTTTTACTCCCCTGTCTTGTCAGAGGTCCCCGGAGGTCGTAATGAGGTTTTCTACGACTGCTGTGCAGAGCCGTACCCAGACGTGACGTTTGTGGTGACGCTGCGGAGGAGAACCCTGTTCTACGCGCTCAACCTGCTCATCCCGTGCGTCCTCCTGTCCTCCATGACCCTGCTGGTCTTCCTGCTCCCCGCCAACTCGGGGGAGAAGATCAGCCTCGGTGAGATACCACAAGTGGAAAGAGGAGGTGGGATGGTGGTGTGGTGGAATGAAAAGGGACACACTGTGTGTGTGAGAGCATGGATTTAATATCTAATCTCTTCCTGTCTAGCTGTGCGTACCAGTGCCTTGTAAAATGTATTCAGATCCACGAGCTTTGTCACAGTAAACCCGTGAACTTAATATATTTTACTTGGATTTTATGTGAACAATGTAAAAGTAGTGCAGAAATGGTGAAGGTAAAAAAAGGCTTCTTTTTTTTTTTTTTTTTTTTTACAAATTTTAATGACTAAAATATTAAAAAGTCTGGTGTGCATTTATATTCCCTTAACTCCAAAATAAACACTCAGAAGTTAAGATAAAACTGAAAGCAAAATACAGTTTTGTTTGTAGATAATTCTGCATCAGATATTTTGAGACTATTTTCACTCCATACATGACCATCTAGCTGTAGCAGGTCGAGCAGGAAGAGGAGTTATTTCTAATTTTTTTTATGTTTGAAAAATCACAACACACTACTTTGTGTTGACTTAAGAATAAAAATCCCAAATAAATAATAATACTCGTGTTTTTGATTGCAACTTAATGTGAAAAACTTTGAGCTGTTTTAAAGAGTTTTTGTTCTAATCTTTCTCCAGTAACAATTAAATCAGAACTTTGAATGAACCAATGGAAGGAAAGTGGTGACAATGACAGGAAGGTTAAAAAGATGAACTGAGTATTAACCTTTCGAGTGCCAGGATAATTGAGGCAGAAAATCAAACATGTCATAAATATTTCACTGTGGTCCATTTCTGGACCTCCATAAAACTGAAAGGATGGTATTTTTCTCTCACTATGACTCCCTGGTGTCCTGTGTCTGCCTTCAGGCATCACCGTTCTGCTTTCTCTAACCGTCTTCATGCTGATGGTTGCAGAGATAATGCCCGCCACTTCCGACTCCGTGCCACTGATCGGTTAGTTGTTTCTCAGGGTTTTTATGCAAACCGGTGCATTGTATCTGGATGTTGTTGTTTTTTGTGTTTACTGACATGCATGTTCCAGGTCAGTACTTTGCCAGCACCATGGTGATTGTTGGTATGTCGGTGGTAGCCACGGTCATTGTCCTCCAGTTTCACCACCACAGTCTGAACAGTGGACAAATGCCACGTTGGGTGAGTTTTTCCACAACATCAGCTCATTAGACGGGTGACTCCAGTAACATAGAGGGGATTTCAAGTCAAAAGTTTGAATATTTTTGCAAGATTTTTGCTTGTTTAGTTGTTACTGCAGAAATAAGACAGTGCACTACCACTGCAAAGTCTGCTAAATCATCAGAAGGGCTATTTCCAGTAAACTCAGAGTTTAATTTGCCTCATCCTATAGGAGCAGTTTTCTCATAAAGGGCTTTTGCTCTTTCATTGACCTCGGCGGTTCCTGTTAACTGCAATTTCTTAATTACATTAAAAACTCTGAAAATGGCCACTTGAAAACACTTATTATCCTGGTATGATGGACATCAATTATGTTATTTTACTGTGCCAGCCTGGGCAACGGTTAAGAGGAACTCATAAATGCTGATGGATAAATACTGCTGATGTTGTATTTTGTAGGTTTTTAAAATCATGAGGCCTTCTTTGATGGAAATAGTGGACAAGTCAACTTCACATACGCAAAGTTGACTTCTACCCTGCTTTGTAATTTGCACTGGACAAACAGAAAAGTACAAAATGTTTCTTATTCAACAAGAGACATGGGCAGTTTTTATATGAATCCCTTTCTAACACATTAATGCAACATTAGAAAGAGGTTCAGAAAAGGAAATGTGTTAGTTATTTGTCAGTTGTGCCATGAAGAAGTTTGTTTTGCTTTTACACATAACGCACTACGGTGGGATACAGCATTTCTGTATGCTGAGGAGGTGTCTCTTGCTTACAGTGAATACTTTTTGCAGGACTGTACTACAATTTTCCCCCCCATCCAATTTTTGCATCTTAATTAGTTGTGGGGCAGCAAAAGGAGTCTCTCATTTATGCAGGAACTATAGATCATGCAAATTTAGGCCAATTGCAGTTGCTACAGGTTTTGAGTGTTTGAGTTCTTCTACTTGTCAATCACAAATGTATTCTGATTGTGTTCTGGTGTCATTGACCTTCAGGTGCACTTGGTTCTACTGCAGTGGGTTCCATGGTTTCTGCGCATGAAGCGACCAGGAGAGGGAGCAGAACCCACTCTCTCCAGCAGCCAAGCAGACTCTCACAGCAAGACTCTGTCCTCTCCGACGACCACCACCACCACCACCATCCCCATCCCAGCTCCTTCCATCCTGCCACAAAGTCTCGGTGCCCTGCAGGCGAGCTTGGCGCAGCTCAGCCACCCTCTGTCCCACCAACTTCCTCAACGCCCCCAGGTTAACATCCAGCCTACCCCTGGCTCCAATCCACCACCTCAGCCCAATGGTCATCTGCCTTACATGGGCTTTCAGACCTTCCAGACCACTGCTGAACTAGAACCTGTTCAGAGGTGCCGGACTACCAGCCACGGGCGGGCCAACAGAGGATCCAGTGGAGGAGGAGAAGGAGACGAAGGGGCAGCAGCAGCAGCAGGAGGAGGTGCAGTGGGAACGATTGGAGATATGCCAATACATCAGCACCTCCAGTCTTCAAAGTTTGTGAGCCCCCCACTGGAAACTCTAGTATCTCCAGACCCTGAGCACACAGGCGCAGCCGCTGGACCCTGCGGCTTAGATCCTGGGGGTGGGAGATCAACTGCCCTGCAGAGCCACAGCGGGATGATTCGATCTGTTGCTGTGGACAACCAGCTGCAGGCTCTTCTGACGGAGGTGCAGTTCTTAGTGGAACGCGTTCGCGAGCAGGACCGTCAGCTGAGTTTAGCAGAGCAGTGGCAGTTCGCTGCTGCCGTCATCGACCGCCTGTGCCTGGTCGGATTCAGCGTTTTCAACATCATCTGCACAATCGCCATCCTCATGGCTGCTCCTAACTTTGGGATAGCTCTGTCAAAAGACTTCCTCTGAGAGATAAGGAAGCAAGTCTGAGAAAGAGGGTGGTGCGACGAGACGCTGATGGAAGCACAATTTTGATTTTAAAAGCGGGGAAAGGACTATTCTCAGTGACTCAGAAACTGTAGAGTTAATTTTCTTATGGGACATAAATAGAACTCATTCTGTAGCATATTTGAAAAATAATCAAATCTGACTTTAATTAAACTTGTGTAAACACTAGCATTTGTAAGATGATGCCCAGGTGAGAGCAGTACAGGGTTACATTTATACTTGTTTGTCTTCATTCCAGCTCTAAATTGTGACATTTTGAAGTTATGCAGTTGGTTTGCCTGCTTCCACTGGGCTTTGCACTTTCTGAAGGTTTTGGTTTAATCTCTATGCCGAGGCCTGCCAACAGCAGCTCTTACTCATTAAGCTAACTGGCTGAACATGGCCATCAGCCACCCATCAGTTAAAGCCAATGCTACATGTGCTAATGAACAGCAAAGCTTTGATCCATCAGGGTGGGAAACCTGGATAACCTGTGTCAAACTGTATAGATTGAGGAATGTTTTCCTTGCATCTGGGATAATGAAGAAATAAACATATATCCACTGCCTTAATGACTCTTAAGACAATGTTTCAAATATAGGCGCTGAACTCATCCATATTTTGTTGCCACTCTGTTATAGCGCTGTCCTAGAGTCACTGACCACGTACAGAGAGGCATAGAAAAACATGGAAACATGTAGCTTTTCTATGAAAATAAAAGGCAAAGCGCTCAACTGCAGTGGTATCTACACATGCTCACTTTACACAACTCTGTTGGTGAAAAAAATGCATGTTGATGCTTGTTGAAATATATTGTATATTTTCCAGGAACGTATTTTAGTAATGAAAGTGTCTTGATGTCTCTTGCGAGTAGAAACTAGCTGCATAAATTGTTCAGGTGCGTTTTTGAGCAGTTCTTCCATAGCGTTAGCTTCATAACTCAGAGCTTATGGGGATCCCTTCGAATCACTCCGATTTTCAATTGAGTTTAATTCAAGTTATTGATTGGGTCATTCTTTCAGTTTTAGTTTCATTCTCTGAGACAAATTGATGGTTTTGTTGGTTGTGTGTTTGGGATTTCCCAACTGGTAAAGTATCTATTTAATATTATCTGACTTTCTTATTAATAATGTCCTGTTCAATTAAATTTTTTGTCATTAAAAGCATCTTTTAGTACCATAGGTTGAAAACAGTCCCACGCTGTGATTTCATCACCTAACTTTAGAGTTGCTATGGTGTTTTTGAGGGCCACTCTTCCTCCAAATTTAGAATACCAGATTTTATCTGACCAGACTACAATTTCCCAGTACTTCAAAGACTTATCCAAATATTCTACAGCAAACAAAAATGCTTCAGAAAGCTTTTTCTTCAACAGTGGAGTCTTGCACTGAGTGGACATACAGGGCAATGCAGTTAGGTGGATTACTTATCTCTCTGAAGTTCTCTGTGACTGATTTTTGATTGTTGGACAGCTCTGCTGATCATTGTTTTTGACTCTGATTAAATTCTATTATTTCCACTTTCAGGTTCATGGTTGCTCTGCTCATTGGAACATTCAGATGTTCAGACTTATGTACGCTTCGATTGCTATTTGTTTGCTCTGCAACTAAGTGAATTTGCTTTGCAACTAAGTGAAGGGACTAAGAGAGAGCCTTTCTCTCAACAAAACATAACTTTTGTGCAATAACTGGGTGATGATGACTTTTGAAACCTATAACAGACACTCAATTAAAAATACAAAAGTTAAGATTCAGTAGTTCTGTTAGGAGCAGGGTTGCTTTCCAAATACTGACATATCTCAGCTTGTTTCTTGGCATTCTGTGGTGTTCTGCTGTTCATTTTCTCCACGTTTTTAACACCTACTCCCTGTTTCACTCTATTTTTTTTATACACAATCTAATTTATGGCAGTTTTGCGTGGGTAACCTCAGTTGTTAATGACTTATGGTGAGAACAGATCTATGAAAATCACTGATATGTTCAGTGGGTGTTTTCACATAAGCTAGCAATCTGAATGACTGACCCACTTGTGCATCCATAAATGGCCATCCATAAATCTTGGTCAAAAGTTTGGTGTCTGAATGCCAAGAAGAGAGGATTGTGATGTTGGCTGCTAGAAAAACGCTCTCTGGCACTATTTTCCCACAACCTTTTACATAAATATGAGAGTATAAGCAGACGTGGGCAAACATCTTTTCATAAGCTGTTCTTCTAATACCACAAAGTATAAGTGTTGTCTACATTTTTTTTCTATACAAAGAAGTGAAAAATGAGACTACTCTCTGCACTCTGGGTGTGCAATTACAATCTGTTGAAAGCAGGTCCTCTAGTCTAAAGGGGTCTGTAGTGCTAATTAAATTATTAAATCAAAGTTCATATTTGAATCAATACATAATACATTAAGAATTAAAACCTGTGATATGGCCTTGACTCAATTATTTAACATTAAAAAAGTTCATATGTTAAAAAGCTTTGCAGTGTACATATAAAGTTTTATCAAAACAACAAATAAAAGTTCATAAAATTACCATATTGATTTATTGTTGGGATGTGTTTTGGTGCTTTCTTAGCTTAAAACGTAATCTAAAAGAAGGAAGGGAATGTGACCAATTTAAGTTTGTGTTATTGCTTTTGGTTTGTGAATGATAAAAGCCTGCTTATAACAAATGGGCAACATTTGCCCACAGTTACCAAATACAATCTGGCCACAGCTCTGTATTTACTGAAATATCATCCAGTCAAGACGCCCAGAAACTCTGGGTTTGGTTCCATTTTTCAGGATACGTATCAGATTGTATGAATCCTTGCAGTTATTAATGTGAATGTACAGGGAAGAGGAGATGAGACTAGAACACGTTTTTGCATTACTTTTGTTGGTTTCGGTGCAGGAGTTTAATTTTTGCGGAGCAACAAGCAAACAGATGTTTCCTCTAAAATGTTCAGTGTGCTGCTATGGAAGGTGTTGTTTATTCTCTTCATTAATGTGATTCAGCACCTGCCACTAGTACTGGCGTGCCGGGAAAAGATGTGTGCAAAAGCCTTAAAATAAAATAGAGTCATGAAGACTTGGTGAAGCAAATCTTTGCTGCAGTGATGTCAGTAGACAAACTTTGGTTGTCTCCCAGTCTTATTTTTTTCACAGTTTTTGGTTGTTTCCGACTTGATAGTTGTGGATCCGTAGGTATGGGTCAGTTTCCTGAAGATCAACATGTCTACAGCCTACTTATGTTAATTGTTTACTTGTCTTTTTCATTTTAAAGAGTAGTAAAGACTAACATTTGTAACATCATGCACCTTAAGAAAACAGGAAGTGATAGATGGCCTGTTGAACTTTCAAGATAATAAAGTTAGCAGGAAGTGTATAACAAACAAAGCCATGGCTTTAATGGTATTTATTTTATTTTCAGTAGTACAAATGAGTGTGGCACTGTCAAGTTTATTTGTGTAACACATTTCAGCAACTAGACATTTCAAAGTGTTTTTCACCTGAAAAACATAATTAACTGATTATGAAACACTATAGTCGGTTCTATTTAGTCAAATATTATTGTCAAAATAATCAAGGAACTCAAATATGTTGATCAATCTCTCTGTTACTATTAGTCACAGGCAACTGTAAACAGGTAGGTTTTTAGCCTTGATTAAAGTAACTCTGTTTCGGATGTTTTGCAGTTTTCTGGAAGTTTGTTTCCAATTAGTGGAGCATAGAAGCTGAATGCTGAGATTTTTTTCTCCTAAAAATAAAAAAAAAAACATGAATTTTTTTTTTGAATGGAACCAGTAAGGCATTTTCTAATGTATGATAACAATAGATTAAATATCTAATAAAGGTTTCAGTTTAGCTTAAGATAAATGCTAATAATCATTAGCTTAGTCTATCATTTGAAATCTCTCTTCCTCGAGACTCTGGGTGGTAATTTTCTGACCCAAATATGATATAAAGATCGAAATATTTCACTCAATGGTAGAATATTCATAGAATAGAATATTTTATGGATAGAAAAAGAATATTTTATAAATATTCTATTCACACAATATATGAATTTCTCGTTCTGAAATGGGAGATTTTGTTTTACTATTTATATTTGTGAGCTGTACCTGTAGAGCATATTTAAATGGCTCAGAGAAAAGTTTGGCCACAAATCAATTTAAGCTGTCGATCCCGTTTGACAGCCTGAGCAGTTTTGGCACAGGGACAGTGCGTGCATTTAAAAAAAACTGGTAGATATTTCTTCCTAATCACACGTAAACACCTCGTGGTGCTGGTCTATCACAGAAGATTGCTGGGAAATGCATTGAAGTTTGCAGGTTTAATCTGATAAACCGTGAAAAAGTTTGGAAAAGATTATTACTTTGGTAAAATGCTCAGACACGGCGCAGAAGTATTCAAAACAGATATTTCAAAAGCTCCGTCTCCTCAAGTTTCACTTTCTAACTTGGCTTCCCCCGGAGCAAAATGTTGAAAGAGGATGCAGAAACGGGACAGCGGTAGCGAGGGAGAAGAACATGAGCCGGAGAGGAAAGGAAGGATGGAGGAAATGAAGCGCAGCAATAAAGGAGAGGCAGAAGGAAGGAAGAGCTTTGCAGAGATGGACGGAGATGATGCAGAATGAAAGGAGAGAACGAGGTGACTTCATGGGTTGGTTGATAGAAACAGACGAGGGAGCAAAAAAATGTGCTGAGGGAGCAGGTTGGGACCAATAAAGTTTTTAACTGATTGGTCATTAATGAGAGAGAGAGAGAGGAGAGGAATGGTTGAAAAGAAAAGGAGTGACTCCGCCTTCCCTCCTCCCCTGTCTCCTTGTAGATGCTGCAGCTGCTAAACTGCGCTTAGACCAGCATTTAGGGGTGACTGGACATATATTCAGAACTGATAGAAGCTGTCTTTAACGAGATTTATGCAACGGATGCTGGCAAAAATTCCAGTTTTAAAATGATTGACCATGAAATGATGCAAACACCTTATGATAACAGAATTTGGCTAATTGACGTCTTGGCAGAGCCATATTCACACCTTTGACTTTGATTCCATTAATTTGACTTTAAACCTCTTCATTTCAAGCATGCGGTGTAAGAGACAGGGGGGGGTGGGCAACTCAGTGGCCTACTGAACCCATTTTTGTCTGCATACGACGAGTGCGACTGCTGAGAATTGCACCACAGCAGAGGTAATAAATTTTCAGAGGCTCTCCTCCTCCACAGACTCAGTCATCCACCTGCTCTGTGTCGACAGCTCATGCGGAGCTCTTTGTTCAGAGGGGAAGCGAGCCGAGTCGTGCAACACAGTCCGACAAGCAGGAGGGCGGGATGCACAACATCTGTCTTTGGTGTCAGCGGCCCGCTGCGATCTGTGGCTGCAGATGTCGCGCTCATTTGCACAAATAAAAAGCAGACGCTAAATCCCAGGGACGGTGTCAAGAGTGTGGGGGACCCGCTGCAGGCTCAATGCGGTAATCACTAAAAGTCCTGAAGCCGACTCCAGATTTCATGCACACAACCCGTTAACTCGCTGCTGTTGCTGCTGCTGTGCAGCCCTGTCAGTTGTGGTGCTGCTCCTGCTGAAGCTCATGCGGAGAGAATAAACGCAGGGAGAGAGTTTAAAAGTACACAACAAATGTTCTTTGTCAAAATCCTAATTAAGGAGCTCCAAAGCCAACAATCCAAGCCTGGGTACCTTCGGCAGTTCTGCATATGTCTTGACCTCCTATGTCACCAAGACCTTGAATAATTGATAGGAACGTTTCTTGCTTAGTTAGAACAGACTGTTTTGGCCAGGGTCTCCTCAGGCGCCACTTGTTCGGAAGTGACACAATGTAAATACACAGAATTGAATTCAAGCAACGTTGGATACTCCACCAAGCAATAATAAATTGAGGCACTGCGGTAATAACGAATCAGTTTTGTGGTTTAGCCACTTGTCAGTTTGGTTTTTCCTTCCATCTATTAGAGCAAGAGGCATTCAATTATCCATTTGCCACTACAGTAAACACGCAGGCTATCATAGTCAAAAGAAGGATGTCCTCGCAGCACTGTAGGGATTAATACCCCCTGGACACAATGCTCAAAATCTAGAGTTATTAATTCTTATTTAAATAGTTTTATGCATCATGCAAAGCAGTTAAATTTTAGAAACCCAAGTTGGCAGCAAACTCAAATCACCCATGTACTGTGAGGTACATGGGTCCTGTACTCTGAGGTACAGGACCCATGTTTGCCGATCGATATTCAGATCTTCAGGGATAATATCGCACACCAACAACCGTCAATAGCTATTAATTACCGGGTGCAGACACTTGATGCAGATCGATGTGGAACAACCGTTTTGCGGGCCTGTTGGGTAATTGTCTCCCAGATCTCATTAAAAGTCGGCAGGATTGGGAGAAATTGAGGAGGGGCAATGTGATGAAAGGAGAAGAGAAAACAAATGTGGGCACACAAAGTGGAGCGGAGAATCTGCATAAAATCAACTAACTCTGCACGGCAGGCGAAGACTGTGCATGACTTTGGGATTTTGGCAGTGCTTCTCTCCTGGCTCCAACCTACTGGTTTTCTCTCAAACTTCTGCGCAAAACAAAACAAAACAAAAAAAAAACATTTGCATCAATAAATCAGTTTATTTAAAAGAATATGTTACAATTTATTACAATAACTGATGCCTCTTTTTAAACTTAACATTTCAACATGTCAAAAGATTTGCAGGTTGACCTCCATACCTAATTATCTCAATTCAACTCTGCTGTAGTAAAATAAATAAAGTAACATTGTCTTGTACACAGAACAACAGAGAGCAGAGGATGTAGAGAGGACACACTTGAAGGTGTCAGACAATTGACTGTGTCAGACTCGGTTCAGCAAACAGACGAGAAGCCGACGAAATGTTTTTGGCCTTCGGGGCTGCACATTCAATCTTTCAATTGGAGGAGGCGCACTCTAAATTAAAGCCCCTGTACGAACCCACAGAGGTCTGCTTAAACTCATTAATCACCTAGGATGGCTTTTGTGAACAGCACCATCACTATAACAAACTAACTTTAAAAAAAAAAGCCACTGATGTGGATTGTACAAATGCTTGTAGATAACCGAAACAATTCTGATGTCCCGATCGGCTGATGGAGTCAGATTTGAGCAGATCATCAACTGCTTATTAGCATTTAACTTTAGGTAGAGGATTGAGAATTAGTTTCAACAACATAATCACCAACGACAGACGGAGCGGAAGTGGCAATACGAATTTAACCCCGATTGTTGATCAGTGACCTCTGTATTATAATACAATCCTCCTAATGACTGATTTAATCATATACAGCAACAAAGATGAATTGATCAGGGTTTTACTGATTACTACGGATTAGACCCACCATTTTTGATTGTTTAAAAATTATTATTTTAAAGACTATGACATATAAAATAGAATGTACTGCCGGTTATTTGGTAGAGGTAGTAGTTTGGAATCCAACAGAACATGAGGGAAAATAACAAGACAAAATGATCCCTACTCATTTATCGCAGCATTCAGGTCTAAGCTGTTGTGCTCATAGACTCCTAATGGCGGGACTCATATTTTTTCAGTATTTAACCTCCCAATCACTGATCAGATTACATTTGATCCCAATCTCGGGTCAACTGGTTCATCTTTCTTCAGTGCTATGCAAAAATTAAATCCATTAATCATCTCTATCGTTCAGTTTGATCAGCCAGGCTTTCTTTCTCGTAGTTCTCTAAAGTCTTTTCAATCAACAGTTTTCCAGACTTTCTAAAGGTTATTCAATGTTTTTCTTTGGATTTCGACTTCTTTTTTGTCATTTACAGGTTAGGTCTTGTACCAAATCATTGTGCAAAAGGGAAATGAGTAAAGTGGACAAGTAAAAGGCTTGGAAAAACAAAGTTTGAAAAAAGACAAACATGTACTACAACATCACAAAATAATGTTTTCTTTTGTTTAAATAGCGCAGAAAAAAATATCAAAAGACGTATCCTACGTCGGTCAATCATTTAGTGAACAACAACAAAAAAATACTATCAATAAAGGTGTTTTCCAAACAAATCTATGAAAAAAAAAATCTAGAGCTCACCTTTTACTACCTGGTCAATCATTAAGGTAGTATCTGTTCGTGAAACATCTAATGATTAGAGATGCATTGATCAGAATCTTTTGGTTGATCACCAGTTTTTGTAAAGATTTGAGTTGCAGACATTCTGGATGATTAAGCTCTTGCAATAACACGTAAGAACCGTGTTCAAAATGTCTCTTTAGAATTCCTGCCATGAATTGTTATTAAGTATTTACATAAGAAGCAACGAGTCAGTGTTAGAGCAGTGAGTAAAACTCAGGGTTGATTCATATTTTTAAAACATGGACAAAATGACTATGAGTTGATATTTTCTACTGTTTTAAGCATCACATGTCAGCCGTTAGCATGTGCAGCATTACTAAAGTGGAAGTCTCCCTGTTTATTCCTTATAAAATGTTGCTCTAGGAAGTTTCCAAAAGCCAGCAAGCATTTCCAAATCCAACGTGTAACATGCAAGACAGTGGTAGACGTCAAAGCTGAGTATCTTCATTATACTCATTCAGCCTTCCTGTTGTCTGTTTAAACTCTTACACTCTCTTGCAGCCTATGAAACATATAGCCAATTCGGTAACTTTTTCACTTGGTGATAATTTTCACATTTAAAGAGTAACCTGGTGGTAGCTGGATATGATTTGTTTAATTAAAAAAAAAGCTTAGATTTTTTTTAGCTTTTAACCTGAGCAATCACACTAAAACACACAAGATTCATGTCACATGCTCAGTTCAATGCATCTTCATTTAAAATGTTTACATAAGTCCTGTGTGAAAACGGTAAAAGACAGAAACAATCAGTGTGAAGATTTCTGGTTGCACATACTTATTTTGGGAAAATCTGATATTTTGCTAAAAAGTATCGAGTCTGGCAGTATAAATATTTGCTATACTTGCATTTCTTTTTCCATGGAGTAAACTACAAAAATTACATTCCACAGATTTTGAGAGTACTTCAGAACCCTGCATACGTTTCAATTTTTTATCTTTGGTATTCAATTAATTCAGTCACAGAAGGAGGGACAATACTTTACACGCTGTGAAATCAGTAGGCGTTTTATCTGAATTCTTCTGCTTGACCAACTAATAAATATCTGAATGGTTGGACACAAGGCTGAAAACTTACAAAAAAGCAGCCAACATTCAACGAAAATCTCTTAGGGAGTACCTAAGAGAATTACAATATCTCTAAAAGAAAAACAAAATCTGACTCATACATTGTAAAGAAATAAGTGATGATGAAAGACTTTCACAAAACTAATGCCAACTGACTGGAAACTTTTCAAATAAGATGAACACGTCAGAAGGATTTTTAGTTGCAATTAAAAGTCAATAAGATTAGATTAAAATACAATATAAACAGACCGACATTAGACTGGGGAGACAAAAGAGCAAATACCATCAGGGTCTTACAGAGTTTAACCCTCCCAACCTCCCCCTCAAAAAAAAAAAAAACATTCCAGTTTAGTTTTCAAATTCATATCTGTACTGGAGGATCACATTATTAGCTTTTACTTGACATCAAACTTCTTATTTCTATTATTAGATTTCAGCAATAAGATCAGTTGCAAGAAAGCCTTAACTGATGGAGCCTATTTGCCTTATTGTATAAAGATGAAAACATTTTCTTCTGATAAGAGACTGTCGCATCACTAAGCCCGACTTCTGCTGTGAACGGGTGGCTGACCAGTTCGGCAAAGTACCGTCCACAGAGATCAACACTGTGGTGTGGAAAAGCCGCTTGAATTTCAAGCCTAATATAAATCCTGTGGGAGGACAAAGTAATCACTGTGAACCAGGGAGCAGGAAAGAGCAGAAGGACCCCTGCTGCTTGTTCTAGGTAATGCACCCTGAATATCATGTTCTACAGCACCAAACCCTTAAAACATCTCGGCATGGATGGGTTCTCATAATACTGTAGGTACAGGTTCATCTAAATAAAAAAGAGTCTCCTCAGGATGTAATATGCATTTCTGTAATTCACTTGAAAGAGTGAAGACTCATTACACACAGTGTTACATCTTTCAAGCATTTATTTCAGTTAATTTTGATGATTGCGGCTTAGAACTACTAAAAAAAACCTAGAATTCTGTTTCTCAAAACATTTTTATTATATACTATAAGAAAAATAAACATGGAGTTTTCAAACACAGAAAGTCATGGCTTTAACACCAGTTGGGGAATCCGTTTATAATTCAGTCAGTCAAAATGTTCACATCCAGCCTGGGCGTATTCCAGTATTGAACCCATGTGTAATGTCTGAGGTTTCGATCTGCACACATTGAAGCTGCATGAATACAGTCTGATAAAGTGCAACGTTAGTGTAAATCCAAGTTGTGCGTCCCCAAAATTCAACCTAACAAATGCATTTGTTTGTCCTGCTACGTTCAGGCTCTTTGATTCTTTCTAGAGGCAAATTCAGAGCAAAATGTGTGACAATTGACAACATGTAACCTGATTTAACTGTAAGTTACATCCCAGGATCTCTGACTCTTCTCCACCAGATGTGGACATCAAGCACCCACAACGGGATAAGAATAGCAGATTATTCTCCGATTACTTTCAGTTGTCCTTGTTTTTGCACCGATTATTCACTTCAATAGTCTTCAAAAAAAAAAAGAAGAAGAAAAAGGTTTAAATCATTCTGCTTACAATCCACTTCTGACCAGGAAGAACATCTTGCATGAATCCTTCACTTTAGGTCTGCCAAAGCTTTAGTTTAACACATGTTCATAAAGTTCTGGCTCGTGAGTCATGTAGTTTCTTTTCATATATATTTTTTTTAATGCTTGTGTTTTCATGTTTTTCAGCAGATGGTTGTTGGTTAACATGTAGGGAGCAGCGTCCTGTGTCGTAGTTAATGGAGTGTAAATGATGACCGTGTAAGTTCTTGGCTGAGTGAGACTGGGTCAGGGTAAAACACTCAGCCGAGTCGGTGACAATGTTCTCCCCCCTACGTGCCCCCATCTCTTCTGTGCCTCAACAGCTGGAAAATATTCTGCAACACAAACATGGGTCAGGACCGAGTCTCGCCAGCTTGTGCGATGCAAAAATGCCTTCGCCGATTCAAAGCCTTACCTTTCCGCAAATACCGTCTTTACTGCAGTTCTTGTTGTCCTTGTCTGTGGCCTCCTCTTCTACCTGGAAGCACATGAGCGAGCCACGAGTGAAGGACACTAGAGCAAAGTCTGTAACCGAGGTAGTTACGAGTGGACTGTGGTTACCTCTTTCCTCCACTTCAGCTCGCAGAAGACTCTCTCGAAGCACTCGTGCATGTAGTTAAACTGGACGTCGTCCGTGGAAAGCAAACACAGACAGAGACAGATTCATGTGGAGGAGGCTTCAAAAGTTTTTGTGTCACATTTAAACAAACAATCGCTTCTGAGCAAACACAAAATGTTACCTGATTGCACGGCAGAAAGAAAATGGTTTTCAAACTTTTCAAAGAGTGTAGTACAGATTTGCATTGAGATATGAAACCACATTTCTTTGCAATGTCTTTGAAAGTCTTTTGTGGTATGTCTGTTTGTTTTGACAATTCCTCTTTGCCAAATAGTGCAAGTTACGTCTGATCGGATGTAACGTCTCTATGAAAAGCAACTAGTAAGCCTTGCTGCAGTCTTAATTGTATTTAGGTTTGAACTTTGACTGGGTCATTCCAACACCTGAATATTAATTGAAACCATTCAAGCTGTAGTTCTGGTTTTATGTTTAGGGTCATTGTTCTGCAGGAAGGTGAAGCTCGGAGTCTTCCATCGGATTTTCTTCCAGGATTTCCATGCACTTAGCTCATCATTTTATCCTTCATCATTTTAAAAAAGGTATCTCAGAAACGAGGGCATTTTTAAAAAAATCAACAAAAAAAACAAGCTTTCTGAAACTTACATAAGGAGTAAAAATCTTCACCCAGCGTGGCTTCTTCTCTCCCCGTGCATATTCAAAACAGAAAGCCATGCCCTCTTCGTCTGTGTCCCATCTCTGCATCTCCCCCCATTCGAAAGCAATAACCTGGTTCTGCAGCGACAAGGAGTCTTTATTTTGCTCGCCTTCAACACACAGGAAATAAATACACAGAAATAAAGGAACGTGAAGCTGCACTTACCTCAATAGTACCTTCTTCTGTACAGGCGTGCAGCTTAAAGTTGTATATACTGATGGCTGTGATCACATGGCCTTTGCGTCGGGAGTCACAGGAACAATGAGGGAATACGATCTCATTGTAGCCCTCGCAGCTCCGTAACAAACTCAAGTACTGAGAAGAAACACACGGCAAACAGAAGTAGTGAGATGGATAACATTTACAGACCTGCAGGCATTTAAGTACAAATGCCTGCAGGTGATTTCAGTGGAGACATAACGATGTTTTTAATCTGCTTAAGCTTTTAGATTACCTGCAAGCAATAACCATATTTTGCCTGCAGATAAACTAGTAGAGACAGAGGAGCTTTGAACTCCACTCTACCCAGTCTTGAAAGATCACACAACAGACCTACTGAAGGCCCAGAGATTTGCAGCAGAAGCCTTCTGATGCAGTTTCACCTCTGCAGAGCGTGACGGAGAACGGCAATCAGGAGAACAATGAAGCGAAACTGAGAAGTAAAACATTTTCTCCTTGTTTCACAACAGTTACATTCTCGAGCACAAATCAGAGAGTTCACACCTCAGCAGAATCCTGCAGGGAGATGAAAGTTTCTGTGCGAAAACCGTTGAAGTTAATTCTCCCCTTCCGACTTTGGGCTTGCTGCTGTGTCTCAGCCCTGCAGATCAGACTCTCACCTGCCAAATCTCTGCAATCACTGGGCCATAAACAAACACGCAGCTGAAGAATTTTTTAAATTCCTTTAATTACTGCCTTTACTCTAAGCTCCCAGTTGTAGTCAGTCAACACGTATCACTGGGGCAATTTTGTCTGGGACTCGTTCGAGACATTTTTAACACAATACCACCAGGGATGTTCTGCAAAAAGTGCAGACAGTTAGGGTAGCCTGAGTTTTTCTAAAGTTTTTCTTCACACATGTCCGTAACAGCAGGATATTTCCAGCAGAAGACGAGCTCTCACTTCTAGAGACGCAGATAAGAAAGTCCCAGAGTACCCGTCTCCAGAGTGCAAGAGGCAGAATGAACCTAGTTATGCCGTTTTGTTATTAATACCGCCTACTTCAGAAAATGTTCAGGGAGTGAAATACAACGTAGAGTAAGAAAAGTATGAATAACAAGGCAGTGAAGGGTGCAGTTTGAGCTCCTGCAACCTTTATTAGGTGAACATGGTTTTAACGTCGCTCACAGCGTTTTGATTAGCCACTTTTTGACATCACAGCTACATTTGCTACAGATGGCCTCAGCTTTCCCATAAACACACTGGGACATTAGAGGCACTGTACTGGTCTTATTTTTCTGTCCGCAGATTTTCTGTAGCCCTTTATAAATCTAGTCTTCTTCAGTTTTGTGGAGTCTTTCAAGGTTCTGCTCTTGGATTGGTTGTAGTTTCTGCTTCTTGTTATTCTAATTTTGAGAAACGGATTAGTTCAGAAGCAAACATTAGTTCAGAAGCAAACAAGTAAGAGCAAGGCTTTTTTTTATAATGTTGAAATAGCGATCCATGTTTTAATGGATGCATCAAAAATCAATTCATATCATGAAGCGGTTTTTTGTTTTGTCAGTCACAAATTTCAAAAACTGAAATACGATTTTATTACATTACACAGATTTATACATTTCAGGTGGTCTTTTTTTATAAGTGTTGGTGATTATAGCTTACAATTAGTGAAAACCCAAAATTCAGCTTCCCTAAAGAATTTGAATATCACACAAAATAAATAAATAAATAAATAAATAAATAAAAAAGGACATTTCATAAAAAGGGTTGTGGTCTAAGGAAGATTGATCACCTGACAGTTCTTCAGCAATACGTCACTGAACCTGAACACAGACCTGATCCAGACAAAATTCATAATAAATAAATGCATAATAAAATGTGATAGTGAAAGGTGCTGTTATCTTTTTCAGATAACAGCACCTGAAAAAGATGCTGTTATCTGTTAGTTAGTTCTAACAATTAGAACTAATTGTTATTAGTTCTAAGTGATCTGGAGCCTTTGCAACTGTGGCACAAACTACCTCTCCATATTAAGAGAGATTTCAACTCTTGCGGTTTTCAAATCTCATTTTATAACATGTCTGCATTTATCGGCTTTTAATTCAGGAGGAGAGAAGATAATGTCTATTTATATTGTATTTTTTAAGCTACTTACATCTTGTAGAGTTGTTATATCTTCACCTTTACATATTTTGTCTTTCATAGTTTATTGTGCAGCACATATTTTTAAATGCGTTTCCATCTTTTTGTAGTTCTCACACATGTCCACATTCAGCAATTTCTGTTTAAAGAAAACAAACTGCTTTTCCTGACACTATGCGAAGGTGACAGGACATGTCCTCATGAATTTTTAATGAAAATATGAATGAATCTTTTTGAAAATACTACCGGAAGTATCAAGAGGGTTTAAAAGTACTTCAGAACTGTTGAGCATGGGTAAATATGATGCAAGGGGAGCTGATGGTGAACGTTGTGCAGCATTTTTAGTTCCTACTTTACCAGATCATAAACAAGCTACCTACACAATCCAAATCTCTCAATGTAGAGAGACTAAACATTGAACTGTGATCAGTAATTATACAAAGATGTTTTGTGTGGTACTAACCATGGACATCTTCTTCTGCTCTGCCAGTTTTTGGAGCTGATAAGACTTCTGCTCAACTTTAACGAAACCTTTCTTCACATCATCTGCTGCCTGCAGAAGCGTCATACACACATGGTAATATTTAACAAAGAAAACTGAAAGAAAATACACCTAATGCAAACATGTATCGACCTGGTGAAAGAAGTAGCTGACAGCAAGTTGGTTGTCACTGAGCAAGATCTCTTCTTCTGTGGTGAAGAGCCACTTTCGCAGCGTGAGGCAGGTTCCTGGGACGGCTGAGGTATAGTTCTGTACATAAAGTTTGTGGGGGAACTCATTGGGCGCCAGTTTACGCACTGAGGAATAAAGTCCGATGACCGAAAGAGGGAAAAAAACAAAACCTGTTAGTACAAGGCACCAAAACCTGATTTTAATTAGAACTGTTGGAACACAGCAAGTGAAGAGTGGATGGTGACGGATGTGAAATAGGAACAAGGGCTGTTTACCACCGTGTTGCATCATCTGTTCTTTTAATGAAGCTGCTTTTGGAGCTCATGGGACTATATGCTGGCATTTGACACATGAAATGTTTTTGTTGTTTGTTTGTTTTTTGCTTGATTTAAGATTGCAGTTGCTCGTTTTTGTCATGTTTTTTGAGGAAAATATCTCCAGTCAGTCAAAGATCTAAACAAAACAAAATAACTTTTATTATTGATAAATAACTTCAAAGTCAAATATTGTGCGTTCTCCATCACTCAAGTTCACCTGAATTTTAAAGTACCAGTACAATAGGATTAATTAAACGCAATGAAGAACTAAATGTTCTACAGGCATTTCTAGAGGAGTCAGGTTTTAAATTACCGCGCAAAAACCATCTGCTGCTGACATGTTGTTCTGTTTTTAAGCAGAAACATGTTTGGATGAAAGCAGTGAGACAGCAATACTGATTAAATCATTGGGGCTGCTAAACTTTTTTCTCATTCACTAAACTGTAACAGGAGTTTCCTGGGAAAATTTGACTCTTGAATATTTGAGAATGGAGGTAAAAGTCCATGAGCGAGCTCTGACTCTACCGTTATATATAAAACTCCACAATATGTGGTCAACTGATTTCAGCCACTTTCAATCTGTGAAAACTCACCACTTACATTTCGAGTTTTGTAAATGGCAGAGAATTCAACTCAAGGTTTTTCAGATTTTTTTTTTAGTAGCAACATCCAGGGTTGATCACATTTTGGTGCAGTGAAAAACGTTTTTTTCAATGCATGCTTCATTCAGCACAGGTTTATGTTTTTATCGCAAGTACTTTTAACCGCCTTTTTGCTGAAATGTGCTATACAAATCCACTGGACTGGACATAAATCACTATTTGACATAAAAAAGAAAGATTGCATACTGTGTGCCTGACAGCAGCAAGTCTGAACTTTGCGATCTACATATTACATTAAACAAAACACTGCAGATTTATTTGCAGAAACAGACATCACATAACCATGCTGAGTACACTTTTTAGAGCTGCAGAAATATGTGTCTACTGTCCAGCAGAATTTTAGTCAATTGTTTTTCCGTTCTGAAATCTGAAACTGAAATCTGACTCGTTTTAAAGCAGTTCTGGAAGTGAAACCAGCCAGAGTGACTCTCCTTTCAAAGAGGGAGTTTTTCTCCTTTAAAATAAGCAGAAGTGGGAAAAAAACGCCATGGACATTTTAACATGCCAGTGCCAGGAAAGAAAGGCACGACTGCAGTTTGTTTGAGTCCTTACTCACCGAAGGTATGGTTGATGACCTCAAACAGAGCAAAGTAGCTAGCAGTTATACTGTCCATGCCAAGCTTCATGACCACGGCCTGGAAAAGGAAGAGCAGATGGAAAGGGTGTGTAACAAGGAGCAAGAACACATGGATGAACGCATGTGTGTGTTTACCTGATAAACCTGGTCTGTAGTGGAGTTTTTACGAACCCTAACGGTGAGGGTAGTATTATCTGGCATGGCTATTCTCAACTCCACGTCTGAAACACCGTTATAGTTCTGGGTTGAGAGAAGGAGACAGAAACTGTCACAAACAGGACCAGCGAATATTTGTTGGAACACAAGTTTTACCTTGCTTTATTCTTTTTACCTCGTCTGACTCAGACAAGAACTCCTGCATGATGTCGCTTTCTCCAATTACCCGTACTGAACAAACTGCAGATGAGAGGCGCAAACATCGAGAGTTAGGTTCTGTGTGAAAGTAAAGCATGATAGTACACTTTGATATAGACAGTGTCTCTGCTAGGCTTTCCCACACATTATGTTTTCAGGCTTGTTTTAGGAGGACAAAAAAAAAATGAAAAAAAGTTACATTTGCCCGCAGGACTTTTGGCGCTGGAAGATGAGCAACCAAGTAAGTAGTCATTATAAAAATATGCGACTCTGCCCGACATAAAAGAAAATTTCCAACCACAAGACATTAAACTCCCGACTGCTTCACAGCTGTGTGGAGGTGAGAATAAAACTTTTCTGGATGTAGAAAACACTGCGGAACTTGATCCGTCCTTCACCTTTCTCGAGGTATTCCTCCAGGCCTCGGCGCCGTGCATCCAGCTGCTGCTCAGAGAGTGAAAAAGGCCACTTCCCAGGAAGTTTGGGGAACGTAAAGTTGGCAAATTCCCTCTTAAGGTTTTGGTGTAAGATCACAAACTCCCGATAACGCTTGGAGCACAGCTGCCTACCCGCCATATACACATTATACACCTGGAAAGACAGGGAACCAAAAACAGGACATGTTAACATTCTAAAACATAAATTATTAAAACTTTAGTTATTGAAAACTGATCATGACTTTAAAAGTTTGAGTTCATTTACTCATCTGTAATTCCTTTATTCTAGTTAACAAATTTAATTCTAATCCATCAATAGAACGTGTGCAGTTCCTTGCGAAGGTAGATATGACCCTTTTAACTTTTTCACCTTCTGCTGTACAGGGCACACACTGCTCAGCTTGGAAGAGTGCAATGAAGAGTTTAATCACAAGCAGCGCCAGGAACAAACACGTTAAATTATGGAGCAGCATGGCCGTGAGTGAGCTCACAGACCTGTCAGCAGAACGGGCAGCACTGAGGACGAGAGTAACGGTGCAGCTCTGGTTCTGAGTTTCAGTATTGCAGGTGACAGTTCAAAACACCAGAACTACATGAGATGTTGTATAGTTTGGTGTGATGTGCATTTTATTTTTTGTATGGGATTTTTATTTTATTTTTTTAGTAAAGTTCACGAGTTGCTATTGGTTTGTATCTATTGACTGCATTACCTAATTTCTAAATGTTGCGCGTTTAAAAAAAATAAAGTATTAGAATATAGACATGTCTATATGTACGGCAAAATAATCAGGTGATCTAAATTTCTTTTCATCACATGTGGGTCAAGACAAAATTAAATATCTGGGATTGAGTCCATCAAAGCCAGAAAATCTAGGTTGAAAGGTCAAATCCCGGTGTTGACCTTTTTTGGACAGGCAGTGTTTTTTAGGGGGATTTTATGTGGTGAAGAGAAATCATTTATAAAACTTTTTAATTGTGGCCTGTGTACGTATTCCCCCCATCGATACTTTGCAGAACCACCATTTGTCCCTCCAAGCAAATTTGCACATTTAGAGATGGATAGTTTTGCTTATTCTTCCTTGCAAAATACTTCCAATGTCATCTGACAGATTCAAGAGCATAAATAAACATCGGTTTTCAAATCGTACAATAAATTAACTGGATTTTGATCTCGTTTTGTACCATTTTAACTGATGACTACATATTAATGTAAAGGATTCCAAACGTCTCTGGCTGCACGTTTAGATTTTCCACTTATCCACGAAGGCCAGACGAGACCGAGGGCCATTCATTTGTTTGCGAGGCTCTTGCACCTACCACAAACTTTTCCCCATTGAGTTCAGTGTGTTTGTAGCTCGGAATGGAGATCGGGACGGCCTGCTTGTCAGAGTAGTCGTAACAGGACAGGGCCGACACGTCGTCACCAGGATCCAGGCAGTCGGCTTCCTGCGGCGGGACGGACAGAACGGCCAGCACCAGCTCCTTCTCGCCAGCCCGGATCAGGTCCACCACCTGCTTGTGTGTGGCTCCCTCTACATTCACCCCGTTGCTGTCGGGAGAAGAACGGCATGTTGTCATTGGGGGAACTGGTGCTGCTGTGAGTGCTGCATCTTTCTAAAGATCTGAAGAGACATGCAAAATCAAGCTCAGACCAGTGGTTTCAGTTTCTCACTATTTGAGTCGACTCACGTCGCAAGTGGCAAGTGAACCACAAAATGAGTCCAGAATTAATAGTAGACTGAATGACAATAAGGTAAACAGGAGAAAGTTTCTTATTAAAATAAGAAAAAAAACGCATTGTTATCCTCTTCAGTAAGTCTTTGTTGTTTGCATTTAGTCCTCAAGTCGTAACCGCCCGTATCTGCTGTGGGTACAGCTGAGCAGGAGCAACACTGGGGCCTGCACACACTGGCAGTAATGTGTAAGAGGAGAGGCAGTTCTAATGACAGAGCCGCAGCAACTTCTCCTATAGTTAGGTTAGGACTGAGAGCAGCCACAGTGTCTCCTCTACAAGGTCTCAGCATCACCTACAGCTATTTCTGACCCTTTTAAAACCCGAGTCCAGGTTTTATAGACGGCCTGACAGTGAAGACGCCCTGAGAAACATTCACTGTATTTATTCAGCACTTTAAAAATTATCTTAGTGCAAAAGGTTGAGGTTATCTGAGCCATAACTTGCACAAATTAGCAAAACATGTGTTCTGAGCACTTTCTGAAAGTTTACAGAAGCAACTACTAAGAGTTATGAGCAAAATATGATCTCATTTATTACTTGTTGAACCAGGGTTTCTACACATTTCAGAAAGACTTTAAAATATAATTTAAATTTAAGACCAAGTAAATTACAAAAACAGAACTAAATATCTGACACCAACTCAGCCCTACATTGTTCTCTTTTAAATTTTTATTATTGTAAACTTTATGACACTTTTTTTTTGGTTACTAGCTAGCATGAGGAAGTCAAATATAACTTTGGAAACTTAAACTTTTAGTTCCTGCGTGTGACTGCTGTAATATATAGGTTACTGTAGTTCAATGCATTTTTAGAAGGCACTGAACCCAAATTTAAGCCAGCAAGCCAGTTTCAAAAGCAGAATTTCAAAAGCTGAATGTCTAGGAATAAACTACTTTATCTTCTTGTTTCCCCTCCGTCGAGGAGTCTGCAGGTTTTTCACTGCATGGTGACACTACCTCAGATATAATTATAGATCACAGAAAAATTTGCGTCCAAGAACAAAAAGTTGATGGAAGAAGAAATGATAAATGTAGATTTATCACATCTTTCAACATTTAAGATTACGGTCTAAAACTGAGATAAAACTCAATTTTAGGCCGTAATTGATAAAACTGAGATTGCTTTACGACTCCAACTACATGAAAGCAATTTATTCTAAGTTAAAAACTATACTTCACATATTACATAAGATCAGGAATTCGTTTTAATTGGTGAGATTGGAATTGGCTTTTTATTCTTTTATCGTCTCTGATTGATAATCAGCAGATTAAATAGTTTTTTTCCCCCTTTAATTATTCAAAAATTAAAACTAATTTTTTATCTCTAAGCAGATAAACCAGTAATGTTTACTCTGATGTACTTTATCAGAGTTTAATAAACCTAAGATAAAGTTTTTTTACCCCAACATCCTCTAGCAAGTCGGTCAATGTTATAATTGACATGCGACACGTCAGAGAAAACTGCAAATCAAATTGTGAATCACGTGACTGGGGCAGCTCGGATTCTTTAGGCAATGATAAATAAAACTGCATGACCATGTGATATATTTAATATTGTACTTTTATTACAAAATATTTCCAGATCTGTAAGTTTTTACCTCATTGTCATGACAACTGCTAATGTTCTGAAAGCAGGAAAAAACATGAATCTCCAAATTTTCAGATTGTATGCGACTGATAAGATCACATTGTGTTACTGAAAAAAAACAAAAACAGCCGCCTGGCTTGCTGTTCTCTATGATAGGACTTTCACAGGGAAGAGGAATTTTTTTTTAAAGAAAGTTGTAGATTATGAGAGAAGTATAAATACTTAACTATAAACTGTCAGGAAACTAAATGACAGCTACACACAGAAATATAATCGAGTAATGCTCCTCTAACAGCCCTAAAGCACATAGAAAAGCTACGACTAAATGAGCCTGATGAGATAAAACACGTATGGGAATGAGCAAGCAGAAGATTAATAGGACTGAACCGTATGCAAACATCTTCCAGGTGTGCTGGGAACAGCCTCCAACGACACAAAAATGCAGACTGAGCATTTTTTCACTGCTTTCCTTACTGCAGCTCTATGATGATATAATAAGCATCAGTGTGGCCTTTGCACTCACTCTGTCAGCACTTTTGATAGTGATGGAGCAAGCAGTAAAACGGACTTTGTGTGTCTCATCTGCATTTGTTTTGATTTAGAAAACAAATTAACAAATATGTTATTTATTAATTTGAGTAAACGGGATGCATGAAAATAACCAATCAAAAAAGTAAAAGGATCACAAAAAGAGTATAAAGAATATGATTGAAGCCTTTAGCGTAGCTTAGAGTGTTTTGCCTGCAAAGCAAATCCATTAAAAACAATAATATGGTAAGATTTTTAAGAAAATCTAAAGAAAATCTTCAAAATAAATAGTTCTGTACAAATATGCACATAACTTAGCATAAAGAGTTAAAGTTACAATAATTTCCTGAGGATTTGTGAGCAAGCTTGGCGCACACACGGTTTCGACAGGGAGGTTATGCACTGCACAGGAGCAAACTTTAAATCAAGGAGTGGAAGCTGCATGAGCTTCAGGGTACAGTGAGGGAGAACAATCAATAAGAAGCAATCAAACGCTGATGTTGACCTAAGTAACAGGCACACAGATGAGTTAGAAGGGTATGCCAGGATGTCTAATGGCAAATCAGACCGCATGCTTGCACACAGCAGTAATGGGGTCAACCCACTGCCAGGTTACAGCAGGCCACCCTTTCACAAAGCAGCGTGCAAAAACAGAAATAACCAATCAGACTGAGCACTTGTGAGAGGCAAGCCTATCACAGCTGAACTGTGAGCATTTCCTCTCTGCATCACCCTATGCCACACACACACAGAAACACTGAAGAGGCTTGGCTGATGCTGAGCTCTGTGATGTGTGCTCTTCTCCATAGCAACAGAGTCTAACATCAGCATGCATACAGGCCTTTGAGGATGCTGACTTCTATCCAAAAAGTAGCAGAAACCTCACTACTCTGAACTAAAAACAGAAACGTGTGCAGCCAATACTGCAACAGTGCTGGTACTTATTATTGTTTTATATATATATTTTTTTTTAATTAACTGGGAATCGCTTTGCATTCCATGTGTAGAAGGGACGAATCAAGGCATATCTGTCTGTGTGTGAGGGGAATTTCTAATGATTTCTGACGCACACAAACACTCCTTTCATTTGGGATTCTTCTTCTTGCATTCAAGAGCAGCCAGGTTGGTGGTGGAAAATGCTTAAATAGAGCTCATATTTTTTTTTTTTTTTTTTGCCCTAATCACAATGCAAAACATTTTTCACTTATGTAGAAACATGTTTCCACTTACACTTCCAGGATCCTATCCCCCTTCGAGATGCCGGCTCTGTCTGCGGCTCCCCCGGGGAGGACAGCGCTCACATGCTGCAGAGGAGCGTACAGCTCCCCGTTGATGCTCCGCAGCTGCCCGCCTTCGCTTACTTGCCCCCGAACGTTGAAGCCGTAGCCCGAGTCAGACTTGACTATCCGCACCAGCCTGGGGCCTGAAGAAACCGTGGTTGGCGTCTGCCAGCCGCCGCCGCCGCCGGTGTCTGGCGTGACGCTGCCGCTACCGGAGCCGTTACGGGAGGAAGGGCGAGGCAACGGAGGGACCGAGGAGCAAACTCCTTGTCCCTTTACGTCCGCCATCTTTCTACGCTCTGCGTATCATTCAGTCGAATTCCCCGAACGTTAAATTTCCTGCAAACATTAGCTGTAGTAGCCTGGCTAATCAGCTTGGCTAGCTAAATGACTGGTTATAAGCCGGAAAAGGACGAGTGATGCCGAGGATTGCCGAAACCAAAGACTGGGGAGCGTTCCATTTCGAAATCCTCTGTTTATCCCTGAGCTCGACAAAAAAAAAAGAAAAAGGAAATGCTTCCTGGAAGGAAGCAATTAAACCTTAGATTAAATCATAATGCTAATTAGAATTTAGGAAATATTTGAAGAAGTCAAATGACGTAAATACATGGAGACTATCCTTGCCTATAATTTTAAATTAACAAATACATTTTAGGTTGGACATTTCAAATTACACTGGAAAAAAAAGCAGCTCTGAAGTACCATGCTGAATTTTGACTAATTATGAAATGTCTATTTTTAATTATTGAAATTAACTTTTGGTTAATATTATTTCCAAGCCCATTATTTGGTAAATGAGATTTTACTTGCACCATTTTACCTCTGAAATTATCTTGTCATATCCATGGAGACGTAAGATTTCACTTTGTCGATGTTTAGATTGATGTATGCTACTTTATTTGTACCGTATTTGTTGTATTTGTGCTTTCACTGAGTTGCATTTTCAAGAAAGTCTTTAATTTCAATGTTTCAAAATAGTTGCAAATTTGTTTAATAAGATTAATAAATGCATTATTTATCAAATAAGTCAACTTTATTGCATAAAAAAGAAGATTTTCAACAATCTAACCAGATAGGTTTGACAAAAATGTGTCTAACACAAACTTTCTGTATGAGTTTGGACAGTTTTTCACTCATTTTGATTGCTTAACGTTTTTGTGTGCAAATTATTGAGCATATTGAAACTATACCCAAACTTAAAAACAAAACAAAAGATCATGTTTATAAACTTAATCCTGTAATATACATTGCAACTTCAAGGTAAAGATTTAACCAACCAGATGCTGTTTTTACTCTTCTAATAAATTAATCCATCTATAGTGACATGCAAATTATGAATATTCCGTGCAAGTTAAATTTAGATATGTCAAACTCTCACAAAATACATACTATTAATTATGCATTTGTATTTATTGCACAAAATAAATCTAAATCTTTGCGGCCAACATTTTCAGCATTTTGACATCTACAAATACAGAGCATGTATTGTAATCCAGTCACAAGGGGTAGCATTGTCGAAGATTGTTTTTCAGTGGAAATTTGAACTCTTTACTTTGCAGTCGTAAAGTAAAGAACTTTTACTTTACAGAACTTTCTACATTTTTCACAGAGCTTTCTACATTTGGACATTGCAGCCCATTTAATAGTAGCATATAATTCCCAGATGTCAAGCTACAGGGTCCGGTGTCCCGGAACCTGTACATGAATCTTAGCTCCAACACACGTGAGTCAACTGTTTCTTAGCAGGAATCTGTGGAACTTCACAGTAGAGTTTGACACTTTTACATTTTTTCTCTTGTGGCCCTTAATGTCATGTTAGAAACTAATCACTGGCTTTAATCCACTGGAGCTGCTTGCAATATTCTGATGTGTAAATATGTTTCATAAAGAAGTAGGTTAAAGCTTTTCAATCGCAGTATAAAAAAAAATCCAAAACACAAATACTTGAATTAATTCTAAATTATTTCTATCCAAAAACAATACACAACACAAAACAAAAATATGAGCAGGAAGTGTTTTCCTTGTTTTTTTTCCAAGTTGTATTATTTAGTACAGAAAATATTTTCTGTACTGAAAAATATTTACAAGGGGGCAGCATTGAAGAAGTCATGTGAAACATCTGAGAATCTTCCCCAACCTTTTAGTTTCCAACTCACATCTGCAAATATTTGCAAAAACTGTCCTCGTTTGACATGAAAGCTTTACAATAAATAAATAAAATAAAGTGCTTGTATGGCTACCTTTCCATTGTTTAAGTCTGGGGTCAGTCAGTCTCTCATTATGTTCTACAAAAAAAAAAACCCTTATTATGAAGCACTTTAAACAAGAACAATTGTATCATGAAACTATAATATTTACCATTTAGATGCAAGATCTCCAATTCTCATGTAAATGGTCTCCTGGTATTATTGTCCAAATAACCAGTCTTTGCTTTTTACATCGTCATCATTTCCTACAGCAAATCTCCATTTACTTTTGTATAATCCAGTTGAGATCTGACTAGTTTAAAATTGTGAGTCATGCGAGAAAGTATTTGTGGCAAATCATAGGATACAAATTAGCCACCCATAGCAATATTTTCGTCTCCAGTGCGTTCACCTTTTAACAGATCTGTCTTGTGGTCCCCACCCAGTTGTGCCATTCTGGGCAAAGAACCACATTGCCCATTTGTCTTGAGAGATTTATAAATCTAGCTATTTTCCCCCCAAATTTCTGATTTCATAACCTTCAGTGTAGCCAATTCAGAGCCCAATTCCCTGAAATCAGAACATGGTTGTGTTCCAGAGGTTTAGAAAAGGCAGTCATGGGCAGCCATTTCCTCTTTTCCCAGACATATAAACAGAAACTTGCTAGTTAAGGATTTACCTTGTTTTATGAGAATGAGTTATTTCAGGCTCATTCCCATGCCAGGCAGTGTTTGGTTTTTATCATTTCTACTTTGTTCAAAAATGGAAGAGACATTTAGGTGTGAAAAAGGTTTTATTTTCCTTGTTTTAATACATCACATTCACTTTAATTTGCTCAAGCTCTTTAGTTTTTTAAACCAGACGGTGTGATTGGACAAGCAGATTTCAGGCATTTTACTGGCATAAGAGCAAAGCAAGGGTGGCAACAAAAACGATGTATTCATTGAAATCAACTACACCATCACCATCCTCATCCAGCATCTTGAAAAAATTGTCCACTTCTTCCTTTTTGTCACCCTGTAGAAAGAAAGGCCGACTTTAGATAAACTTGAAGAATCCATGTTCTTTCCTGAAAAGCAATGCGTTTTTTGTACATACCCCTGCTCCAGGAAGCTCTTTTTTTAGCAAATCTGCAATTTCCTTCTTGGATAGGGTGGTCTTGTCACCATCTGTTCCAGCATACTCATCAAAAGTCTTCTTCAGAATTCCAATTGCGCCCAGTAGCTTAGACATGGTGACTGAAACGAAGGAGACATTGCTTAGGTGTTAGAGGTACATTTTCATATTTTAGAAATAGAAACAGCAAACTCTGGGCCAGTTTGCCCTCTACCCCTAAACATGGTCCTCAAGGCAAACTGCATGTTTTGAAGGCTTCCCTTTTAACACATCTGATTTAGCACAGTGTTAATTAAATGATTTGTGCAGAAGCAGGGAAACTTCTAAAAAACATACTGGACACTTTTGCCTTGGGGACCAGGCCTGAACAGTGCTTTATGGGCGTTGGCTGTTGCCTTGAAAAAAAAAAAAGCCACACCCACACAAGCTGCTTTATGTCTGAGTCAGAGCAAGAAAAGAATTACACTGGTCTACATAGCTCCCTTGTTTAGTGTGCCATGCTTCCTTCCTGCAGGGGCAGCATTGACCAAGCCACACAAGTATTTTTGTTTTAATCAGGGCACAAACTAATGGGTGGAACCGCAAACTCCACAAACTCTCCCCAGCAAATAATAAATAAAATACAAGTAATAATAAGCGTTGTTGCATTTTAACCCACGATTCAAGATGCCATTTCAAACAGTCCTTAACCAAATTTAAAATAAACTTCTCTCGTTGTGTGCCTATTTTACAAGTAAATTGTGCAGCTTTCTACTAATACATCACCTCAAAGGACGTGAGTTGCACACAACTCAAATATTAGAGACACACACGGAAGGCATACCAACGTGCGTAAGACCCCCCTCCCTTTCCTGCCCTCACCTAGACGCAACTGCAATCTGAACGGGGTCTAAGAAGCAATTATTCCTCTTACCGGTTCGTCTGAAGGAGTTGTTGTGCTTGAGGAAGAGAAAGAGAGACGGATGTGAGAGCACTACACGGACACAGTCCTTTTTAAACAAAGTCTGACACACCCATCTCCAAAGTACCAACCCCTTCATCGCCCCTATTCCGTGATATGCCGTTTTTGTTTTTTTTTTCATTGTGTGCAGAGAGACACAGGGCCTATTTCTGTACCAGTAAGACCAGTTAAAAGAATACTTTAGTCAGTTCTGGGAAAATAGTGGCCCTGAATGATACGATGGTGTTATGAAACCCGGTGTAGTAGGAGGTAATGCGAATGTTGGCTGAGCCTCAGGTGGAGCCAAGCAGGGCGATGACAGGTCAGGCGCGAAAAAAGTTTAATTGGCTCCTGAAAAAAAAAAAGAAGAAGAAGAAGAAAATCATAAAACAAGAGCGGGCTTCAGTTTTTACGTGAATGACCAGGAGCGCGCGGACAGAGCTGCGTTCAGCGCGTTCACGCCGCAGCTCGCCACACCCTCCGTCTATTGGACTTTGGAGAGTCTTGACGGTGGCAGCTGACTGAAAATGCCATATATTTCTATCAGTAGGGTTGTACTCATCGGCACACTGCGTAGAAGCTCTGCACCTGTTTTATAGTTGTTGGAAAGGGTGTTCATGTGCGAAAAGTAATGAATGCAGCATAAATTTACACTAAAAACTTGGGAGATCATTTAAGAGTTTGGTAGCCAAACAGGTTCCTAAACATAAATGTTTTTTTTTAATGTTGGAAAAAATCCTTTATTTTATTCTTGTCATATTTCTGCCAATGCACAAGATTCTTATGTGTGTTGTTTGTGCAGCTTCAAGAACAATCTTATTGTAATGTCACATCCTTCTGTGAGTGCACTATGCTAGTAATTTTGTGGAAACACTGGTATGCAAGTCTTATGTTTTTTTATGTATTGTTTGTCATGTCTTTCTTATTTTTTAATGTCTATGTATACCATGATTCTGAAAAATAAACCAATCATCAATTGTTCTAAAATACTAAAAACAGTTTGCAAGCCTAGAATTTTTCTTACTAATCGTGGTCTTTTCTACATCACTCAAATCGTTACAAGCTAGTAAATCGTATTACATGCAGTGCCATCCATTTCATTGCATGTAGTGCTCAAAGTGCCATTACATTTGCATACATACATTTTGAAAATGATTAAATCTGTGCAAATTGTACCAAAATTAAGTTTGTGTGAGGGGAATAACTGAATTTTAAGAATAACAAGTGTCTCATGTTGGAGCTCTCTGCATTTCCCAACTGGATAGGAGACAAGAACAAAGTAGCCAGTCAAAGCATTTTAATCCTCAATAATCACAAACCAAAGCCTAAAGCAACAATGTATTCTTTCGCAACAAAATACCTGTCATGATCCTCAAAAGAGGAATGCTGTCTTCACCCAGCGAGTGAAAAGTGGATTTTATTTTTTATTAATGAAGAGATACAAAGCATATATTTGGTTGTGGAAAACACTTTTTGTGCAGGTGAATGATTTCACAGAGTTCTCTCAAATCCTTCTTATCTTGCTTATATTAGAAAAGTCTACTTAAGAACTAAAATTGCTGCCAACAGTCAAGACATGGTGTCTGAAACAAGAAGTTACATTTCAATCCCTACCCTTGATTTTGGAGATACATACTCTGGCTTGCATAACAGACTGGGCTGGGTGTTGCTTTCTATTCTAGCCTCAAACCAATAGCTTGAAAAAAAATATGTACACCTGCTTCAAGACTGAGTCACAGCAGTCAACATTTATACTAACCTTCAAGTCATCTTGTTTGTTTAGCAATCCTTCTGTCTCCAGGGCCAACTATGACTTAGCCATACTTATGACGGCTGGTTTTAATCAGGAAACAAGCTTCTGACGGTACAACAGACCAGGAACTTGTTTACTGTTGCATGCGAATACCACCCCCTACACCTATAAAAGATTAAAAAAATCAAGGCTTTGTCATGATGTTTTTATGCATTCTTTCACTTGCATTTACACCCGTTGAACCCAAGATGGTATTTCCTTTGTCAGTACAGAAGGGTACTGACTGTACTTTACAGTTTCCCCTGGGGGATCAGTAAAGTATATTATCTTCTACTTCCTATTAAATAGATAAGTGGAATAGAGTAGAACAGATTAATTCTATGCAGATTAGTCTGTTCTTGAGAAAATGAAACTTTAACAACACAAGAAAGCTAATTACTAAATTCTCAACATTTTGATAAGACAAGCCTCACATTTACTTTGAGTCCGAGGTCACAACATGCATGCATTATCTTTGGCATTTGAATTTCGATATGCACCAATTTATTTTAACTAACTTGACTTAGAAAAGCAGATGTGACTCCAAAAACATTTACTTAACATGATAGAACCCAATGTTACTTTAGATATTCAGTGGCTATGCAGAAAAGTAAAGTTTGACAAGGAAGGTCAGGATCAGCATATTTGACCATGGTGTGTACCACATAAAAGGTAATTTTGAAATAGTAAAAATGTTGTCAAACTGGTTTGCTGAAACGAGAGAGGCTGCACCACTGCTACACTGCTTGTTGTGAGACCAGTAAACAGGAAATGCTGACATAAATTGAGATTGTAACAAAGTTGAAAAGAGAAAGGCCTTTTCTCATCTGGAATTTGAAAGCAATATTGAGAGTGCCCAAAAAGATGTCTTTTGATGAAAAGCAAGTTTTACATTTAAACAAGAGAGATTGTGCAATGACAAAGAATTAGGAAAAACCCTAATACTGCAAGAGACACACAGCATGAGGGAAAATGGTAGTGGTCCTTTTCAACTTGTGTTGTTAAGAGCAAGTCAAATTAGATTCCAAATAAAAATGGGATTTTTTTTTTATCCCCCCTACCCCCCCTTTTTTTTAGATAGGAATGTGTAAGGTGGAGCTTATTTCAAGAGAATGTGGTTTGTGCAGGAGGAGATTAATGGGGAACACTCAAATACCAAGGATGCTTAAAGCAGAATGAAATTTGCCTTGTGCTGTGACCAAGTCCGAGTCCTGAAACTGAAGTAATCAGATTTGTTGTGGAAAACAACTTGAACAGAGCTGTTTAACACAAGACACCCACCAGCATTCAAGAAGTCGACGTTGTTGTGTGCTGAAGAATCAAGAAGCATAAATTCTTCCAAGTTGATGTGCGAGGCTGAGCCACAATTACTGGAAATGGTTCATCTGTGGTTAATCTTGCCCATGGGTGGAACATCAATGCAGCAAATAACAGTCACACAGCGATGACTCACACACGTACAACTATGACTTAATTTTATTTTATTATTTAATTATTCAATATCAAATTGAACAAGTGTACCATTTGTATGTTAAATATGCACGCTCTCCTTTTCTTCCTTTTGGATTTGTGTAACAGTTTTAAGTTGCAACAGAAAAAAAAATATTTGTGGTTTTCTGCGACAAGCCTGAGCATGCAATGGCCCTCAAAGGCATTCAGAGATAATTACACAATGTTGACAATTCAGGCTTTATTATGTGGTGCTCTGCACAACTCTGTCCAGACTTGATGAATAAAAACTGCTTTAACAGAAGCCTAACCCACAGGAAAACACAAGAGGCTTCACTATGCAGAACTAAACAGGATGTTAGTATCTAAAAGTTTGCTTGTAGCAGATTGTACTCTAAAAGTGGACTGACAGCTCATCCTGCAGCGTTTTACCCATGTCAAGCACAGCAGGTCTACATTGGCTCATTTCAGGTTGTTTCCAGAATTAAAAAGAGAAGAAGGAAAATGGTATTCATTGGATCTATAACGAATGCAATGCCCCATCTCACATTTGCCAAAGAAGCATTCAGAATTTTGGGAAAACATTGACTGACAAGGACTGATAGGGGAAAAGGTGAAACTTTTTACAAGGTGTACAAACAATTTTCTCAGATTTCTCCAGCTTTTAGCCATCTTTCGATGGATTTAGGCCAGTTTCCCTCTCCTGCCCAAAGTGTGGCACTGCCACTATGACTCATTTTTGCAATGCACTGTAAGCAAATATTTTTTCTTGCCTTCCACAAAGGCCGGATTTTTTCAAGTACTGCAAACAGATTTTACACCTGAAACCTTTAAAGTTGGCTCTTAATTAATGTTTTCCTTATCCATCCATTTTCTTGACACCCTTGTCCCTTGGTGGGGTCGGGAGGGTTGCTGGTGCCTATCTCCAGCTAGCGTTCCGGGCGAGAGGTGGGGTTCACTCTGGACAGGTCGCCAGTCTGTCGCAGGGCAACACAGAGACACACAGGACAAACAACCATGCACACCTAGGGACAATTTTGGAGAGACCAATTAACCTAACAGTCATGTTTTTGGACTGTGGGAGGAAACCGGAGTACCCGGAGAAAACCCGCACATGCACAGGGAGAACATGCAAACTCCATGCAGAAAGGCCGGGGCCGGGAATCGAACCCAGAGCCTTCTTGCTGCAAGGCAACAGCTCTACCAACTGCGCCACTGTGCAGCCGCTACTGCGCCACTGTGCAGTAGCAGTAACAGCATCACAAAGACAGTGGTCTTCGTGATGCTGTTTGCTCGACAGCGTTCTCTAGCAAACCTCTGAGGTCTTCACTGAACACCTGTGTTTATACTGATGTTATATATCATTTACTAATTAACTGACTTCCATTTTAGAAATGTAAGAGAAAGGGCTCTGAGTTCAAATGTGCAACATCCTTTTCAAATGTGCATTTGAAAAAATGATTTGAAGGCGTGTCTTTTAATTTTACAATCATGTACCAATTTGTGTTGAACCAGTGAATAATGACCCAGGTAAAACACTGAACTTTGACGTTTTAATTTGATAAAGCATGAAAAAGTTGGATAAGTATGTTATAGTTTGAAAGACATATATTAGTCGTCACTGGTTTTGAACAAAAGACTCATGGAAGAACGAATGCTGCTCACAAATAAAAACTGGTGCCTTCGGTGACAGACCTGTAAGACGACAATTTTCAAACCAATTCAAAAAGCTTTGTTGTTTTTACATATTTGTTGAAACTTGCTATGTTGTGACAGTATGGTATGAGACAGTTAATCTGAGAGAAAAATCAAAAACAACCACGAGTGACAGCGCTAAGCCTCCTCCTGGCTCTGACTAGTTGTTTCTGCCTTTCTCCAGTTAGTCTTGGGAGCACTGGGTAGAAGTCATCAGAGCTAAAAAAATTTTTATAGAATATTTGTCGTATGCTGTCATGACGTAATGACAATTTTAACAAATATGCAAAAAAAAACAACAACATATTTTTCTACAGCTTTAAGAACAGAGCTGGAGTCTGTTTACCTCTGGTGGCAAATGCTTCAGCAGGTTTTATCTTCATCCATTTAAATAGATTATAATTTATAAAACAAATACTGGCCAAAACATTTGCAAAGCAAAAGAACTGTGTGCGGCAAGACTAAGGAATAGCTACTACTTAACTCAAGAGGCATAATTTTGTTGTTGCCTACAATGTAATTATAGTTTGTAGGCAAGCAGTTGCCACGATATCCACACTTCCTCTGATGCTCAGTAATTTAAAAATGAGGTTTAATTTCTGGCGTCAAGCAGCAAAAAGTTACCTGATGATGTCTAGTGAAGTAGCCGTAAATGTTCTTTTTCATCTAAGTGTTTAGATATTCATATCTCAGTCAACAAGGGGTTAAAGATTCAATTTCTTCTCTACAGCGATGCCTTTTTTTATGTATAATTTATAGTTTTTTGTGGAGTTGCATGGTTTCTCCTGCAGCCACACAGACCCAAACATGGAGACTATTTGATTTAGCCAAAGAAGTAGTATTCAAATGTATTCAAATTGTTGCTGACAGACACCTGCAACAGGGAGGGGTTGAATTTGAATATCTGAGACTGAGATGGACCACAGCTTTGCATGAGAATGACTTCTGAATAATACAGCCCTTGTTTTTGGTTGAATTATTATTATTATTATTATTATTATTATTATTATTATTATTATTATTATTATTATTATTATTATTATTATTATTATTATTATTATCCATCCATCCATCCATCCATTTTCTTTAAACCCTTGTCCCTTGCTGGGGTCGGGAGGGTTGCTGGTGCCTCTCCAGCTAACGTTCTGGGTGACAGGCGGGTTCACCCTGGACAGGTCGCCAGTCTGTCGCAGGGCAACACAGAGACACACAGGACAAACAACTATGCACACACACACACTCATACCTAGGGACAATTTGGAGAGGCCAATCAACCTGACAGTTAGGTTTTTGGACTGTGGGAAGAAACTGGAGTACCTGGAGAAAACCCACGCATGCACAGGGAGAACATGCAAACTCCATGCAGAAGGACCGGGGCCAGGAATCAAACCCAGAGCCTTCTTGCTGCAAGGAAACTGCGCACTGTGCAGCCCTATTATTATTATTATTATTATTATTATAATTATAATTATTATTAGATTCCCCGCTTTTAAATCATTCATGTGCAACATTTTGGGAACAAAAACAGGTTGTGGTGTTCACGGCGTCAGAACATGTACGCTGTCCTTACGCTGCTGCTTACAATTCTAAAGTTAGCATCTGGTTTGACATTCCTCTCAATGTTAAACAAAGTGATTATTTCACTGGTTTTGACTTTATTTGGTCTGCTTTGGTTTAAAACATAAAATATCTAAGAATTATTGACTTGAAATGGATTGAACATACATTACTACATTGAACATTGAAAAGGGATGCTCATCTATGCATTTTTTGTTTTTAGACCAATGGAATGTACTGGATAGCTAAACATGAACTTAATTTTTTGTTTTTATTTTGGGAAAACAAACATAAATGGAAGGATTCATAGGGACGGGGAGAAAGCATGAGACTATTGTCTGTGAACAGTAGCTAGTCATTTTGCCATTTCACAATTTTGTATCTTTTCACAGATTTAACCATTTCATGTCAGACTCTTTCAGATACTGCCTGTCACTGGGTGGTTCTATTTTTTCTCAGTAAAGGTTCTGTGCACCTCTATTAACTCTGTTTTCATTGTTGTTCAACATGTGCTCTCACCTTTTCATGTTCAGAATTTAAAACAAAAAAAAGGTAAATACATGTTTGTCGCTGACTGGATTGCAAATGTCACTGATGTCAATGCATCATCAAGAGAGCCATAAGCAGGTATTTGTGCTCTGGAGTGTAGCCTGGCCACCAGTTCCTCTTGTTCTTTCTGTGTACACACCGCATGTGTGCTTTTTTATGTCATAAACTGAGGTTTTTATTTACTCAGTGCACGTTTCTGTGAGACGACACAGTGACTAGCAAAATAAGAAAATTTGTTTTGCCGGGGAGAAGCTTTAAAGTGGAGCCAGTTGTAAAAAAAAAAACCAGTGTGAGTCACTGGAACAAATGGTCAGGAAACCAACAAATATGAGTCACTGGGAAACCATCAAATAAACATGACAAGCACTCCCGCATAGCTGATTATGCATAACCTAACTCTATAAATGATATTTGTAGAATAGAAGCAAAATGCAGGTAACTTTCTGCAAGCAGGTTGTTTAAAAGTATTTGCTCTTTCTTAATAAAACCAAAAATGTTGCCAAGCAAGAGAGTCAAAAGCTAAACGCCCAAACTACTGGCATGGCAATAAAGCCATGAACAAAGACAAAGATACAAAACACATGAAGCTGAACCGGTTTACACTAAGCAGAGTAAATGATTAAATTACTTATGGACTTAATAGGTTGTTTAAAGTTTATTTTAAAATGAATTGCATAATATTTGAGTAATACTCCTGTTATGCAACTTTCTCTAGTTTGTGGTAGTCAAAATATTGAATTATGAATCATATGGGGCTGTTGTAAATGATTATTTTAGTTATTGAGTACTTGATTCATCCGTTAATCAAGTAATAGAATAAAACACTTGATAAAGTAAAATGTTGCTAAATACTGCCACAACAGCAGTATTAATATTACCCGTAGGTAGAGAATTGACCAGTAACAATGATAGCTAATGTTTTCAGTTAACTTGGACAAAAATTATACAAAAATCTTAAATTATATTCAAATTAACAACCAGCAGGCTCAGAAAGACACTTATAAAAAATTTCTAGTTTTTAGTTTGTATTTATCTTCAGTCCCTTAAATAGATAAACTCTCACTTGGCCCAGCAATTTGGAGCTTTTGTGTCCATGTTAGCGACGAGACATGGCACCTTCGTCACACACAGAAACACATGTCCCAGCTGTAGACGCCACGGTGGGGTCCGCCTGCCATTAGTTGCGATCGAGATGGTAGGACATTTATTTTCTGCAAAGCCATGCTAAGCATCAGCTACAGCAGCTCGCTGTGTTCCAACTATCTGCATAGTTGCAGATACATAAACCTGCCACACTTCGCCCCATTTGCTCTGATTCAGCCATTAGCTAGGCAGCAGAAGGAGAAAGACTGTCGTATTCCATGCACCAGTTATTTTATGGATGTCTATTAGTCCCCCGAAAAATGATACAAACCTGGACAGTCTCATCTGTCAATGAAATTCCCCTAGATACCCCAAACCGAACATGAAAACTGGACATGTTAAGTTGACAGCACTTAGAATTGCGGAACATAATTAATCACACAACTGGAACACGGTGCACTAAGCGTCAAAACTTAATTGAAGGATAATTTGCCTCAAGGACGTTTTTCTTTGAGGAACTGTGAAAGCCTTAGAATCATATTTAACTGCTCCGTTAAGGTGGAGTCACAAAGTTGGTTTGACTGTCTGCCAGCAAAAAACTACTCAAACAGGATCAGACCAAGCCACATTTGTTGGGCCAGTGAAGAGTATGAGCAACGACAAAGGGAGAACCTGATGAATATGGTGCACCATCAATCAAAAAGGAAGATTTCTTCCTGCACTACAGGGACATTGATTTACTTATAAGATCTATACTATATTCAGATCAAATAGCTTTTAATATATACACTTAATTTTCCATCAATATGTAGGGACCTCGCTTTCTCTGAGCATATTACCAAGGCCATTGTGTGTCTTACCTTTCAGTGGCTATCTGCTGGTCAAATGTTGTCAGGAGTCTTTGACCTGATTGACGCAAATGTGGATTTCTGTAATAAAAATCCACATTTGTTTGAGTTTATGTAATATTCTAGTTTTGGATTTTTTTGAGCTGAATAATAATCCACAAGAATAAAATAATAATTAAAAATGCAAATGTTATCACTAATATATTTCATCCAAATGCTGTCTGGAGCATATCATCATTGCAGGGACACACTGAACTTTGACGTTTTAATTTGATAGAGCATGAAAAAGTTGGATAAGTATGTTATATTTTGAAAGACATATATTAGTCGTCACTGGTTTTGAACAAAAGACTCATGGAAGAACGAATGCTGCTCACAAATAAAAACTGGTGCCTTCGGTGACAGACCTGTAAGACGACAATTTTCAAACCAATTCAATATCTTATTCCCAGCAGCAGGGAGAGAGGGGGAGTACCGCCTACATAGGCCACAGGTCCATCACAGAGATAAACTGGACAAACGAGCCATTTAGAATAACCCATAAACCCAACAGCATTTTATCTGGACTGTGAAAGGAGGCCTGGTGCAAACCTGCATTCAAAGAACATATAAACTTCATACATACACAAAGAAAAGACAGCAGTTCTCCCAGTTGAGCCTCTTGTCAGCCCATAAAACTACTTGTTTGCCCCGAAAATGTCTTTTCTGAGACACTTTCATTTATTAAGACTCACCTGCTTATTTTTGTTTCTTTTTCTTCTTTCATGTCTCTGTCTTTCAAAATGTTTGTGTTCCCAATTCATTGGTTATCTTTATTTCATGCTTTATGTTCTCTGCTTCCTATTTTCTGCCTTGCTCACATATAAAAATTCCTCTTGCCCTGACCAGAAACAACAAATTGGAAACAAGACACAAACAGCACCATAACAACAAGACAGAAAATCATTCATTTACCAAATGCCCGTGGGAAACATAGTTTTGTCATTTGATTAACTGCTTATAAGTGTCAGTAATTTTATGTTGAGCAGTCTTTTTGTTACCATAGGGACTTTCTGCAGTTGCCAGAAACAGAAAAAAACATAATAAATTAATTTGTGTTTATCCCTTGAAATAAAAACCTCTACTGGATATTGCCCACTTTGTTGTGTATGAAAACCCTTGTGCTTGCTGATGCCTCCGTGTTTAACAAAGCTGCTCACCTAAGGTAGCAAACACATTTACCGTAAGCGTATCTTCACCTCAAAGCACTGTAGAATGCCAAGCAAGCATGTAGAGACAGTGGAGAGGAATGACTCGACCTGCAGAGCCTGCAACCGATAAAGGCTACATGCCCAAATTGGCTGGGAATCAGGAGGATAGAAAGAAATCAGGAAAACATTGATGCCGTTGCCATGGAATATTTCCCAAGAAAAATGCATTATTTACACAAAACATCCACTCGTGTGGCAGCAACTTTAGGTTTAATGTGGACGTGGTGTAGCTGGGAAAACAAGAAACGTATGTCACGTTGAATGTCGTATGATTGTACTGTGTCATGATCAGTGTTTCTGTGTATTTACAGAAATTGTTTGTTAAGTCAAAAATATTCAGTGAGCATGTAGCGACAGTGGATGTGTTGATGAAAATGACTTGGGAATGCCAAGTCATGATAACATGGCAGGCCATGATAACAGAAAGGCAACAGCAACTCAAACATCCTACCTATGTGGGGGACCAACTGAACACAACATTTGGAACCTTGAAGTTGATGGGCTACAGCAGCAGATGACTGAGCAAAGTCCCACACCTGCCAGCTAAAGAACAGGACACTGGAGCAACATTTTGCAGTTTGAACATTTTGGGAAAAACAAATCTCATTGGATGAAACTGTCAGAATTTGGTAAACACAAAATGAGAGCATGGGTCCATTAAACTCTGTCTATAAATATGTATATATATTTTTTTATTTTTTATTTTTAACAAAACAAACATTTTAAGCCTGACCTTAAAAGTAGACAAGAAATCTACTTCACAAATAAAACCAAGGAGTTGGGTGTGCTGCAGATCTTGATAACTGAAATCTCTTCATCTTTTTGGCAGAGATGGCATACGCTTAACAGAACATCAACACTTTTGACCAATGCTGTTCTTATTTTACTTATTTTTATCCTTTCAGCTGTGTTAAAAACAAGTTTTACATTTAAGACATCAACTGTTTCCTCATTCAAGTTTTATTCCTGTCATGTTGTGACACACTGTTGAGGCAGTTATTGCTGTTAACGAGCAACCAAAAAAGAAACCAACATCAAAGAAGTATAACTGAAAAAAGAACAGCACTACTGGCACGATAGTGGCAGAAGGGGGGCTGCCCAAGGCCTGCAGTACCGCTGGTGGTTGCAGAAGGAACAGACACTCAACGTTTGACAGAAACCAAATTTTTAAAAGTAATTTAAATGTAATTTGAATTTTTTTCTTGTTGCTGAAATGTTCTGCTCTTTTTTCTTTTTTGTCTGAGTGACAAATTGAGAGGATAGAAGTAAACAGAGTTCATTCAAAATGACTCTCTGCTTGATGTTGCTGCTTACTTACAAGGTGGAGTTTACACTGCAACAAAACTATCTGCTGCAGGAAGCTAGAAGGATAAGACAACTGCATCAATGAAGAGACTAAGACTTATGATAATGTGTAATGATTACTGGTTTTTGCCATGTGGCATAATGTAGGGTCTATGTTTAAAACAGAACTCTGAGGTGTTATAGTGGCTCTGCAAAAAACAGTGTCATTTTGTTTAGAAAAAGATGTCTGTGTTGTAGTTTTTTTCTATTTAAATTTGAATATTATATATTATTTCTGATGAATACTTCTTACATTTATTTTGTATTATGTAAATGATCTTTAGGCTTCTCAAACACACTGTAGTAAACAAGTGGCTCTTCTTTCAAAAGGCAGTTAACTTGGAGTTAACCTGCCAAACCTGTACTTGCACAAAGAGCATCCGTGAAGCTACTAACGGTTTTCAAATGTCAAATGTCTATTGTGTTTGCATTTTGAAGCATGAAAAGAGCACCGAGAAATGACTCCCATTTTGTGGAACTCAAAACCTGTTTCTAGATTTTTTGTTTTACTTCTGTAGAAGGAGAATAGAAAATGTGAATCTTTTACTTACCATTTGATCTTGCTTCAGAGATGGTGGTTGAAACAGCATTCATAACAGGAGAGCAATAATTAATCCAGATGTAGCTTATCTGTACAACTTCCACATTTTCATTAAGTTCAAGCAATTAAATGCAAATAGCCCTTTGAGGGCTTTACAGCAAAAGATGCATATTATTTTCACAAATGAATGGAAGGAGTTGTTTCATGTAGTCCTTGAATTAAACGCTGAAATAAAATGAAACAGGTCGCAAAAGTACAGAAATTGGCAATAATTTAAGTAAATTACATGCATAAACTTAAAATGTATGTAATTTTTCCTTGCAATTTTTTAATGAGATTGAGTTTTAGGCTTGTCTCACATTTGTGACACCACCTGTAGATCTTCTGCAGTACTTGCACTAGTTTAGTTTAGCAGATGACTGAAGACATTATTCTACTAAGGACATCATCTGTGATCAGATTAAACAGGTTTCATTTTGTACTCGTTTTCAAAGTGATCTTCAACATGGTTTCACTATGTTACACATTAAACACAAACTCCAAACAATATAGATAAAAACTTTATAAGAATTATATAAATCTTTTACATATGGATGAACAGAGAAAGAGGGAGAAATAGTAAATGTGCTGCCATGTTTGGTTTCAGATCTTACACACTTAAATGCAGCTCTCTCTCACACCATCACACCCACAACAACACTGTGGTTGTAAAATCCCCACTCGTCCTCTGCTGTTTACCAACTCGGTGTAAAAATGTGGCCTTTCAGAGCCAGGAAGCATACGGGCTTTGTGGGACTTACAAACTGACCCACATTAACTTCTTTCTCATTATCAATTTAGACTAGATGATGCTCCAACTCTTATTCGACAAGCCATTTATACTGAAACTACTCTTGGGGTCCTATTGTGTAAGTAATTAAAACACTCCTCCCTTTCTCTAACTTTTAAAGAACACAGTGCATTTTATGCACCGTACAGGCGGTGCACTGGAGCAACCATTTTAAATCTGTGCTCTTCATGCAGAGCAGGCGTTTACCTGACTTCAAGTCTTCCTGTAATAAATATCAATATCCGAAAAATGCTACATCTAATAAACAATCTGAGATAACCAATACCAGAACATGTTTTATTACACCACCACCAACTGATAAAGCTGTCAAACGAGTGTTTTGATTAGATTAGTTCCTAATTAATTCCATTGTTTAAACTGCTGGGTGTAATGGTAAAATCAGCTATGCATAGAACACTGCCTCCACCTGGCAGGCAGGATGGAAAATGCAGTTACACACCAGGGAAGCATCTTTTCTATAAATGATGGCAATGGATTGGCCATTCTATATGCGAACCCACATAAAATAGTCTTGACCTGAAATCCAGATATATATAGGTTTACACAAAAGTGTTAAAAATAGGTAAAAACAAAAAACACCAAGATTAACAATTACAATAACATTAATAATAGAGGGTGCAAGACTATAACACAGAAAATGTCGCACAATTATCAGAAACAGTAATGTATTAACGATTCAAGGATGCAACTGAGCAGGGTGACTTGTTTTAAAGTAAATAATGTGCTTGAATATTTAACATTAAAAGGACTACAGGCTCTTTAAACACAGTGAATCAGTGTAGTGCGGATAAGAAATAACAGATAAGCAATAACAGCAGAAATTGTATTTAAAAGTGAATAAGGCCAGTTTGGAGGAATGTGCGAATACCGTCAATGGTGTAAAGACATAGATTTTTTTGGGAGCAGTGATGGTTATAAAGTCTTACAGCCCCTGTTAAGAAGGATCTCCTTTAATGCTCCTTTGCGCAATTAGGAACTTGCACAGTCTATCTATCTACTTAGGATGCAGCAGTCTGTCACTGAAGGAGTTTCTAGCTGAGCAACAGCTTCATGCATGATGTGGGAGACACTGACCAATTTGAATCAGAGTTCTTCTGTCTCCTGCCACCTGCACCTCCTAACTGAACTAGCCTTCCTCATCTGCTTAGCTAACCATAAAGACGGAGACATATTATGAAGCAGGACTAGATGGACACCAACAGACAGTGGTGCCTGGACAAAGCAAAGTATCCATACCAATTCAAGCTACAACCTGTATTTTACTGGTTTCTTTTGTGAAAGACAAACAAAACATAGCATTAAGAAGAAATAAAATCATATATGGTTTTAAGATTATTTTTATTCATAAAATCCATTTGGTGTGTTAAGCAATTATATTTATCTCCATTTACTCCGATGCTTTTGAATAAAATCCAGACCAACAAATTGGTTTCATAAGTCATCTTTTCTATCTATCTATCTATCTAAGCAATTTGGTTGCTAATTACCTACAAGAAAAACGCCTTGAGATGATGCTTGTTTTGTTGCCTACAAGAAAACATGTATGGACATATGAAAACAGTCTGTGATCATCTTCTCTCCTAATAGCCTGCAGCACAAATACCTGCTCAACCCGTTCAGGCGTTTCCCTTTATTCATTTTCCTCTGTTCAAACAGAGAATCAAAGGTTTTAGTCTGTGAAAAGACTGAAGTCAAGATTGCTTGGTCAAACGTTCACTTGTAACTTTGAAAAACATATTGAACCAGTTCCAAAACAAGCATCGTCTCAATGCATTTTTCAGGATAAATTCCTTCCAGAGATTTGACAGAAATAAGGGTAGATCCAGCTTAGGCCTGTGAGGAGGGGCAGACAGTGATGTGTGCACAACAAAGCCCTGTCTAGGTGTCCTGTTGAATGTTTGATGAGCCTCTCTTTAAACACGACAGAGTCAGACTTCATAGCTATAATTTATTTTCAGACATTATGCACGTTACTTTGGAAACCAGCAAACAAGAAAAGTGGGGGTGGGGTTTCAGTCAGCAGTACCACCTTTGAAGAAAACATTACATCTGCACAGCATTTTTCTCTTATTTGGTTGGATCTTTGAGTTTCTTCAGCCTTCTCCCTCTTCCCCCTCCTGGCTTTTCCCCCTGCCTCTTCTCCCTCCCCTCCCCGTCTTCTTGTGGTAGTAGCATTTAGCGAGGTCGCTCACACACCGACAGAACTCGCGGAAGTTCACCTCTCCGTCGTGGTTTTTGTCCAACATCTCCATTGCTTCCTCAATGTCACCTGCGCTGATTTTATCCTGGAGAGGATGCAAACATAACAGTGTTAGCAGCACCAAGAACAATGAAGACACCGGCGTGCACAAATGGTTGTGCGTATGTTCTTAATTAAGCTGCAACACCTTTAAGTCAGGGCTCTGGATTTCCTGTTCGAAGAGCTTTTTGAGCTCCTCCTTGTTCAGCTGACATTTCTTGCCCCCGTCATCAGCGTACTCCATAAAAATGTCCACAATGTTTGTGATGACCTGATCCATGCGGGCCATGGTTAAGGCTGGACAAAGCGAGCATTTAAAGTTGCAAGAAATGCAAGGAAAAGATTTTAAAGAACTTAATCTAAGAATATTTGATCATACATGCAAGCATGGGAATAACAAAAGATAATTAAAGGTAAATACTACAAGATTTAATCTTCATGCTTTTGTTTTGCTGTTGTTTTTTCCTTCTTCATAAATCTCACCCTGAGGACTCACCTGACAGTTTGCGTCCACCAGGTGAAGAGAGGTTACCCCGTTGTCACCAGCTTGGTCCCAAACTCAGACTGCCGCAGGCTTGAGAGGAAAGACCTTCTCTTAAGCAGTGGGGAACGCTGTGTGTGACTCACATGTACACACATGAATGAAAATAGCCCACACACACACACACACACACACACACACACACCACACACACACACCATGAGTGATTCATGCATATAAAATGTGCCTCACTCCACCCAGGCCAGCATCACAAGCTCTGTCTTTTATGTGTCCAGCACACCCCAGCAGAAACAGGCAAATATTTATGTCTGTGTACAGAAATAACTTACAAGCTTTTTTTTCCCTTTCTTATAGGAAGATCATTTTGAATATATTGCTCATAAACTGCTGCATGAGTTCTGCTACAAACTGAGTTTGATCACTTAAGGCTGGAAAATTCCACTTTTAATGAAAACCAGCTCAGCGTAATCTTGAAGAAATGAATGGATGCTTGTTGTTTGGGGCTCATGTCAATGCAGCACCTCTGTGTGTGCATGCATGTGATGAGTACCTTTCTATCTGATTTAAACCGGGGATTTACTAATAAATCAGGGTTGCATTTTATTTCAGGCTTGCTGCTTCCAAGAAATTGTAGTTCTGACTGTGATTCTTTGTGCATTGGTCTCTGGTGGTTTTTATTCATTTCCTCGTGATCGTTTTCACAAGAATTGGATTGTTGTAACAAGTGACACATCCGGGCCTCAAAAAAGGATCTGAAACTTAAAAGTATTTTTACAGTGACTCATAGAAGAGCATATCCTTGTCATTTTTCTACTGTTTATTATTACAAAAATTCAGAAAACAATGTGCAATTTTTTATGGACTGTGTTATCTGGCCAGGCAAAAACATTAAATAAGTTGAAGCTTGTGGCTTTAACATACTCCTATGTGAAAGTAGGGATCAGGAGACTTTGGTGCATGTGTTTTGCTGCAAGTAGTCTGCAAAATTACAATTTTGTGGCAATAATAATAATAATACAAAAAATAAGAACAGTTCAACACATGTACCACTGTCATGGTGATTCTCAAACAACTGTAAACAGATAAACTGACAAATGAATAATTATCTGAAGGACGATGCATCGCTCGGCTCCTGTGTCATGTGTTTGCTGCATACACGTAGTTAAAGTTAGAGGAAAAGTAAAACTGTACCCATCGTGACTATTTTAAGAAAATCCGGCTGATTGGAAGCATAAAGAAAAGGAGAATGGTGCCTTTTTCAAAACTGTAACTCAGAAATCTTAAAAAAAACTTATTTAAAATATAGCTTTCATGTTACAAAATCCACCATGAATGAGCGTCCTGACTATGCCCTTGAGCATGTATGATCTGAGTCTTTTTACTTTATTCTGCTTGTTGTGACTCATTCTGGTTTTTTCCACTCCTCTGTTCCAAGGCAGTGGGCTGGAAGCACTTTTCACTTCAATTTAACCCCCACCAAGTTCCCTCTGTGGATCAGTTCACTCTTTAACCAGGCCGTATTACCTTCACCTATTGTGGACTGATCACATTTCCCTTGCAGGAGAGGGTAAGGAAACTAAGCCATCATATCATATGTTGCTGAAGACAAAAACATTAAACTTTTTTAGCACCACATTGGCCAGGAGATGTGTTACAGTTTCACTGCTGGAGAAGGACTCCTGCACCTCCTCAGGGTTAAATCCACAACCTGAAGATATTTTATCTTTATGCGATTCAAGATTTACACTTATCAGTGCAGTCATTTATTTTATTTATTTTTTCAAAATGTGTTGCTGTTGCTACGCTAGCACAAATGCGTCATGTTGGACTAAATACTCATTTCTCCTCAGTGACCCACAGGCTAAATCTCATCTCTCTGTTGACGAGTTCTGGCTGCAGCCAAAAGAGCCGGTCTGTTTCAGATGAGTTAAAGCCTGATTTCATTGGTTTGGGCTTTAGTTTGGGCTGAAGCCATGTAGTGAAGAGTATCGCTGTTTTGTTCAGTGCTTGCTTTATTTAACAGCACTGGCAACTTATTCAGACTTTGCTGGTGTTTTAAAAGCCCCTGAACCAAATACGAGCGATGCAGGAGAGCTGGAACATAAAGCTATTTTTATATGTGGATTACTCAGTTATTACCAGGAAAGGCTGCAGGTTTATATCCAGAGCTGGACCCAGGGTGCATGGGCTCCTAAAACAAATTCAATTCGGAGCCTCACTTTCTGCTCAGCCTACAACCCACCTATCATCACACTGATTGATTATTACAACAGGATTCTATAGATAAATATTATTGAGGACCAAAAGTGTTGCAAAACAATTAATTAAAATATGAAAAATGAGAGGCAAAACCGTCATCTTGACTAAACATGAATTACATTCCACGTCTGATACTGAACAATACGGAAACATTACATGACAGTAAATCACACCACAAATTTGATTAAAACTGCAGTATACCTTTTTGATCCCAAAGGGAAATAAGATCTAATAACTCCCTGTTATAATTTTGTCTTCCCTCAGGACTAGCATTCCTGAGGGATGTTAGTCCCTCAGGAATGCTAACTAACAACTACCAGCTACCAAAGAAGCAACGTTCCAAATAGTTGCTTGTTTGGTATTTTCTGAAGAACACTGGTCTGTAAAGTGAAGCTTCAAGAGCAAAAACAGACATAAAAGGTGTAGATGTTGTTTCCAGAAGTAAATAGTAAGTGAAAAAAGGTTCTCCAGTAATCTCCAGTCACTTTCAGACCTAAACCATTAAACCAAAACAAAAATTAGAAGCAGGTACTAAAGCACAAATCTTTTTGATGTCCCTCCATGTAAAGACTGTAGAGCAACTTGTATAATAAATTGAACTGCATTTTAATTTAACTTCTTGCTTGAAGCTTAGAGGTTGAATAAGCTGATTGGAAATCAAGATTTGAGATGACGGAAATCTCCTGATAGCCTCTTTATTTGGCAAGCTTTGTTACTAAAGGTAAAGACTTCAGCAACACTTGAAGCGCTAAAAAACAACTTTATTAGTAGACCACATGTTTCAGCTTGTTGCCTTCACCAGGGACCTGTTACATGTGTCATAGTTTAAAAAGAAATATAAACAATAAAGTGAGCACAGCCTTTCCTTGAGCTGAAATTGAAGTTGCTTAATGTTAGTGCATAAAAAATTTGGCTGAACAACTTTTAGGAATTACCTGCCATCTAGTGGAGAAAATTAGGTACAAAACATCTTGTTACCCAGGATGACTGCTTTTAACTAACATCTGAATTGCTTAGTTTCCACAAAGCCTGGTTGATGGCTCACATAGTAGAGTCAGACATTTTCCAACTACTTGGAAAAAATAATTATTAGGTTTTGCAAACAGAAGCTAATTTGATTGGACCAAATAGCAAAAGTAGGAACAGAAAAGCTCTAGATAAATGCAGCAGCACAAGTGGCTAAAAAAACTGATTACTATTTTAAAAGAAAAACTAATATATTACATAGATCCATTACATAGTGTAATATTTCAAATGATTAACATAGCCTATATGTAATGAAAACTAAAAATTATGTGTTGCAGAAAGTTGTAATACTTTTAATTATAGCATATTAATAGAAGTAATAGAATTGCAGTGGAACCAGCCACAGCAATAACCTCAGCCTTAAGAGGATTGTCATGCAAAATCCATTCAAGAAATTAGGAGGGCTTCTAAAAAAGTGGACTGAAGCTGCAGCCAGTGCATCAAGAGTCGTCATGCCCAGATGAATCTTATCTTGAACCCAAAGCAGAGCCAGGAAAGTACCAGGAGTACTTTATGCATCCTTCTGCTGATAAATTTCATGGAGTTGCTGATATCATGTTCTTGCAGGACTTGGCACCTGCCCGTACTGCAAAGGCTGACTTAATGATCTTCCTGTTTTTGGTTGGCCAGCAAACTTCCCTGACTTGAACACCATAGTATACTAAATTTTAACATACTTTAGTATACTTTTATTGATTTACTTTAACTGTACTATTTTGGAACAACTTAAATTGTACTTAGTATGCTTTAGTATTTAAATAGTATAAAATTACAATTAATAGTATACTACACGTACTTTTTTGGAACAACTTCAAGTATACTTTGAGTACTTAAAGTATACTTTTTAAATTTCATATTTCAGAGCTATATTATTATATTTTGAGCTAATTATTATATTGAGTGTTAATTATATAATTGTGTCCCAAATTTATATTAAATATACTTCAAATATATTTTAAATATACTGTTAATATAATAATGTATTTGAATTACACTTACATTTTATTTTTGATTTCCTGCTATTTATAATAAACTACAATTTTAATTACTCTTAATTCGTCTTTATCCCTACGTACCCATTTTGTAAATGACATGCATAACTGTACTACAGTACTTACATTGTTTTAGGCTAAAATTACATGGAAAGATTAATTACACAAGATGCCCAAGGACAAATTTATGAACTTTACATAAATCAGTTTACAGATCAAAAGTGAACACATGAACATGAAAATTTAAGTGTGACAATAAAACATGAAAGTGAGGATCAACGACAGAACATTCCTGTTCACTGTACCTTACAGAAACCTACAAAAAGAACAATAGAGCAATTAAACAGAGAAAGCATTTGTATTTAAAGAGAACAGAAAAATGGCAAATAAAAAAAATACTTACAATTTCAAGACGTTGTGGACTCGCCATGTATGACATCATAAGAACTGATGATGATTTAAGTGTAATTTAAATACATTATTATATTAGTATGTTTAAAATATATTTGAAGTATATTACTTTAAGCACTCTCTAAGTATACTTGAAGTTGTTCCAAAAAAAGTATGTGTAGTATACTAAAGTATACTATTAGTTGTAATTTTAAACAATTTAAATACTACTAAAGTATACCAAGTACAAAATAAGTTGTTCCAAAATAGTACATCAATAAAATTATACTAAAGTATGTTAAAATTTAGTATACTAAAGTATGCTTTTTTTTTTTTACCAGGGTTACTACCAATTTAACATAATCACATGTAAAATGTCTGGACAATAGGATTGGAACAGAAGCTACATTATTTGACCTACACACACCTGGCCAGTAAACGTGATACAGCAGGTGGAAACAAATGTAATGAACTATTTAACTCTTCAATGGGATCTGAGCTAAACTATAAGTATTTTTCCCCCCCCAAGGACAGTCTGCTGGACCTCACCAGGAGAGAGTTATTTCTTTACCATTTCTTATTTTTTCACATTCTCCCTCATAACATCAATTTATATTCTGATGGGGCGTTTTGTTGAATTAGCAAAGAAGTAAATTGACTCAGAGCTAAGCTCTCTATATACCAAGTTTTATATTTTTGAACTTTCAGCCTCAGTTTGTCATGCAACATGCTGGATTTACACAAAAAGGCAAACTTTTGGAAATCTCAGATTAGGTAAGGAACCACGTTCTCTAGAAATGCACACCAAATGTAGCTTTTTTAAAGTAAAATACAGCCTTAATGAGCTAACTGCAAATATAAAATGTTACGGGCAACTTTAAATATCAACTACAAACTTTTTGTCTTTTTAAAATAAAAATATTTCCAATGATTTACCTGGTTCAAATTATAAATGTTTTAACTTTGGTAATTATAGGAAAAAATAAAAATCTTTATCTGGTAGGTCATTGTTTTACAAAAAGTGTAACTGTCCTTCTAAAGCTGCTGCCTGGTGGCTGCTGCAGAGTGCGGCGGGTGTATTTACAGTGGGGAGAACAAGTATTTGATACACTGTTGATTTTTCAGGTTTTCCCACTTGCAAAGCATGTAGAAGACTGTAATTTTTATCATAGGTACTCTTCAACTGTGAGTGATGGAATCTAAAACGAAAATCCAGAAAAATACAATGTATGATTTTTAAATAATTAATTCCCATTTTATTCTGTGAAATAAGTATTTGATCATCTATCAACCAGTAAGAATTTTGGCTCTCACAGACATGTTAGTTCTTCTTTAAGAAGCCCTCCTGTTCTCCACTCATTACCCGTCATGAGTGGACAGGTAATGAGTGTCCACTCATTAACTGCACCTGTTTGGTGCAGTATTAACTGCACCTGTTTGAACTCAATACCTGTATAAAAGACACCTGTCCACACAATCAATCAGACTCCAGCATCTCCACAATGCCCAAGACCAGAGAGCTGTGTAAGGACATCAGGGATAAAATTGTAGACCTGCACAAGGCTGGGATGGGCTACAGGACAATAGGCAAGCAGCTTGGTGAGAAGGCAACAACAGTTGGTGCAATTATTAGAAAATAGAAGAAATACAAAATAACGGAAAATCTCCCTCGGTCTGGGGCGCCATGCAAGATCTCACCTCGTGGAGCATCATTGATCTTGAGGAAGGTGAGGAATGAGCCCAGAACTACACAGCAGGACTTGGTCAATGACCTGAATAGAGCTGGTACCACAGTCTCAAAGAAAACAATCAGTAACACTGTCTACGCCGTCAAGGATTAAAATCCTGCAGTGCATGCAAGGTGCCCTTCCTCAAGCCAACGCATGTCATAGCCCGTCTGATGTTTGCAAATGACCATCTGAATGATCCAGAGGAGGAATAGAACTTTTTGGTTTAAACTCCACTCGTCATGTTTGGAGGAAGAAGAATGATGAGCACAACCCCAACCCCAAGAACACCATCCCAATTGTGAAGCATGGCATTAGAAACATCATTCTTTGGGGATGCTTTTCTGCAAAGGGGACAGGACGACTGCACCCTTTGTGGGAAGGATGGATGGGGACATGTATCGTGAGATTTTGGCCAACAACCTCCTTCCCTCAGTAAGAACACTGAAGATGGGTCGTGGCTGGGTCTTCCAGCATGATAACCCAAAACACACAGCCAGGGCAATTAAAGAGTGGCTCCGTAGGAAACATCTTAAGGTCCTGGAGTGGCCTAGCCAGTCTCCAGACCTGAATCCAATAGAAAATCTTTGGAGGGAGCTTAAAGTCCGTGTGGCCCAGCGACAGCCCCGAAACCTGAAGGCTCTGGAGGAGATCTGTATGGAGGAGTGGGCCAAAATCCCTGCCGCAGTGTGTGCAAACCTGGTCAAGAACTACAGGAAACATCTGATCTCTGTAATTGCAAACAAAGGTTTCTGTACCAAATATTAAGTTTCTTTTTTCTGGTGTATCAAATACTTATTTCACACAATAAAATGGAAATTAATTATTTAAAAATCATACATTGTATTTTTCTGGATTTTTGTTTTAGATTCCATCACTCACAGTTGAAGAGTACCTATGATAAAAATTAGTCATCTACAAGCTTTGCAAGTGGGGAAACCTGAAACAAGTATCAAATACTTGTTCTCCCCACTGAATATTGGTGGAGCAGAGACATGTAGAAGGAACATATTGGGCTGCTTTAGTTTATGCCTAGATTAGGTTTACGGGCAATAATTTTTTCAAATTTTTTATAGGATTACATGATTAATCATAAGAATAATTAAAAGATTACTTGATTACTAAAATAACAGTTTACAACAGCACTATTTCCTCCAATCAACCAACCTCAGTTAAAAGTGCCAGCCCATAACTGTGAGTGGGTTGGGAATAAACAAAAACAGGACGTGCCAATCCATCCCCAACAGATGCGACGCTCATTGCCTCCTTCACCCTGTTCAGGACAAACAGGCATCCCTGATCTTTGGAGCTCAGGTCAGAACCCAGGTATATTTCAGGAAGAAGGGCGGTGCTTTCATTCCACATCCAGTTCAGTTGATCATTGCGCTTAATCTCAACAACAGTACAGCGTCCTGCGTAGGTTTCCAACTTCCCTGAGTAGTCGTAGTTAAAACATTCAGGAAACAGTTAGTAGCCCCACAGCTGATTTGGTCTCAAATTTTTACCCTGCCTCAGGGTCCCCAGCATGAATTCACGAGTCGCAAGTTCAAATTCTTCACATTCTCCACTTGCTCTTTAGTCAATGTAGGGTTCTTTCTGGCCACCAGTTCTTGTGATTTCCTTTTATAGCGATCTTTGCCATACACGTTTCGGCCCCACAAGGTGTGCCATTCCCTCCAGTCAAGGACAGTCAGAACTTTAGCCTTGCGGTCTGGTATGTATGTGTCTAGATTCTCAGACATTTTTTCAAGGTGCTGAGAGAGACTGACACTTTGTGGAAGGCCCCCATTCACTGCTGTGTTTTCAAGTTTATAATAGGGATAAATCCTGAGGTGGTCCTTATAGAACGTTGTGAGAGTTTGTCTGACAACGTCCTCACTGAGGGATGACACTATGTGAAACTGATCTAATGATAAATTAACACTGTGTTCCTTCTCACAGTCCAGAGAGGGAGCGTTCCAGATTAAGAGAACTGGCTTCTTGGAGTGTAATGGCCAGTTTGTCTGCTTTGTGTCTGCTGAACCCAAGACTATCCATGATGTAAATAGAGCAAGGAGAAACCAGGACAGTCGGTCAACTGCTGAGGGGAATACAGTCTCCATGGTGGTCCCTGCTACCTTCACTCCTCTCCTCTGTTTCCAAAAGACACAAAAAGATGTGAAATTGAAATACAACATTAAACAGAAAAATCTGTGTTCTCTATATTGTTCCACTGTCTAATGTTTTGTAAAGAAAACAAAAGAAAATCTGAATTGCGTCACTTCAGACTGCAGTGTGAACGTTACCTTTAACAACAGTTTGCTTCTTTCACAAAGAGCGTTCACTCAGTCATGTTTCTGCAAATACAATATGACAAAGTGATCATGAAGATAATGGTCATGGTTTCTTACAATTTATGATATAAAACAAAGTTGAATCAGACACTGCAGGGAATCGACCCAAGGGACAACAGAGCAAAAAAAAAAAACTGAAACATTTTGGCAAATTTATGCTCAAATCAAAACATCTCAGTTCCATTTCCTGCTTCAAAAATAAGCAAACCTTCTGCTAGTTTAAATCATGAATTATTAAATTATAAACATAATTAGAACACTAAATTCCAAATTCTGTCTAGTAAACTGCATTAACTAATACATTTATTATCTATAAAATATTTTACTATTCCTAATAGGAATGTGTGATACCCATCTATGTATTTATATATAATATATATATATATATATATATAATATATATATTTATATATATATATATTATATGGCCGACTTTCTATGGTTGTTTCTGTGTTTGCACTATATTTTTATGTTTATTGAGACATTAATTAATATCACAATATCTATTGTGAAGTGTGGCGGTAACGATATGCATTACAATATTTTTGGTGTATAATTTACAATAGAAATGAAAAACATCACATTAATTGTATATTTGCAAACATTAAAACCATTTTCAGGTTTCATTTTTAGATGGTAAGACAAAATAATAGGAAGTGAATCATTGGAACCCAGGTGAAAAAAAAGTATACTTTACTATACTTCAAATATACTTAAATTTGAAGAGAAAATTTATTTCCAGTTACCTTTAAATCAATTCATGTTTATTAAGCACTTAGTGTTGGTAACACAGCAGTTTTTGTTGTTGAAAATGTAGCTTACACCATTAAGACGATGTGGAGGTTCATCCTCAGAGCTGGTTGTTGATCTGGTGGAGTCAGAGCTTCTTCTGAGACAGAATGTCTTTACGTTTCCTAACGCATGACTTCTCTGGCTTCATCTTTCATCTTCATTTGCTCAGTTAGACTGCAAACATATGTTGAAGATAAAAACATTGATGAATGAGTTAGAACAACAACCTCACAATATCAAAGTCTCTGTCTGATGGAGCTTAATTAAAACCAGGTTAGTTTATGAATTAAAAGTATAAGTTGCAACAAACAGTCTGCATGCAGTTATAACATGAAGCTGAATGATTCCTATGAATTAAAGTATAAGTTGCAACAAACAGCCGGCATGCAGTTATAACATGAAGCTGAATGATTCCTATTGTAATAATCACACAAGTCACAATAAAATTGATAAAATTATCATTTAAGAAAACAACATAAGTTATACATCTTTACTGCACTGTTTATAATTAAATGAAGATAATTAATAAGCAAACTTACCACCAGCTAGCAACCTTTGTCCCCAGGGCTCCTTTTGTGACACACATTTCATTTCCATCGGTTGTTGTCCCGTTGTGTTGTCGTCTAACTCGGACTAGGACGTCACAAGCTTGAATTTAACTAAATTACTAACAATTGTCAAGGCCCTCTCTACTTTTAAGGCAATATTATGCGAGTAAAAATGGTGAATTTGAACAGCGTCTGTTATCTTCCCTGCTTCAAGTTTTTTCTTCTCTTTGTGGCGTTTTTTTAAATAAATGAAAATGTGCAATACCGCCACCATCTGGTCTGGAGTGTGAACTGGAGCTAATGCCGTTGACTATAAGGTTTTTACATCACACATTTGAAAATTGATTGGGTACTTTCTTAAAAATTACATCATGATTATCCTTTTTTATGGTATGTAATTTTAATAAATAGTAAAAGATTATTAATGCACTTAAAAGTTCATACATATTCACATTTTGCTCACTTAAAGTATACTTTTAGTATACTAAAAGTATATGCGTTGATTTTTCATGTGTTGAAAAATAGACACATGATTTTTCAACACATGAAAAATCATGTGTTGATTTTTCCATTGTTCAGCGTCGGATTCTCTGTTTTTATGCCATTATTCACATCTAGTTCGTCGCTCCGTTTTCCGCAATGTGCGCGTCTTTTTTATACCGCATATGGTGCCGGGCGGTCGGGAAGCGTATCGATGGGGAAAAGGCATTTCTGCATTCTGATTATTGAAATTTAACAGTGTTGTGTTGTTCCATGACCCCCGTTTCATACCTGACCACTTACAGCTCTGGTGTTAACGCTGTAAAATGAACGCTCTCTATCGTGGTATCACCATGGAGGGATTTCTTTATTTAAATGGGATCATTTTTCAGAGAGAGACACAGTGAGGGTATTGTGGTTTTAGCTACCAGTAGCAGGAGAATGGAGCTGCGCCAAGAAGCTAACAGAAGCTATACAAACACTGAATAGAAGAAGAGCTGCCATGTTGCAGCCAAGCATGATTTAATGTTACACAATACAGTTTTACCAAGTTGCTCAAAGTCTAAACTGTCATTGTTGTACATTTAAGGTGTAGAGTTTACCGTCGACCAAACGCCCCCCAAAGGCCTCCCAGCGCCCCCCTTTTGTAAAATGGACGCCCCCTGCCGCCCCCTGGGGGGCGGTACCGCCCATGTTGAGAACCGCTATTTTAGACAATATTTCCCTCAAACACAACGCTAGAGATGTAAAACTATCGCTATCAGAGTGGAAATAAGCAGCAGCTTCATGGCAGAATACCAATTAAACGCATCTTACACAAAAATTAAATGCAGTCAGAGAAAGATCGGGTTTTACCTCGACAGGCATGTTGGTTGGTGCAGCTGAAGATTTTTATTCTGTCATTTTGTGAGCAGCTGTTGTAATTGCAAACACAGCTGACCGATGTGATACTTTTGAGAAGCAGCAGCCCTGCTGAGGAAGAGGAGGAGGAGGAGGGTGAAGGGGCTGCAGAGCCCAGAGCTGATTGGCTGGAGGACAAAGCAACACACAGCAAACACAAGGAAACATGACGACAAAAGCGGTTGGATCAAATATAATAATTGAAGTTAAACAGAGTTTAATGCAATTTAACGGAAACTTTAATAACTGTGTAAAAACAGGAGATATAACCACCTTTGGCCGACTTTTACTTTTGAGTTTGGATATAGTTAAATACAATTAATCAGAAATACAATTATAATCAGACCTCACCTTTAACCAGCCATGATTAGATAATGCTTATCTAATCAGATTTGCATAACCTTCCCACAAAAATAATTGTTTACCATAATCAATAGTATTTAAATGCGCATGTGCCAGAACAGGGTGACTCAGAAAAGTTGATAGTATGAGCAGATCGGGATTATTTGCAATTAAAGACCTTTTAAATCGATCTTATTTTAAATATGGTAACGGAAGTACAACATAAGCTAAAAATAGTTAAATGTTTTAACTATTTAAAACATTTAACTATTTTCTGAACAGAAAGAAAAATGCATATCTTAATTCTACACTCGTATTTGTAACTGAAACATAACTAAAAAAAACCCAAAACATTACTAGTTAATCTTTGTACACTCAAAACGTTTTTGTAACTGAAATATAACGGAAAGAAAGAGTATATTACATATATATGCGGCAACCTGGGGATGGATTTTCTTTATTTTTAATTATGAACTGTTGAGGAAAAATGATTATTTCTAGTGGCTAATTTAGTTTAGTTTTTTAGAACAAATTTCTTAGTTTTGAATAGGTTTGTCTGGGGGGTTTTGGGACATTGAAAACTGATGCTTGGATAAGAATTGAAACAAAGGAGGTCTGCAGGAGAACTTTTGGCTGCGACACCTGTGGTACTGATACAAAAGACAGGAGGTCGTAAATTAACATGCAGGGAGCCAGACGGCACCATCATTTGAAATTCTCTGGGAAATAGGAACTCAGACAGCTCACGGAGGTTATAAACTGATTAAAGCATTAACTTTTAATTTGTAAAAGATTTCTCATGTTCTGACTGAAAACTATGATATTTTAGTTTAGAATTAATTTTGTGGATGATAAATGTATATGAAAATATTGTGCTCTGTATTAGAGAATTGTTTAAGATTGTTCAATGTTTACGTGAATATTGGATTAGAAAAAACAGCAATTGTACATTATTATTTTCAGCGAATGTATATTGTTTTTCAGTTTAATATCGGGACGGATTTCGGAGAGCCTGTCCAAAATAACATAGTGTCTTGGAGATAACTTTATATTGAAGTAGAAGAGTCTGTCTCTAGCAAACCGGCACGGGAAACCTGAATGTTCACAGCTATCTGTGAAATTCCTTAATCTGTTTCTCTTTGCCCAGATGGCTGGAAGCTGAATACCAGTAAGAAATTATAGTTAAAATATGTTAGTTGTAAAATGTAACCTGATTTGATGGAAATAGTCTAATAATAGTTTTGGAATTAGAAACTTATTCTGGCTTATTGACCTTACTTTTGGTCTAGAGTTAATTGTCGTATAAGATTTCAGATCAGCCCTTTTTGTTATGTCAGGACATCACTAGTTGAAGTTCCAGCTGTTTCACACTAATTGGTGAAAAGCCATAAACCAACAGGGGATCGGAGACATCCTGCTTCTAACATATTTAAAACAAAAGGAGAAGCCGCGTTTTTGTCTTTTGAAGGAACTCTAGGGATTTTCTGAATTTGAAAAGGGTCAGAGACAGCTTTTGGTTGTGTAGCAGGAAGAAGCTTGCCCTAATATTCAGAACACCTGGCCACTAATCACCTCATGATTGCTGGAGAGTATAAAGGGAGAGACTCACCTGGTTGCAGATGCTGGCGTTTGGTCATATTCTTATTGGGAATGTCACGTGGAAAGCATGCAGGTCTTGAGCTCTAAAATCAGTAAGTAGTGTTTCTCCTTTTGCGCAAGACCTACAGATCCAGTGTTTGAGTTGAATTGTTTAAATCTAGAAACCATGGACTGTCTCCTGCTTGGTACTGGGGTGTGGCTGTAATCTACCCTCCCCAGTGCAGTTTTCATCTAAAACTGGTATGTATTGCTTTATTGAATCCTTGCAGTTCCATAACACCAAAATAACAATTATTTATACAGTACATAGAACATATGGGAAAGCTGATCCTCTGGCCAGGGGCTGAAAAGGGATTCTCTGGGGTCAGGTGAAGTCATCTGGCTCTGGTAGGTGATCATGGTTTTCTCTGGCTTCCATCTTCTGTAAATCACCTGCTAACTGTTTGATTTAATCCAGCTCTGACGCTGCTGCAGCTCTCTGGAGACCCTGCTGTTTTGTTTCATTTGTTTTGTTTTATTTTGTTTCATTTCATTTTGTTTTCCTTGGTTTGTTTTGTTGTTTCAGCAGTTAATATTTTTCTATTTTTGTAACTATTTTGTTTAATTTTCTTAGGTTTAAATTAGTTTTGGTTTTGGAGTATTCTTTTGTTCTGCATCCTCCAACCCGGCGTCAGGTAGCCGTTTGGCATTCTTTTAAACTATCTTATTAAAGTATTGATGTTTTAATGGATCATGTCGGAGGTAACCTCATTTTAGTAGTTTAAATCGTAGTACTTGTTCCTTTTTTTTTTTTTTCCCCTAATTGTGTTTGCTTGTTTAACCCCACCCTTTGTCTCCAGGCTGAGAGCTGACGGTAGTGGGAGGGGCTTCCAGGGAGACTGGAACTGTGTGTCGTGCGAGTGGCCGGTGTTGGGATTTCTTCACGATTGAATGCCTGTTCACAAGTGTTTGGGGTGATTTAGTTTAGATTTATACATTTATTTTAGGATCCAGTTTCCATTTGGACTGCCCTCCCCCTGCTGGTAGGCCTCAGTCTGTGCACCCCCTTCCTATTGTGTTTTTTTTATGATGTGATTGTCCTGTTTTATTCTGAAAAATAAATGTATTCATTTCATTTAGAAAAGTCTGTTCTCTCTGGCCACGAACCTCGAGCCTACCCACAAGTGTATTTCCTTGGGTGTAATTCCCAAGGTGGCGTTGTTGACCACTTCTGGTTACCCTGCTGTGAGGAGCAGAGTACCAGACTCCTAACCTAGTGTTTCCACAATCGGTCGAGAAGTGTTGCACCTTATTTGAATATATTATAGAGGAGAACACACCTACTAGTATAAAACCTTTTGCACAAAGAAAATAAGCCAGAAATAGCCCATTTTTAGCTCCTTTTGGGCTGACTATTTCTCCAAAGACGTCTCCGTTATTTCTGTCTTACTCTATCAGGTGACTAATGTGTGACTGTGTTTCTTTAAATTTTCTGTCTTGTGTTATACTGTCCACTGATTGGATTAAACTCTGAGCTTCTGTGACGTCAACACGTAGCGTGCGCCTCTGTTTTGCCCCACGCGGCTGCGGTTCGGAGACACAGAGAGAACCTGGGATTTAGGAAGAAACCTGAGCCAAGTTGTTTTTTTTTAATAGTTAAATGAGGTTTTCTTCCAACAGAACCCAAATATATTAAAGGTTAATGACCAACAACGCCACCTGGAATAACTCCAGGAAAATGTAATAAAAGAAGGACACAGGTACGTTCTGCTGGAAAATGAGACGAGATTCAGGAAGTTCTACAAAATTTATTAAGCTTTATGATATCTTTTTTAAAAAATAATCTGAAATTGAATGGTTAAAACAGTGAATGCAGTTGACCAGATTTTTCATTAGAAAATGTCTAAATTGCAAAGGAAGCAGAGTCTTACCGGTGGGGAAGTAGTGAAAGAAGGAGGCAACATCCAGTGCAGAAAAAGGGAATCGCTACAAAAGACACTACAAAAACACGGCAAACAGAAAGAAAAGGTGCTCCAAGACGAGACACCGCCACCACAGAAGCCCCAGCCCCTAAAAGAAAGACAAAAAATGAAACAATATGGGTAAAAACAGTGATACAATAGCGCTGCAATGTTGCAGTTCATCCCTTCAGTAGCGCCATCAATGCTCCCGGAAGCTGGGAAAGTTCAAGTTGGTCGTTTTAAAACAATTTGTAATTAGGCAAAACAGCAGCGAGTGTCACTCCAGGTAGGATGCCGACGAGTCATCAGGAGGCTAAAAGAATATAGCAAATTAATACAACTGCTACAAAAAATATATAACTTGCTGTTTACCTGTGACCTGATAAATGCCAAATGATCAGATCCTCAGTACCACCTAGATGCAGTGCAACTGTAATAAAAAAACGGTATGTGAAGGTTTTGTTTACATAAAACAAGTGTTACTTAGTCACGGTAGCTCTTACCTTCCTATCAGCAAAGAATGAATGGACAGATCGACCCAGATATTGGAGGTGCAGCGAAGGAGGCTAAGCAGACAGACCAGGTAACATTAATTGCCATTACTAAACGATAAAACAGCCACGCTCACCCAGAACAGTGCAAACAACGGAAGCAGATCGAGTTGACGTCACGACGCAAGCAGCCTCATGTCAGCTGAAGGCTTGCTTATATGCAGCAGCTGAAATTGCTCTTAAAGTGGCAGCGTACTGTACTGCTACTGTATAAGTAGCAGCTGCTGTATAAGTAGTGTTGAGGAAATATAATCATGGTTTAGTGTTTTGTTGAACTCAATTATAGAACCATTTCTAGTGCTTTAGTTTAGTGAATCTTTTACTAATATAATCATTTTTTAGTGTTTGAGTTAGCTCTAAAGTCAGGAGTTTTTGTGTCTCTGAGGTCGTAAAACTACAGGAGGCAAGCAATCTTATCTGTGTGAAAATCATTTAAAAGCAGGGTCACATTTGGTCTCAGGAAATACGGAATCTCCAGTGGACATCTGGCGGGGTAAACTATTGACCTGCAGTTCACCTGAAGACAATTTGGTCTAAAACAATACATGCGGTTTGTTAAGTTGTAAAAGTCAGCAGGATTTTTAGAGTTCTGGTTAACTTCAAATAACATCAAGGAAGTAAAATTCTCTTTGATGGCTCACCAGATTGTAGGGAGGTGCCGTTTTCAGGGGTGCTCGGAGGCGGCTTCTAATTGGTCGAGAGGTGTTGCCCCCTATTTGAATAGAACACACCTACTAGCATAAAACCTCTTGCGCAGGGAGAATGAGGCAGAAATGGCCAATTTTAGCACCATGGGCTGACTATTTCTCCGAAGACGTCTTAGACGTCTTTGTATTTTCCTCTATCTGTCTTATTTTCTCAGGTGACTAATGTGTGACTGTGTTCCTTTAATTTCTCTGTCTTGTGTGATACTTTCTTCTGATTGGATTAAATTCTGAACTTCTGTGACGCCAACACGCTGCATACGCCTCCTTGTGTTTCTCGCGAGAGTTCTCAGACTGCAGCCAGGATCCGGGACACAGAACAAAGGAAAAAACCGAAATTGCATAGTTTAAAAGTTTTACAATAAGAATTCCTTTTGATCTCGACAGTAGCAGCATAGATGTATGCTGCTACTTATACAGTGGGGCAAAAAAGTATTTAGTCAGCCACCAATTGTGCAAGTTCTAGCACTTTAAAAGATGAGAGAGGCCTGTAATTTTCCATCATAGATATACCTCAACTATGAGAGACAAAAGGAGGAAAAAAAATCCAGAAAATCACATTGTCTAATTTTTAAAGAATTTATTTGCAAAATATGGTGGAAAATAAGTATTTGGTCAGCTACAAACAAGCAAGATTTCCGGCTCTCACAGTCCTGTAACTTCTTCTGTAAGAGGCTCCTCTGTCCTCCACGCGTTACCTGTATTAATGGCACCTGTTTGAACCGTTTATCAGTATAAAAGACACCCGTCCACAACCTCAAACAGTCACATTCTAAACTCCACCATGGCCAAAACTAGAGAGCTGTCAAAGGACACCCGAAACAAAATTATAGACCTGCACCAGGCTGGGAAGACTGAATCTGCAATAGATAAACAGCTTGGTGTGAAGAAATCAACTGTGGGGTCAATTATTAGAAAATGGAACACATACAAGATCGCTGATAATCTCCCTCGATCTGGGGCTCCACGCAAGATTTCACCCCGTGGGGTCAAAATGATCACAAGAACAGTCAGAAAAAATCCAAGGACCACCCGGGCGAACCTAGTGAATGACCTGCAGAGAGCTGGGACCAAAGTGACAAAGGCTACCATCAGTAACACACTACGCTGCCAGGGACTCAAATCCTGCAGTGCCAGACGTGTCCCCCTGCTTAAGCCAGTACATGTCTAGGCCCATCTCAAGTTTACTAGAGAGCATTTGGATGATCCAGAAGATGACTGGGAGAATATCATATGGTCAGATGAAACCAAAATAGAACTTTTTGGTCAAAACTCTACTCGCCGTGTTTGGAGGGGAAAGAATGCTGAGTTGCATCCAAAGAACACCATACCTACTGTGAAGCATGGGGGTGGAAACATCATGCTTTGGGGCTGTTTTTCTGCTAAGGGACCAGGACGACTGATCCGTGTAAAGGAAAGAATGAATGGGGCCATGTATCGTCAAATTATGAGTGAAAACCTCCTTCCATCAGCAAGGGCACTGAAGATGAAACGTGGCTGGGTCTTTCACATTGACAATGATCCCAAACAAACCGCCCGGGTAACGAAGGAGTGGCTTCATAAGAAGCATTTCAAGGTCCTGGAGTGGCCTAGCTAGTCTCCAGATCTCAACCCCATAGAAAATCTTTGGAGGGAGTTGAAAGTTCGTGTTGCCCAGCGACAGCCCCAGAACATCACAGCTCTAGAGAAGATCTGCATGGAGGAATGGGCCAAAATACCAGCAACAGTGTGTGAAAACCTTGTGAAGACTTACAGAAAACATTTGATCTCTGTTATTGCCAACAAAGGGTATATAACAAAGTATTGAGATGTACTTTTGTAGCTGACCAAATACTTATTTTCCACCATATTTTGCAAATAAATTCTTTAAAAATCAGACAACGTGATTTTCTGGATTTTTTTTCCTCCTTTTGTCTCACATAGTTGAGGTATATCTATGATGAAAATTACAGGCCTCTCTCATCTTTTAAAGTGGGAGAACTTGCACAATTGGTGGCTGACTAAATACTTTTTTGCCCTACTGTATATGTAATATACAGTAGTACTGTAATATACTGTATATACGTAAGCTACACTCAAAGATTATGTGCACTGCTCCATATTTTACCAGCCAAAGAAAAAAACAACACAAGTTCAAGTGTCTTTAAAACACATAAATACTTACAAAGATGATAATTTTCTAAAGGACAAAAGAATAAGTGGCTCAGAATCTTTACTTTCCCTTAACTGCCTGAATTCTTGTTGGCATGGTAACAGGAGAGAAATGTGTCAAAGATAGTTTGTTGCTTTGTTTGCTCACTCGGTAATGTTTCTGCAAATATAAAGACCGTTTGTAATACATATGCCACTCTGATCTAATTTCTAACTCATCATTGTTTGCTTCAGCTAGATCATTTGTCCTGCTGTTGTTTTAAAGATATTAAAGCTATTAAGAAATGTTTCCAGAGGTCACAAAAGGTCAACCAGGCCCCCTCCTCCTCACTTTTACAAAGTCAAAATAACCAAATGTAGTCAAGTTGATTGACACCAAATTTGTCTGATTTGCAGAAGATGGGGTTGGTTGACCTTTTGTGACTTTTGGAAACATTTCTTAATATCTTTAAAATGATAGCAGCACAAATGAACATTTTTGCTGCATAAACCAGCACAAAAATAGCACAAATGTTTCACACCATTTTTGTCTGATTTGAAGAAAGATGCATTCATTTGACAATATAAGAGATGAATTCATTTTTACTGTAAGATTATCTAAAATTAGTTTTTAAACAGTCTCAAGACGTCCAGCAGTTAATTATATGCGGAACTGTCCTGCTTATTGAGTCACATAGGGTGACTATCAAAGGCTTTTGGAACCTTTGTCAATAAGAGAGCAGTTCTACTCAGAATTCTCACATTTGCTTCAGTTCAGCTAAAGATACAGCCAGACTTTGAAGACAGACTTGAAACAATATTCAAATATGGTGCGACCAAGTGAAAGTAAGTATTTTTGCTTTTTAACTTAGTAATACAAAGAAAACAGATGTAATTTTTGTGTTTATCTTTTGAAGAAATTGTGGCAGAATGTTAGAGATAGTTTACGCATTACAGGCTGTGAATAATCTGTTTTTTAGCTCCATGTCAAATTATTTTAGTTACTTTTGAGTCTCCATTACTCATGTGTAGTTGGGTCACATTCACAAATTTTTCCCCCCAATTGGCACAATCTGCAGTGCTCCAAAATATGTTTCTGTCTACGACACACAAATGCACCTCAGCAATTGATGAGGTGAATCAACAAAAATGCAAAAACTCATTTTCTGTTTAAGGCTGTGAATAATCTGTTTTTGAGCTCAACATCAAATCCTTTTAGCTACTTTTGAAGCAAGTATCGAAAGTGTCAGTTGTGCTTCTCGCACTTTGCTTGTATATTTGACAACTTCATTGAGTAAACATGAAAATGGCATCAGAAAAAAAATGCATTGTTAAATTTAACAATTTAACAATTTGCTAAATTGCAATGGTTAAGGACTTCAACATTTGAATCTTGATTTTACTTTCACTCTGGGCAAAAACAAAATATTCTGCAAACCCTAATTTAAATAATTAACTTTAGACAAGTGAACATGCTTTGTAAAATACTTCTCCTTAACATTTGTTTTCTTTGCAATTAGTGAACAGACCGAATAAAACACATTACATAGCTTCAAAATCACAAACTTCTGCAAGTGTTGGGGAAACTAATCAGTTCCACAGTTTAACCTGGTGCCAGGGCAATACAGGGCAAAGTGACCCGCTTCAACAGGTGTTACGTCGATTCGCGTTACCCATCAGATACGTTCCTAGCGCTCGTAACAAGCACGCGCGTAACAAGCACGCGCGTAACAAGCACGCGCGTAACAAGCACGCGCGTAACAAGCACGCGCGTAACAAGCACGCGCGTAACAAGCACGCGCGTAACAAGCACGCGCTTCATCATAGACATAATAGAGCGTGTTAATCTAGAAAACTACAAACTACACACCGTGAAAACTCAATGTCTTTCAGCGAAGTCAATATATAATATATATATATATATATATTAAAAATTTATAATATATTATATACTGCTTTTGACAGTCAGTGATCCCTCTTCCATGACTTTGTTTTTTCTCTTTTTGTGCAGCTACGCTAAGACGAAGCCGTCGTTTAGCAAATAATGGATACTACGACTCGAATGGGGAACCAACAGTCTCATACCGAGAGACGAGAGTCAGGTACGTTATATAAGCATTTTTTTAGCTATTATGTTTAACAGTCATCCGCTGATCAATGTATCAATGTACACATTTAAATATTTGTATTTTTTCCATCTTGGGCCAGGAGGACGTCAAGAAAACCCTTAGTAAGAAGGGGACCAATAGATGGAGACAGTTTGGACAGCTACCAGGATAATGATATGATTTTCAATATAAAAGAGGAGATTGTCACTCTGGTGCAACGTCATGGGATCATCTGTCTCATCATGCTCCTTCTTGGTAAATATTCTCCTTCCACAAACAAGCAATTTGAAAGTGTTGTAGAAAGTCTGTATTTTTTATGCTATGTCACTGACTGTCATCTTCTGCTCATGTTCATCAGGATTTAGCTGCCTATTTTCTGCTCGGCTCTTGCGATCTTCAGAGTCCTTTGTTACTCTAACTACAGAGGACACAGTGTCCACGATAAATACAGTGGACATGGTAAGTTTTCTCTTCCTAATCTTAACTCTGATTTAAATATCCTGAACAAACTTGAGAATAAGTTGTTAATTTTAATGTTGTGGCAAACTTTCTGTCTCTTTATAAGAGTCAAGAACAGATCGCAGAACCTTTCCACAAAGATCTGCAGGAGATGAAGAAGGAGATGAAAAAGAAATTCGACTACCTTCCGCCACCAGCGGATCTTTGGCCAAACTTTGCTCTGGAGTCTCAAGGTGATCTATTAGAAATAAGATCATAAACCAGATATCAAATTTTCAGTATTAAGGTTTCTTAACTCAGTATTTCTGTTTTTTTGTGCAGGTGCAAAACTTGTGCCCCATTTGACTTCATCAACATTTCACAACAACAGAACATGTAGAATGTTTGTGATATATTTTAATCAACAACCCATAGGCCCAAGCATAGCCATTCAGGTCTGAACAACACTCAGAACATTAAATGAATATTATGCAAAGTGGTATTTCTGTTTGATAAAAATATTAGGCTTTATGATTTTCTTTCCTAATTAGTCTTGGTACCCCACCTAAACTTGGTTTTGTACTCTGTCTTCAGGGAAGAAATCATCTGACTCCTGGACACTGTTGGGCCTTTGCAGGCTTCCCAGGACGCTTAACCATCAAACTGTCCACAAAATCATTGTTACTCACGTGTCCCTGGGTCATATTGCTAAGACTTTCACAGCCTCCAGTGCGCCGAAGGAATTTTCTGTCTATGTAAGTCGAGCAACATCACATGTATCTTATATATATGTCCACCTATAGTGTGGAAGAAGGGGCTTTAAAATGTGTTAGCAATGATTTAGTATGACATCACTTGATCACATCCAAACTTTCTGTCTGCACAAATGAATTTTCTGCTTATCTCAGGGTGTGATGTGTTTTTAGATGCACCAACAAACTTTCACATATAGAAAGAACAAGATAATGAACTGGATTTGTATCTAATTTTGTCTCAGGGAAAGAAGCATTTAGACGATAAGGAGACTTTATTAGGAACCTTTCAATATGACGAAGATGGCGACAGCTTACAGACCTTCAAACTTCCTGTAAATATGTCAAATTAATATTTTATTAACCAAATACAACAGTTCTTACAGAAGCCCAGAGTGACTGACCCTGTTATAAATATTAGTAATTGTTCCTAACATACAACCATAAGGTTCTTCACACCAACTTTCATTATATCTTATAACAAAATCTATCAATCTGTTATCACAAAATAGTTATTTTAGTTGTATCATGATAAGAAACAAATCAAAATAAGCCTCCAGTCTTACTAGATAACATTTTGTTTTTGGTTAGTAAGATATTAGTATAATTCCATGGTATCTTGAAAAATCTATGGAAAATATATTTACAGCAAGGACAGTTGAACTGGGCTTCCATGCACTTTAAGCAGATCTCGTTGTTTCCATTGTCTTGTCATATTGTCTAATGTGCATCTTTCTTGGCTCACAGGAAGAAAACATGGACTCCTTCAGCTATATCAGTCTAAAGGTGAAAAACAACTGGGGTCAACCGGAATACACATGTCTCTATAATTTTAGAGTGCATGGGGTATTCGACAACTGAGGAGGAGGCCATCTTTCAAATAAGTTTTGTATTTGTTTAATTTAGTAAAAATATTATTTATAGAATTTAACTCAGTTTTAAGTCCTCACAACAACCAGCTGGTGTCAGAACCTGGAAGTGGTGGATGGAGTCAGAGCCTGGACCTTGCCACTGGGCTGCTGTCGGTGTGACTGGGCCTCACCAGTGGTCTGGTGATGGTGTTCACAGCCGTTGGCATCACCAGTGGGTGGGGCGTGGTGGGTGGTGGGTGGTGGCTGGTGTCCATTTCTGGGCCTTGCTTTTGGCAGGTCTCAGAGCCTTGGCATCACCAGCAGGTGGTGGGGGTGTGGTCATGGCTGCTGAGTCTCAGAGCCTTGCATCACCAGAGGTGGGGGTGTGGGTGGTGGCTGGTGTCCATTTCTGGGCCTTGCTTTTGGCAGGTCTCAGAGCCTTGGCATCACCAGTGGGTGGGGCGTGGTGGGTGGTGGCTGGTGTCCATTTCTGGGCCTTGCTTTTGGCAGGTCTCAGAGCCTTGGCATCACCAGCAGGTGGGGGGTGATGGGTGGTGGGTGGTGGCTGGTGTCCATTTCTGGGCCTTGCTTTTGGCAGGTCTCAGAGCCTTGGCATCACCAGCAGGTGGGTGGGTGGTGGTGGTGGTGGCTGGTGTCCATTTCTGGGCCTTGCTTTTGGAGGTCTCAGAGCTTGGCATCACCAGCAGGTGGGGGTGATGGGGGTGGTGGCTGGTGTCCATTTCTGGGCCTTGCTTTTGGCAGGTCTCAGAGCCTTGGCATCACCAGCAGGTGGGGGTGGGTGGTGGGTGGTGTCCATTTCTGGGCCTTGCTTTTGGCAGGTCTCAGAGCCTTGGCATCACCAGCAGGTGGTGGGGTGGTGGTTGGTGGTGTCCATTTCGGGGCTTGCTTTGGAGTCTCGACTTGGCATCACCAGCAGTGGTGGTGTGTGGTGCTGTCCATTTCTGGCCTTGCTTTTGGCAGGTCCCAGAGCTTGGGCATCACCAGCAGGTGGAGGGTGATGGGTGGTGGGTGGTGTCCATTTCTGGGCATTGCTTTTGGCAGGTCTCAGAGTCTTGGAATCACCAGCAGGTGGGGGATGGTGGGTGGTGGCTGGTGTCCATTTCTGGGCCTTGCTTTTGGCAGGTCTCAGAGCCTTGGCATCACCAGTAGGTGGGGGGTGGTGGGTGGTGTCAATTTCCTGGCTTTGCTTTTGGCATATCTCAGAGCCTTGGCATCACCAGTGGGAGGGGGCGGTGTCTGGTATCGGTGAATTTGCCTCGACAGTGGCTGGTGTCAACACTTGGTCTTCACCAGTTGCTGGTGGCTACATTCAGGACTGACTCCAATGAAAGGTCTTTCCTTCTTCTGACATTGTTTGGGGACCATTTACACCAATCAGTTTCCTACTTTTTCTGTCTTCTAATATTTGTAATGTAAACTTATGTTGTAACTAACTGTGTTTTTCTTATTTCAGAGATTCAGTTCCAGCTTTATTTTAATTTGTTACTTTTTGTTTGTTTGTTTTTTTTGTTTGTTTATTTATTTTTGCCATCTTGAAGCCAGCCAGCCTCGGCAGATGGCTGCTCATCCTGAGCCTGGTTCTGCTGGAGGTTTCTTCCTTTTAAAGGGAGTTATCCTCTCCACTGTCGCCTTGTGCTTGCTCAGGATGGGGGAATCCCTTGGTTTAAACAACCATCGCGATCTGCTGGTGACCCCTCCGCAGAATCGCCACCTTAACGTGGTGGAGGGGTTTGAGTATCCCAATGACCCAGATGGAGATTTTGTCTTGGGGTTCAGCCAGTAGTGAGGCTTCCCACGGCAGGTTGCCATTGGTGAGGGATCAGACTAAGAGCGATTCAAGATTTTCAGTGAAGGACTACCAAAGGTATCAGGCGGTTAGGAAACTGTATCGGTTTTGATGAATTGATCTGTTTTTTTTACCGTTTTGTGATAAAAAATTATAGTTTGCAGCTGTATAGTTACGACATTTCTTCTTCTATGAACCTTGTTTATAATGCTTAAAAGTTGTTCTGCAAAATCTAATAAAATACAATTCTGTTCAAGTTAAGAACTGATGCATTGTGTTTTATTTCTAAAGTTTTCTTGCATGAGTTGAAATGTGTGTAAGAGTTCAAAAAAGCATGTTAATGAACATATATGTAAATGAATTTATTACATATAGCCAATAATTTAGTGCTTAGTTATGCAACAGTCATTATTTAACCTTAAATGTGCTGATAGTACCTGATATCCAAATGGTCTTTTTAATCTGTTATGCAAACGTTTCTATAAAAATCAAACTCACTTTATACTGAATTTGTCACCAAGTGATGATTTTCATGTTTGTTCTGTATTATGTTGTTTTTAAAGTTATAATAGTAATTGTCTAACACATAATGGACACGTTGCAACTTAAATGCGACTCGCAGGCGTCAGAATGTGCCAGTCTACCAATACATACTAACACCAGGTTATTAATTTTGGATTTGTACCTCTTGTGAGGTCATCAGTCCAAATACACACAGAACAGACTTGGCATGTTGATTTTTCTTTAAGAGTTTGAAAACATCTCGTTAATTTCTTCAGTGGAAATCAAAACTTCATTAGTGGAGGAAAGAGAAAAAAAGAAACACCTAACAGGAGGACATCTTTAAAATAAATCTCAGCAACGACAGAAAATAGAAGCTCCGTCTCAGCCATGGTTCCTTTTTAAAATTTAAGAGTTTATTCAATCAAATATCCATGCTGTTATAGCTGATGTGTTGTAACAGACTGGTATTCGCACTGGGTTTATGCCTAAATGATGCTGGTACAGGTTCTCCAGCTTTTTCACAGTTTACAATGGTTCTAGATTAAAAACATTGTTCTTCAGTTTGACTGGATGTTAATTCAGAGATACACTCATTGCCCGACCTTGCAGATCTCCTAAAGAGAAAAAAAAAAAAAAAACCAGGCGGTTATCTCAGCCACTGAAGTTTGTGGTTGTAAACCATCAATGCTGGAGGTTTACAGCCTCCAGCATTGGGTGGGAGCAGAACCGACGGACGGTTCATCTGAGCCGCTGCGGACAACATGAGGTACGCCGTCGATGGAGAAACCGTTTTCAGAGTTAAATTAATGACTGTAGCATCTCTATGTGAGTCGGACTCAGTGGTGCAACTACACATTATTCAGCTGGATGCCAAAAACATAAATCAGCTCAAAATGAGCTTTTAAAAATACAATAATGATAATAATAAAACAGCAGATGCTGCCCGGTTGTCTTACATTTTGCAGAGTCACAAACATTAAACCACCAAAAGGAATGTTAAAAACAAAATAAAACAGAGACTCCTGCTTAGAACAAGTGGCTGGTCAAAACCTTTTCTCATTGAAGCACACAGAACCGGTAACTACCCTCAAAAAATTATGGGTGAAGGGAGAATTGAAGTTGACTTTTTACAAATATCACAACTTCTATACAGTTAGCTGCACGTCACACTAAAACAAAATGACCCACTATATATTTTAATGACTGAGAGAAAGAAAGAAAAAGATTTCAGAAAGCCAAGAAAAGTGTGTGATGAAATGTATTAAATGTTTCCTCTGACTTTTTGATTAATTAACGTTTCAATTTATAACCCAGGTTCATCCAGTCCAATGGTTGGACATATATATAGCACTTCTCAACCAGTGGACACTTTATAGTAGCTTTTCTGCTCCAGAGAATTTCTCTGGCAACTTTTTTTTTTTTGCACAAGTGGCAATGGTAAAACCAGTGTTTCTCAACCTTTTTGGCCCAGTGCCCCCCTAGCCCTTATCCAGGTCCCTCACCGCCCCCCACCAAAGAATTTGCAGGCTACGTTGCACTGACCATTATTTTATCATTAATATTACTATCACTACTGTAGATGTTTTGATTTTTATGCTTGTTTCTGTATTTATCGTCAAAAATAATACATATAATAATATAAAAATAATACCGCCGTCTACAAAAAATGCAATGAACATTCAAGTTAAAATTGGTCGGCCTAACAGCAGCCAATTAGAGTGGAAACAATATTCTTATTCTTTGCCATTTTCTGGTTGTTAAATATTGCATAAATTGACCAGATAAAAGATGCTTTCCGTGGAAAAACAAAAGTTCCAGGTCCTTTTAATGTCATACAGATATGAGACAGAAACTTTGATTATATCTTTATATAGACCTGTCTATATAAGAACAAATATGGTTCTTAATCAAATCCTAATGAGTCAAATTGAAAGTGTCATGCAGTTATCGGCCTCATGACATTAAAACTGACATGTACAATAATTTTGAAGAAATAAATATAACAAATCTAATTAAAAACATAAATAGTGATCAGTTTTTTACTGTTATGGTCTGTAAGATATATTTATTCTCGGTACTAGATATGGTCTCAACAAACCCATGGCACTTCAACAATATTATTTTACCTTTTATCTGGAAATGGTGTCTGTTTATTCTTGCCACACGGTCCTCTGTGTTAATTATTGATCGAAAGGTCTTGCCATACCAGTTTATTCCTCTGTATTTACTTTAGTTTCTTAGTTTATTCTTGCATTTTGTTCTTCATTCATTTAATGCAGTAAAGGCATAGGGCTTTAAAAGTTATCAATAAAATTGACTTTTCATATACGTTGAGGGGGCGTGGCAGAGCGGCGAACTTGCCCTGGTAATAAAAAAGTATACTAGAGAACCTACAGAGTGCTGTCCAGAGGAATCTGAAGCCTGGGCTTCCATTTGCAAAAGTGGAGTCTTATCCTCTCTGCCGCGCTGCATAATGAAACCAGCCAATAACTGACTGCATATGAATCAACCTTCTTTTCAGAAGACTGACATATCGGTTGAAAATATCATTAAAAAAAAAAAAAAAGATCCCATATAACATTTACATAATTTTTTGAAACACCGAATTTTGGGAGTTTTGATTGGCATTCCAAAGGCCTAATCATAAAGATTACAAAAAATAAAGGTTTGAAATATTTCACTCTATTTGTAATGAGATACAGAAAAAATAAGAGTTTCACTTTCTGAAATGAGTGACAAGAAACATTTAACTTTTTGGTGATATTTAATTTCTTGAGCTGTACTGAAAATTAAGCATTTCCTCTATGCTGCACTTTATACCTTTAATTTGAAAATCCCACCCCCACCACCGTATGGCTCTATTGACAGAAAAACATGTCTTTATTTTTACAGCGTAGTTGTCTACGTTTTTCTTTTGCATGTTTGGTCACACCCATAAACAACCAAGGTTTAAACGCTAGGCTGTTTAAACCTTTGACCAAACATTTTCTGTGAACATGCAAAGTATTTGAGACATGTACAAATGTGCGAAAGAAGGATGTTTTTCTTACGTGTTAATTTAATCTTTGTTTTTGTTAATTAAAGTTAAAACATTAGCACACAGTTCAACACCTCTATATTTCTTTCTGCTCTTGTTTTGGGGGTCTTCCATTTTCATTGGCATGAATTTGACTGATTTGGATTGTGTTGGTTTATTTGCCTTTTCTTTTCAATTTAATGTTCTTTTGTGTTACGATTTCCTTTGCTCACGACATTAACAGGCACAGAATTAATTGTTCTGTTGAAATAATGAAACTTGTTATAAAGCTGAGGTGTAGACTGTTTGTGTATTTGAAAGTATAATATTACACACTAACAGTTAATTATTTAAGCAAATCTAACATTTTCTTTAACAGGTATTTTTACTTGCACAATCAAACAACTCAAAAGCCATTGCCCATGAAAGACTGATCACTTCATTTTTTTAATTTAACCTTTATTCTACCAAGATAGAAAACACACATTGAGATTAAAAACCTATTTTTCCAGGGAGTCCTGCAACAAATACAACAAAGAAAAATGAATCGTTTCATACGGGTGTCTGTTTCCTTCTCTTGTGGCACCATCTTCTGGCCAAAATAAAAATATTTAAACCGCAAGATATTCGTCAGTGTTTACTATTCCCTAATAGCTGGAAAATGCAGAAACTGCAATCCAGGTTTCGGTTTAAAGCTTCCTGAGTCGTCTCTCTCAGTCTGTGCCGAGCAAAAAATCATCTGCACAGAAAACCTGAACAGCTTTTTGCTTTCATGGTTCTGAAACTGGGGTAAAAGTTCCCAAAACGTATTTGGGCTACGTTTTTAAATGATACAAGTCATTTATAAGGTGAATACAAATGGATAACCTGCAATGCTGAGTTTGTTAGAACAAATAGACAATGTGGAAAACTTCAAGAATATTTTACCAAAATGTAAAAGCTGCTGGCTACATCGGATGTTTAGTTTACATTCCCACCTTGTGGGAACTACATCATTCCACCTTCACCATGGTTCAACTTGGTCAGTGAGGATGAACTGTTAATTAAATAGCAACAGAAGTATTGTCATTCCTTTTCAACAACAAAAATAAAAATGGCAATATAATTAATAAAAATGATTGAAAAATAATGCAAAACAAACTAATAATGTAATTTTTTTGCATTTTATCCTGACACTGTAGCAGATTTACTCAAAGAAAACGTACGGCATGACACTTTTAGAAATGTCAATGCTAGTTAAGCCATTTTGTTTTAATGTGACCATCAAATCTATGAATGATTTGGGCTCTATGGAGCCCTACAGTAGGTGAGAAACCAGCCTCTTTCCTGAGTTCTGACTTAAGGGGAACTTTCTCTAAAGTTAACTGTGACGACCTGCTTGAAATATATGGTCACAAACTTTTTGCCCATTTTTGTCTTTTATTTTTAACAGGCAACACATGAATGAAAATGTTTGCAGTTGTTTGTAGAATGGCTTGACATGTCTATCAGCATTGTAACACTTGGAAACGTAATATCTACAGAGGAGCTTCTCTGAGAACCACTGCTGACGTGTGCTGAACAATGTTCTCTCAGTTTAAAATGAATGAAAGTTTATTCTTTTTAGCCATCTGGGTTAATCCAATTCAGTTTATTTATACAGCGCAGACTCACAAAAAATATTGTCTTGATATTAAATAATGGAGTTAAGTTCCGTTTATTACTGAAGTCGGTAAAAAGGTTGTCTGTCTAAGGAAACCCAGCAGGTTGCATCACGTCACTGACTTTGTGCAAATTCCTCCCACTGGACAGGCATGTAGCAACAGTGGCTGGCCGACTCCATTGAGTCACGTGTTTTTGCAACAACCCATCAATGAGAATGCATGTAGCGACAGTGGAGACAACAAATCCCCTTTAATCGGTCAGAAAAAAAAAACTCTCCACCTGAACCTGCCTCATGGCGAACCACAATCTGCTGCAATCAACCAGAGGTTTGAGAAAACAGAGCAGACACTGACTCAGTATTTTCTACGTTAAAGAAAAAAAAAGCTTTCTCAGTGTTCTGATAGCATGTTCTGGATTTACATACCCATCTTCCGTCTTGCTGTATTCTGACACAACACACAGAAAAAGCTCCATGGTTTATATGTTGGTTGTTACAACTCGAACACGAAAGGTTTTTATCGACCTACTAGAACTTAAGCCTATTGAGCCCTCAATAGGTAAATTCCTGCAGCTTCATAAAGAGCTGCCTCAGCTAAAGATTGAAGAAGGATTTATGTGCGAAATGAGTATCAGATGTGAACTTGTCAAAGCTCCAAGTTCTTTCAAAAGTAGTACTGGAAGAACTTCTCCATCCTAAAATGATAGCATGTGTCATTGCATAAAGTTACAGCAAGATGCAGGCAAAAATAATAAAAATAAAATACAAAGTAAACTGAATATTTTCAAAGGTTACTTTTTATTGTGTCATACAACTCAGAAAAATACTCTTAATCTTAAACAATTCATTGGTCTTTAGTCAGCCCTTCACTTCTTGCCCTTCTTTTCGGGGAGCAAAGCGTAATGCTTTTCACAGGCGATTGTCAGTCCAGCGATGAAGGGAACAAATTCCTCAAAGTCCAGCTCATCGTCCTTGTTCTGGTCCAGATCCTTGATGATGCACGACACCGTGTCGGGGTTTTTCTGGGCCTGAAACAGAGTCGAGCAGAAAAGCAAGAAGTTACATGCATCCACTGATTCATCATGTTGACAGGTCTTCGCCCTCGTGAGAGACAAAAGAGCCTTACTGTTAAGAAGTTGGGCAACTCAGTCTCAATCAGCTTTTTCAGCTCCTTCTTGCTCAGGGTTGTTTTATTGCCACCTTCCTTGGCGTAACGGTGAAACACCGTGATCAGGGACTCCATGGATTTCTCCAACTCAGTCATGGCTGCAGCACAGAGATCTGAAAGGAGGGGTAAAAAAAAAAGGAGTGGAGTCAAATTTCAGCTTTCTGAACTTATCTGCAGTTCTGTGTCAAGGAGTTCATTTAAAGCTTGAAAACACTTTAATCAATCCCATTCTAGGAACTTTAAACTTTATTTAGCATGTCTTTAAAGCAGAGTGAGGATCTATATTTAATTTGACTATAAAAGCGAGGTTGTAATCAGTTCCTAGAGCTTTCCCTAAAACCAACATGCTTCAGTGAGGATGTGGGTGTTGGTTCAACTGGCACTCAAACCAAATTCTTCTGGGCCAACATAATTTCTGGCACATAAAGTTAAACTTTCTTCCATTCGTTCCCCTTCTTCGTTTTGTTTATTCAAGATTATTTAATAGAAAATTAAAGGTGAAAACTAGACAAACAACAAAAGGACTATAAACTGAGACTATTATTACTCTAAGGCTCTACATAAAAGTCTGAAACTACTGGAAGATAAAGGTACCGACCTTTTTATGTTTAAATGATCGTAAAAGCCTTACCAGATCGGGATGGAGCAGAAACGTTGCAGTGCAGAGCCCTGGAGGTTTGTGATAAGTTTATACAGGGAGGTACAGTCATCCAGGATACGCCTAACATGATGAGGGCAAGGGAGGGAATACCGGAGCCAGAGAATGGAAAAATTGTAGGAAGCACCCTCCCTGTTTGTGTTTTTTCCACCCAAATGCAACAGCAGGGATGAAATCTTTAAAGTAACTCTGACATTTTAATGTAATTTGTTATACAGAAAAGAAGATTTTCTCTTTATGAAAACCTCTGGAACATTTTCAACAATAGAGCAGGCCACAGAAATGTGTTTGTCATGCCTGAAGGGAAACAACTTGAACTCTGTTACCTCCATTGAACTATTATGTCTCATTTGAACTTCTTGAAAGATTGGACCATAATCCTGTCCTTTATTTGGTTTTTATGTTATAGACCAACACACAGCTGCTTTTACAAGTGACTTACTAATTAAAATTTGAGAAGTGTGGCATGCTTTTATGTTTTTTGCCTTCATACTGATTCAATACAATAAAATCAAGTCCTCGGTTAATATTTTTAATGTTAAAATATTTCAAACTAAAAAGTCGGTGTTTTTCATTTTTTTAATGGAGAAACCTCACATTCCTGCATCAACCCTGCTGACTCGACCAACACAATCCAAACTGAAAAAAAATGTTTGGATAAGAAAGTATTCAAAGGCAGAAGATCTCTGACAGTGGGAAGGGCAGGAAACATGTGCAGAGTGGCCATGCATGCAGTAAAGTCTGCAGATTAAGACCCGACTCCTGCTACACACCCTCTGTACGTCCCACCCAGCCCTACCCAGTACCACACACCGTACACCCTGTGACAGAAAAACAACATCATTTTCCACAATGTTTAATTACAAAATATGACAAAACAACAGCTGGAGGTGCTGACAAGTGAACAGAAAACCTCACGTTCTGTGTTTATCTCTTTATATCCGCCAGCACCTGGAAAAAGCAGATGAATGGAATGTAGAGAGCCGCTTTAAGTTTTACCCTTGGGCCTTTTGTTTGACCTTGGGGCACTTTCAATATGTGTGATAAAAACTGGGGAATTCCAAAAGAACCTACAGAGAATTATTTCTTGAATTATTTTCCCCGATTTAATTCTGCAAAAGTAGACATCAGCACCTGATCTATTTATTTTAATCGGCTTCTTCCTTGAGATTCATTAGTTCTTCCTTTTGCTCTTGCTGGCAGACTTGGCCGGTGTTACAACAGGAACGGCTGCTTGGTAGAGGGCGGCAGATATCTTGTTGATGTAATACAAGGCAAACAGGGAGAATATCAAGCTAAAAATAGGGAAAAAAGGCCCAAGATTAGTTGGTAACTGATAGAAACGTGACATAAAGAAGTAAGACAATTGAGCAGAAAGCCACTCACCAGGTGGTGACGCAGACCCGGTGCACTAAACCAGAGGCAAACAGTGAGAGAAACAGGCACAGAATAACTGAAAGCAGAACAAAAGAGAAGTGAATTTTGATGCAAATATCAAAATACATCATTTGCTATAGTTTCTTGTGAATACAGAGAAAGACATTTTGAACTCAACTCTTATTCAAATGAAGTTTAAACATAGCAAAGCCATAAATCACATTAAGAAGAAAAAAAACATAAACCCAGTCCTGATTATGAGTTCAGCTTTAATTCTTTCATCACTTACTCTCTGGGAAAATCTTGGCTTGGAATCCTTTCCCAAACATCAGGTTTTCTAGATTGTTGAATGCCTGGAAATGAAGTTAAGTCGCAACAGCCCCAAGGAATTTGTGAATTCATATGCTCCAAAAAAAAACAACAAAAAAAAAAGGAAGTAAGTTACAGAGCAACTGTAAAAATCTGAAATTCACAAAAAAAAAAAAAGCATTTAAATGTGCTTTCATCCTAAGGATACAGTGAGGGAGCAGATGAAAAGGACAGAGCCCAGGAACCCTCCCAGGATGGTGAGCCACTCTGTGGATCCCAGCTGTTTACTGAACATCTGCATCCCGGCAAAAACCAGCACAGAGAGCAGACTGGAGAGCACCAGAGAAGTGCCTGTGTTCACCGCTATAAAAGACACACAACAGATTAGGACATAATAGAACTCAAATTCAAACCTTATGCATAAAATGTGTTAACAATAGAACACATTGTGTTCAAAATCTGGAACTTGAGTTTTGATATTATTGTGTGTCGTATCTAAGAGGATGAAGAACATCTATTGACTGCAACACCTTTCATTGAGCGCGTTCTACATTTTTGGTGAAAACTACAGAGAAATAGCCACAAAAAAGTTACATAGATTTTTTTCTTGTAAAAAAAAAAAAAAAAAAAAAAAAAGTAAATATTTGGCTATGCCAGTTGTAGAAATATACATACACCTTTTGCTATGATCAACAAAAAATATGTAATTATTTCCCCCAGCAGTCATTACTGGGGGACATGATTACAGAGTGAGAACACTGTTGGAATTATGTAGATAAACTTCAATGGAGTAACATATAATTAAATTATGCAATGAAAAGAAACAATGGTAATTTATTAATGCTTCATTCAGCTGCAAATAGAGAACTGTTCTCATGAACTAGAGGACATAGATTAGTCTCAGTAAAAACACAGTATATTTTAATTTATTGTAAGACTTTTATCACTTTAAGGGGAAAAGTAATTTAAAACTGCAGGTTTCCATCCTCCCTCAGTTATTGACAAAAAAAACATAAAAGATCAAACAAACAGAAATGTAGCACAGTTTAAAATGAGATTGACATTATTAAAGCTTTATTAAAACAGCTTCCACAAATTAGGAAATGAGCAAAAGAAAAATACAGTTAACGTACAATTACTATTAAAACAAGAAACGGTCAGGATACATTAACTGACAACGTTCAATGGAAAAAAGTCAGATGTTCATTTGCTGCTTTATCTTGTAAAGGCAAAATCAGCATTCACAAAAGAGTAGCATTCAGTGTAAAAAGACAGAAAATTCAGGGTTAGCCAACAAAATCTTGTATTTGTATCTACTTTGCATTATAATATGTACATATATTGATACCAAAATATATATTTTTAAGACTCAAAATTTCAGAGCTCCGTGTCTCGTTTTAGCTATTTTTTTTAACTGTAAATACAAAAGTTTATTAGTAAAGTATGACGGGAATATCTGCAGTGACAGACGCTTTTGCCAAGTACATTTTAAGAAACAGTCGTCACAATAAAAATCAAATGTATAATTTAATTACATCGTAAGTTTAATTTTACTGCTCGTTCTTACGCCACGTCAGTGTTCGCACACAAACGTGTCCGACGTAGCAGCTAGCTTCACGCAAGGATACAGCTTTGTTCAAACTAGTATTTGAACAAAGCTGTATCCTTTTACAACTCTGTGTACACAAAGCAGCGCAAACACACACTTTATTTCTTATGCAGAAACGTTGATTAATTAAAATAAACACTGCGGGTTGTTCTGTGAGCCATTTTAGTTAGCGTAAAATATTAACATTAGCTAGCTTTACTGTTGTAGCACCCACTATTTACAAAACTATTTTGTAGATTAATATCAAATTAAAATACATACCCATTGCTGCAGGTTAATTATAAATCCTTGAGATGAAAGAGGAGTGGGAAGATTTACTCTCGCAAAGCCAGATAATTTAACCGGCACTAGGAACTGAAATAATCCGGAATACAAACCAAGACGGACCTGTGGGCGGAGGACTGATTTTGGCCAAGCTGCTTTTTAACCTTTTAACTGTCACTCTAAACAAAGCTTACATTAATTAGCCAGTGGGTCCATGGCAGTTAAAGGGTTTTAGTATATCAACGCTGCAAAACGTACGCTTGATTTTTCATTACGTTTGATGCATTATATAACATGGTACTTATTACTAGCCTTATTTCTACACGAAATAATTTAAAGTCCTAAATAAAAAAAGAAAGGTGCATGAATACATCATTCTATGGATTTGAGAACAAAAATATTTAAATATTAAATTATCCAGTTAGAGATTATTTAAAAAAAAGTTGAAAGTTATGACATTAGGCATTCCCTCCAAGAAACATAATTTCAATGCATCAGACAGCAGCCTAATTGATCAAAGTCTTAGGCCATGATGCCTTCCTTCTCCAACACACCATCAAATTAATGGGCCATCACCAGACCTCTGTAGAGCTGATGCGGGAATTCAGCCATTTGATTTAGTAGCTCTGGGGACGAGATGCATCTAAAAGCTGCAAGATAGTCAATCTCAAAGACTGTACTTAGGCACCCCATCTCTGGGAAATCCTCTCAATACTCAAGTGTTAAAAAAAGTATATATAATAATAATAATAATAATAACAAAACAGTATACTGAATGCAGTTGTTTCCAATTTTATTCAAAATATGTACAAAAACAGCCCCTGTAATGTAATATACTACAGTTTGCTAACAGCAGCGATTTTTAACATGAGTCAAATTCCTTTCTGTCAGACCATTATTCTTTACATCAATTATCATCTGCCAACTGCAACTGTTCTTACACTGAAACTTGTCTATCACGTTAATGTTACTTTCTCAATGTAACAAGCAATTTTTTTAGAAGGGTTTCTTCTTCAGTCCAACAACTGCAATAAACAGAAGGATCTCCAAGAAGGCCGGTACGACACTGCAAACAAAAGACAGGGACATCAATGTAAGACAAGAGCACTGCAGAACCACAGGGCTTGCATTCATTCAAAATTAGACTCACTACAACTAGAAGCCACACCAACCTGCAGCAGGCAAAGATCACCCAATAATTCCAGCATTCCCACTTCTCAAACACAAAGAAGGACAAGGACACAGAGGCACAGCAATGGGCAGCCAGTGCTTGGGGGAAACATTTGTCAGGGAAAAACTCTCCTTTAATCATACAGCTGACACACTAACCTGCAAATGGCAAGGATCCACCAGTAGATGTCACAATCCCACTGTTCAAATAGAAAGAAAAGTAAAGCCACTGAGGCACTGGCATGGACTCCTGTTGCTATTGCAGACAAAATGTCGAACATAAGCAAGATGAAAGTCATGGATCTTAACCTGCTAATAAAATTACTTTGAAAAATGTTTAATGCTGTATTTGTTGTGCTTTATTTCTAAGGAGCTGCTTTACTTTATTGTATCCCTGATGGTTCTAGATTAACCCCACATTTTGACTGGCATCGAGCCAATGAGTTTTACTGGACAGAACATTAAAAAAAAAACATAAACATAAAAAATAAAATGTTTCTTTTAAAAAAAGAACATGTAGTTCTTACGCCACGTGAATAGTTCTTGTGAATCAAATGGTCACTAATGATCACAAGCCATGGCTTGTGATCAGGTTGAGGGTTGTTGAAAGAACAGAGCAACTAACAGAAGACACTTTAATCCAGAAATATATTTACTTATGAGTATGAGTTGTATGACTAAAACGAAGATAAAAGCAGAGCCAACTATCAGAGTAAAGGATACATAGAAGGCTTTGGCTGGAGTTAAACATGGACACTCCTGAAAAGAAACCAGTCAGCTCTATTACAAACAGACAGAGGGTGACTCCCAGTCCCACCACCAACCTAAAAAAAGAGGAATATATTAAAAGATGTGTATTTAATTGTGTAAAATTTGTTTGTTTAACTTTTACTTACTTCTTGTCCTCAGTGTCATACTGCTCTTTGGTAAAATCCAAAGGTAAACAAGCTTTCACATTATTTTCCTGCAAGGAAAACATTAAAATAAAGGTATGTTGAATTGGCAAATTGCTGAATTATGCTTTAGCAATAAACTTGCCTTGTGTAAAAGCTAAATAAACATTTCTAAAAAGTAGTTCATATAATGGGGGGATTAAGTTAATGTGCCTCTGCACTTCAAACATTTCTCTCATACCCTGTTTTAAATTCCAACATAAAAGACATTTTGTGACAAGCTGCATTGTTTTTTTATTCTCTACAGCTTAATTCAGTTTTTTTGCTTCAATTCACATTATTTTCATTGCTTTTTGTATCCGATACATTTTTACACTAACGTGAGATTCCTTATTGTTTTAATAACATTTTTAAAACTATTTCATTTAAAAAAAATAAGGATATTGGTCAATAAAAATACACATAATTTGATGTGGTTAATTCAGCTACTGTACATGAGAAAATAGAAACAAATGTTTCAGGATGGTCTAAGAAGCATGACGACATGGTTAGAGTGTTGACTTGGACTATACATTTCCAATATCTCAAATCAATTGAGCATGACTGGGGAGAACTGGATAACCTAATCCACAGAGGCATCAGCTCGCATGTTAAAGAATGTAAACAATCTGCTGCCACATATCATAGAGGGATCTATTAGGTCAGGACTCTTTTGCTAGCAAACGAGGGGCCAACACATTATTAAAAGAATGGGTGTCATATTATGGATGGCCTTTAATCGACATTGGGACAAAATTCTTCCACTTCTGAGTATATTTAGGAAGCAAAAAAGTGTTTTTCTCATTCGCTGAAAATCTTTAAATTTGTTCTGTAATTGAACATGCAATATATATAAACCAATCAAGCCAACAACATAACAGAACAGCATACACATATTTTTAATTACAAAAATACTTCGTCAATGCCAGAGGGTAATTGAGTAATACTAGATAGTAATTAATAATTTATATTTTTAAAAACATATTTAGCAGTTTTGATTCGTTTTACTGGTTAGATATACATAATAGACCGTAAATAACAACAACAACAGAAATGTTTCTTACTAACCCGTGACCAAAAGATGGTGATAACGATGACAAGGTGAGCTATGAGGGTGAGAAACCGAGCAGGGACCAGACTGCTGACCGTCGACATACTACCACTGCTGGCTTTAAGTTGTACCGAGTAAAGATGGACAACAGCGAAGCAGTAAACACTTACTAGCGCCCGAAAGCCAAAGCTCCAGTTATTAAATACTGTGGAATGCCGCAAAGCTACATTAGCACATTGCTAAAATTAGTAGCTAAAATTTAATAAGTAAGTAAATGATTAGTTTAAACTCTTGTGGTTCCACAAACAATAGCTATGTTTGGTTTACATAGCGGAAACATTCAGTTCTGATTAGAATATCCTTCGTTTACAAATGAAGCTAACTTATTTTTTCGCGTGTTTGCTACGCAGACGCTAAAAACCGTTGCTACAACAACCACTTCACGTGTACGCTCGGTATTACTGACCGGACTTAAAACACATGTTTAAACGTTCCGGTCTTCTGCGAAATTCTGTTCCCATGTGAAAACCTGTCCCCTCGCCCCCTGGTGTCAGAAGCGCGCACTGCATCCAGGGGGCGGATAAGACTGTACACAGGATTCTGGAAAATCCAGTTCACATAACTGGATAAAATGTATATTTTAATTGCTAATTTTTGATAGCTAAGTTTGAGCAGTTATGTTAAATACCTTAAAATATTTCTCAATTATTCTGAGATTTAAGATAACATAGTTCCTCTCTTTTCAAATGAGGAAAAAAAGGCTTGTGGATACCATTGGAGAGGGATTAACCAATCATTTTGAGATTTAGGTCGCTCAATCATAACATTACACACAAGAATCCTTGAGAATTTGAAAGCAATTGCTCTTTAATTGCCTAAGTTAAACAAAAATATTTCAGCTGTTTGAAATTATCTGCAGCTGATCCTTAACATGGGAACAAATTAATTTGCCAGCAAGTCTTTATAGCTGTTTTTCTTCCTCTCATTATGAACAATAAATCCTGTATATTTACATTTATTTTCCCTTGTTATGTTGGAGAAAAAAATAATTTCATATAAAAAAATGGAACATTTTAATGTTCTTTATTGACTTGTATGATTATATTGCACTTTGACACAGATTATTTGAAACTACAATTTGAACATTTATGGGTAACGACGTTGATTATTGAAAGAAAAAAAACCCAACAATTAATATCTTTGTGTATTTCTAATTTTACTATTCAGATTTGTCTGTATTACCTCGACTTACTTATTTTATCGAATGAGTGCATCCACCTCTGCTACAGTTGAAGCCAGAGCCCTTTTATGCTTCCAGCCCCCCATCTTCTCTTCTTCCCCCCCATTAGTCAGGTCAGTCGCTCCTCACAGACACACGGAGGGACTCGGCGTGTGGAGCGCAACATTGTAGCGGCGACGCTCCGTTAAAGGCCTGGACTGTTCATTACCGGCGGAGCAGCGAGGAAAACGGGTCTATTTTTACCGCAGAGACGCTTTTATTTCGAAGCCGCATGGCAGAAGCGGAGTTAGAAACCTTCACCTCAATCATGGACGCGCTAGTTCGCATCAGTGTGAGTGTGACGCTAATTTCATTAGCAATAGTAGCTACCTGTGCAGTTTAATTGCATATTATTACACAGGGCTTTAATACCCTTTCAACCTGTACTTTCAGTTTACCACTCGAACAACTGAAAGGACCGGAAGGCTACCGCACTGACGGAATGTGGGGCATTTCTCTTTTTGACATATTTGATTGCTTTTGTATCAAACCAAACGTAAAATCGCTGGTAATTTGTCGGAAACATGGCAACACTGGCGGAACGTTTAGAAAGATCCAAACCCAGCTGCCGACTGGGTCGGTGTTTGATGGTTATAATTTGCTGAATATGTTGGCAAGTAGCATAAAAGGCTCTGGGCCGCACACAGCGAGGAGGAAGGGATGATGCACGTTGTCATAGAAACGGGAAGCTGCGCTTTGTAGCTGCAGCTGCAGAAAAAAAGGGGTACGACAGTATCAGAGAACCTAAATTAACCATACTGTTTGTAAGCTATCTGTACATTCTATTACCAAACAATTAACAGAGATTTTAAGCCAATTTGCGGCTGGAAGACTAATTTACATGGTGTCATTTCCATAAACTCAATTTTTTTTTACTTTGCTCCAGAGCCAGCCTGAGGAAAACGTGAAGTAAAATTCTTCATTTTCCTTTATTCTATTCCTTCCTTCCTGTCTATCTTACACTGCTTCCTTTTTGTTCGTCTTTCTCTCCATTTTTTCCCTGTCTTTACACCCTGCCTTTTTTCTTAGTTCTATTTTTTCATACATGTTTTTTGTTCATGTCCTTCCATCTGTCTGTCTGTCCCTCCCTCTCTTGAAATATCTGCCATAAGTTCATAGTTAAGGAATACATGCTTATACACCTAGAAAGGTCTGGAATTGTGGGGCTTCTGGGGTTCTAGATACCCTACAGGCTCCTTTCCTATTGTAAGTGCTCACATCCTCCACATGTCGTCCACAGCTTGTTTGTGGCTTGACTCAGCCTCTGTTAAACCGGATCCTTTTCCCAGTGAACCTTTCCCATGCTATTCTCTTTCCTCTCCTTGCCTTTCCAGTCCAACATGAAGAGCATGGAGCAGGAGTTGCATTGCCCAGTGTGCGATGAGATGGTGAAGCAGCCCATTCTGCTCCCTTGTCAGCACAGCGTGTGTCTGATGTGTGCGGCGGAGATGCTGGTGCAGAGAGGTTATCCTCCCCCAGATCTCCCTGCGGAGCCCGTCTCACCAGCCTCCACGCCCAGCGCTCGCTCTCCGCGGCAAGCACGCCGACCCGTACCCAGGACCCCTGACCACCTGGAGCGGGTCTTCAGGACAGGTGCAGGAAACCATTTCTTAACGTCCGTGTTTGTGTGTAGAGGATTTTGACTCATGTCACCTCACTCAGATGTCAGCGTCTGAGTGAGGAGAGAGTGAAACGTTAAGTAAAAAATGCAGAGATGATGATGCGTTGTGATTAGGGCTGTATAATAATATCGATATCACGATTTATATCGATATTTTCTTTCTTAGAAAAAAAATCGATATTCATCTGCAAGTATCGTACCATCCAACTGTCACCTTGCTCACTCATTGCTTGCTTCGCACCAGGTCATCAGGCTTAGAGTGATTCCTTCAGATGTTAAGTGTCAATGTTTAAAAGGTATCAAACTATTCAGAGCAGGTACTTGGTTCACTTTATTTACTTTACTAATGCATGTCAGCTACAGTTTGTACTGTTTCAATTAAAAGAAACATGGTTTCTCACCACTTCTTTGATTAATTTTGTTCAGCTGTCGACTTTAAGTCTGTGTCCAACCAGAGCCAGGTATTGTGTAGTTGGTGCTTTTAATCAGTTTTCAGTTAAATTAATTCAATCCAACTCTATAACAGTCACAAGATGTCACCAAAATCACTCTGTCTCTCTAAAATCTTTCAGAAAATTGCAAAAGTGTATTGAATTGTATCGTTTGCTGAATATGGCAATATATATCGTATTGTGGGCAGAATATCGTGTATCGTATCGTATTGTGAGATTATTGTATCACTACAGCCCTAGTTGTGATGTTTTGGTCGTTGTTCCACTGAACATTACACAGCTTTAGTTATTCAACTCATGGTTTATTCATTTTAGAGAAATGAACAGAGACTGCAGTAACGGATTTCCACTGTGAAAATGATCTATTCCTATAATTCCGCAAGCTTGTTACTTGTCAGCCTCATAAACCGTCATCCCTTTCGGGTTTCCTCTCTGGACGTCAGTCTTTCCCTTTCATCTCCTGTACACCTGTTTTCCCTCTCCCAGTATGTGGGACATACCCAGGGAGAAGGCGGAGGGAGGCGGCCCCTCCCCCCATGCTGTTCCCCTGTCCTTCCTGTCAGCAGGACGTGGAGCTCGGGGACAGAGGACTCACCGACTGCTTCCGTAATCTCACCCTGGAGCGCATCGTCGAGAGGTTTGCACGCACAACAGCTACAAAAACAGAACCTTGCAAAAAGAATTTAGCCCTCTTTTACCTCCGTCATGCTGGAGCTGCACATTTTAATACATCTTTGGGGTTCGATTTGGTGAGGTGATAGCAAGACAATGGATAAATATGAAAGGAAAATCATTTTTAAGTAGATATCAGTGGGAGCATCATTTTCTGTGATTACAGTAGAGTTGGAGACTGAAACTGTGTGTATTTTCTTACTACAAAAATTACTTAGCAAAGTCAGATTGGATGGAGAACCTCTGTGAACATCAGGCGTTAAGCTTTGGAACTTGTTCTCAATTGGATTTAGATTTTGACTGACTGGGTGATTCTGACACAAATATTATTGCGTAAAACAATCCATTGCAACTCTAGTCATATGTTGATGGTGATTCTTCCCCCTGATTACATTTTTTTTAGCCCTCTGACAAGCTTACCTGTTGAGAATGATGCTGCCACTACCGTGTGTCACAGCTGGTGATGCATATTTGCAATGTTTTTTTATTTTTTTATTTATTTTTTTGCAAATATGATTGAGTTAAAATCTCATTTTTGCAGTGTCATCTCCATGTTTTGCATGTCCTGGTAGATGCAGTGGGTCTATTTTCAGGCAAAGAATAGTGAACCAGTGACCCATGAGATTGAAATGTTGTTTTCTAATCTAACTTTGCTTTAAGACTTTGTCTTTGACCTTTGTGCTCTGTTCCTTGGTCTTCATAATGATGTTTATGATCACTAATATTCTCCAGAATTTCTATGGGAAAAAAGTGTGCAGAAGTTTGTGGTTGTAATGTGAAAAAAATACGTGTGTATTTTTGAAAAGCACTAAAGGTTGTTGTTTTAACCTTAAACAACATTCATAAGCAACAAGGTAGCGCAACGAGCAACCAACTAAGGCAATACTGCTGTATAAATGAGACGGGAAATCATTTGCTGGAAGGAGCTTAAATAACGAATTGCTCCTTTAGTCCTGATCAAAGGCTAAGCCAAAGAGCACTTTGCAGTGAAAGCTTAAAAACTGCAGTGCTCTGTGGGACAACAGACCATAAAACTGTCAGTTCTGCTACTGTTTGTGAACTTTTAGGCATAACTGTGAAGTAAAGTGTTGGTTTCTTTTAACACCCGTTTTATTTAATCACGGTCATCAGGTTTTAGTTAGTTTGAATGAGAAGGTCATGGAGGTCAACTGATTTGGTTTGAGACTGAAAATGCTCACCCCTCATCAAGCCGCTGCATGTTTTACTGCATTAACGTGGCGAGTGCCGTCGATGGATCCAGGTCAGCTAGTTAAAATAGTGGTTTTCCAAACTAAAACGAAAGCAGGACACTCTCTCATGAGCTCAGTCTTTCTCCAGTTGTGCTGATTTAAAGAAAAAAAAATTCCTGAATTTTTGTCATGACCTCATTGTTTGTGTTTAGGTACAGACACACAATAAGTCTGGGCAGCATAGCGATTATGTGTGGCTTCTGCAAGCCTCCCCAGTCTCTGGAGGCCACTAAAGGCTGTGCTGACTGCAAATCAAACTTCTGCAACGAATGTTTCAAACTCTACCATCCCTGGGGGACGCCTAGAGCTCAGCACGAACACATCCTGCCCACCAACAACTTCAGACCAAAGGTTCGTCTCTTGGTTTTTTTTGGTTTGTTTTTTTCTCGGTCCAGTTTGCAGTGGCTGCTTTTCTCGTGTCTGATCTGCTTTTAAACCCATCTTTGGATTCTAGGTTTTAACATGCACAGAGCATGAGCAGGAGAGGCTGCAGTGGTACTGCCGTAACTGCCAGCGGTTGCTGTGCCAGCTGTGTAAACTCCGCCGGGTCCATCACGGACACAAAGTTTTACCCATAGCACAAGCTTATCAGGCCCTCAAGGCGAGTGTATTAACCATGTTTAAGTTTTTTTTTTCTGTTAATATCTTGTTGCAACTGTCACAAGTTTTATTTTGGTTTTACAGGACAAGATTAGCAAGGAAGTCAACTTCATCCTGGCCAATCAGGAGACAATTCAGAGTCAGATTGCTCAGCTGGAGGCTGCCATCAAACAGATGGAGGTCTGGCTTTAGCTCACCTGCTGAATTCCTTCAGAAATGTTCTTGCTTTGTTAAAACCCAACAACTGTTTGACATTAAGCCATTGTTTATACCTCCCAAAAGTGTCTCTACCATAAATTTGCTTTAGGTTTTCTTCATTTCCTGCCCTTCCAGCATAGATCTTTCTTCTATCCCCATTTATTGGTAGTGGAACTCAGACGTTTTAGACAACTGGAACTGTGATAAACACGACTTAATAATGATCAAGGTTTTTTGTTGTCACCTTGCAAACTAAGCAGGACCATAAGTGATGTGAAGAAAAAAAAAACGTTGCTAGAGTGCCTGGGATCATATACTTTTATGCTCAATAGAGATCTGTTGCACTCTGCCAGAAAATAACTGAACAACGGGCCCTCATTAGATCTTTTTATGTGATAATGATCTAAAATATATGATCAAATCCATCCATCCAGCCATCCATTTTCTTTACACCCTTGTCCCTTAATGGAGTTGGGAGAGTTGCTGGTGCCTATCTCCAGCTAAGGTTCTGGGCGAGAGGCTATGATAAAATCATTACTCAGCAATAACATCAGTCCTCCATGGCTCCTCAGGACAAAATTCATACAGAAAATCGGAATTCGAACTAAAGAGAATGTAATATAGCACAGAAAGACTCATCGACGAGAACGCTCTCTGTCTGCTCCCATGTTGAACGATGTTATAGCAGAAGAGGAAGGCGCTAAAATGCAAATGGAAGTTATGCAAATGATCAATAACGTTAGTAAGAATGGAAGTTGCTGTGTGTTTATAAATAGTGAGCATAATGCCAACCAGTTTTCCTTTAGATGGAGGGCTTACGCACGAAGCAGTCTCTGACGGGCAAAGGCTTCTCTGATCTCGGTTAATCCTGTCCGCTCATGGTGCTTTTCCCGCGCTTCTCTGCAGGCCAACAGCACCGTGGCTCTGCACCAGCTGACTCACTGCATCCGGGAGCTCGGAACAGCCATCGCCGAGCGTCAGGGGACCCTAGCCATTGCCTTGGAGGGATCCCGGAGCAGAAGGGAGGAGGCTCTGTCCGTTCAGGTCTTTGAGAAGCAGGGGTTGATGGAGCAGGCAGGTCTGATGGCCTTCACTCACGAGCTGCTCAAAGAGACAGACGCTCCCTGCTTCGTGCAAGCCGCAAGAGTAACACACAGCAGGTAGCGGGCGTTTATTTTGGGCGCAGCATGAGCTCAGTGGAAGTTATTTGTTTGCTGATGGGGCTCTCTCTTTTTGTTTCTTTTCTGTTTTGTCCCCCTAAGGCTGATTAAAGCCATAGAACACCTGCAGTGTTTCTCTCTTGCTGCCGACACCTCCTTTAGACACTTTCACCTTGACGCATCCAAAGAGGTCAAGCTCATCAACGGCTTGCAATTCATCCAAGGTGGGCTCTCATCTACCTTGTTAAAAAAAAAAATCATCTGCACCTAAAATTCTAATGAAAAAGGTGAAAAAGAGCAACAGGATCTCGGTCTCCTTTCTCTTCTCAACAGCCCCTCTGGCTCCAGTCATCGACACTCAGAAGACGTTAGCTTACGACCAGCTGTTTTTGTGCTGGCGCCTGCCTCAGGACTCGGCTCCGGCGTGGCACTTTTCCGTCGAATACCAGCGACGAGCAGGCGCCACGTGGGGCGGCATCAGCTCCCCGAACTCTTCCACGCCGTGGCTGCGTCTGAACGAGGTGAAGGGGACCAGCGCCGTGGTGGACCGGGTGCAGATGGACAGCGTGTACGTTCTCAGAGTGAGGGGCTGCAACAAGGCTGGCTTTGGAGACTACAGCGAAGAGGTTTACCTCCACACGCCGCCTGCTCCAGGTCAGCTGTGTGCTCGGGATCTGGTGTCTGCTTCCCCGATAAGAAGTTCTGCTAAGATGCTTGTTGGGTTTTCTTCGTTTCTGATTTTTGCAGGTTCCAAACTGAAATCCTGATAACTGCAGTTGCATCTGTCGTTCATTTATTTTATTATTTTTTATACTTAAAAATGAATAAAAACTGAAATCTTAGTTTAGAAAAACATTGACATTATATCAAACTTTGTCCAGCAACCGTGTGGATTAGAGGCTGATGTGTTTTGATTCCTACAAAAATGTTGCCATGCGTCACTTATCTGACTAACCCTTGATATTTTCTTTTCTCTCCATCCCTTGATTTCTTCCATTCCCACTTTTTTTAGTTTCTGCTCAAAGGCTTCCGTTTTTGCTCTGCATTCCAGTGTCATCCCCGTCATAACATCTCTGCTTCTGTCTCTCATGCTGCAGGTCTGTCTTGATGCACTTTCAAATATCTGTTAGTGCTTAAGAAATTTTTTTTCTCTTAATATATTCATCACTTCATGAAACATTTACTCCTTCATTTTATATTTTGAAACATGATGCACAGAGTCAGCGCTGGCTTTATTTCTGTTGTTTTCCAAATCAAATATGTGCTTTTCCTCTGATCTTTTTTTTCTTTCCAGTTTCTAGTAATTAATACTTCTCATAGTTTGTCTGAAGTCCTGTAATTTCTCACTTGTTTAGCTTACTTTTCTCTTCCTTTTTACCTTCCCTTTTTTCCTGGTTCACCTTTTTTACCCCCCTGTCCTTCCAGTCTTGAGTTTCTCCTTGGACTCTCGTTGGGGTTTGCATGCTGACCGTTTGGCGCTTGGTAAAGGCCAGACCTATGCCCGGAGCGTGCCTGGCCTCTCCCTTCTCCAAGCCGCCGACCGCGCTCTCACCTCTTGTCACTTAACCTCTGACCTCCTTGTGGCCGACCTGGCTGTCACTCATGGCAGACACTACTGGGCGTGCTCTGTGGAGCCTGGGTCCTACTTGGTGAAGGTGAAAAAGATTGTCTCGAGTGTGATTTCATGTCAGGTTGAATGTGTGAATTGATCTTATTTTGCCAGACTATCTTTCTTCTCTGATTTTCAGGTAGGCGTTGGACAGGAGACTAAACTACAAGAGTGGTTCCATCTCCCTCAGGACATGGCGAGCCCACGGTAAATGTTCCATATTTACCATATCCACATCGCTGTCTGTAAAATGGAGTCACTGACTCCTGCATGATAGCCAGATTACAATCTGTCAAATTAAATGCATAATTTTAAAGTTGAAGGAAATCCTACAGTTTTAATACTCTTCTTGCATATTGAAATATGGTATGTATTTGTATTTAGCCTCAGTGAGTGAAAAACAAAACAGATTTGGAGCCACCTTTTGGGCTACGCCACTACCCAGAAGTTGTACTCAAATAAGAAAAATACTACTTCAATATATTTTTATGCAAGCAAAACTAAAATGTAGTTGTACAAGAAATTTCTTAAGGAAGAGTAAAAAGGTATTTGGTAAAATTGCTACTTAAGTACTGAATAACTGATAACAACATCTGACTTAATATTTTACAATAATGTCATCATTGTCCTTTAGCTCCATAGTGACCAAGACCCTGTCTGCTGTGTTCCTTAGTCTTCATGATGATGTCTGCTCACTATTATTCTCTTACAACTCTCTGAGGTCTTCACAGAACACCTCAGAGTGTTTATGAAGTGTATGTAGGCACAATTGGACTATTTTTTGGTAAGCTGATCAACTCTGATCGTAATTAGTTAAGAGTACGCTAAATTAAACTTCATTCACAAATATTGAAAAAAACAACACAATTGATTGTCTTCTGTTTCACAAATATGCTCTACTTTCTGTTGGTCTGTCACATTTGCTGCCCTGTAGATGCCAAACCAGACAGATCATTTCCAGACTAAAATGAAGCATTTATGTATTTAAGTTCTATTGGCCACTAGATGGCAGCACATAGACATACACAGAAGTCCTTTTGTCCACCCATCCTTCCATGAAAAAGTGAGTAATTGAGTGTGGAAAAGTATAAAACTTTGACATCAAAATGTATAGGAACTGTGGAGGAGTAGACAGCCAAACACTCTGCTTCGCCATCTACTTTTAGCAGTTCTCAGAACCAAACTAAGGTCTCAGTTATAGTAACATACGTGCGGTGATGGTACCATGTTTTCTGTTGTATGTGGAGGATGTGTATGTGCAAGGGAGTAACTGCATTGATCTGTTTGATCAGTCTCCCAACTCTTCTTGCTTCTCCCTTGCTCATCATGATGGCGCTCATCCCCCCTTCCAGCTGTGATCCAGACAGTGGCCATGACAGCGATGCAGAAGACGGCCAGGACTCCCCTCCCTTCTGCTTCCTCACCGTGGGCATGGGTAAGATCCTGCTCCCCAAAGGACACGTTCCCTCTCACAGCCAGAGCGAGAGCCACAGTCAGGCAGCATTGCACTCTCAAAGCAGCAACTATAGCAACAAGCCTCACTCCCACACCGCTCCCCTACCTCCACGACTCGGAGTCTGTCTGGACTGTGACAAAGGCCAGGTCGCCTTCTACGACGCCCACTCCTTGCGTGTGCTGTGGGAGGGGCAGGTGGATTGCTCTGCTCCAGTTTGTCCAGCTTTTTGTTTCATAGGCGGAGGAGCGCTGCAGCTGCAAGACCTCGTGGCCAACCGGAGCATCGAGGAGCCGCCGCCACGCAGGGTCACCATTGAAACACGGGTCAAAAAATTCAAGTAGATGTTTGGTTGCAAGTCGTTAAAGCCCCGTTTGTCCAACCTATAGAGCTAAAAAAAAAACTGATTTATTCTATCTGGTCAAATATGGTTATGTCCTGTGAGTTAACATACAGTCATCATGAGCATGAATGTCAAAAGCCCCTGCTCTAAAATTGACACCTTGAATCGCGACTGAAATTTTCAAAGAACTGTTCAACGGTTTTTTGTTTTTTTTTTTATTAGCAGGGCCGGTTTTAGAATGAATAAAACCATTCATTCTATTATAAATGGTATAATAGAGCTTTAGCATTGTCTTCTCATTCTAGCCTGCAAAAAGAATAATCTAACTAAATCAATAAAGCAGCAAACTTGATGACATTCATGCCCTTCATGATATACGTTAACTTACCTTGCAACTTCCATCCCTGAAAATATATGGAAAATGGTATTTCAGTGCAATTTTTGAGGTAGACAATAAATATCTGATGTTCTCTTACCTTTACACTTTAAAAAAACACAATTTATCTCGTTTGCTTCTTGTTTCATAAACGGAAAAATATATCTAATGGACATCGTGGTTGAAGTGCTGTTAGACTATGCAGAAATCTGTTAACAGGGTGAGTCAAACCCCTTTATCACACTTTAAAACTCTCACACAGAAAAACACAGCTTGCTCTCCGTTCTTTCGTCCCAGACTCAAGGGACAGCAAAAGTTGCATGCAAGTGTAACTTAGCCTCCTTATGCAGATATTTGACTGTCGCCTTGTGAAGACACCTGATATGCTGAATGTCTAATTTTCTACCTTTGTTTTTTTACGCAGCTTAAGGAATGCTCATGTGAATTCACCAGGATTAGATAAGTGTGAATATTAGCAGTTGCCTCTGTCGGAAGCACACGTGTCAGTATCCGAAAAACCACCAGTTTCTGCATTTCAAAAGAACTTGTGAAGCTGCATAATAATGCTCACGGCTGCATTTGTGTTTTCAGATTTCCACAGAAATCAAAAGTGAAGGATGCTCTGAATGAGTGACGGTCTCTTTATACCGCTTGACTTTTAAACATATGAAAATACTTTGGATTTTTGATTTTTCACAAACTTGTTGATTGTTAAGCTTGGAATTATGAGTCATTTGCACATACATAATAATGACTACATATTTAATGTGTAATAACAAGGAGCTTAACCAGCTAAAGACTTCAGTTTTTTTTTTAATTTCCATCAACTGAAATGTATTTGTTTTCTCTGTATTAAATTACTTATATGATTACATAAATAATCTAATGATGTGTTTTTTTTTCCTGCAATATTTTAATTCTATTTTCAAACTGACTGGCTCAGACTGTACTTTAATGATCAATATCGGTGTAAGATGGATGCATGTGAGCTCTGGCTTTAACTTTGATATTCTTCATTAACCCCGTCTCCTTCCGCTGAAAGAGATACTACTCCAATAAAATTGTGTATGCAGATCGGAACGGATTATGTGTTTATTGTACGGACGTATTGCACATCTCTCACTTTGAATAGCGTGTTGTTCTGGTTTTGAAGGTTTTATATCTGGTGTGGTCGCTTTGCTCTCTTAATTTTTTAAATGAATTTTAGGTGTCTTTCTTTACACATATTTTTTTCTTTTCTGATATTTTTGTCTCCCTGAACTATTCCTGAACATTACAATATTTTGTAAGTCTTGTAGTAACTCTGTAGCTCTGTGTCAGTGTGGTCCTTTAACATCTTGTCAGTCTACATCAGGGCTCTCAAACTGCTGTCCTTAAAGACCAGAGTCCTGCAACTTTTAGGTTTGTCCCGTTTCTTATGTGCTACTCACTGCTAATATTAGCCATGTGTGCAGAAGTAGAGAGACATCTAAAATTTGCAGGTTACCATCTGTCCAGAACTGCAGTTTGAGATCTGTGGCATAGATTATTATTTTGTTTTCCAATTTGCTGTATTTTGTCTCTTTCTTTGATGTATATTTCTGTTTCCTGTGTTTCTCTCGGATCCTCACGAATCTGTCCACACGTGTTCTTCTGTTTTGAATGGATTACCTGTTGTATGCCAGCACAGCTCTCGAATGGCTTTAGATTGTGGCATTCAGAATTTTAAAATTGCTTCCATGTTGTTATGAGAAAAAACAATAAAAGACTGAAAACTGTAACACAATGTCAATATTTTCAAGACGATTAAAGCCGTAGCCGTCAATAAATTACATATCTTCCTTGCCCTTGTGCTAAGATATGTGCACAGATGTAAGTCATAATAAATCCTTTTCTGAGAGATATCATAATATATTTCATCATTCATTAAATTTCTGTCCTCAGTCCCCTCTTATTTATCATCATTTTTTTTATAGATAAGACAACAACTTCATTGTTCATAGAAATAGAAATTTGGTTTAGATGTTCAGTCATACGCCTTCCTTGAACAGCGTCACAAATTTTCATAATCATATTTAAAAAGAAAACCAGTATGTGATCTGCAATGTGTTTATATTTTCTGTATAGACACATTACCTTTTCTCATTTAAACAGATTAAGCTCTCCCTGGTTTCAGTCAGTTATAATTACCCTTTTTTGAACACAATGTTGTAATAATTAGAGAAAAAGAGATTTTTTTTTTTACTTACACGAGGTTTACATATTTTCATACCATTCAGTAGAATTGCTGTTTAAACTTTGTATTTTGAGTCAAAACTTAATTCAATTAAATTATTTTCATTGTTTGCTGAAAACCTGTATCTATTCCTTTTGATGTAGTTGATGCAGCTAAGTCAGGGTTGTAGGCCACTTTGCTCACACACAGTTTTTCAGTTTTACCACATATTTCAAGATAAAAGCTTCCTGATAGGCACTGTTTACTTTTTGTTCATAAGCCACTTTGTAGCTAATTTGGTTATGCACTTTGGGACATTGTGACCTGTTTTGTGAAGTGCACATGTACCTCCTTCAGCACAACATCCTGACAGCAGGATTAAGTGTTTGAATCCTCCTAAGCTTCCCCATTTAAAACGGGTAAAAAGTCAGGTTCTCCTCATAGGTTCAAAGTAAACTCTTTCCAAAGCCGAAAGCTTCTTCATTAACATCGACGTTTCCAGTGTTTCCTCCTCCTGTCATTTCAGAAGTCTGGGAATCCTACTGAATAGCACCCAGCTCAGATAAATCAAGTAACCCGGTCTGCTTACTGTCACCTACATAACATAACTCTCCTGCTGGCCGTATCGGTTTACCACATCACTTCAACCTTTCAAGAACTTGACTGGTTTCCCGTTGCACACTGCACTGACCCAAAAACCATGCTACTCACTTTCAATCCGTTTCTCTCCCATATCTGTTGGTATCCTCATGCACCAACAAGTCCTCATATCCTCTTAGGTGCTTCTCTTCCTTTATCCACTTGGTTCAAGTCTTTACTTGACCTCTACAAGAGGTAACGACTTTGGTTTCTTTTAAACTTTCATTGACCAGACATCCATAAAAACCCCCTCATACTTAAAAATGGTCATACTTCAGCTTTGTCTTTTTCTTTTTGGCAACCTACTGGTATTCAGGGGAACAATATAAAACAGAGCCCAGCTTGCCCTTTCCATTAATTAATTTTTCTAATTAATTAACTTGAGGTTTTCAACACCCACCCAAAACCCAGAAGTCACAACATGTTTTGCTCAATCTAGCTGAAGGGTGAACTATTCCCTTCTGTATAAAATCATCCAATGGTGATTGACTGTAAACAAAACAGGTTTAGTGCAACGCACTTTTGTTTACATGTCATGGAAAATACAATTTGTATCCAAGAGAGAAAGCCTTTCCAGGCTGCGTGCGAGGACAAGCCTCCCCTTGATCACACGAGTACACCAGAAGCTGTTGGGGCAGACAAAAGGGCCACTGGGTTCAAATTTAATCTGCTTGTTTTGCACAGTAGCAGGAAACTCATCAAGACACCTGAAACCTCCAGCAGAAGAGAGAGATTTTGGTGAGACAGCTCCGTGATTCCGCTTTGCAGCATTGAATGAGGCGGGGAGAGCCAGTAGAACTGGTAGTGAGGACAATTGTTTGAACAGACTGTCAAAGTATCAGAAAGACACGTTCTACAAAGGCATGATCACATTAGGTAACACCAACATGATTCACAGTCACAAAAGGTTTTATGAACACAGACCAAAGAATGAAATTCAAGAGCGTGCAGCGTGGAGATAAGTATGGCCAGCAGGGGGAAGCATTGTTTCTGATTTGTGGACAGCATGGTGTTCTTCCTTTAGGAGAAAAAAAAGGTCCATCCAGGCACACCTGGTCTGGCTACAAATCTGTGTTGACAGGTCTAAGCTACGACTTACAACAACGTTTGAACTTACGTTGATGTAGTATGTGTTTTTAATTACTTCAAGTTAGGAAAATATAAAAACTTCTACTTTATTATTGTGTAACCTACCCAAATAAATGTTACCACAAAAGATGAAAACTCAACATCTTTGCCGTGTTGACAGTGTGAGCTACACTTACTAGCGTAACTCTGGGAAAAACTCAACTTTTTTACTTGAGCGCATTTATGAAATGGAAGAAAAATCCTCAATAGGAAATAAATGTTTTTAACAAAATAAGACAAACCGATTGGTGGCTCGGTTTTTGTACAATCCTCTTTTTCTAATCAAGCAACACTTAGTTTCCCCCTATAGCATTTCACAAGGTTCAAACATTAGATTACTGTTTGGAAACTGGGACCTATGGAAGGCTGATTCTGTGTTTGTTGAAATCCAAGATGATCCATTTTCTCTTTTTCTGTCCTACATTTCAAAAACTCTATGTTGCTGGTCTAACAAGATTTTCAGGGTCTTTGGAAAAGGCCCACAGCATCATAAATCCTCCACTGTGTTTAACAGTGAAACGTTTGCCCTCTACCAGTTTTGTCTGTCACGGCATCATTCTTCAACTCTCGCTTAATTACTGCTTTGTAGCTATAGACATTTTTTTTTATTCAATTATTATTTACTGGTAGTCATTTGCTGATTTGTTAAGATCAGTGCTCATATCCATAGTGGATCCACATATATATTTAAAAAATAATAAAAAATCTCTTCTCTCTCTCTCTCTCTCTCTCTCTTTCATCCTCTGAGCTCGGTTCCTCTACCAGAGGCCTGGGAGTTTGAGGGTTCTGCACAGTATCTTGGCTGTGCCTAGTACTGCACATTTCTGGACTGAGATGTCTGATGTTGTTAAGGATCTGTTTTAGCCTCTGCTCCAGTTTGGGGGTTTCTGCCCCGAGGGCCCCAATGACCACAGGAGGAACCACTGTGGTCTTCACCTTTTCTATTACATTTTCTTTATATTTATTTTTTTGGACCTGGATCCTCTAACAACAACCGCAGTAAAATCAGATTACCGGTAATTAATGACCGTTTGTGTGGGCCCTCCTCGCACGTGACTGTTTAACAGGAATTTCCCGCAAAGGTAAACTCTTTAAAGAAATCATCAGTGACTCATGACGACTTATGACGACTTATCACTTATGACGACTCTACTGATCAGAATATGAGGGGAAACAAGAAATAAATTTCCAGTATGTAGAGACAAAAAAAACAAGTCTAAATGTCTGAAGAAAATGGTAGACTCAAAGTTCCATCAATAACATTTGTTTATCCAAGACAGCCTGTAAATATGTTTCATGGGCAGTTCGATCTCTGATGTACTATAAAATGTATAAAAAAAATACTAAAAGCCCTCCAAACAGCTGTTACTCCTGCCTGCCCTCAGCACCTCTACAGCTATAAATTTTTAATTTCTCTATGCCCACACATGGACATGTGCACACACACGCACACGCACACACACACCTACACACACACACCCTTTCCTAACACACCAGTGCCTCTACAAGCTCCAACAGGTGCAAACTCTTTGCAAAACGTGGAAAGTTGGTGGAACTGTTGGACTGAACGCAATGCTTCCTCTGCCTCAAAAACCTCCAGACTTACTTTAATTTTTTTTTATCATTGCTATGAATCTTACACATGCACTTTAATTCCACCTGCTCTCATGAAAAACATATTCAAAGCCACACACACATGCAAACACACGCACATACTGTAGGTCAAAGACAAGTGTTTGTTGTGGATGGATGCCAAACAGGAAGGCGAGCTCAGACAAGACGAAGGTCCCCCAGGGTTAGCGTTGAGTATTTACTTATTGGTTGTGTGTCATTTTAGACTGAAGAATACATTAACTTGATAAAGTCATTAAAGGTTGGCTTGCCACTTCAACACACACTTAGTAGTTTTTTCTGTTAAAAAGAAAGCAAGAAAAACCCTAAGATTTCCATAAACACTAAGATTTCTGCAGCTTGATTTCCATAAGCTGTAGTCATATAATAATCCTTTTCAAAGGTGTGACTCTGCTTTTATTGGATTCCCTGCTGTCAAGCCCATGTGTGTGATTCTCACACATGTATGGCTGGTAAAACAGAAGGATACCTGACAGCTGATGAATACCCAAAGTGAAATGTGTACATTCATCCCTGCCAGCAGAGTTTTTGCTCCATAGACTCTTCTGACAGCCTAATGACTAGCTGTCCATGTATCACTCCACTCGCTGATTCGGCTGCAAGACGCAGGACAGGGGAGGAGGAGAAGAAAGAAGGAGATGGAAGCAAAACAATCTGGAAGACTGACAGCTCTCAGCGAACCACAGTCGAGCCCTCCAGATAGGCTGGGGCTTCTCCCTGTTAATCTTTTTTGTTTTTTTTCCTACTTTGGCAGCAGTTGGTTGTAGAGCAAAGGTCTTCTAACGGCAGCTGGCAAAAGCGAAGGACCTGAAGAGTCAAATTTTTCTCTGTGACTGCATGTGTGCAGGGCAGAAAAAGAAAGGTGGCTTTGTTTCCAACCTCTGATGCATGCACTAAGTTCTTGAGACAAAAACCCGACATTGCACAACCTGCGAACTCTGAGGAGAAAACGATTATCGTAAAACCCAAAGGTTCCCGAAATGCTTTGCCATAATTGTACATAAAGCAGCAACTGCATAAAAAACAAGAAGTGTGTGCAGATACATGGGCACTAATTAAAAAAAAAGTGAGTGGGAGGTTGAACTTTGATGGAACTGTTTTTTGATCTGTGTTATGTTTGAGAGAGAAGTCTGATTATATCAAAAGAGCCTGAAGTGATTTCCTGCTTTTATTGGTAAGAAGAAACATTTTTGCTCCTGCATCTAAAACCTTGAGTTGTTGAATCTGGCACTTCTTATTATCACTGTAGATCTGAAGGTACAAAACATGAAGGTTACAGCTCCTCACATGTTGTCAGTTATCAAAATGCATCCTGAAAAAAATTACTGATCGGACTTGTTTGTGGTTGTAATGTAACAAAAAGCTTTTTAAGGCACTACTACAGTTTAGGTAGGAACAACATGTGTCTGTTACATAAGATAAAAACAGAAGCTCTCAAACTTTTTATATTCAGCACCATGTTAGAAAATACAGTTTTCAAATGCAATAAGAGACATTAAAATAACACTAAAAAAACAGCTGCACAGTGGTGCATTTGGTAGAGCTGTTGCCTTGCAGCAAGAAGGTTCTGGGTTCGATTCCCAGCCCCAGCCTTTCTGCATGGAGTTTGCATGTTCTCCCTGTGCATGGTGGGTTTTCTCCAGGTTCCTCCCACAGTCCAAAAACATGTCAGGTTAATTGGTCTGTCTAAATTGGCCCTAGGTGTGAATGGTTGTGTGTGTCTCTGTGTTGCCCTGTGACAGACTGGCAACCTGTCAAGGGTGCACCTTGCCTGGAATGCCAGCTGGAGATTGGCACCTAATGGGCTCCTGACCCCATTAAGGGACAAGGGTGTAAGAAAAAAGATGGAAACTAAAAAAAAGTTACATTTTTCTTATAAGAAAACTCTTTGATATCTGCTTTTTTGCTGCTCCAGCACTTCAGCTGAACCTTTTGAAAAGTTTCTTACTGTTTTGCATTTTTGTCGTTTGCCAGTCCTGCAGAGACTTTACTGAGATTGCGCAAAAAGAAAAAGAAAAAAAAAAGCCACTATTGTTCCCTCTTCATGGTGTTCTGGTTCAGTCTCCGCAGTGGTTTCCTTTCAACCTTTTTGCAGCCAAGACCACAATGTGCTTAACACATCATTTATTCTGTCTCTGTGCTTCAACTTGACATCACACTAGGCAGGTTCCAGGGTGACATGGATCAAATTGAAACCTGTTTCGTTGCATCATTGAAACGAAAAAAAAAAAAAAAATCCACACACACTTCATTACTTTTATTTACAAAAAACTATTATTCCCACTGCTAAATTAATAATAACATAATCAATAACAATAACTATTTTGCTATTATTATTATAAAAAACAGCAATAGGCATCCTCTAAATGTAGTAAGATTACAGATAAACTTGTTATTGTGCTTTATAATAGTCCTTGATGCCATTCAGCACTTTTTAGAATAACAAGGTTATGTTAGTTGGATAATTTGTCAGGTTTTCTGTCTGAACAGACGGGCTGCAGGTTTCTCCTTCATGGACATCCAGTTGATAGCTTGACAGCTAAACAGTTTGTTTTTGCAGCTAGACTTAATTTGTCTGTCTTGCAGGTTAAAGCAAAATGATGTTTGACCAGTACAGTGCAGCAACAGGTGATGGAGGGGAAAGCTTCGATTTGAGTCAATGACTGTTCAAATGTGTCATTTTTCATATCAGAATTTCTGAGTCCTAACACAAAACATGAAAATAAAACAAAAACATTTCGGAAAAAAAGAGAAAATGTCCAAAGCTTTTCACAAACCAGGACTACAAAGCAAAGAAACATCACCAGACTTAACGATTCAGAAATTACAGTATAAAAGCAAACAAAACATGATCAAAAAACAACAAAGCATTTGATGAAGCCCATCAGCACAAGATGAAACTCAAGGACGTTGCAAAGTATTTTTTGAAAACAACAGAACACAAGTTGCATTTGAAAGTTACACTACTACTACTACTACTACTACTACTACTACTACTACTACAAAATCTAAAATTAACATTAAAACTTTCTCTTCCAGTCTTCTCTAGAGCAAGTTCCATGTATGTATTTTTTTTAGCTGTGTTTTGAACCTCTGCACTACATCAGATAAGAGATTACAAGACTCGCAAAAAGACAAAACACAGGGAGGTGCGATAAGGGAGAAGCAGGAACAATAACTGACCATGGGAACGATAAAGACAAACAAGTTGAGGGTCGAGGACGACAGGGGCTGCAGGGGAGGGCCTGCAGGAAAACTGGGGGAGCGGTGGGGGGTGAGGGAGGCTCATTCCTTTTTGTCCCCTGTTCACTTGAAAACAGCAGCTGGGACAGGTGTGCTTGTACTGATGTGCACACGCTGCTGGCTGCTTCCCTGCCAGCTTTCTGTGAGCATGTGTGTTTTATATGCTGAGTTTGCACACTGTCTGAAAGCAGACTGCATGTTAGCTGAGGCTCTGCTGTGCGTAATTACGGTGGAAACAAAACCCATAGATCAGAGTTTGCCCATAAGGATATAAATAGACATGTGAATGCAGGCTTGGTGTCAGTGAAGGGAGCCTGCGGGAGTTTCTCTGAGACACAACATACAGTGCAGATAAAGGCTGGGTGATACATTTAAAGGGATCTGTGCAGCTAGATGTGTGTGTGTTGTTTAAGGAGCATCAGGAAACAGAGGGATCCTGTTTGGGAGTTCTCATTGTTCAGCTACTTGTCCCCCCTCAAGTCTCACCACACACACACACACACACACGCACCCACACACACACACACACACACACACACCACACACACACACACACACACACACACACACACACATCTGGTGTTGTAAACTGGCTGTGGAGTAAAGACGTGCACTGACCAGCGTAAAGACGGAACTTTGATTTCCTGCCTGACACTTTGCATGCTGTGTCTTCACAACAAAGCCACAGCGTCTGATGAGGGGCGTGTCCGCCCCAGTCTATCTGACTCCGTGGCATTGTCTCTCTGACATCAGTGATCGTTATCGCTCCCCACCAGAGAAAGAAGAACAATCAACACTCCTTTATCTTCTCCAGGGCTCATCATTTACTGATTTTATGCAGTTACACCCCCTTTCCTTTTCCTCCTAAATGACTAATTCTTGCTCACAAACATCCCCAGTTGAATCTAAGCGCTGACTCACCCCCTCTGCACCATCACATCCCACCTTGTTGTCCCCCTGGCTAAGCGTTTGTTGTTTCCAGACTTACTCAATTTGACTCCAAGTCATGTTGGCTTGGATATAGAAAAGAAAATGCTGAATCAGAAACCTGAAATCCAAACTTCATAACTGACATCAATAGGGATCTTCCAGTTGTAAGGGCATAGCTAACCAAAATTTTCTCAAGGCCCTGAATATTATTTCAGTTACAGGAGTTTATGTTTGGCTCAGTAACTTCAAGGTGCTTTTTGCCTCATGGCAGCAGCACAGGCACAAACTATCATCCCTCCAATGCATTGCTTGATTATTGACACAAGAAGCTTGTCTGAGCATTACGGCCAACACGTCTCCAGTGTTGATTAATATTACAAAGACACGTTGTTCCAAATGTGTTGTTTTTTTGTCAGATGCAACTGCTCTATCCAGTCGTGTCCTGTCATGTTCTTACTATGGAAAAAAAAACTTTTAGAACCAATCAAACGAGCCAAACTCGCCCCGTATCTTTGGTAGTTTCGTCATAACCTCTCAGTGACAGCAAATATTGTAGTTTCACAATTCACAATTACATCTCTGAGATCATCTCCTGTTTTTGATTGGGTTTCTGCATCTCTGACATCATTTTTTAACTACAGTTGGATGGATTTTGAATTTACTTTTACTTTATCCAGATTGACTGACAGCAACAGGTGTTTCTTATAGATGTTGTCTGATGTTTTTCTTTGTTGTTGTTGGACACACCTGGTGTTTCAGACAAGCAAAGAGCCAAAACTTTTGCTTTCATGGACGTGTTCATGCTTGCCTAGGAGTGTATTTCATCAGCACAAGGGTGCTATTCACCAGCAAAACTCCTTTTGAAGCAGTGAGAAAAAAATAATACATTCAGGCTACAACCAGATCATCAGATATTTTTTGGTTGTAGGTTTTACAAACTGTAACAGTCAGAACAAGGTAAGATCAAGTGTGCAGGGTCTAGAGCTGAGGTAATGCATCTGAGATATTTAAACTAAATTTAAATGAGAACAAGCTTAAGCTAAAATTAAAATATATCTGGTGAAGCTTCTCCAACCTATGATTTAGGTCGACGGTAATGATAAGGTAAAGTAAAGGGCGTCATACAGGTCATGTGTTTGTTTTAATGAGGGAATTGGACTTTTCTTGTTTCCTGAAGACATTTCAGTTCTCATAGTTCTGATCAAAGTTTTGAAGTTCTTAGCTTACACACTAAAATTGTTCTTAGAAAATTACATGTTAAATCGTTAACGGGATGTTAAAACAGAATTAGGAGATGTGCTTAGCTACGGAGCTTAGAAAGGACCTCCATGTCTAAATATCTGAGGTCATGTGGGCGTTTCGAAGAAAAAGAGTATCAGTGAAACTGCTGCAGAGCTTGTTGTCCCTAGATTGCCCATAACAACTAGTTGGTTAGGGTTCAATCACATAATCACAACTTCATATGTTTTCTGAAACTTGTGCAACTTTTTTTATTTCCTTATTTTTGTCTCAAATGTGTTTATTCATCTCAGTTAGCACATATTGTAAGTGAATTATCTGAACTTGTGGGGAAGAATCTACCTAATGCCGCCCTTGAAATGTTCAGTTTCTGATGTGAAGCAAGATAATGAGAGATTGTTATTTATTAAAAGCTGAATTTCATTGTACATCTTCAAGATTGAAGGCAGCAGACACACAATGTTTGTATTGCACTTTTCTATGGTACTACAAGCGCTACACACTACAGACAGTCTTTATCTAATACACAGATTGGTAGGCAGCTTGGTGCTGAGAGCCAGGAGGAAGTTGGAATCAAACCTACAACCTTGCAATTGCAAGGCAGCAACTCTAACATTGAGCCACAGAGTTTCCCTACTTACTATTACGTCACCAGTGTGACAACAAACAGCTTAGTATTAAAAGTTGGTATAATAATGACTATATTCAACGTATGTCTTGGAGCATTTATAAATGAAAGTCAAGAGGTAGTGAACCTAAATAAAATGAGCCAAGGCTGAACATCTCAGCTGGGTTCTCAGTATTGTTCCAGCCTTTACTATTCTGCACCTGTTTCTTTTTTGTTTTAACTGCAGTTCATTTCTCCTCTATCTCAACTTTCCCCTCAGATTACACACAACACTCAGTTCCAGCACAAGGCTATGTAATCTCTGTGTGTTTTCTGTCTGAGGCTGAATCTTTGAGCTCAGGAAGAGAGGCCAGCGTAACGCTAACACACACACACACAGACAAATACACACACACCCTCACGGGATGAGAACCTCTGGCATGGCTTTTCCCACCACTGCCCTCTCTGTATCAACACACTCGCACAAACAAGCCTCCCTGCACTTCTGCACAATCAAAGGGCCTTTGTCTCCATTGTACAACTGCTCCACTAACACACATGCTTCTCTCTACACATGTGCGTGGACGCTCATTACTGCAAACAAAACAAAGCGCAAATCTTCTTAATTAAAAGGTTAAGTGTAACTTTCCCATTTGGGTGACTTTTTTTAAATAGAACAACTTCTGTAAGGGATCAGCTACGTGTAGACGGTGCATTGCAAAAGTCTTTTTCCACCACGAGTATTATTACAAACTTAAGTTGTTTAATTTGGATTTTTTGTGATAAACCAAAAGAGTACATATTTGAGACACTGATAGAAAATGATAAGTTTTTTTTTTTTTTACAAATATAAAATCAGAAAAGTGTGGCATTTGCATTCAGCCGTCAGGAGTCAGTACTTGTAGAACCACAGTTCACTACAGTTTAATTTACAATTAAATAATTAACTCTGGGTGCACTTTTCCCAATTTTCATAGTTAAAAAAAATCAAATACAACACTTTACAAAAGTATTTTTTTATCAGGCTTGACATTACAGCCATCAGAAAAAAACAACAAAAAATGTAGTCTCTAGAAAGAAAACAAGAACTTAAATTCTGTAATTTGTGTCATTTATTAAATTTCATATACAAATGATAAAAATAGATAAAAAAATAAGCAAACTGTTTGACCTTGAAAATGACCTCAATAAACCCTTCCTATATATAAAAAAAGGCATAGGTAAAAAATATTTAGAAAAGGTTCCAGGACAGATATCAATGCCACAGACAGGACATAGTCTATATACCAGGCTACATAAAAAGGCACAAGTATCCATTTTGAAGGGATAAGGACTCTCTTCAAGTTGTGCAGAAAAATATGTAACGATATCATCCAAAAATATTCCTTATGCGAGTACAAAGGGACAAAAATATTTATATTTATGTAAATATACATATATAAATAGACTAGCAGTCGAGAAAGTAGAACTCCTTTAAATCTTTGGCTATAATGCCGAGTTCAGTTCATTAAATTGTTTCTCAACATTACAAAGAAAAAAAAAACATTTAGCAACAAGCTCAACTGTATCGGACGACAGAGAAAAGACAAGGGTCACATTTTAACATATAGCGGCAGAAAAATAAGTTTAGCTCCTTGTAAAACATCCATATTATTTATATTGTAACCATTTCATACATGGTGTCACTTAATATGTGTGAGATGACATGGAAGAGCTCCTCCTCCATGAACTGAAAGGCTTGAATTGTCTTTTCGCTTTTATTCACAAACGTTTCTCCTCATATATGCAAAGGCTTGTAGGAAGGTGAACCTTGACTAGTGGAGGCAAATTTCCTGAACAGGTAAAATCTGATCAAGCTGGTGAAGATTCCAGGTGTGTTTGGAACCTGGAAGCAACAAAAGGAAAAACATGAAGCAACATCACTTATTATTTTTAGCTTGAAAGTAGGATGGGCTTTGTGAATGTCTTTAGTTTACCATGATATAGTAGTCATTTAGCTGCAGGCCATAAAGAACCCAGGCAGTTGACGTGAAGAAGGTGGCCACAGTCAGAGGGAAGGACAGGACCTGCACGTTACCACTGCGGATTATTGCTACCTGGAAATGGAAACGACAACAGAGGCAAAATTGTGTTAAACCTAATTTTATAGCTATGCCATTGAAACTTGATCATATGGTCTTTTCTCTTACCACCATTGTAAGGTATTTATTCTAAAACTGCTTTGTCACAAGACTTAGAGGTGCTGCTGATTGGTAAAAGGATGCAATTTAATCATGCAGGCTGGTTGTTTGGAAGATTAAATTTCCAAAAACATAGATGGCAGACAAATTTATAGGAAGGTGGGTCCGAGCTTGAATTGTGAGTGTGAAAGTCGAACTTCAAAATCTAATATGATTCACTTGCATACATGAGAACATACCTGTTATTTTGTAATGATGCACATTATGTTTAATCTCATGTTGTTTTTCATTTCATTATTTAGACTACCAGAACCAGAACATTATTTTATATCTTGTCTGTATGATTACATAATTTTTATAAATTGAGTCAGATGAAACTCAACTACACACTACTTAGTTGAGATTTTTTTGGCACAACTCCATTTTACTTCTTTTTGAGTAAAAATATACTGAGGTAGTGCTACTTTTGAGGACAATATTTGGCTATTCTACCACCTGTGGTTGGAGTTTTGGGGGTTTTATACTCTCCTGTGCCAGTTCAAACACACCAGGGTGGAAGGTTATTAACCTGCCTTAATAACTAATGACAAAATTGGTCTTTTTAGTAATAAAAAGACCACAACGGCTGGTACAATGTTTCACCCATTTACCTTCAGGTCTACACAAATTCCTGTTGTCAAGGATCCAACAGCATGTCAAACATTCCTGCAATCGTGGTTCATGTCAAAATAAAAACAGCAAAAAAAAAAAAAGACAACTGTTTACAATTCCTAATGCTTTCTCTCTAAAAAACATTTTAAAATGCAAGAATGTTTCGGTAACTGTTTTATTTTTCTCTTTTTTACACATCTACAATAAACCTGCAGGTCTGTAACAAATAGCCTCCTTTTCTTTTACTTCTCATTATCTCTTTAAAAGTCTTTTGAATGAATCAAAGAAATTACTAAAACTTGCCGAATTGTCTGCATACAATAAACCCTAATCCTTGTCTATTTGTGTAATTTTTAACTACATTTAAAGTCTCAGTAACCAATTTACAGGGTGGGTTACATCATAACTTACAATTACAAAGGCTAAACAAAAGTTTGCTTGAGAAATTTCCTGTCTGTTTGATGTTTTTGTGTTGTCGTGTAATCTTAGGATTAGTGAGGTTTAGGTTGAAAGAAAAGTTTGGTGTCAGTATTTTCAGTACAGAGTGTCAGGAAAAAACAGAACGTAACCAAGTGGACGAAGCAGCAAAACAGAGGAGAATCAGAACAACAGGAAGACGGAGAGGAATGAAAGGCAGGAAACTGTCTGTGGGTCATTTCAGAGCCCGACGCAGATGGATGGAAGGAAACAAACAGGATGGAGGACAGAACTGCAAGATCATGAGAAGTGAGAAAAGGAAGAAGAAAGAGAGCAAGACATGTATTTCTTCAATTGTGCAGATGCACATAGGGCCTGATTTGACTTCAAGGATGTGAACTGCACAGTGGTGCAGTTGGTAGCACTGTTGCCTTGCAGCAAGAAGGTCCTGGGTTTGATTCCAGGCTTGGGGTCTTTCTGCATGGAGTTTGCATGTTCTCCCTATGCATTATGGGTTTTCTCTGGGTACTCCGGCTTCCTCCCACAGTCCAAAAACATGACTGTCAGGTTAATTGGCCTCTCCATATTGTCCCTAGGTGTGTGTGTGTGTGCATGGTTGTTTGTCCTGTCTGTCTCTGTGTTGCCTTGCGACAGACAGAGACGGGGTGTACCCCACATGATGCTCAGAACTTTAGCTGGAGATAGGCACAGGCACTTATCCTGATCCCACTAGGGACAAGGGTGTACAGAAAATGGATGGATGGATGGATGTGAACCGAGCTGCGGCTGCCTGTTGCTCATTGAGAAATTCAACAATTGATTGGGACAAAAGGTTCAAAAAAAGTCCGGTTTATGGTCAATTTTCTCTACAGAAAATGTACAGCCTAACAATAAGGATTTTTTAAAATGCAGCTTCACCTTTAAATGTATAATTACATCATCTCTGCTCTGTGAACACTCATGGTGTAGCAGATTAATGCATTTCAGTTTGGTCTACAACAATGTAAGAAGTGTGTGAAATTGTGCCAGAAGCTTTTGAAAGACATCAATCTCCTTATAATTTTGGAGTCATGAAAGCTGTTCTCATGTCTGTACTCGACTACCTCCCACAAACCAAAAATGTGATGGTTAGGTTAAATGGTCTCTAAATTTCCTCTGAGAAACATTTTAAAATGCCTCAGCCACACAGGATCCCTTCATATTTAAATGAGTCCTTTAAACTTCAAAGAGATGTTTAGAAAAGAAAAAAGATAAAAAGCCTGTTTTAAATGTGTGCCCATAAAGTGCCTTACCAGATCTGTGAGCGGAGACAGGTACATGCTGACGGTGACCACGCTGCAGGTGAGACCGAGCTGACTGAGTCGGGCCTCTCCCTCCGTCACAGCGGTAGTGAAGTACAACCATCCACAGACCAACACTGCTGCTGCAGCCAGAGTCTGAAGCACCACAAGTCGCTGGAACAAACACAAAGTCAGAATAATAAGTCAAATAAAAGGATTACTAAAATCCTTTTATATGACTTATGAAACAATTTTAGATCTTATTTATTTAGATCTCAGAAAATAAGAATACCATTAGAAAGTTTTAAATCTAAAACTATTATTTGGATTCATTAAACACAAAATGATGGATTTCCTGATCAACTATTTCTGATCATTTTGGTAACTTAATGTAATAAAAACCCAAATCCAGTTTCTCAGAAAATGTGAATAAATAATAATGCTATCTCACAATAAAAAAATTATTTATGATGCAGCCATGTTGGCCTACTGACAAACATGTGTGTCTTTATAGCTTATACACTGATTGCTTTATCAGGGCAAATTTCATGTGAATTACTCCAATTCAGCATAACATTGAGGCCGTTTTCAGCTCATTGTCGGGTCTGATTTTTTTCTTCTTCTTGTTGACAATATCTCGTAGATTGTCTGTGGAGTTTTGTGTCCGACAATTCTGCTGATGAAGCAATACGTTGAACTTGATACAAGGCTAATCTCTCTCAACCTTTTGTATGGACTTTGATTCAAAATACTTATAGCGTCAGTGATCCCCGTTATTTGTGGGTCTTTTTGAGCTACACTTTTTCCTTCCACTCAACTTTCCAGCAATGTGCTTTGACACTGCCAGCTTCTTCTGCGTCATCCTTTTGTGGTTTATCCTGCATGTGGAAGACATCAATCACCGTCTTCTGCACAACTATCAAGTTGAGATGGACCTGTATGGACCTGAAGTAGGTCCTGCTGGTTGGTGTGTTTGTGTAGACCAAATAGTATGGGAAACCTTAGTTTTTATTCAATTTTAAAATAGACCAGAACATTTTATTTCTGATTATTTGGAGGGGCACTCAAGCAAAACTTGGTTAATTTTCATATGTGCTTGATTTCACACCATGTCTTGCATTACCTTCTGCTTAGTGTAGAGGAAGTACATGATAATGTAGAGGATCTGGAGAAGAGCTCCGATGATATTCACTACGACAATTGTGTGATCCCGCTTCAGAGTGCCGTAAAACAGCCAGCCTAAGTTACTGTGGAAACAGGAGCAGCGTTAGATGGGCCGAACTGAACTGATCGGTGCACAAGACGGAGGAAGGCTAAAAAAAACAACAAAAAAACACCAAAGTTACTTCAGACACGTGGTGAGGAAGGGGAGAAACTGGATGTTATCTGCACTTTTGGATTCTCGCATCTTCTTCAGGTCGGTCCTAGAAGCACAAATATAAAGTAAATGCATAAGAAATACACGTAAACGCACCGTACTGCAGTGCATTTCTTTGTCAAATAAAAAACAGTTCAGCAGCTGCAACTAGTGATAAAACTAATGTCGTTGTAAATCAATTTGACAACATGGGACCAGGTTACTTAAGAAAACTTACAGTCCTGTCGAGAACATCCCGACTGTGAACACGATGCAGGCCCATGATAGAAGCTGAGTCACATCCATAGAGTGGAGGTCAGATGTCTGCTGCACCTTTCACCTGTGTTTTACACGCGCCTTCGGTGATTTCAACCAAAACTTATCAAACTACAGAAAAACTAAATCGGCTGCAGATGCCAGGATTCTCAAATAGGATTTCCGTGTTTGTAATCACTGTGCTCGGTGTTTCGGCCTTCTGATTGGCTGTGCGACTAAAAGGGGAGGGTTGGGACTGACCAATTGGATGTTGAAACGATAGAAAACGTCACACGAGGAACGTCACGCCGCTGATGAGCTGAAGGTCCTGCTCGAGCAGGAGAGAACCAGAACCAGGATTCAAAGAAAAGTTAAACTTTTAATTCAACAGTAAATACAAGACAATTGCTACACTTTGGAGTATACAATCCAGAATTTATCAACTGATCAATAATAGGATTTTTTAAAATTTATTTTCAAAGTAGTCAGATACAGTTTCATATCAAAATGCAAATAAGTCGAAAAAGCAATGTATTCTCTACTTAAACAGTCCATTATTTAATTAATCTAAATGAAATAAATAAACAAACAAATATCATAGGACCTACTACAGGAGACCGAGACCCAGAAACGGCATTAGAAGGGTTTCAGTGAATTTTTTTTTTGGATATTTCAAATTTTTCCTCTGTTAGAAAATGCATTTTTATTAATTTTTATAAAGAATGAGATTAGTCATCTATATGTAAATATTCAACTGAATATGTAATGGTTTGCCCTAACTTTCAGAAGACTGTAAATTTGAAAGCATATTTTATAATAATCAAATTTGACCTGTGTGCGACAATATTTTCAAAACAAATTTTTAAGGGTCAGTTTTTCCTTTTCCCAGTACAGCACAAGACTTGGCAAATATATCAGTCTTACTGGACTGCATTTGTAAAGACAACCTTGTCATTTTTCTGAGCCATACAAGAGATTAAACTCAAACTGACATACTGTAAACGATAAACAAAAGCATCAAGGATTTTTAATTATGTGTGTCTATAAGAATCTTCATAAATTAATTTAAAGTCGTCTTCAATTCTTTCACAGTCTTTTTTACAAAGAACTTAAACAATAAAGAGTTTTACTCTAGTTGCACATTTATAGCTAATTGGTAGCTACTGCTTTATTTAACAAGACAGACAATGTATCTAACCTTTCAATGAAATAATGGTTAATTATCCCTAAGAATTTATTTATTTAAAAACAATTGTCTGCCTGCATTTTTGAATATGATTTTGTAAAATTTCATATAGAAATGATTTGTTGTTTGTTTTATAAAGATATCCTAACCCAATAGGAACAGACTAGTTGGCTCCCTAGAAGATCCTTGCAGATGTCATCATCATGTTGCAGCCCATTTGACCTTAATTAGCATCACAAGTGCCTCAAGCTTATCATTTGTAATTAGGCTTAATTAAACGTGTTACTTTGTAGTTTGGTATTATTAAGTCCATCAAGGATCAGAGAAAGCGAGGCTAAGAGAGCTCTCTGGGGAGCTCAGAGGAAATATTGAAGAAGTAAAGACAACAAGACCTTCTCCACGCAACATTAGTCTGGTTTGTTCTTGTGACTAAAATTATTTCAAAGTGAAAGGTTCATGGAACTGCAGCCAAACTTCAGGGATGTGGATGGAGGAGGAAACGGAAGCTGAGGTTGATCAGACGAATAATGCAGAAGAGAAGAAACAAAAGTACTTTCTACATCATTCGCTGTATTTTGAACCAAAATGAGACTCAATTTCATTCATAACAGAAAGAAAAACAAACATATTGAAAATAAATTGCTAACTGTAAAATGTACTTTTAACAAGCTCCAGAGATCCTCAGAAATATTTGTTTTCATCTAATTAAAAAACAAAAATACTGGAGCTTCTTGGTCAGGTAACTTCCAAACATGGAATAAGAACGGGATACAGATCTTGGTTTGATGCTGGTTTCTGCATCCAACACACAGAACCTCGGATCTGTACAAAGACAGATAGACTTGAGGCCATCAAGTCTATCTGGAGAGAAATATACTGACAGAATCTCAGCCTTAGTTTCAGGTTATGGATCCTCCAACAGCATAATTACTCAAAACATGTAGCCTAAATATCTCTAGACTGACTTGGAAAAGAACATACTGGACTATCCTCAGACATCTCTCTATGACCCCAGAAGTTAACCTTGAACATATATGAAAAGAACTAAAAGTTGCTGTGTTGAGACACCATCCTTTAAACCTGCTACAACTTTAGCAGATTGCTCTGGAAGAGTTGGAAAATGTCGAAATGCCCATGTAAAAAGTCAGTCAATCAATGGAGGCAGTGACTGCTGCAAAAGGAGCTGTAACTAAATATGACATATTCAGATGAATCAATAATCAAATGCAAATTCTTACATATGCTAAATCAGTCAAAGAATTGTGTGTTTTTCTTTAGTTACCAAAGATAACCATTACTCTGTGAAGGATTCACTTTACAACTACAAATGTCTATATGTTTTACTGGATTTTTTGTGAGAACATTTAATCTTTGCATATATCCAGCTGTTCTGTGAACTGTAAATGGCCTGTACATGTGTAGCGCTTTATCAAGTCCAAAGAACCCCAAAGCGCTTTGCACTACATTCAGTCATTCATCCATTCATGCACACGTTCAGACTCTGATGATGAATCTACTGTGAGGGCTTCAGAGGTTTGAGAGCTGTAGAAAACAAACAGCATCATGAAGACCAAGGAACCCAGCAGAAAGGTCAGAGAGAAAGGTGTGAAGAAATATCCCACAGAGCGGTGTTCGACCCATCCACCAAGAATGGAAACTTGCCAAGAATCTATTGTCCACTTAAACTGAGAGTTGGAGCAAAGACAGCATTGATATGACAAGCAACCATGGAACCACGGTAACCCTGGAGGATCTGCAGAGAGCCACAATTTGGTACAGTGATGAGATCTGGTCTCTGTACTGAGCATGAAGTTGACCTCTGTCCTGTGTTAGCCCTCTGAACACACTATTCTTCCAATTACACAATATTTTAAGGCTGTGTGATCATCAGACAGTGGATGTAGGCCATGACGCGATCATGGAAAAACTAACAGTTCTGTTTTATGCCCTGACTTTGAGTATGTATGCTGCGTGGTTTTACAAGAAGAAGTGACTTTTGACAGTTTTCAGCGATCCTTGAGGTTAGCTGGCCTGAGCTTTTGTGCGCCTCTTTCTAACATCCAGCTGTTTAGGAGGATATTCGGCTTTACCTCAAACGAAGGTGTGTGAAGGAGCTAAAACGAGGAAAAGAGAAAAAAAGACCGAGGGCAAGGACACAAACGTGACACCTTTACACTTGGTTGTCAAGTTAGCTTTCGGGCCCCACTTCTCCTGGACTTCTCGGTTCCTTTTCAAGCGACTTCTGGGCTCTAGTGTTTAGTTTTGAGACTGTGAAATCTAAGCAAGCTCATGCTGTACACTGGAGATGAAGGGAGAGGGGATGAGAAAACTGGGGTTTGGAAAGAGTAGAGGGTGGAAACTTGGAGATGCTTCATCAGGCGAGAGACGGACAGCTTTGCCAAAATATTGTCTCATCCATCAAAATCTTTATAGTCTCCTAGGGGTTTAAAGATCTGAGGTGGGTTGCTGCAATCAGACATTTCACAACAATGATGAAAACCAGACAGATTTTAGTCATCGTTGCATGTTCATTTGTTTTTTTTTATTTCACAAAAGATTTTTCACATCTTAAAACAGTTTTTCATAACTTTTTTTTATGTACAATTTTACATATAAACATCAACAAAATTGAGTCAAGCATGTTTTAATAGGAAAACAACCGTATTCTGGGAAGCCCCTTCACGTTGAGGTTTGATGAGGAGGATCAAAACACTAACCTGTCTACCAGGTAAGGTCAAGATTGGATGAATGAACAAATGAGATGAAGTACTGATGAAGCTCAGCTCCTAAAACCAGAGTCAAACAAATTTTCAAATTATTTTTGTTCCCTTTGTTAGTAATTCTCGTCCTTGTGAGAAATTATGTTGATACATAAGGAAGTGGGAGTTAGGAAACAGCCATTTGAAAAATTCTGGTAATTTCTGTCAGATTTAGATAAACAAAAACAAATTTGGAAATATTTTTGTGTTTAATTTAGTAATTTAGCAACCCGGTCTTTGAAGGTAGATTTTAGTGAATTAGTTGCTCTTTGGGTTGTAAAGGCTGCAATATATTTATATAGGAAATATTAATAAAAATATTTCCCATGTAAAAAATATTATTTTCAAATTACAATAATGTGAATTTCTTCCATTTTGACCTTCAGACAGCCATTTTCTTTGATAAACATGGAAACATGTGGGATATTTAAATGACTGAAGCTGAATAAGGAGCTGAGTGCTACACAACATTACACATATCCTACATTATAGTTACCACTTTGGTAGCTGCTGACAACAATATCAAAAACAAATAAAAATAAAATAAAAAATCAATAATTTCTCTACATGTAGAGGAGGAAAAAAATGACAGAGTAGGAGAAGAAAATGCACAGCTGTAGTACCAATGGCATGAACATCTGAAAACACATGATCACAAAGGTTGATGCGGTTTTAAACTCATATTTTGATCATTCTGCCTGTAGCTTTTGTTCATGATGACTGAAAAGTGTGTGCATCTTAAATACTCAAAATCGAGAATTTTAATCCTCAAGACTAAAGAAAAAAGTTAAAGATGAAAAAAAAGAAAAATCTTGCAGGTCTTTTTCTTCTTTGGAGCGCTCTACGCTCCACATTCACGCAAACAAACACATCAAACACACACTGAACAACACATACTGTCCATGCTCGTATAAAAAAAAAAACACCTCACATATAGATATGTATAAAAACATTTCAGTGTTTATGTCCCGACATCCGGCATCGGGTTGAAAATGTCTGTTTTTGGAGTAGTGGTGGGCCTCAGTGCAGAGCCATGGCTAATAAGACGGGGGTCACGGTGAAAAAGAACGACAAAGACACCAGCTGTGCTGCAGAGCTGCCGATGCTCCTCTGGACGTTTGGCTCCATGACAGCGGGGTCATCTGAGAGAAGGGAGAGAGCGCAGGATTTCATCAGTCAGGAATGGTAAACACACCCAGTTTGAGCTGATCTGAGGCCCAAGTCCAGTTTGAGCTGTTTTGCTTAAAATCAGTCCTCACCTGCTGGGAGTCGGTTGGAAGGGTTGTGAACTCCTCCAGCAACAATGAATTTAATTTTTTCCTCCTCCTTTTCGCTCTCGTCTGCCTTGGATTTGTCTCTGTGAGACTTCGCAGAGCCTTTATGCCCGACGACATCGACTCTCAGCCTCAGACACTCGCTGCCGTGGTGATGCATCGGCTTGGCTGTAGATTTCAAGAAAGAATACGGGATGTATTTAGTCAAATAAAAGTCTTAAGATCACAGCAAATGTGAAATTCTCTTTCCCCCCCCCCCCCTGTTACACTTACAGATGTAGTAGTAGCTCTCCCCCGCCCTGAACTCTTTTCCCAGTGTGAAGGGCGTGAAGCGCTGGAACTTCTCTGAAAATTTTTCCGGGCATGGGGAGCGAAGGGCCTGGAGCACTCCCAGCGGAGCTGATCGAACGAGTGAGGCTTGCACACGTCATAGTCCTCCTTCTCCACCATGTACAGGACGTAGCGCTCTGCTGAATGCGATGGTACCTCCTCGGGAGTGTAGTGGGGGCAGATGATGTCCAGGTAGTCATTGATGCGTACCTCCACTGTGTAGTCATCCCACACGAAGCTTTAGAGAGAAGGAGGGAGAAGAGGTTAGCGACAAATGCCCCAGTTTTCACTCGCATCATCTGTTCTCTGACATGTGCAGCAATTGACAACAGTCTCACACAAACAACACGTGTTAGCAGATCGGTTAAATATGCAGGACGCAAGGTGGGGAGGTTTTTTGTTTCGGTGAGCATGTGCAAACTGATTTCAGCAACAGAATTAGAAGGAGCCCGATCAGGCTTGACCTGTTTATGTTGTTTTTAGACAAGAAAACACACCCAGAACATTACAAACGTCAAACACGATAACCACTGCACACCTCTCCATTGTGTTTTCCTCTCAAGTAGACTTTCCCTTTTTAACTGCCATCAAGGAAATGGAAAATAATAATAAAATTCACATCATCCCCCAAATAATGTTTCTTTATATTCAACAACAAGTCAGTTCCAGGCATTAAGGTACAACAGGATTAAAGACTTCAAAAATTTTCTAATTTACTCTTCCTGTCTTTTTAATGAGATTTAAGACAATGTTGTAGAGGTTTCTTTAGTTGTATGGAGCTTCCACCACTGGTTGTCACACATAAAAACACAGCATACCAGCCACCCCAGTCGTGAAGGATATTGGTCCTTGATGCAGTCATCCCAAGTCTCTGTTTAAACACTTTCTTCACCTGAATGTTTGTAATTTTCTGTCATATTCTACTATCCCTATTTTTTGTCATCCCCCTCTACTTCAGTTTATTGGTTCTCTCAAGCCTCTTTGCTTCCCGTGTCCTAATAAAGTATGGACACATCAGCATAAACCCGCTTTTATCCCCACAAGCGCATCTGAGATTGTTTAGTGAGAACTGAAAAGCCGCTGTTGAGCGTTTACTTTCTGCTAATCAGTGGTTGCCTCTGGTTTTTGGAGCAGGATTAATGGGGTTAGAGGAGAAGGGGTAATTTTTATGTAAAAAAATGAATTGACTAGTCTTGGCTCTACAAACACAAAGCAGATGAGGCCATCTACTTCACATGTTATTCCTTCTGTAAGATCTGCCAAAAAAAGGAGGCGATGAAAGATTTTTATTTGGACACAACTCCCATTACATCCTCAGAGGGCTAAAGACTCTTTGCACTGAGAATGGAACATGCTAAGTGTTTCCTGTAATACTAACTCTTTGGATTACGAGTAAAGTGGTGTAAAAACAGAAATAGTGCAGTGATTTAAGGAAACACTAGTTTATTCTTTTCTTTCCGCACACATTCAGCGTGTGAATGTTTCAGTGAATGACTGAAGTTAGAAGCGCTTTGGGGTTCTTTGGACTTTATAAAAATCCATAAAAGTGCAGGCCTTTTACCATTTATACTACTGTTTTATACCAAACAGTTTTACACTGACAGGAAGTATTTTACTTGTTCACTTCACTGTTGCTGCTGGTGCTTTTTTTCCTGTGTAAATAACTGTAAGCTTTTTTCTTTTTTTGCCTGATTCCAACACAAAGACTATTTAAATGTTTCTGAAAGAGTGTCTGCATAAACAACTACAATCTTTTTGAGATTTCAGTGCTTTTAAGTCGCAAGGAGTCCACTTTAGCCGCTTAATGTAACATTTTAAGTTCATATAAGCTTTGAACAGGACTTTACATCCTAAACTACCCCTTTAAAAATCTGCATCTGGATGCTTGTGTAGCGTGTTGTAACAAGAAAACAGCTCCTGTGTGTCTGCCTCTGTTTATGTCTGCCGTAACGCTGTCATCAAAGCCTGAGACCTGCTGGCTCTGATCCCACCCCACCTCCTTTTAGCGTCCTGTTGTTGTGACTCCTGTCAGGACCCCCCACCCCCAGCCAAGTCAGACACACAGGCTCCGTGTGAGGGCCCCCTAACCCCTCCTTCCTTCCTTATCCTCCATGAGCCTGTAATGCATTGGTTAGCTCTAACATACCTGTCAAAACACGCTTTGTTAGCAGAGCACAGCGCCGCACTTGTTATCCAGGGCTAATAGGCTGATTGCTACCTTCTGCTTATAATCAGCGTTATTCCCCCTAACTAAAGGTTTTTGTTGTCTAAATTCTTTTGCACAGGTGTGCAAATATGCATGTGTGCATGGATGCCGCAGCGAATGCTTCTGCAGAAACAATAGACACATCTGCAGCAGTGAAATTGGCCAGATAAACTCAGATCTCCTCTCGCTTCCCTCCGCTGTTTTCTCATGGCCAGCCATAATAACAGGACTGGAGCAAACAAGGCGTTTGGAGGTCTCAAGTGGTTCCTTCTGAAGTGAAGAATAGCTTAAAATTGTATGGGATACACCTTATTTTTCCTCCCCACACCTCCTCCTTGTTAGCGGTCTGGCCTGGCTCCGCATTAAAACGCGGTCTTGTCAAAAGCCAACTGAACAAAAAGATTCTGTTGCTAATTTCATTCACGGCTCGGGCTTTTAAGAAAACTCTCCTTTATCCTTCTCTTCACCTCCTCCTTCTGCCTTCCTCCAATGGTCTGGCTAATTAAAAGCTGTTAGGGGTCTGGGACCAATGTGTTATGAGCAAAAGCAGGGGAGGAGGAATGAATGGGGTGTAATTATACCCTCTGCCTCCCCGAAGACAGACTGCCTGAAGGCCACAGGGCCCCTTCAACCTCTCTGCCTAAACCTCCGAGGAGCTTTCACTGCCCTGACTAATGTGGAGTTGTCTAATGTGTGCATCCATATGGCTGAGGGGCCTTTTGGCTGTATCATCTTGGTTGGCCAACGCGAATGTCACCACAAGATGAAAACCTTTCCAATTCCACCAACCTCCTTTTACTTGTTCACTCATCTTCCCGCAACTGCACTCACCTCCGACTGGGATTTCTCAGGAGAGTGAGAGACGTAATAAACCTGATAGCTCAGTCCTTTGAGCGATTCGGAGCCAGGTGTGTGTGAGTTGTTCAAAACCTACTTTACACACCTACGCGCTGGGGTTTTGAGTGTGTGCTCTCCTTTGAGATTCTCTGAAGACCCTTATCCAGGGCGTCTGGTAGCCCCGGGCTCCTGAACACATCTGCTCATTGAGGCCTTCCATGGTCCCTTGTGTGTTCATGTCTTACAGGGAGATGGAGGTGTGGGTAAACAGAGGAGGTTGAAGGTTGTTGTCTTTGTTCCCCTCTGCAGGTCATTTCTCACAGCGGAGCTACTCCAGTTTTTGCGTCATCAACTAAGAGGTGTGTATTATAAGAGTCTCCAGGTCACTTCAGCCTGTTACCAGTTGGTAAACTCCTTTCCCTCCAAGGTGTCACCATTTCTTCCTTCTGACCCATTTTGTACTTATATACTTCAACATTTATTAGTCCAGGCAGTTCAGTATTTTGATTATTTATGGAGATGATCTTAAACACTTTAATCAAAAACAAATAATTTCCTGAAAGTTGAGTGTTATGCTTTGTTCCCATTTTATTTTGGTTCTGGCTAGTTGACTCTTCTAAAATATTACAAATTATGACTGCTGATCTAACCAAAAATAATAACCTGCTTGTAGAACTCCTTTATTCAAATTAAATAACCACAATTTCCATGCAATACACAGAGTAATATACCAAAAAATACTCTGAATTGTCAGTTGCCAAGGTGGGTATAAACCCTCCCGTTCATACATTTCAAATGTCTAAATTAGGTATGAAATGTATGAATTACATATTAGGTACGAACTGGCTCAAAAACTAGCAAAGGGGATAAAATGACTAGCACCCTTTGCTAGGTTACAGGGGGGGTATAAAATGGCAAACAGCTGCAATGGTTGTTGCAGAAGGTGGCTTTTTCAACACTTGTCTCTTTGATGCTTTGAAGTCTTGCCATTGTCACTGCAATACTCTCCTGTTTTTGTCTTCTTCCTGTCATTCCTGCTTTCCTCTTCTCTTTTCCCACCCCTACCTCCATTTGCGCCCCCAAAGAGCCCCCCCACTGATTTTGGGCAAACTACTGACACAGGAACGTCTGTCTTTTGCCGCCTCTCCAGAGAGAGTTTCAAACTGCTGGTCGGGGTCGAGGGGTTAGAGTTCAGAGTCGCAACTGCTCACAGACGCTACCATCCAAGTCAGCGTCGGTGATATATATGCCTCACACACACAAAACATTCAAGGAGAAAGCCAGCAACCCCCCACCCCTCCTCCTATCCTTCTTGCATCTGCTGTGCAGGTAATCAGTAGAAAGTGTGCACACTCTGGAATGTCACAACCAGGCAGGGGGGTTACGGTTCGGATGGTCTCTCACAAGGCATACTCATCAAATTTCTTATACTGCTTTATCACACTTTCACTGTGAAGTCTGAACTTAATACTCTATTAATTTGCTGCGGTATGACAGATTCACACCTCCTTTCACACGAGCTGTCAGGAGGCCTAATGGGTTTTTAGTCTCTCATAGCGGGCTGCATAATAGCCAATCTAAAAAGTCTTTCTATATTAGTTTCCATCGTGATCTACCAGGAGGGAATTCTTCCTCCACTATCCACCACTGCAGCTATCTGCAACTATTTTTTTTATTACACTTTTAGAGTACAACGTTGCAGTTTATAATTGAGTTAGGGTCTTACTTATGCATAAAGACACTTATGCAAGTTGAGAACCTTAACCCATGTCAACAATAGTGCTTCTCTTCCCTCCCTTCATCCATCACTGTCCACTCTCTCCTCCCTCAGCCTCCCTTTCTCTTTTATTATTCCACATCCAGCCCACCCCCGCGCTTTCTCATGCTTTGTCCCATCTCTTAAGGCTGACATAATAAACTGGAGCTCTTCATCCAGGCTAATTTCTCAACACTAACCCCTTTCTTCACCTCAGCCTACACTCGGGCTGCTACCTCTCCCCTACTTCATTCTCCTTCACTGGGACACCCAAAATGTATTTACATTGTTTTTTTCATGGTTTAAATATATGTTTCATACAGGAAGAGCCTTTGCGGTTGTAACATTCATGTAAATAATTACTGGCTTCTTTGCAAATTACCAGCAAATGCAAATCTGATGAAAGTTTACATGTTCCCACAATAGAGTGCGGATATAAAGCTGTGATGTCTCTAGAGTTACAAAGTGCTCATAACTTAAGACAACATAATTTCAAAAGTCCTGACCTATTCCTGTGATATGCTGTGGGAGTGGGGATCACAAAAAAATAAACTGTTCATCAAATATATTCTTTTATTCAAAAATATTTAATAAGGACTTATTGTAATTGTAAGAGCAGACCTATTGTTCCCAACTCTGCCTTCAGGGGGCGACAGTGAGCTTCCAGTAGACACCAAGTATGCATGAAATGCTATGAATGGCCAGGGCACACACACACATATATAATCTTGTTCACTCGTAATGTGACAACATTATGTGTAGAGTGGCCTCTCCAGTGTTAGCAGAGAAGGACTGTGTCCTGCTATGGTGGAAAACTACTGGGGCCAAAACAGAGGAAGGTCTGTGAGAAAGAGGGGAAACTGATGGGAGAAGTGGGAGGGGGGATCTGGGTGTGTGGGGGAAGTCTGGACTATAGATAAGGAAGCAAGAGAATGAAGTGAAGACAAATAACAGAGGTGCATGGATACCTTAATGCCATCGCCATGGACAAAATAAAGACACAAGTATATTAGTTTCTATTTACTAGCATCCCAAGCTGGCTCTGTATATAAAGCAACAGGAGAGTTATACCAGCTGGGCCGTGATGCTGATAAAGGGCCCTGATTATGAATGGAAGAGCAGTGTGTATCTGATTGTGCTTCTGCACGATGAATCTCATCAGGGGGATTACAGTGAGACTGACAGAACAGCGCTTACATCACCACATCTTACATTATATAGCGGCTGGATGATAACAATTTTGTGTTTCTAGGTCAGGTGGTCAGATTAGAAACTTTTGTCAATCTGACTGTATGAGGATGTTTTAGTATGCGTGTGCGTTCTGGTGGCTCTGGAGTTGGTGGTGGGTACGCAATAAAGATTGAAAAAGTGAAAAGAAGAAATGGAAAGAGCATATACAAAATATGTAGTAATGCTAGCTGCAGTCATGCTAAGCAATGATTTCAGATGCTATAAAAGGATTTTAAATGTGTCCTCTGTAATTTTGTCTGTTTAACAGCAACAGGTCTCGCATATGGCAGATAACCTATAACTCCTAAACAGAAATCAGAATTGGTTCTAATTTGTTTTGGGGTTTCAAAAATCAAAGATTGGAAAGTAACAAACTTCTAATCGGTGCATCTCCAGGTTGGGGTGACATCCACCACCTTTACCACTTGGAGTATATAGTCCAGCGGCAGACCTGCCTGCTTCATCAGCATCAAGGCTGAGATAAGCAGAATATTACATTACACCAGACTCCTGATAAATTATATCTGGAAGAGCCAGTCCACTGAAGATGGATGATGATGGTGTTATAACAGAGATAAGGTGACGTATACTATTAATAAGAAAAAGAGACAAAGAACGGCAAGGCCCGGGGTCAAAATGGGAGGAAACCCAGCTGTTGGAGGGCTGGGGAGAGGAACAGACAGGTACAGAGGGAGAAAAAAAAACACACTTGCACGCACAGCTGACAGAGTTGAGTATAGTAACAGTAGGCTGGAATGCTGTCTGTGGCTAATATTAACACCCCGGTCCTCCCCTTTTTAGCCCCACACCCCCCCAGTGGCCTGTGCGTGAGTGTGTGTGAGTCACACACTCGTCAAGTCTCGGCGAGGCTGCCTACGGTAAAAAGGCCACTCCTTTCTCGCTCTCTGACGTTCAGGTGGAGTCATGTGCTGTCAGTCCAAAACAAAAATACGCCTGCTGCCAGTTAAACCCAGTTAAGGGCCAGCGTAAGTTCAGCCTCTCCCCTAGAAGCACTAATAAGCGCTCGTACAAGCCAAAACACGTAGCGGAAAAACAGGACTTCACCTGTCACGTAGGGAAAAGTAGCATGCAAACACAGTTGCGTATCAAATCACTGCGAGAGATTAGGCCACAATTGCTGAGGCTTGCTGACAAGACGGCAAATTATTCAAGTCTCTATAGTACCCGACATGAATGAGCAGACTGCTGCCATCTGGTCACTGTCCTCCTCCTGTAAGATAAATCTGTGCAGCCTCACAATTAGGCCAAGGATCAATTAGCATCAATTATCTGTGGAGCGTACAGATGGATCAATGCAGTCCGATTAACTGGAGACTGATGGATCACACGGGAATGGTTCGGGGCAGGTGGGATGCAATACAAAAAGAAATAGTGAAAAGAATACATTTGGAAGGAAATAAAATAAGACCAAGAATTATCCTGATTTCCTAACATCTGGGGCACATTAATGGAGGGTATGACACTAAAAGTTGATTCTCTGTCTAGTTTATCTGTGTCAGTCTATGTTTAGACACGCAGAAGAAGGGATTAGTCTTTTTCTATCATTTTTTTACCCCCTCGTTTGGTTACGCAACCCCCATTTGACAGCAGAAATAGTCCAGGGTGAGATTAGCAACAGAGCACAAGATCTGACTTTCCATTTGATGGAGCCATTCTCTTGTTCTCCTGCCCCTCCATCCGGCTGCCCCGTCTTATTTAAACTCACTCACAATGAGCTATAATGTCCCTTCCAGGTCCGACCTTATATTGTAGGAACCTACAAACAGAATTTCACATTGGGATTTACCTCTAGTAAAAGTCACCGACCTTGCTTTTGTCAATTGGTTTCTTAAGTTTCAAGTTGGTTTCCACAGTAATAATTTGAAGTAAGTATTTTTTATATAGAAAATAGCACGGTGTTCAATGGTCATTTTAAGTAATGTTTGACAAATATTTTTTCGAGTATTAACATTTTGAGAACATTTTCCAACTTTCGAAAGTTCTAGTTGAAGTGAAAGTTTAACAAAGGATCCACTGAACAAAATTCAGTAGTTTAGAGCTATTAAAGTATATTTGAATAATAACAGTTAATGAGCCACTTATAATGCCAGTCTTCACTGTACAATCAGTGAATTATTCAGCCTGTCTATTCTGAATTTAAGACCCTCATTAGATTTCCAGGGCCAGCAGGGGGCATCTAGGTGATCACAAGGATTGTCAATAAGGCTGGCCCTGGTCTCGGTTTTATCAGACCCTGGTTACACATTTTCCCTCAGGACTTATGTGAGCCAGATTTTTCCCACCTGTTCAGTCTGTCTGAGGTGACTTAGGTGCGTCATATTGTTGAATCACTACAAACGATACAAGCACTGCACACTACATTTACCTTCAGATCTCCAATTAAATTATCACACCCATCCAATTGTTTTTCCATTTTTAACCACCCTTGTTTTCATTGATGAAGGACAATTACAGAGTAACAAATGCATTCAAGACAAGACTGACTGTCCATAATAGTTTTGCCCTTTCTGCTTCTCGATGATGGGTTTTAATCGACCACCCTGGGCAGAAAAAAATAAACAAAAAACTCAGGGACTGTCCTTCAGCTCGATTTCAAAATAATACTCACTGAGATGACTCGACCCCCCCGCCCCCCCCCCCACACACACACGTTAAAAGCCCAATAAATCGCGCTGAGATACGTCAAGCCTGATCGATTCCTCTGAGTGGCCGGATAGCATTACATTTCTGACCTCAAAACAAAATCATCAGCACTATACGTGACTCACAGTCTCTGCAGGATAAAAATCCTCACCGATGGAAAAACACACTTTTTCTTTCTTGTCTTGAATTAGGCAATTAACTCCCACTTACTAATAGTCACGCCTTTTTCATGACACACACACACACACACACCCACGCACACTCACAGGTGCAGAGCATGCAGACAGCATGGGCCAAGTTCATACTCGTGAGTCTATTTTTTACTATTAGAGTATGTCTGAGTCTATGTGTTACAGTTAAATATAGTGGTGAAAGTGTCCGTCGAGGCATCCACTATCTGATCTACTATAAATATTTAAAACTGCTAACCACTCAAGCTCAACTTGCCACCTATAAAGCATCATGTCACTAAAGATTTTCCCTTTGTTTTTGCAGTTTGTTGCAAACTACTCTCTGATGACGTCAAATGGGGCAAAAGGTTACTAAGTGAGTACTTATATTTTTTTTCCTGTTTTGTCCCTATCTTCATTAACATTTTCATCAAATATCTTGGTCAAAGTTGTTCATTTATATTGTGCATGGCTGCGACCAAATGTTTGACAGTTAAAGGGCAGACTGGAATGAAATGTTGCTGCTTCAGAATCTCAAGTTCTGTCAAAACCTTCTCATCTGCTATAAAATCAAATCCGTCCAGAATTCCTGTGCTTCTTGCGAAGCCATTAGTTCCAAATTGCGCATGAAAAGAGGTTTTATTTAAATTAAAAATAAATAAGCAAACAAAAAACTTTGCGTTTTGTTAAATCATGCATACTTCAGTATCCAGATGTGTTTATGTCGTCAATTATTTTTTTTTCCTGGAGTAAAATATACCACTGAATAGCATCCTTAAAGTTAATATGAAGGGACCCCAAACAATAACCTACAAGTTTAGCTGTATTATGAAAGAATCAATTAAAACCCAGTTTTGGATGTGGTTACACAGAAATGGCAAAAACGGTAAGAGAAGTTTGAATTAACTGAGACGTGCACAGTGACTGATCAAATTTAGAAGTCGCTATTCTCCACGCTGCAGGAACAGAAAGTGTCGCCCGGATCTGAGCACTTACTTTGGGTTGGAGCTGTTCCAATAGACGCTGTGCCGCTCCGCGGAGGCAAACCACGCACCGACCGTCAGCGCCAAACACATCAGACACACCACATCCATGGCTTCTCTTCTCTTCTCCTCAGCCGGTTAAGTGGAAAAATATTTAGATTTTTATTTTTAATGAAAAACGTCCTCAGTGTAAGATTTCAATGCGCGTAAAAAAAAAAAGTGTGCACTCGTGGATGTTTCGCTCCTTGGCACGAATAAATCACAAGGATGACGCTTGTACTCTAAAGCTGTTGTCTGTCTCTTACGAGCGCAACTTGTCTGTTTTGTCTCATCTTGACTCCGCCCCACTTATTCAGCAGCCAATAGGGAACAGTTTCACCCCCCTTCTCCTCCCCCCCTCACCTTATCCAATCCCTCCACTTCGCCTGCGGCTGACAGTTTTTTCCAGGAACGTAGTCAGATACAGATACAGAACTGCTCTAAGGCAAAACAAGTGATGATTTTTTTTTTAATCGTCCCTTTTCAAAGAAAAAAAAAAAAATACTGTATGTACATATCAGCATCAAGTTCGACCAGGACACTGAATGACTTTTTTTTCGAAGTTGGTCCATATCAGTTTTAATAATCAAGACATAAAACTCACTTTTTTAGCTCATAATAATTAAAACGAGATTAAATGATCTAACTGGAGATCTACTTTTCAGTTAAGTTGAAGAGAAAAATACATAAATATGACCACTAATAACATTAAATATTTTCCATAAAATATTTCAAGAATAAGGAGCTTAATCAAGGTTTTCTAAACACAGAGGAATTGCACTGTGTTACATTATAATATGTTAAAGTTGTTTTGTTTTGTTTTTTCTGTTCAGGGTGCATCACAAACAAAAACAAAAAAAATAAAAAGGTAACTGCAAAACGTTTAGCCAGAAATGTTTTCCCACAAAAGCCTATTAAATTAGCTTTAAATTATGACCAGTTAACTTAATTCTGAATGCTTTCTTTAGTAAATGTTCATTGCTGTATTTTCCCAATTGTTCTTGGTGAATTCAAGTTCTTTTTGAGGCCCTAGGCCAGCAAGGTGTCCTCAGCAGTTAAAAGCCGATCCCATACTACATTGAGCCAGTCAAATTATTCCGATAATAAACATAAGATTTTCTTTGGTTTATCTTAAAGGGGTGGCTCGGGATATTTAAGATCACTGAATTAGGTGGCTAAATAAGAATGGTGGAAAACAATGACAAGGTTCAGAAAAGATGGTGATAAATTGCAACAGATATCAATGTCATCAGATTATTAAACAAGAAAATGTAAGTTCTGTTCTGCAGAAAGTAGGTAGGGGGGAAATTATCTTCTACACTGATAATAGCTTTCTGTAACCAAACCAAACCAAACCAACTTTATTTATAAAGCACTTTAAAACAACCACAGCTGATACAAAGTGCTGTACATTAAAACACAACATAAACAAACACAAAAAAACCTTTTAACAGAACCTCACAATGACAATTTAGGACTATACTTATAAAATCTTATATTAAAGTTATGAAACCCTTGGAACAGGCTGCACAACATGTGACAACAGTTTTTTTTATGACAAATGGCTCCAGTCTGTGTTATAGAATGACATATGAGGATTATAATTATCTCTGTGGGAACATGTAAGCATTAGTTTCATAATGTTGTTGTTTTAAGTGATTTTAACCACTTATATCACTGCATAAGCTAAAAAATATTTCCTCTGCAGCATTAGTGTTTGCAATGGTAAACACTAATGCTGCTTTTTTATCTAGATTACAAAGATGAAGCAAACTAAGTAAAATCCTACAGACATTGTTTTGTGCCGGTCTGTTTTGTTGATAGCATATTTGTTTTTATGTGTTGTAACGCCATTCTCAGTTGCTTTAAAGTTAAGCTACATGCCTCTATGACGCAGTTTGTGTTGCAATTAATTACATGTTGTGCTTACTTGGTATTTATGTGATGCAGCCTGTAAATATGGGCTAAACTCTATTGTTTGAAGTTACTCTCTCCATCTTTTTGCAGTTCAATAGATTGTTGCATGTTTTTTCTTCAGTGTTTTGCTCTAGTTGTGCGTTTAAGTCCTATAAATCTTTACAAGTAAGCATGTGTCGGTCCAATTTTCCTGCAAGTTGTTGCTCAGACATGCAGATGAACAGATTATGTTTTGTCCAGATAGCAAAGCATTATTATCATCTTATCAGTGAGTTTTATCTCACAGTCTCCACTTGGCTGTGTCACCAGACAGGTAACTACAGAAAAAAAAGTTGGCAGATGGCGGGGATAAAGTCCAGAGTGTTGAATGTCTGCGAGACTGTGGCCTCAGCAGGAGAGGGGCTACCCTCGGGCAGGGATGAACACATGCTGAGGTGATCTGGTGAGGAGCTTTGTGTGTCTGAGTGTTATGAGTAAAGAGTCTAGCTGTCCCGAGGTTTGGTTGGACAAGCACACACACGTCTTAGTTCTCTGATCACCAGCACACATGCTCAGGATAGATGTTGAAGGCAGTGGGGAGGGGGTGCTTTTCCACTCTGTAATGGCTGCCAAATACGAGTGGCAAGAGATAAAAAGACCATGAAACTTTACTAGTCAGGAGTTGGGCTGTAAGATTACCTTCAAGAGGCAATTCAACGCAATACACAACATGGGGGTTCAGGATGGTGAACAGGATTTTTTTTTTTTATTGTTTCCACAAATGGAGCAAAGGTTTCACAAATCAAAAAGTGTGTTTAGAAGATTCAACGACCAGTGTTGGATAATCTTAGCCACAGGTTTCACTAATCCATATTTAGTGGTTTCATTTCATTAGAAAAAGATCCCAACAAAGAATACAAGTTATTTTTTAAAACTCAAACTTTGTTTTATAAAAATTCTAATCAGCATCAGAATTTTCCACTTGAGTTTAGGTTAAGAAGAATCTGTCTGTATTCAACAACTTGCAGCAAAAGTGTTATGAAGGAGGTGAGGTTCTAATCCTACATAATTTACACAACAACTAACTCAGATATTGAAGCAATGACCAAATAATGATATTATTGAATTTTATGTAACATGATGCAAACTCTGTATGTGGATGTAATTGGAATGGATGCCTTGATTGAGATTTAAAAAAACTGTTTGGGGAGGCAAGAAATCGATCAAATACACTATAACTAAATGAATGAAATGCAGTGATTTATCCAGAGAAGTGAGATTTTACATTTTCATTCCTATTTTGTAAGTCACAATGTTTCGTGGCTGGTGTTATCGTGTTGTAGTGTTCATAACTCTCCATTAGCTGCAAAAAAAGTCTCTACATTATTTTTTTTTTAATTGCCGCTATATGGGAAAACATGCTGAATATAGGGTCAGTCACCAACTTTGAAACGCTGCATTTGAAGGTGCAGTCTGGATCAGTTCAAGCAAAAAGGGACGACTAAAAAACACTCATTTTCTCACATATAATAAGAAATCTCAAACAGATCTGGGTTTCTAAAAAGCACTTATCCTTGATCTACACCTCCTTCACAAGACAAAGCCATGTTGACAATAACGTATTAGCTCTTTGTAAAAGAGACTCAACAATAAATAGCTTGGCAACCAAATATTCTATCATTCTCTGAGTTATTAGAGTGTATACAGTATTATCAAATCTCTTGCTTACTGGTAGTTGTGCTAAGTAAGATATTCAACATCTTGCCCTCTGGAGACGTTACACGTCCAACCTATGGATTGATTTCCAAAGTGGAACGTCAGAAATGAAAATACTGTCTCAGCAGCTCCAAAACTAGCCTGTGATTCACTGACCTCGGAGGCCCAGCAACAGGATCCCAGTTCTCACTTTGAACGCGACACTCAAAGCGACGGCTGAGTGTCCCCTCTTTGCCAGCAGACTTCCGCTGCTCATACACGGGCTCTTCTCACTATCCATGTATCTAGTGCAGCACATGTACCAGACAAATTCACAGTCTACAAATACACCTCCATTTTCTTGCTACAGCAGCCAACAGTGAGCTAATTGGGGTTTCCTCTGCCAGCTCTACATATTTCTCTACACATGAATTCTGTGGATGTACACAACCAGGAAAAGTCTTCATCTTTGACAGTGTTGTGAGTAGAGACCGCAGATGACACTTGGTCCTCCCACAGCCCACACAGGCATACTAAGGCTGGGAAAATCGGGGGTTTGTGCAAAAAAAAAAGTAAAAAAGAAAGAATTTGTTTTAAAAAAAAAGCGTTTGAGGAGACGGAAAACTTGACAGGTCTGAAAGTGGATTAAAAGGAAGTTGGGGGAAGCACCGACAGCTGAACAAACCGTTCAGCGAGAGGAAATCAGGCTTGTTTGTTTCCAAAGAACTTGTCTCCAGGCATCACAGTATCTTCCACGAGTTATTTAGAGTAATGTTGAAACACCGCAGTTGCATAACCTGTATAATTAAAAAGAACTCATGGTGCTACCGCTTCCTGACAATACTTAGTTTTGTTTCAACCAAGGTGTATGATAATCGTTTTAGTAGATGGAAGCAAACCACAGAGTTTTGACTGTTCATGAGACACGTGTAACCTCAGTCTCAGGAAATAATTTGAAATAATTTAGGTGTTATGGACCAGTTGCTAGGTTTGGCAGGATTACAAAAGGAATTAAGGTGTGTGTGAAATGAATTAGCAATAAATAGTTATCATTGGTTAGGAAAAGACTAAATAAAATAGTTCAACAACCACACCAAAGCACAATAATAATAGTAAAAATAAAAACAATTACACATCAAAAATTAAACCCAGTCCCATTGAGCTCAATGTTTCATTTAGTCTTTTTGTTGTCCGTCAAGTCAAATTGTGTTTTTGGTTTCAGCTGCTCTGGTTTGTTACCACTACGATGTTCACGCTGAAGAGAACATCGTTAATTCTTCTCTGGGTCAGGCTCTCATTAAATTAACATAATTAATATTTAAAATTGGCTTCTGGAAAGTGGAGTTATTTTTTATAATACTTTTTCCGTTTAAAAGAACACAAGTATATTAAAGTGAATAAAACGAGAGGAAAGAGGTCGTTTTCTTTTCTGGGTTACACACATGCTAGACAAGGAAGACAAGAAAATTGCATATATTATATATTTTTTCAAAGTCACATGAATGTATGGAACACCATTACATACATAAAGACAGATTCTCCCCTGAGCCTGTCAGCCTATTAAATTTTCAGTCCTGCCTCTGTGTTATACTCCAGCATCTTGCTGGCCTCAGGCAGGGATCAGAGCTGGCCAGGGACCTCTGTCAAAAGACTTAGAGGGTTTTCTTCAAACACACACACAGACTGTGAAATATGACGTAGAAGGGTTTATTAGAAGAGGGGGGAAAAAATCAATCTAAACAAGGTAGAGTGAAACTTTTGAAAAGAAGTTACTGAGAAATCAGTAAAAGAAAAGAGGTGGAAAAAAGAAGGCGTTAAGCCACACCAAGCCATAATAATTACTGAACAGGGATGGGAGAGAAAGGGCTTGTAAGCTGTTCAAACAAGTTTGTGAAACTATCTGTGTAAACATTACGGCTTTTACAGGAGTATTCTGATTTCTAATGTTACCGCCTGTTTTTTTTTTATGGCAGCATATTTTTTCTATCTTCTACTTAAGTACTTAATCCTGACACATTAATTTGATTTGAAGAGTGATGCGGACAGAGTAAGACATATCCACCTCAAAGTAGCAGTTTGACATAAAATATAAAACTGCTACAACCTCATGTATGAGTCATTGAGTCCTTGAATATAATCTAATTGTAAATTATTTACTGCTTTTCTTTTGATTGATGTGTTGAGAAAAATCTGGACGAGACACCTGTATGAAAGAAAACCAAAAACCAAAATGATCTGCTGATGGATAACTACTTATGGAAGTAAAACAAAACAACACAATGTTCAAACAGGACATGATGCTCTGCATGTCCTGTTTTACAAATGAATGTATTTATTTCCCCCCCCCATATTCTGAAATGTAAATGTTTTTGCTGATGCTTCATGATCATTGTTTCTACATTGCACAATCTAAAATTACTCTGGCAACTACTCCAGAGACGTTTGACATTTGTAGGAAAGGTCACATATGTAGAAGATCTTATTCTATGTACTAAGGGGTTTGAAGGATGACAAATCACTGTAATGGGCTTCCTATTGACTCTAACTGATAACAGATTGCACTTCAAAAAGCTGCCTTTTGTCCATCCGAACTCTGTCATTACTTTTGGTTTAAGCTTGTCAACACTTGGTATTGTTTCACCTCCAACTGGACGGCTTGTCACCCAGCTGCCCTCTGTCCTCTTTACCCCCCAACCTCGTCCCTCTGGCACATTTCGGCACACTTTTCCTGTGTCTTCTGGCTCCTCTGTTCAAGCCCATTCATCTGCATACAGGTGGTCCTTCATTCCCCCCCACCCCCCCACCTTGCTGGCACACTTCTTGCTTCATTGAGTTCAGCTGCTGGCGGTGGGGAAAATATTCATTCTTGCTGTGATAAAGTCATTATAACGTTGCGGTTCTGCTTTGAGCATCTTCTGGAGAGTTGCCAGGGAAGCTGTTCCGTTTTCAGCCATGCGGCATATAAAGCAATCAAAACTAACTCCATCGGCACACAAACCATAGATGCTGCTGCATGTGTGTGTCAGCGGGAGGTAAATGAGCAACCTCCCTCTTTCCAGGATTAATACTGTCTCACTATTCAGACCACAGGAATCATTAACTCTCCCAGTCAACAGGCACACTCCACTTGTTAGCTCTCTCTGTCCTCCTTTAAACACACACACAGCCACGCACACATGCACACGCATGCCCACACACCCACAAAGGCACAGACAGACCCTGGTGAAATATTTAACCGCAGAACCCACTCAGCTGCCATCGTTCTTTTATACTATATCTCCTTGTCTGTACCCTGGTTTGTTCTCTCGGCTCATCTGCTGTCTCTGCTGTCTTTCCTTCCTTCCCTTTCTTCTGTTCATCTGTTCAGCTATTTCCATAAAGCTCTCATCTGCCCCTGGTGAGAACATATCAAGTACAGCTCGTCGTGACTCTGCTTTCTGATGTTTTATTTTTGCGTCTCCCTGCTTTGTAAGTGCTGACTGTTTCCTTCCTCACGTTTTGGAGTCCTGTTGCTCGCACCGTCTCCTCTTTCTCATGCCCCGTTCGTTTTGGCCCTAGAAGTCTCTCAAACAGTGCATTTTTGTTAGGAGAGAATCCATTATCCTCCCCCGTCCTCTCACCTTCTATCCTCTTTATCCAACTCCTTCCAGGCTTTTCTTTTCCCTGTCATTTCCTCACATGCTCTGGGCCCCGGCCCTATATTCATTAACATAGCGTTAATGATCCCAGATGGACTGACATGTACTCGACGGGGGCGGAGTGTGAGAGCCTTCTTCCAAGGGTTCCAAAGGATGAGCGTGGGAGTATGCATGTGCTTGAGTGTGGGCATGCATGGCTGGTGGGTACATGTGTGCATAACCCTGTCTACATGTGAGGATGACTGTGTATGCGTGTGTGCATGTTTGTTAGAGATTTTTTGGTATTATCATTTTGTTATTACTTATTTATATTCAGTCTAATGTTAATCAACAATAGTTAATATAGATTGTGATTTTTAGTTTAAAGTGGTCTCTTACTTCTGTGTCTCTGAACTGACTTGAAGGCCACGTCTGCCTGTAAATCTTTATGTGAAACAGTTAACTGTCTGTTTCCCAGACCTTAAATTACGCTTCCACAGGTGGTCTTATCACTAAATACTCCCTACTTTAGAAACTGCCTGTGTGCAGTGATAAATATTGTCTGTGCTGTCCTCCGTTCCCCATCCTCCCTGTTTTTGCTTGATAATAAAAGACAAGCTGTAACCAAAGGTTGGTTAGAACGCTCGGTGAATGGCTTGTAGAAGCCGTTTGTTGAGCCTTCTCCTTTTGCAAAAGCTTTGTCATAATTATTCACATGCGTTGTCTGTGGTTCTTTTTAATGAAGGTTCAAGAAAATACCCATCAATGTTGTCTGGTGTGCATGCCTTCATCAAGCTTCTGAAGGGCGATTGCCTGTTTTCCTCCTGGCAAAATATTTCTATGTTATGTTGATTGTGCCTGGTTGTTGGGTTCATGACGAATTTTGATAGCGTTTGAATTTAAACGGTAGTGCACCTGCTTTTTCATGGAAGTCTTAAAAAAGCAAAGACATTTTAAGATCATTCGGCTTTTTTTTTTGCACAGTTGGCCTTTATTGAAGAGTAGAGAGGAAATAGAGAGGAGAGAGAGGGGAAAACATACCACCACACCTGGTATGCAACACAGGACAACCACAACGAGAACCACAGCCTCTACACAATGATCTATGAAATGAGCCACCCAGCGCCGCCAAAACATTAAGACCATTCTTAATATTCTGCTGCTATAAAAATAAGATTGTTAGGTTTCCATACTAAATTCTTTTACATACACTGTTGCAATAACATATTTTCTCTCTTACAGAATTATTCAGGCTTTCGATTGTTTCATCTAATCAAACAAATTTTAATATCAAACCGAGACAACCTGAGTGAATTCAAAGTTCTTAATTCATGAAGTTAAAAGAAGCAATGAAATCATGAGAATACTGTATTCAAAGAGTACAACTCTCTTGCTATATAATTGATTAACAACAATTTTCTACTTCAGGTTCTCTAGACACACACACGGGACTGATTACAGCCAGATCTGACAAGTAGACTCGTAGATTTTAAAAAGCAACAAGTTATGTCCCAAACCTAATAAATTTAGGAAGAAATTAGAACCATATTCACTGGCACCCATCAATCTAGAAAGTGTGTCAAAGGAATAAGAAAGAGTCAAAAAAATTGACATTCATAAGAGAGATCCAAGTCCAACATCTCAGATATGAAGATATGCCTCATATAATCATCTTTTGCAAAAATATGTTGGATTTCTCATTGCATTTATTAACTTACATGTCTTTGTTTATACGGTGTTATTGTGACTTCAAAGAGTAGAAACTGTAAGGGGACAACCACTCTTTCACAGAACTGTAGAAACAAACAAGTTAACGAGGAAACACCTCATAATGTTTACCTACTCCTGCATCAGTTAAGGCCTGGTCAATATTTAAAGGCAGGGGGTCAGAGAGTGAATTTTAGTTAAAAACCCTCAGTACGATCATGCCTTTTTGTGCTAAGTGAGAAGTGAAAGGACAGAGTCTAGCAGCGTAATGCGTAATGTTTTAACAAGTTTGTTGTGTAAGAACTTGACCTGCCAGCACAGAGCCTTGATCTCTGCCTTGTTCACTTCCAACAAGACGGACTGGAGTGATGACAGCGAGCCAAGGTTTATCACCTGACACCAGGGATCCATTCCACTTTAACGTTCTTATGTCTGGACTGGAAGAGATCCTGCTAAATAATGTTCCAGCATGATTTGGAAGTCATACATGTTTTGCATATCCATGTGGTGTTGGTCATGTTTTTTAGCTATTATATGTTATCTCAAAAACAACAACAACAACACAAAAATAATACCCAGATCAGCATTTATTGATTTTGTTGTTCCAGTCTTAAACTCACATGAATCTAAGCTATGCAAAATGCCTCAACAGGTCAAACGCATCAACAAGTCACAGAAGCCAAGAAGTTAAAACCCTCCTGCTAAACAAGTTTGGGTGCAAGTGGTTCACATGCACAAACAAACATATGGACACACACAAACACACACACACTGTGTGCTAAGGTTGCAATGTTACAGGTGCAAGGTCAAAGTGCATGCATGCCATGGATACACAAGGATTCTTCAAATGCATCCACTCACTGGGTGACATCCCCTCCATCCAAAAATAGTTTGCTAGTTTTTCACTTGTCACAAAAGATCACTTGTGTAGAAACTATACAAAACAAGATTCACCCCAGCTTCTCCGCAAACCCCCAATGTGCCATATAACTTAACATTCAAATCTTTTTCTGCTGCAAAACCTTTTTTTTTCTTAGTGGTTCTTCTATTTTCTTTTCCAGGAAGTTTTCCAGTCCTGTCATGCTGTGCTCTCTGTCTCAGCCTCCTGTTCTGTCTCTCTGTTCTTTCTTTGTCCATAATTTCGCATGGTCACGATCGTTGCATAATTGCACAGTTGCCTAATTGTCAAGAACGCTCAGTCTAGCACTTACCATGCCAGGAGTCTGTCCTAATTCCCATTCTACACCAGAGGCTTCAACCCAAGCAATCATGCACACAAAACTGATCACTGTTCTTATCTGATCAATCATCCATGCCTCTGTTGTTTCCCCTCTTGAGAGGAAGTGGGGCGTAAATTTGACGCGCCGCTGCAACAAAACACACCTGGCGATGCAATTATAGCAAGCGCAGCATCGCATAACAAAACCAGATTTACTACCGTTTAGCGACTCAGTCACACTGACAATCATCATGCACCTCTGGGGATGAGCAGCTTTTTGTATTTGCCATTTTGCAAAGATCCCAACAATTAATTGATCAAACTGGTGAATGTGATAAGGAGTGAACGGAGTAATCCCTCTACAGCAGAACCCAGGTGTGATTTTTGTGGAGACAGTCTTTTAAGGACCTGGAAATCAATCTAGAAAGTGAAGCTTATTAATTATCTATGCATTTTCTGGTCAAGCAGATGTGTATTTGTGTGTTTTTGTGTGTGACTCTCGGTAAAGAACGGTCACCATGGTGATCTATTAAACCAGGGTCTTAAATGACACAAGTGGGTGGTAAAGTCTGCATATCAGACTTTAGCACAAACACACATTGGCTTTTCTATTACATTCCGTACTTTGCTTTGACACCGTTTTGTAGCACAAGGGTTTTCTTGGCATTCAATACCTACAAACGCACAAATGAAGTAATGGAGCAATAATGCAACACAGTGAGGTCTACATATTCTTAAATATTGTTAATAATTTCTATAAACCAGCAATCCACAGCCTGACTTTCCATGAACCATTGAAAATCTGCGGAGTAAAATAATTAAATAAGTGACTTTTCCTTTCCCTTTTTCACCTCCTCCATCTATAGACAATAAACTATGCTTGGCTCATGTGATCGTTCACTTCTCCTTATGTTTGCTGGAGAGGTTGGGGTAACCTGCTGCTGCTGATCTATATCTGACAGCTATGTACTGCATTTATAATTGTGTTTTACAGGGGAAAAAACTCCAAAACTCTCAATTATATATATATATATATATATATATATATATATAAGTATATATTATATATATATAATATATATATATTTCAAATAATATATTTACAAACTCTGTCTATGCATTTAAAAAGGTTAAAAAAGTCAAATAAGGCATCTCCCATGTTGAAGGTTATTTAGGGCACTTTTAGACTAATAAATAGTAGAAATTATTTAATTGACTAATCATTATTTCAAGACTACATGGATGATCAAGTGCTTTCCGTTCCATTAGTAAATTCATACATTACTTTAACTGTAGGCTACCTGGTACAATATGTTACCACATAATGATAGTCTACTTTATAGAAGATGAAAAAGAGATTATTTTTATCATAAATCAGGCATTAAAACAAGAGCGCAATCTGAACAGTCACATTGCCTTTTACAGTCTGTAGATGGACTCAAAAATGTCCTCATCTGATCTCGACGCTAAGGTCTGTCCTGACAAATATACAGCAGCTTAAGCAGACCACACACAAGCAAACACACACACCCATGCTTGTCCTTGGCAGAAGGACACATGTTCCTCCATGAATGTTTTGAACCATCACTAAAGCTGATCAGCACAGGGTCTTTCATGCACAAAGACAGGCATGCTTAGCTTGAGTGATTAATAGAAATCCGAGCACTGAATTGATGTAAATCTGAGGCTGAGGACAAGTTGTGGGTCCAGTTTTCTGAGGACAGCTGGGTTGAGGAAGGTCAGGTCAGTATTTGGATATCATAGGGAGTTAAAACAGGCAGTGAGAGAAGAGGGTGGTGGTCTTCACCCAAATTCTTAATGGCTGACAGATGGTGTCCCTTACTAGAATGAAGCAAAGGAATAAAACTACCATGATTCACTAAGAAAAAGGCAGAAACACATTTATCCTGCCAGGGAAGAGTCTCATGGGAACCTGAGGAGAAATGACTCTGAGATCATTCAGTTTTAAAAGAAAGGGAGGCTTATTGAAATAATGTTTTTTATAAGCAAAACCTTCAACACATTGGCACAGCCTCAGAAATTTAAATTAAGCTGTTCAGAAAATGCATCTTGTAATTAGATTTAATCATGATAACGACGTTTAAGCTTAAAGTCAACTTGGAAAAAAAATCCAAATTAGATGGGCGTGTTCAGGAATAAAATAGATTTTTTTTAAAATCATATTTGGCTTTGATTGCCACCGTCTGTGCAGACTAGTTAGCCAAATCTATTGAGATTTTGGAACCGTTTCCACACGTGGATCGCTCAGATCTGGGTGTTGACTCGTCCTAGATACGAGATATTTGAAAACACAATTCTTGTATGCATTACGAATGATTCATTCATACAATGATCGTATCCCAAGACTTCCCATGTTCAGCTACAAGTGGCAATTTCAAAGCTCTCCTATTTCTTCTCATCTTCATGCATCATTGTATCTGCAGTGGAGGTAAGAAGCCGATTGTAGCTCACAAACACATTAGCGTAGAACACTGTGAACAACTAGCAGTGAAAGAATAGCCTACGGCTGGATTACAACGTTCTTGGAAGTCTGTATTATTAGGCCATTAAGACCAATCGCATTACAGGGGCCCCATCTATAGAAAGCTGATAAAGTGTGAAAAGAAAGCGCTCCAAATCTGGTCTTTACAGGCTTACAGTTAAATGCTATGAGCGTCAGATCACCTCGGATTATTGTTGTTTGCACTCAGTATTTGTTCACTAATCCAAACGGCGCCTCACCTGTAAAATCTCAGCCCTTCTGTGGTTATGGCTGTAAAACATCTTTGAGATGGAAAACTGTGGTATTATAATAAATTCTACCAAGTCCCTGAGAATCAATTTTTATAATATCTTCAGTTCACATGATACTTCCTTCCTTTTGCTTTACATCCAAAGAATAAAAACTTGATTCCACTGAGGGATATTTTATAGAAGTGGGTTAACTGGACTAGAAATGTTTATTACTTTCCCTATTTCAGCCTGGAGAAACTCGCATGGAGAAAAGCTGCAATTATATTGTTTTATTTACATGAATTAATTAAAGTTTTGGCGCTCAGAGCCCGGCAGAAGACGTGGGTGGACACTGGTGATGGAGGTCAAAGAGTGGATGGGAGCCTGAAGGAGCTTCCACGAGGGCGGCGTAGAGGCAGAGGAGGGTTTAGCTCGACTGATGAACAAATGGAACCATGGATGGAGGACCATGTAAACAAAGGCTTGTTTGGTGCTTGGCTATGATGAGGCACAGTCCATCGCTGACAGGCTGCGGTAGACTTGCAAGATGCACCGAATGGATGATGCAGGTGAGGCTGAAGAGTCTTACAGTTGGACTTCATGCTTAGGCTTCATTTCATACCTGTAACAATATGGAAGGAAAACTCAAATACAACTTTCTTGTAGAATGATAGTGAAAGAAAACCATATGTAAGAAGGATACTGCTAAGCTGAGGATGGATGTTCAAAAACTGAAATAACAATTATAAAAAAATAACAAAATATGGACAAAAATAAATATTTACATACATATATTTATTACTTCTTGCAGGAAGTAAGAAGAAGTATATTTAAATAGGTTTCCGTGGCAATGAAGGAACATCTTGTTCAAGACTTCATGTTAATAGTTTAAAATTTATGATGATTCCTAGCATTTATGTTTGTAAATGGCTATCTAGATTGTAATCCCATCTAGATAGCCATGAAAATAATGATTTTTTTTGTTGTTTTTTTAAACAGCAGTTTTCTGACTATTTCCCAAAAAACTCCTAAAATCCTTAGCATGTTAAGGATTTTAGGAGTTTGGATTAAATAAAATTAAATAAAATAAAATTAAATATTAGTACTTAATTAAATATTAAGTACTAATATTTAATTTTGAATTAAACTTTTCATGAATATTTCATTTTCACAAAATCTTTCTGACAGTTTTTTTTTTACATAAACTTAGAAATTGTGCATTTCCACATACTTTCTATAGTACTTTAAAAATGATTAAGATTCCTACACAAGATTTTCCTGAGAAAATCTGTTTGTCCTATCATTACAAATAATTTCAAAACTTTCCACGTTGTGTAGTCACAGAGAGGAACTGATCTGCACATCGGTGTGGTTTGAGTCTGTGTTGTGGCTCAGACTCAGACCACTGTCCACATGCTGCCCTTCAGAGAAACTTAAGAGTTTGCTATAATAAAGCCAGAGTGAGGGAAGTGCAAGACCTAATCCAGGAGGATGTGTGCACGGAACTGAAGAGAGTTTAATATATACATTTACCCTGCAAGGCAGGCTGAGTTCAAGTCAACTGACTACAGTTTTTTAAATTACGACAGCAGCCATCTCAGGGCACTTCTCATATGTAGCAGACAAGCTCTTGGTCCACTCAGTGTGAAATGTTCTCCAGGTCTCTCCAGCAGCGCCTGGGAGATAAGAGAGATTTATGGCTTTACAATCATGTTCCTTCAGAAGAGACAAGCAATGTACCAATTGGAAGTTTACTGCAGGAAAAAAAAAAGCTCAAAAGTGTTTCATCTTGCTTAGTCTGCTAAGCTTGATTGTGCAGAGAGGCTTGTTTGTTCTTTCATTATTTTATTTGATCTGATTGTCCGTTGGGTGCTGAGTGTCTCACCAAACACAGAGACAATCTTTTCCCAAGCTTTGCAGGGTTGCAGAGAGGAAGAACCTTTGGGATAATCTAGAAAAGCTGCTAAAACGCTTTAGCCTGGGGGTGAGAAGAAATATGTGTAATGCAAAATACAAGGTAGGCTGTATATGCATTTATTTTTACATTCACTCTGTGTGGAGGGACTTCCAAAAGCCCAGTTATATGCATCATATTCAATGTTTTTCAATGGAGGCAACGACCTGACTGGACCAACTATGCGTCATTTGCTTTTGCAAGAACAAAAGTCAAACTGCTTCTCCTGAGTCCGAGTATCTTTTCCAACAAATGGCCATATATGGGCTATATGGGTGATCCACCAAAAACCTTGATGTAATGCAATCAAATGTCTCCTTTTGGAAATGATTAGTCTCTAAGTCACGCAGCTCAGCACTGCATATTCAGTGAACTGGAAATTTTAGTGGAGGTAAAAGTGTTGCAAATTTGAAATGTGATTAAAGAAAAGTCGGTGCGTGATGTGAATACATAGTGATTAAGAAAAAAAAGAAACTTGTAACTGAGAAAAAGCTCTCAAACTAAGCTCTCCTGAGGTTGCTAAACCCCCGAGTTTGCTGATAATAAAACAGAGATATTGATTTTCTTATTCTTTTGAAAGTTTAACACAAGACTTAGAGTCCATCACATACTGTAATAACACATGCTGTATAACTTATATTTGACATTTTGTTCTTCAGTATTCTCTGTAAACCCCCATCTTAATTACATCCCTTCACAGTAGTATGCAGGGCTCTATTCATGTGCTCTATCAAACACACACACACACACACACACATGCTTAAAATCAAGGCCATGGGTTTAGTCCCTGTAGTTTTGCATCATTTCTCTGCTAGCCTCCTCTCCATCACAGCCACACTGGATTCCCTCACTGCGAATCGCTACCAGCGGGGTTGCCGGTTTAACTCCCACCATCTGTTTGTCTTGTTTGTCTAAGCAGAAGCAGGTCAGTAAAACAAGCAACGATACACAAAAGGTTAGCTCTGATATTTCTAATTAAAGAACAGGGCATGGTAGGCAGGAAAAGAGAGAGAGAGAGAGGCCTTTAATGCACTGTGGTCTGCTCAGACCAGCCGCTGTAATTATGAGTTGCCTGGGCTCAGCCTGGCACAGCCCCACTTTAACTATCTATAGGGCCGAGGTGTTAAACCACCCGTGGTGCTCATTAGGAGACATGGACTAATGAGTGCACCACACACACATGCAACAGCAACACAATGAAACACATTCAAGTCATGTCAGGAGTTCACTATGCTTTTACTACACTCTGGCAAGCTTAATTTCACACTTCTGCCCCCGGTAACACACACGCGCCTGTGCCCTGATATTATGGGTGTGATTTCAAGTGCCACTATTATGAGTGTGCCTGGAAAAAGCTAATTACAAGTTCATGATTCTAATTATTTCATCTGTTTTACTGCGTAGAAACCACACACTGCAGGAAATGAGCTTGAAGCTAGCACTTTTTTCAAAAAAAAAAAAAAAGGTAATACAATTATTGAAATGTAGGAAATGTTTGCAGGAGTTTGAAGAAACTGGAGCAATTGAAGAAGTTATTGAGGGGGGGACACTGAGCGCAAAGAGAGGGAATAAGAGAGCTGGATAGTGGGAAAGGGTGAGGCGTGCAACTCGATCCTTACCCTGAGAAAGCCAAATTTATTTTGAGGGGGCAGAAACAGCTCAGGGTTACTATGCAGATTAACAGAGAAAAAAAATACAAGAACACTGTTGAGTAGGGCAGCAGTCAATAGGCAAGGTGTGGTATGAGATTCTTACTGTATAATAACCGTAAATAAATTATCATGATTTTATGGTTATAAAAATTTACAATAATATGTAAATTTTTCTATTTAAAAGTTTTTACTGCAGAATATGAAAATACAAAACATGTCTACCATGTTGACCTTCACCGTCACCCCAAAAACACTTTCATGCAATTCAATGGGTCTGTGAGGAAACCAGTGTGTGCATGACACTTAAGGGGTTAATTTGACATCTGTGTTATTTGGAACTAAAAATAATGTAACCCAGTGATATTTTTATTGTAATCAAAGAAAAAGCAAACAGTCTTCTATTAGCCAGTTATGTGCACAGCAACATGGCGAAGGGCATTTCTGCCTCAGCTTGGCTTCATACAGACAGACAAAATAATAGTGGCTTTGAAACTATAGCTTTAATATCAAGAGCTAGTCATTTGGCAATACATTTAGGTAATAAAAATGAGACAAAAGGAGCCATGAAAAACTTTTGACAGTAGGCCAACCTCTTGTCTTAAAAACACATTATATTGGCAAAGAAAGGGAAAACTAAGATAGGTCAGAGGTAGCGACCCAATTATTGATATTAAGTCCAGTGAAAAACTGTCGAGAAAGCCTAAATCAAAAATGAGAACTGATGTAAGTAAAAGGAATTTGACTTGATGTCAGTGGAAAACATCATGTTGGTGAGGTAATAACTTCCCGGATCTCGGGGGCTTGGGTGGCTTGTTTGAGTTTTAGGTGGGCTCCAAAGGGCGTTTAGATTAGAGGCTTCCACGTTCCCGCTGGCTCTGAAGATGTTTTATGACTGCCACTGTTGACTTTTCTGGGTTATATGACGAAATGTGGACTACATGAGACCAGCATCTCTCAGATGTTCTGTCTGACCCAGTAAAGGATTGACCAGATTAAAACACATACACACATGTTGCTCGTTCAACTTGTCAGCCTTTGTCCAAACGGATTGCCTTGACCCATATCCAGCCGTCCGTACTGTATCAGACAGTTAACAGTAGGCTAAGCCCTACTTATGCATATCATTGTACCTCAGGATGCTTACCGGATCTTGTTCCACTACCATAAGTACACCGTTCACACAGAAAATAAAATCTGTACATTTGTTTGTGAGCTAGGTTGAATGATGGCCACAGAACAAATTGTATTTGGGTCACTTTCCACTTTGAGCTCAGTGCCCTTAATGAAGGGTCCAGTCCATGGAAGTCTCAACAAAAAAGACGAGTTATTAGAGTCAAACCTGGATTGGCCTCTTACAGTCCCTGAGGTCAGGAGGATCAGACAGATTCAGACTGACTGAATTTAATTGACAGATGCAGACGGTACATACTGAGTCAGATACCAAGAAAATAGTTGTTCTTTCTACTTTCTGTCAAGCTGAGAATCCAGCAGATGAAAGGGAGTAAGGGCTCTTCAGAAGGAGAAAGATGGGTTTAGGAACAGGAACATGGGGCGCAAGCAGGGGGGGTGCAGACTGTAATTACGGCCTTTGTTAATGGGTAGTAAGCCTGAGAATATCAATCAGCCGCAACCGAACAAGTGAAATCTTGGTGAAATGTCCACCTATCCTGGGAAGGATGGATGTATTCTCACCAGGATGGATAAATAGATAGGTAGAGATCTATTTATACACTCAGATCACAAAATGGAATGATTCATACTATTGGGTTGACAAGAACACAATGAGAGTTCAGTTATTTTGGGAAGACTTAAAATCCCATTTTATTTTATTGACAAAGATTGAAGGCTTAAAGAATCAGTGTAAAATATTCCAGTCCCATTTTGACCAGGTCTCTACATAGAAGATTTTATGGTGGCCTATTTCCAAGATGATCTAATACAAGTTTAATGCACGTCAAATTATATTTTTAATGTCCTTTTACAGAGTAAAGAGACACTGAGGTTTAAAATGCCATCGATGCGTTTTAGACATTTAGATGCATAAATGTAGTCCAGATTCCACCTTCAGTTTTCTTAGCAGTAGTTACCCACTTATGATGACGCACTGTCGTGTTGTCTGTCACAGCTAATGATCCTCTTAATTGAACTGAGTACTCAAAACTGTATTCACATACAAGATTGTTGATGTAATTAGCGTTGGCGACCACTCCACTGGACATTAACGTTAGTTAACGCCGTAAAAGATCTGTCAGGATCTAATGGTTTGGTGGTGAGGTAGGACGCAGGCAGACCCAGAATGATGATGAATGGTGGTTTTAATGATGAAATACACACAGGAACACATGGACACAGGAACACAAGGAGCTGGCAGACTGACTGGTTAGACACAACAATATAACACAACCAGGATCCGACAAGAGACAAAGACAACAGGTGGGACCAAATATACAGGGAGGGTAATTAAGGAATGAGACACACCTGGGAAGCAATCAAGGGGAAAGAAGGAGAAACAGAGACTCACAGTAAGGAAACTGAACACAGAAAACCCTAAAAATAAATACACAGAAACACGGATCATGACAAGATCAACAAATTTAGAAGTTCTTCCTTTCTTACATCGAAATATGAGTTTCAAACATGGATACAGTAAGGAATATGTAAAAAGCACCACTCTATTATAATTGTACAAGACCAGGAAATAAAAACGGACAACTCTCTCCCCAGTGGCACTCTCCAGCTGAGGCATTCTAACACATTCTCCTACACCCAGAAGGGATCTATAGTATCTCAAGAAAGTTTTAGATCTGCTTTCATTTTTGGTATAAACTCCCCTAGTAAAATGCTAGATTCTTTTTCCGTATTTTTGTTCCTTTTTTATATCCTGTGCAGTTAAACTAAAGAACAAACAACGTGGTTTGGAAACAATCTGCAGCAACCTAGAAACATAACTGTTCATATATTGTTCATGTTAACACTTTATTAAAGCACCATTTGATTCAAATTCGGCATGTAATTGTCTTTGGTTGAAGTCCCCATCACGACGTCGTAAAATCCGCCTGTTCTACTTTCCAAAGGTTCTTCCCATAGCCGTCTTGAAGAGACCTCACAGATTCTGTTTCAAAGTTAGTTCTGACCTCTGGCTAGGTTGTTCCAAAACTTTAGAACCTTTATTTTATGAAGTTAGTCATGAATTTAGATATATGCTTAGATTAAATGTGATACAAAAAAAACTGAAACGCCTCCTCATCTTTTCCTTTCTACCTGACTCCTGAAAGTTTTGGATTCAAACCTGATCGGTTTTTGCAAATATCATCACTTGCATTCTGTTCCACAAAAACTCGATCTGAAGAAAATTAATCCCAGAACAAGATGCCAACATATTTCACTATAGGTGTGGTCATTTGTTGGTGATGCTATTTTTTTTTTGTTTTGTTTTTGTCTTTTCACCAAACACACCTTTTGGAGCTATGGCCTAAAACTGCCAGCATAGTTTCAGGTACATTCTCCCACAAAATTTGGGGACATTTTTGTGAGGTCTGGTTGGTTTCTTTTGAAGAAAAGGCTTCTGCCTAGCAATCACAACCCTAATAATAAACAAATGAGTTATGCAGGAGATTTCTGTCACATGTACAACAAGAATCTTAATTGGAAATTCCTGCAGCAATCTCCACTGTCGCTAAAGTTTCTCTATTGTCCTTTCAAATCATTTTGGAGAAATAAATAGCTTTATGATTGTCCCATACTTTGTGGGTTTTACATAATAAATGGAATACTGTAACATTTGTATAGCCTTCTAATGACTGAGGTTTTTGTATAATGAGACCCATGATATGCTTTCTGCAAACTATGGCTGCAGCTCAAGAAAACAAATGGGTGAAAATCTAGTCAAACAAAGCATACTAACTTTTTCAGCATACTGAAGACTGATGGTTGAAAGTAATTCAGGATGTCTTAGTCCAAGATGGTGCACGGTTCTGTAAATGCCACATTAAACGTGTAAATTAATTATCATGGTCTCATTTTGTCTTTCGGTACAACTAGACAGACCAGCATTCATTTTGCTGCAGTCGAGACCCTGATCTGTGTCTCCATCTCCCATTTGAACCCACAATCGCTCACAAACAACATTCTGAGATACTTCTGTTTCTGTTCTCGAGTAAAATCCAATATAAAAACTGGTGATACTTTCTCATAGTACTAACTGTTGTTACGCAACCACTCTTCAAAAGAGGTCAAAAGTGCTATTTTGATGTTGAAAGAAAGCGAGCCTTGAACATGACAAATCGCTCGCACAATGCTAATGTTACGTGATATTTTCACCGTTGCCGCGATTAGTCAATAGAGTTAGTGTACGTGCATTTGATCATGTCAAACTGTATTCAATCGCAAAGGTGTGCGAGTGTGCACTTTTCACTAGAGCAGATAAGGACATTGTGAAGAGAAAGAGTTATAAAATGATAACCTGGCAACGTCTTGTAACTGTTATCATGCGCTGATAAAACTTTTATTACATAAGTGTTTGTGCAAAGTCCAACTGTGTTTCTGACGGAGAGACTATGAAAGCTGGGTTATTTTGGCCAAACAATAAAAACACAAAACTCGGCTCTGAAATCTTCCTTTCTGTGGAACTGTAGAATAAATTAAACTCCCACTGAGACAGGCACAGCGATGCTCTCTAGGCTCTCACAGGACGTATTGTGCCAGCATGAAACCACTGTTGTCTCTGTTTGTGTGTTGGATGTGCATTTTGCATTGTGCGTCGTGGTGTGGAAGGAGTCTCTTAGTGTACATCGAGCTGTAAATTAATGCACACACGGATTATGGTACTTATAAATTCTCAAAGAGTCAGTGGACTTTGGTATTCACGGACATAAACACAAGAACCTCCCTGTGGAACTTTGTCTCATCATATATTAAACAAGGTGACATCATGAGTGCCGGTAAGGTGGACCACTGATACTACACTATGTGCATCACCAGAAACACTACTCATGTTTACCTCACCATTCACTACGTGTCCCCCCAACATGACTCAACCGCAAAGGTGCTACATTGTCCTCTGCTGCTTGATGTTGGGATGTGCTGAGCAATATTCCTGGCAGTGCAATATGAAACCCCCTGCTTTTGAGATATAGCCTCTAATGCCAGATTAGTGATTGCACTCTGCTGTGCATAATTGCAGCGTGCCTCTTCTTGTTTGTTTAAACAGGGTTACGGTAAGTTTGATTTGTTTTCAGGAGACAAGTAGATTTAGAAGAGCTGACAGGGACATTTAGAGGAAAGGTGAAGTAACATCTGCTCAGAATCGTAATTTTTCCGTCTTCCCCACAAGACGGAATGAGGCATCTGCTTTTTAAGCTCAGAAGTGCTGATTATCTGCAGCGGCTATTGATACAGATACTATGCTTCACCACCAGGGTGCCAGAGTGCAGGTGAGCTCAAGCACTCAGTGGACAAATGTGTCATTTATCTACTGCACATGCAGTATATTTATTACCTATTTGTTGTGTTATGCTTGTCTGTAGGTGCTCCTATTGAAATTAATTTAGCAATCAGAAGTGCTGCACTTTCTCCCCCTTCCACACATTGTATTAAATTTGTTGACTGCACAACAGATACTCACTAATAACCGACACATGTCTACTGGATGTTAGAAAAAGCTGCTTGGAATAGACAGAAAGAATTTGATAAGTTCTTTGGTTGATTCGTTTGCTTTTTTATCCAAATATACATTTGGGGAGAAAAATGAATAAATAAATGCTTATTTTTTACTCAAATGCCAATTTCTGCCACAAACAAGAATGTTACAACGAATAAACAAGTCCAACTTTTCACTGACTGGTACATTAGTAGAGGACTTCCTGAAAACATTTCTCAAGGCGCCTGCCCAGAAACCAAGAGTCAAAAATTTATCAGCTCCGGCTTTCAAAGCCCATAAAAAATCAGGAAATTTGTGACTTATCATGCGAGAACTGCCACTGCAGCAACAACAAATCAAAACAATTGACAAAATAGTTTTAAAATCATGTGATATTTCACAAGTACAATTGATGAAAAGTTGGTGTTTGGTACACATGGCCCACGGTGCCCTGGACTGCATGTTAGGCCTTAAAAGGGCCAAGGTGGAAAAAGACCAGAGAAACATCCATGCTCCTACCTGAAGGTAATTTAGAGCCCCTGGTCAATCTTACATGCAAGTTTTTTCACTGTGGGAGGATTGTGAAGTACCTGGAGAAAACCCACACATAGAAAAATTGTCTACACACAGAAAAGGCCTTAACTTAAAGTGATGACCTTCTAGCTGTGAGGCAACACAGCCGACAATCTGATCAGCCTTTATTTCATACTTAATTTATTTTATTGTAAAATGAAGAAGCTCTGGTAGCTTTCGATTGTATTTAATTTATTTTGACTGCATAGCTCCTTTCTGTTTGCCACACTATGCGAGTCTCACTTCCTTTGCGATGCTCTGTGAAACAACCAACCCTGACTGTCATGTTTGATCCAAGGAAGGATTGCAGCTACGTTCTCCAGAAATAAGCCCATCTAAGTAGATCTGTATGAGTTTTATCCATTTCCAATGCATTGGTGTCGTCCTCATGCAGTAAAAGCATCAGTGCTGGCTAACATGAGTCATCCGTTACTCCCAGTTCTCCTCCCATGACCTCCTTCTGTCTATATCTCACACATGATCCCACACATGATCTCAGTCACATGCTCTTTGGAATCCAGCAGAACAAAATCCATCTGGGTTCTGGAGAACTTTGATTCCTGTGCGTTTTCCTCATGTCACCTGTTGACTATCTGCCAATGAGTCACAAAATAGATGATGATACTTTCAACTTTTTTCTTTGGAGCCTGGTGAAGTCATTTTGACTGAGCATAATACCTTATTGTGTACGTCAATATGAGGAAATTGAACAACTGGACACTGAATACAGAGGCATCATAACAAAACTTAGACAATGTCCAGCAAATAAACAGAATCTGAAAGATCTGTCATTACAAAATATGAAAAAAAAAGACAAGTACAGGCCTGACCGAAGGACCAAAGATTCAGTTTATGAATAGACTCTTTGCTGAGTGCTTTGAGAGAACAGTGGTGCAATCCTTGAGTTTCGGGACCTGTGAATGATTCATAGAGCGGAGGTACGGTGCCTTGCAAAAAGTATTCATACCCCTGATTTTTTGCACTTTTTCTTAATCTACCGCTACAAATATACTTTAATGTATTTTGGGGGGATTTCATGCGATAGGAAGTGGATTAGAATATTACATCAGACCAATAAGAATACATTTACAATACAGAAATGTAGGCTAAACAAAAAGTATTTCCAACTTACATGTTGTTGTTTTCACAAGGTAATCTAAAAAACAAGCCTCATCAGCCCACGTGTTACTTCACTGAATATGACTGCATAAGATACTCAGAGATGACTAGGCACAGTGCCTCAAGTTTATGATGTTTTGCAAGCTGTTGTTTTTAGAATTAAGCATGCAACGCTTTTACCCAGGCTATCTGAATTTGTGAACTGTAGTAATGCTGGTTGCAAGTTTCTTACTACATTTGCAGGGTTAACACAGGTTTTTTGATTGTTAAATACCTTAAGGCTATTATTTAACTGTCCTTGCCCCGGTTGTTATTTAATTTTATTGGTCTGCATTTAATCGACAGCTAGTGTGATCCAGCTCTCAGTTTTAGCTCAGAAAAGATCAAAAATTCTTCTCTGTGATTGGAATCGTTTCATGTGGCCATCAATTAGACAATTTCCGTTAGGTTTCCTTGTTGTGCACAGAGCTCCCTGTGCGAGTGTCAAAAACCTGTTTGTTTCTGCTTGGTGATGGATCTAAAAAGAATTCTGTTTTTGTCCAAAGGGAAACAATTAGAGCAGTGTGTGCCTGGCTTGGTGGGTGTATGCGCCATCGTGGGAAGAGTGGGCTTTCAAGGCCGTCTCTGAACAAACTTGTTAACTGACCATTTGTTAGCCCTGAGACAGGTCCAAACAAAACCCAAAGAAAAGAGGAAAATAGAAGGAATTTGGGGATTAATGAAGGAGAAGAGAGAGAATTGAATTTGTGGCAGAGGGAGAGAGAACGTTTCTTCAGGCTTAATGATTATGTAACATTTGCTAATCGTCTTGGTCAATCTGAAAATCCCTCTCTTTTGAGTCAGCCATGGCAGTCGGTGCTGAAACACCCACAGATCGGATTCTGGGTTCGCAATAAACGCAACGTTTGATTTTGATGTTATAAGTCATACGAATAAAAAAAAAAAAGATGAGCCAAAGTTCAAACACGGTCAATTTTTAGTACTTTCTCGTTATGGAAATCCTCCTACTTTGGCGTCATCTTGCACAAACCTTTTGTGGGATTTCATACTTCAGCACAATAATGGGACTGTTAGACCTAAAATGGGTTTAGGATCATTAATGAGCTTTGGTGTACTTAACAGACCGAAGTTCTGTTTGATTTGGTCTGTTTTGTTTTTTCCATGAAATGCTGAAGCATGCCTAAGTAAGATTAAGATCCCGCTGTGGCATAAATAAAATTGAAAGGAACTTACATTGTACTCTTTGCAAATTTTGGAGGTTTTCAGCAGACTATGAAGAGCACAGCATGGTAACCATTATGTGTAATAGGTCACAGAGGGTTATGAGCACACACAGAACTCATGTACCAATTTTGTGATTGTCGACAGTTGCGGTATCAGGACATCTGAGTCTTTGGTGGAATATGTCGGGCCGGGGTGTGGCCTCCCATTGGCAGCTCTCCAGTTAAGTTTTAGCAGTGCATGTGGTTGTTCAGTTGCTGTGAAGGTAATTTACTACAGGTATCCAAAGTATGGTCTTCAAGTGCCAATATGCCAATTTATCGAAACCAGAAGTTTGCAAGGCCAGAAAACTTTGAAAGAATTTTGAAAGATTTCTTTTGGACATTTTCTTCCAAAAAAAAAAGAAAATGTCGAATCGTCTTTACAACATGCGATTCTATTCACTTGTTTCATTTTATTTTGACTTCATCACTTCTCAAAACCAATGATAAGAGGCTAAACGTAATACAGAAGGTAAAACCTTGAAAGTGAATGATATTTACTGGGAAGGAAAAAATGACCATTTCTGATCTGTTCTTTATGCATTGATATATTCTGGTAAATCACAAATGAGTAATAAAACATTCCCCGAAGACCCATTTTTGTTTATTTGTTGGTTATCACACCTTTTTAATTGCCCTCCAAACAATTCTAAACATGAAAGCGCTGTAATTAATGAATGGGAATGATCATGACCTTAAAGGCTGAAAGGCATGACACCAAATACAGACACAAACTGGGACATTATATGAAAACAAAGCAGCATGCAGAGATGGGCAGCCTATAAATGCAATGCAAGTGAAAAACAACTTTCTAAGCAAATCTCAGTGTGAAGACAAACAAGCATTTGAGATCATGGGAAGGAAAGCGTACTACATAGTGCAGCTACATGTATAATCTCATAGATAATGGAAACATGAAACTGTTCCAGAATGAAGCAAACTAAAACTTGTGATGTGGGCTTTATGATAAAAAAAAAATCAATTGGTGCACTTGAGCGTTACTGCATAGTGTGTCATAAAGAATCATTTGTGGGTACAGAAACTGATTACAAACACTAATCCCCCACAGAGTTCAGTTTTTTTATGTTCATTAAATTCAGTCACATTCCTTCAAAGCATCCTTGTTCAATAATTATTGAACAATATATATATATATATATATATATATATATATATGTATACACTTGTTATTCCTGCAACAACACATGTTTGACTCCTGTGATTGAAAATGACCTTGTTGTGCACCTGTTTTTTATCAGTGAAGGACAAGATGACACATTCAAATAACAAGAACTTGTTTAGTTTAAAATGTTTTCACTACTGGATTCATGGCTGCAATTTCAAAATGACTGCATCGCATCAATAGAGACTACCGGTATATATTATTTTAACTAGGCTTTATTTTTTCAGACCACAAGCTAAATAAGATGCTAAAATGTTTCGGTTCACACCCAGTTTTAAACATTCAATTTGTCTGATGTTGATCAAAAATAGTCTTGTTCTTCTAAGAGACTATTTTATTTTAAATTACTTGCCAACATGAAAGTCAGGATATCTGATGGAAGGCATTTTTTTGTTTTTGTGAGATTTAAGATCAAATTTTAAGAATGCATTGGTCAAAATGAGTTTGTTCAAAAAATATATATAAAAAATTAAAACCTGCTTGATCATGACGAAACAACAACAAATCTCAAAATAAAATACAATCTTAACATGCCCTCATTTCACCTGTGTACTTCTGTCAGTCCTTGAGTTATTGTGTGTGCTTTGTGTTTCCCATGGTAGGAAGACATTAGGAAGACATTAAAAAATGTCTTCCTACCTTCAAGTGGCGCTGATCACTTACAGGTTGTGCAGCTCTCCCACCTGCATGTCATCAACAAATCAAGCCACAGCATAAAAAGACCAGCAGGGATGCCAATTGGTGCCAGATTGCCCATCTTGTTTGAAGAAATGCAAGCGCTCCTTGATGCCGTATGTCTATTTTATCCAGGAGTTTTGTGTCTTTGTTTAGTAGTTCCCTAGAATGATGCATTTAAACATTTATATGAAACATTTACATTGCACAAACAACAACAAAGACAATATGACAACATGAATCTTGTATGCCAACATAACAAGACAGAAGAAGTTAGTCAAAATTATGACATGCAATGTCCTGGTTAAAAAAATAATCATTATAGGCAAAAGATAACCATAACTTTTGTTAACAGTTGCATCTTAAAATTGTATTTGTTGGCACAGATATCTAACTACTGTGGATGCTCAGTTGTAAACATTACAGTTATGAGAGCACCTGAATGTGAAGGGCTCTGTGAAAGATGTTACAGGAAATCATCATGAATAGACGTGGAGTGCTGGAAATGAGGTTGCCACGCAGCGTTTTAACCGAGAGGCGATGAATAAAGAAGCAGCCAAGGAAACGGGACACAATGTTGTGTTTTAAGCAGAGGATTAACAATAAACTATTTTTGGCCACATTTTCGTTCTGTCAGCCTATGAGAAAACAGAAGAGCACATGAACAGACATTTTCCAGTATAAGACACCACCTCGGAGACAGCGTGTCCAGATGTTCCCAGATTATTTCTCCATCATCCATCATCCCTCCCTTCCCCTTCTGTGACGTCCCACTGACTTAGTGCTGCTGATATGTGTAATCCCCTCTTTTATCTCCTTTTTCGCTTCCACCCATAGCCACGTCGTCATGTATTTGTCTGTCCATCAGTCATTTCCTTTTAATCTTTTCTCTAATTCAAGTTTTATTTTTGGACATGTCTTGTATAACCCCTTTCGAGACGGGCCTATAAACCGGAGAGGGAGAGTACAGTAAAGCTTCGATAAACAAATGCATGTATGTGCTGTTGATGCGAAATCATATGAATATTTTAAAAAAAACCTACTTGTGTTTGGTATGAATTTGAAAAAAAATTTTTTAGATTAAGTAATATATTAAATATAAAATTCCCTTCTCACCCTCTGCGGGTGGTCTCTCTCTTTCATCCTCTGAGCTCGGGTCCTCTACCAGAGGCCTGGGAGCTTGAGGGTTCTGCACAGTATCTTGGCTGTGCCTAGTACTGCACATTTCTGGACTGAGATGTCTGATGTTGTTCCTGGGATCTGGTTTAGCCACTGCTCCAGTTTGGGGGTTTCTGCCCCGAGGGCCCCGATGACCACAGGCACCACTGTGGTCTTCACCTTCCAGTTCTTTTCCAGTTCCTCCCTGAGGCCCTGGTATTTCTCCAGTTTCTCATGCTCCTTTTTCCTGATGTTGTAGTCACTTGGTATAGCTACATCCACCACAACGGCTTTCCTCTGTTCTTTATCCACCACCACAATGTCCGGTTGGTTCGCCATTACCATCTTGTCTGTCTGGATCTGGAAGTCCCACAGGATCTTAGCTCGGTCATTCTCCACCACCTTTGGGGGTGTTTCCCACTTCGATCTCGGGGCTTCCAGTCCATATTCTGCACAGATGTTCCTGTACACTATGCCCGCCACCTGGTTATGTCGTTCCATGTACGCTTTCCCTGCCAGCATCTTGCACCCTGCAAGAAGATGTGAATATATATGTATATGTATATATATCTATATATATATACTGTATATATATATATATATATATATATATATATAGATATACACAGTCCAGTCACATTAATGTGACCACCACGTACTTTCCACGTCAGAGTTAAATAACCAATCACAGAAGGCAGGTGGCAGCACAGTGCAGTTGAGCGTATATAAAGGGTGTGTGTGGGCTTCGGAAAACATTTCAATCGTTGGCGTAATGCAGAAACGAAGCGATTCATCCGACGTCCAAAAGGGCATGATCATTGGCTTTCGGGCCAAGGGTGGAAGCATTTCCGAAACGGCTGAGTTTGTGAACTGTTCGCGTGCCGCCGTGGTAAAAGTGTACCGTGCATGGCAAAATGGGACTGTCCAAAATCAACGACGTGGCAAATGTGGTGCACCACGGGCCATAGATGACAGAGGCGAACGACGGTTGCGGAGATGCGTTCGGGCAGATAGACGGGCTACCGTTGAGCAACTGACCACTAAAATGAACCAAGGGGCTACCACAAGTGTCTCCCAAACCACTATTCAGCGAACATTGCTGCGTCTGGGCCTCCGAAGCAGACGCCTGGTTCGTGCACCTATGCTGACTGGTGTTCATCGACGACGAAGGCTAGAATTTGCACGCCAGTACAGCAGCTGGACGTCCACTGAGTGGCGACAGGTAGCATTTTCAGATGAATCGCGTTTTATGCTCCATCGGACAGATGGACGTTGGCGTATAAGGCGTGAAACCTCTGAAAGGAACCACCCTGCAACCATTGCAGGAACGGTCCAAGCTGGAGGCGGGAGCATTATGGTCTGGGGAATGTTTTCCTGGCATTCTCTGGGTTCACTGATTATTGTGGAAGGCACGATGGATCAATACAAGTACGCATCTGTCCTTGCGGACCATGTCCACCCCTACATGCGCATTGTTTTTCCTCAGGATGATGGCATCTTCCAGCAGGACAATGCGAGGTGCCATACAGCTGCCAGTGTACGTGCGTGGTTCGAAGAGCACCAGGATGAGTTTACCGTCCTCCCCTGGCCAGCAAACTCACCTGACTTAAACCCAATCGAGCATCTGTGGGACCATCTCGATCGAGTTGTTCGCGCCATGGATCCTCAACCACGTAATCTAGCGCAGCTGGCCACGGCATTAGAGTCGGCATGGCTCAACATCCCAGAGAAGACCTTCAGGGACCTAAGTGACTCTCTTCCTGCACGTCTCGTAGCAGTTCGCTCTGCGAAAGGTGGTTATTCTGGCTTTTGACAGATGGTCACATTAATGTGACTGGACTGTGTATATAACAAATGGTAAAGTGCAAATTCCGGTGAGGAATAAATTAGGACACTTATTCCCATTTTGCCCAGAATCACAAACTAGTGCGTCACATCAAGCAAATGGGAGGTTTGCTCCTTCTACACCTCAGACATTTCCAGTAATGTGATCCTGAACGAGACTCCACAAGTTGAGAAACTTTCAAACAACTCCAACATGCGCAGGTCTGGTCATCTGAGAAAGTTCATCCATTATAGCGGACTGCAAGATGCTAGAAGTCTCCAACAAAGATCTTAAAATGACCTCATGAGACATACAGCAGATTACTTCTATTAATACGACACTGCATGACTGTGAAAACAGAAAGAGATGGCAGATTTTCAAGTGTGAACTTTTTTAAATTGTAGTATTGGGACACCAGAACAGAGGATATTGTTGGCATGCAGGAAGAGAACAGAACCCTGTAAGATAATAAATATAAATGGGTATAAAACATAACATCAGGGGATCTTATAAGCTGTCGAAATCCAATGGTTGTTGACAATTTTTTGATTCATGACTTGTTTTTCAGCTGTAATGAAGTCACTTGTCACAGGAAAAAATTTAAAATTACACACCGACATGTGAGCCTTTCTTGACAAATACCTTTTACTTTTTCCATTACTGTACTTGGATTAAGTGGGTTACGTTCTGTATTATGTGTCCACTGCTGTTTGTGCATATGAGCGTGTTCCTCTTTTTACTGGAGTGCTCTTCCAAATATGATCATCCTGAGCACAGACCCAGCGAACATCGGATCAAATTGTCTCTAATGCATTACATCACTCATTTTTATCACAAACAACGCTAAATGTGGGGTTTTAAATGATAATCCCAAGTTTTAGATAAAAAAACCAGGACTAAACCCTTAGTGATGTATATGCTAATTGACAAAAATGTTGAAGAATCACGTTAAGTGTCCATAAGGAATGGGTTGATTTGGACATATTTTGTTCAGCATTCATACCCCAGACGAGTGTGTAGATCTGAACAAGCCCCAGAGAGCTTATATAATGATGATAATCATAATGGTGACAATAAAACATGTATTTATAAAGCACTTTAAGGGGTGCTTAATTATGCTTTACATAATAACCTAGAATGAAATATGATGCAAAAATAAAAATAAAGAATAAATAATATACAGCTGGGTTAAATGTTGGAAGTCATTGAAAGGAGATTTAAATTGGGACGATTCTAAACACAAATATTCCAGTCAGCAGTTTATTCTGTCTAAATGTATTTGTTCTTATACAGAAGTATCACTCTTTGTGACATGGTTACCTATAATACTTCTGTTCACTAAATAACAGATACCCTTATAAGAAAACAGGGCAATATAGTTTCCATCTGATTGAGAAATAATTAATTGTATATAAATCCAGTAAATCTTTGGGTTAAACTGGGCTGATGAATGCAGTGAACTTGCTTTTCACATACTTCCTTTTTTGGCAACTATAGTTTACTGTAGAACATTGACTGAAAGTTTGGCTTTCTCGAAACACCAATTCATTTAAACAGATGTATTTTAATGTTTTTTTTTTCTGGTCACAAAATCTTTGGTTCTCATCCAGCCTAGTGGCCGATACCTGAATGAACGGCCTTATCGTAGGTTATTAATTAGATATTCCACTCTGATTAGTTCAAAAAAAGTGATGTATTGACTAATAAAACACTTCAGTTTTATTTTTCAAGAGATGTGGCATCAGTGATTTTAATTATTTCTTAATATGAGATGTTTTTCCTTCACTGAATACATGTATTTAAATGAAGAGTTGGATTTTTCTAAACTCGTCAGCATGAAACTATGCCACTGCAGGAAAAGATTTTATTCATTTTATTTTTTTAAATCATTTTAATTAATGTATATTATCAAAATGTTTCAGGCGTTTTGAAAATGTTAAAAATGTTAAAGATAAAATCACATGAACCTTGAAATCATTCTCATATGGACACAAATATAATACAAAATGCATAACAAATGAATTGACAAACACATTGATTCCAATACAGGTAATTTTTGACTCATTTATGGCTCAATCAAGAGTTATCTGCTCACCTCAAAAGGGTTGACAAGTTTGGATAGCACAAAAAAATAAAGCTGTGAAAACTTATGCCATAACTCGAAGCGCTCAGAAGACACGATGTGCTTTGTTTTTCTTCTGGCCCAAAGCCCCAGGTCCTCACCATCTGAGGAGACGAAACGAGCTTTTTTTAGGATGTCAGTTACACTGAGAGTGTGAGCAGCACTGGTACAGTGTCTCTGTAACGTGTTCGGGCTCAAATACTCTGGTTTTTGGCTCATGAAAGGGAACTGTTGTTGATTTCTGATTACACACTGATGAATCTAGAACACACAGCGGAAAGCAACGCACGCCAAAGCGTTTTTCAGCATCTTCTCAACAACACAGTTCACGGTTACAGATGACAGACAAAAAGTACACAACTGTGATTGTTGAGAAACAAAAGACTTTTTAATGAGCAAACATTGCGTGAGACTTGCAGCGAAATGAGCATTGACACAGTTTAAGACCTTCCCTGACTGCAGTGGATCAGTGCAGTGATTACATTGGACAGATTGAAATATTAGATAACATAACTTTGAATTAGATAACACTCAACTGTGTCATGCGGGTCATTAAAAACATATTTTTTCCTACAAAATGATGCCTCTAATACGCATGACCTCAGGGTCACTGGACTTAGATTGCAGTCCACTGTTTTAATGGGACATCACCGATATTAACCGAAATGACTCAATCCATATTACAAATTCCTCATTTGAAAACATTAGCTTATACATAGATTTGTCACAGTAATAGCCATAATTGTGTTATACAATTGTTGTCATAATACCCAAGTTTTCATTGTCATTATGAAAACAGTTGGTGTGTGTCGGGCATCTGGTGGATGCCAGGGCCCAGGGTCAGGCCGGATGAGGGCATGTCATGGCGGAGCAAAGGAAAAAGTCAATGGATTAGGTTATGAAACCAGAGCAAATAATGAGCAGGAAGTTTGAAATGAAATCTCATTTTGAAGAAAGAACTTGCATCAGCTTATTTGTGCAGATTAATGGAATAATGTTGACATTACCAAAAAGAAACGAAATACAAAAGCATGAAGGCTTAAACCGTGTTATATATATCTGGCATTTATTTTCAAACTTATTTTCTGGATATTCTGTACAAACTGTTCAGATTGTGGGCATAGATAAAGATAAACCTAAAATCCTACTTGGAATTTTAATTTTAGACTCAAACAGGTTATTTGAGGTAAATTACCCACATAAAAATAAAAGTAGTTTAGGACATAAGAACAACGCTGGGAAAAAAAAGCTAAACATGAACCTCTTGCAGCATTAAGCCAATGCTGGAGTGTAATTACAGGAGCTAAGAAGATGAGCTGAGGTTTAGCACATGTCTTGACAAAATGAGAGAGGTTATTTGAGGTCCAGCAGGCAGTAGGATGATTTAAGCCGGTGCACTGCTTACTCTGGGAGCGGCTCCGCAGATTGATGTCTTCTTCTGTCTTCCATGTCCAAACACGCGTGTAATAATTAGACGCAGGATGAAACCCAACCATGTGCTCGTGCTCACATGTGGGTGCTAATTTTATGAAATGTTTTTCCTGTTTTCCATTTCCTGTGTCACGCAAACGTGTCCTCGCCTTCAACGAGCTATTCGGCTGACAGCCTGGTGATCGGTGTCTGAGTAACTGCGTAAAATAAGGATGTAACAAGATCTGATGGCACAAGATATCACAATATTAACACAACACTTCACGTCATTGTGAATGATGTCTTGTGTACCGCTGTCAGCGCGCGACTTATGATGGGTGTCAGAAGGTGTCTGCTTTCAGCTTGACCGAAGTTGAAACAATTATTTTCTCATTTCTCGAGTTGCCCAGTTACAATAAACGTCTTTTTTCTCTTTTTTTTTGGTGGGTAAAAGTCAGGACTCCATTTGACATTCTCTAGTTCAAAATGTAAAATATTTAGAGACGTATTCATGAAGACATTTGCAGTTGCTAAAAGTGAGTAAACCTTATGCCTACTTGTAAATGGTAATGGTAAATGGACTGAACTTGTATAGCGTTTTATCTAATCATTTTTGACCACTCAAAGCGTTTACACCAGAGCCACAAAAACAAATTACTTAACATTCCCAAAGTTACGTTTTTGCAGTTTTTTGGAGAAGTAAAATTAACTGATTCTTTGTTTTGCTTATTGAGACAAAAGGGGTAAAACTGACCTGTTACTACGCTGTTGATTTCACATAAATAAGTCAGATGTCATAGAATGCTAAATGTATTTTTTGCAATAAATTCAGTTTTTTTTTAAGTCTCTCATTGGCAATAACAAATTTTGTGGGAGTTTCTATGAAAATCTTTACAAAAGGAGGTTAAGTTACAGAAAATCTGACACCGACATAGGTGCAACATATCTGCTGGGATTGATGAAATGCCTAATCGTGGTTCAATATTTGCAAAATCAACTATTTGCTATTTTTTTCTGTAGAACACAACTTCAAATATTTTATGAAAATTTGACTCTTGGCACATATTTTTCAAGAGAATACATCTAATAGATTAGAAAAAGCAGCTTAGAAAGCTTAAATATCTATGTAGAAGGCTTTTTGACACGCTACTGGCTGGCATTTGCAAAGCATCCAATCCAAATGCATCATTCATTTTCCTTGCCACTGACTAGAGTAGAGCAAAGACGAGAAAAACTGTAGAAATTAGCTTCTCTGATAGTGACTACGTGTTTTAGAGGTAATCCCGGGTATTGAGTTGCTGAAGTCCCCAACACTACAAATGTATAAGGGAAAAAAAACTGGAGAAATTTCACACAAATGTTTTAAACCCCTCCATTTTATAAAGTTTTTGAAGCAGTAGTGACATTTTCTCAGCACTTAATGTAATGTACTGCTGTATGTGGAGAGCCATGTGGCTCCCAGATGGAACCTACTTTCTGATTTAATAATAATTAGGGATGTGCCGATCAGGTTTTTTTCTGCCGATACCGATACCAATCACCCCCTGAGGTCCAATCGCCGATACCGATCACATAATTATTTATTTATTTTTTATCATAAACACTACAGTTACATTATGTGGAAAAAGGAACCATGAATTCACCTTAATTTAGACAAAAACTTGTTTTAATAACTTTTTCCAAGAAGAAAATTAAACAAATCAGGCATTGTGCAAATTGAACTGCTATCAATAATACTATCTTTAACAGACTGATAACATATGAGGCTCTGAAGAGGCTAAATTAATGCAAAGAGCCAAAATAAAACCTCTCAACATTGACAAAAAATTCAAGTATAAAACTTAACATTCAAAGGCAAAAACAGGATCCATTACAATAAACAATCCAGAGTTACTGAATGAAAACTTCCTGTTATAATGGCGGCTAGCTGGTTACTGCTAGTTCTGATTGACTGTTTCTGACTGAGCAGAGTAATTATACAGAACAGGGAGGAGATCAATTATGTTTTCAGAGGTTATCTGTCCCATGTTAGGATAGGGAAAGTTTTAATACGTATATAAAACATATTTTTTAGGTTAGATGCTGCAGCTTTAAGTAGAGTTTCAGTGTGAGAGTCACTACCAGGTGGAGCAGAAGCGGCTCTGTCTGTCAAAAATGTTGAACAGTAGCGGAGCAGCGGTTCAACAGCAGAACCAGCGTCTTACATCGCAGCTCGAAGACTTAAATCATTTTACGGTTATTAGTTTAGCTTTCTGACCGTCATGCTAATCCGGGTGAGTGTTTGTAGCTGTGCTGCTTTACCTGCTGTCTGATCCTCCATGTCTTTTTTACTCCAGTGATGTAGCCAAACTCCGTCAAGTATGTAATTGTTTTTATGTCTATTAGCTTCATTGTGTTGCTGCATTTTGACCTGCTTCTATTTTCCGCCGTAACACTCAGACGTCCCCATTCACTCAGTGCGTTGTAGTTCCACATCTCTTAGGATTTGTTGCTGTGCATTTGCGCAGATTGAAGGAAAGAAGGAAGGTGCAGGCTGAGAAATGAGATGCAGGTGATCGGTATCGGCACAAGAGCCAATGATCGCCGATCACCGATCATGCACTTTTTCACGAAAATCGGCCCGATTGTGATCGGTGACCGATCGATCGGGACACCTCTAATAATAATTGTTGCTTTTTTACATTAAAACAGCCAGTCATAAAAACTGCAGGGGGCTGGTCAAACCGAGACCTGAAATCTGTTCTTATTACAGAGACTTTAAAACAACATGATTTTGTGTGACTTTAATTTTAGTGATTTTTTTTTTCAGAGGACAGTTTTGAGTTTTTCCAAAATCTTATCTTGTTCGTGTGAACTGAGCACCATGTATCATGTCTCTTGTAATCTGATGTAGCTTCACCCCCCCCCCCCCTTGTGTAAAACAACAGAGTGTCTACTGCACCTGCAATGAGTCATTTCAGGGTTTCAGGTTTGTTACTAAAGTTCTTTAGAGAGATTTGGAAAACAAGAGCTATTTTCTTGGAATTGCCTTATGGCCCATTTCAGAAAAGGATCAACATCATCAATTGTCAGAAACCAAAACCAGCACAGTGATCTGTAAGAAAAAAAAAAGTGATGGGTGTTTTCCCTTGAACCTTCAAAGAGAACCACAGACAACGTTTATGAATTTCATGACCAAACTTCTGCAGGAGGAGAAGACTCAGCAAGCTACTCCTCCGAGTAGATCATAGAGCGTTCTGCCGTATCTCTGCTCGAGCAGGACTTTTATTTGGAATAACAAAAGTCAGAAAAGATAAACAATGAAAGAGGTGGCAGGCTGGCTGGCATTATCTAACACACAGGTCATCTAGCTCTTTCAACTCTGAAGGGAACAATCAGTTTTCAAGAACACAGATATTCTATACAGCAATCAAAACGTATTCGCACAGCACGTCATTTACTGATTCACATTAGACTGAATGTTGATTAACTAGCAATTAATATTAGACTAAATATGAACTAAAGTAATAACCAAAATGATAATACCAAAAAATCTCTAACAAAAAGATTTATAAAAGGTCTTGTGCATCAGTACACACTGCTCAGCATATCAGAGCCATTTGAGATCAGATTCTGCTATGCACTCTCACAGACACATTGTCCCACCAGGCTATCCTGTTATTTATTTATTTCTCTCATTAAATCCTCAATTTGGCCGAGCAGCACTTATCACGTTCCAATGTGCTCACAGCTTCAGTCGTGCCCAGCAGCTTCTATAAGTGTGTGCGCAGGCCAGATGGTTCAGCTGTTTGCTTCAAAGTTGTTGAGCGACTTCTTTGGGGTTAGAGCTCTAGTAGTAAAAAAGTCTGTCCTTTTTTTTGTTGTTTTTTCATTTGCAGAACAAGGGAGGAAAAAAAATACAAACAGTTGTTGGACAAAATGAGACTCAGGAGAGATTTAGAGGAAATCTAGCGGGAAAAGAGGGCACCATATGCTCCATGTTCCATCACCAAACACTTCACTGTAACTCGCTTTTATAAATGTCATGGATTTTAAAGGCTCTTCAAAGAACGGCAACAAAAAAGTAGAGCATTTAACCATTTTGCGGGGCTGTTTATTATTTAATAATAAACAAGTTACTAGAAAGGGGATTGAGAAATACATGAGATTTTCCTTTTTAATAGTAAAATTCACAGAAAATCATTCCGAGATAAATACTTACCCAAATGTATCTTTGATTGTCGACCGCTAATCCTGAGGATTAAAACATCTTTTTGTTTTTGAAAGGAATTATTCAACATTTTTGGGAAAACAGCAGTTTAATCTTCAGCTGTGACATAAGTTTAGCAGAAATTCTGGGAAAGAGTCTGAACCTGGCTGAAGTTTAAAGATTAACTCCCAAAATGAATGTGTTCAACTTGATCAACATGCAAAATACAATGTTACAATTGAAAAGTTTACAAGAAAAAAAAAACAATGTTACTGGTCTACATTTGAAGTGAGGTATTTCTGAACTGGAATGACAGATTTGTTGCCCTCCCCTGCCCTCAGTGTCCTCATCAGGACACACAGTTACAATTTTACACTGTCTAATAATTTCTTAGAACTAGTTGAAGTAGGCTTTTTGTTTTATCAAAAAGGGACTTAGCTGAGCAAGTGACTGAGACATAAAAATTTCAGTGACTGTTGAAAACTGATTAAATGCTCTGACTTCTTAATTTAAAAGTTTCATATTTCTTACTTTGAGCCTAGTCGTCATCTATACAATACATTCATCCATATGTATAAACCCATAAACACAGTTGGTCCACTTTTTTACGTCCGTCTTCACTTGTTGCACCACCTTTCAGCAGATGATATTTTTATTTGATCGTTGAGAATTCCAAACCATTTTCACCAGTAATTTACATGGATAAAGTGGGAGTAGTTTCCCCTGAGTGCATGCAACGGTTTGCCTTTTGAAAAAGAAATAAACTGTATTTTTATTGTCAACTAAATTAGCAGCTATAGCACTGGATATACATGGTGTTTGTGGTCAAATTTGCAAACAGTGCAAATGGTGTTTTAACTGAACTTAATCAGAAGAATCAAAAGATTTTACTACCAAATTGCCAATTGCAAAGTTAAAAGCAATATTTTTTTTCAAAATTATTCCAAAATCTCTTAGTTATATATTTTATGTGTATATTAGCATCCATCCATCCTTCAGATCCAGATGGAAAACCAACCGCGCCTCTCCCCATGTAGAGACTCGTTTGGGGGGAATCCCAGGGCCAGAAGGGATATTTAGTTACTCCAGCAAGTTAATTAAATGCAGGAGAGCAGAGGCTATTCTTTAAACCGTCCCATAATTACGCAGCGCTTCGTCTCAATTTATACAGCTGAATTCAGCTGGCCCAGGGGTAGCAGGACTTGGGTTAATTTCAGCCACTTGAATTCCCCTCCACAGTATCCCCACTTTAACACGGTGGAGGGGTTAGAGTGACAACAGCATTTCTCTCCCAGTTGTCCTTGAGAGTCAGACTGCGGGTCCTGACGGCATGCAGAGGACAGATCGCCTTAGCCGCTCCTGGAGGCTCTGAAACTTGGTCCCAAAGTTCTATCAATTTAAAGACATTTTCCACACAGGCAAGTTCAAGTCAGGCCTTAAGTAATGGTGGGGGCATTTCAGGTACACAGGAACAAATGGGAAAACATCTACACAGAAACGTGAACACGATTTGTCTTTCACCTTGGAGTTTCTGTTTTCATGTGTGCTGTGAAGTCACCAGACAGTGTAAATGTTATTGTCCTTATCTGTTGGGTCTGCACAGATGCTGTCTGAAAAACAGTAGATTAGGGCTAAAGTTGGAGAGAGAAAAACAGAGAGAGAGAGTGAGAGAGCGCAGGGGGTATGAGATGATATGCGGATGAGGGAAAGGCCAGGCAGTGACTAACAAAAGGGGGCGATTGACTAAAGCCTGGCAGTTGTTTAGAGGGTGGATGAGAGAAAAGATGGAGGATGTTAAAGTAAGGAGCTAGGGATACAGAATTAGGGTTAGGAAAATGCCCAAATAAAGAAAATTGCAAAATCAAAAGAGATAAAATTATCTCTGTAGTTATAGCGCTTCGTGCACAATTAAATAAATATGCCCAGTCCATACAAACTGGCTTTTCTTCTTCTACTTGACCTGACATTTACTTTGTTCCTTTACTTCAACAAACGGTATTTATGTATATTTTCATTTGGTATAGCCAAGCTAGAAGAAAACAAAAAAAACATGAAATGCAAAACATGAACAGCTAGATAGCGCACATTATTGGGTCCTGAGAGACACTCGAACAGTAAGAAAATCATCTGTTTGCAAAGGTCAAAAAATATGTGAAAGTGAAGAAATTAAATTAAAAATGAAACTGATTACACAAACTTTCAGCATATAATTTTTTCAGTGGCAGACGGAAGTACAGTTATTTCCTTGAATTAGGCAAGAAAATAAAACATATAATGAGTGAGTTTTGTTGATTTTAGACTTCGGAGGAGAATGGACAGATTGGTTCTAGATTAAAGAAATGCAGCAAATAACTACTCCTCACCACTAAGGTATATGCTTAATGTCATCTCTGAACTCATAAAATGCAACTTCCACAGGGGTCGCCACAATTGGACAGTAACTGTTTATGAAGACATTACCCAGTTTAATGAGTCTGGATTTAACCTGTAACATTCAGGTTTTAGTGTCAGAAACAAGAATGCACAGCATGAAAGCATGAAAAAAAATCCTGTGTAAAGGTTTAGGTTTGTGGAGCAATGAGGACGGGAATATTTCTTTAGGACACTTTGGACCTTTCAGTATCAGCACCAAATCGGTCTACCTGCTGTTCATATACATCCCATAATAACCCCAGCGTACCTGTCTTCCAATGGCTATGTCAAGCAGGATCGAACATCGTGTCTTCAAGCAAAAATCCTCTCAAACTCCTATTTTGATCATGACAGTGAGTTCACTGTACACCAGTGGCTTCTACAGTCACATTGAGATTCTCATAAAACAGCAGAGGAATGTTTCCAACACCTTATTGGACTCTTGCCATGAAGGATAAGAGCGGATTCAAAGACAAGGTGTACCTTATAAAACTGATCATTGAGTTAATGTTGCTGTAAAACTTACTAGCTTGAACCCAAACTGTTTTTTTTTTGTATTCTTAAAGGTTATCAGTCTTGGCATCTTGGAGTGAAATTTTAAGAAAAAAAACGTATTCCTTTTTGATTGCTGTTCTTGACCTGTCTAGATTTTATACTTACCAAAGTATTTTTGTCATCATCCGCTTCTCTCCTATCATTTTCTAGTAATTAAAATTAAGTTAAAATTAAACCAACTTCTGAAATTTTCCAGCTTTCTTAGTTTGTGCTCTTTCCTTGAGAGTTTTGCCTTCATGCTATCAGTCTCAAGAGTCACAAGGAGGCTTCTCTGTTCACCGTAACTTCCCCTGAAGCTGGTAGCAGCCATTGATTTGAACTTTGAATAAACTTTTATTTCCACCCAGAGGCAGCAAATACAAGCGCTGGAGAAGTATCACTGAAACGATGGCCGATCAAAAGTACCCCTCTTGCTATTTCTACCAGCCTGAACTTCCAGAGAGGTTGAAGATGTACAATCAAGTTGTTAAATGCTCAGCAGCGCTAAAAGATCAGCCTTAAGCACAACATTGGTTTTACCCAGAAATGGTTTTTATTAAGCTACACCTATCTGAATAATACAAAATAAAGTGGCCATAAATGGCAAAATAAACACTTTGAATTAGGCACATTCCAAATGGCAGATCAGATTATTGATTTTAGTTTATTTAAATAATTTGTTACCAAACTAGTGACTATCAGTGGTTATTCTTTTATCCACACTCTGCAATTTTATCATGCTGTGTACAAACCACCTGAATGTGTCTGTTCACTTTGGAAACACTGGCTTCATTTCATTGCTGTTAGTCATAAATGTCTGCATGGTGGTATGACTTGTGTGTTTCTAGGCTGCACTTTGAAGGACTGGTAACCTGCCTAATACGTACTATACTTCCTGCCCGTTGACCACTGGACATGGTCTCCAATATCCAAAACTCTGACAGGTTTAAACAGGTAAACAAAATGCATATATAGGTGAATAATACTGGTGGAGGCTGAGGAGGAATGTCCAGTTTACTATACTTATTTCTTGAGAAGGCGGAACAAATTTCACCTTGGTGCTTCCATCTGCAACACATGACTGATAATTACATCACGCTGGTGATGAAGTAGGCTGACGGTTTTTGGTTATAGGGGACGCAACATGATATTAGTGACTCAGTAGCACTCACCTTCTGGAAAGGTTTTTCAGATACTGCGTCACCCTGCGCACGCACAAACATATGCTCAGCGATCCACAAACAAACGTGGGTTTATTATTTGGGTCTATGCATGTTACATAGCCAGTGGTGATGCGTATTGACGGGGTGGCCCTTATGTCGAACAGACACATGCGGTCGCCATACAGCGAGGCACGTTCTCACTTGAGTCAGGCAGCAGGTTTTTTAGGCAGAGGGAGCATAAGGCTGAGTAGGAGCTCTTTCCTGGCCTTGTGGTGGAACAAATCACACGGCTTGACACCTGACAGGCGGGTTTGTGGGAACACGGGGAGCGGGGTGTGTCAGCGTGTATGAGGTCTCAAGATGCGGAAGAGAAAATTATATGATTACAAACTGGATCTTACAGGTTGTGTGATGACCTGTTTCAGACCGTGACTTCACGTGGTTTTTGGAGTCCAAATGGTAATCATTGGGAGAAGACCAGTAAACTTTCTATTTCCACGGTGTTGAAAACTGCTTAGAAATAGAACAGAGCTATAACTTGAACGGGAAGAAGTCCCCTACAGTTGAAAATTCATAATTTCTGCCAAGCATATAAAATGTAATCCAAGTTCCCAGAATGAAGTTTATTTTTTTAGGCCATCTGTATAGCATTAAACAGGCAGCACACAAGGTACTCTCTGTGCTTTAAAACTAAAACTGGACATCTTTTAGTATTTAGATGCAATAAAATGAGGGAAGTACAGTATATTGCTATTGGCTTGCATTACAATTAGCTGTTGCCGTAGCACTCCCCACAGCAATTACCAAACCCAATTATATTCCCTACATGCTACCAGGGAATCTCACTCAGGTGTGATAAGCTGAGTTTCAACCTTCAAGACATATTGAATCCAGCCTGTATAATGTGCATTAACATGTGGCTTCCCTAATACATTTATTGCACACAGTTTTCTCAACAGGAACAATAAGCTTATTTTTGACATATTTAACATCATACAATATCTTCCAGTACTATTTATTTGTGTAACTTTTAAATACTTCTCAACTGCAGTTTTATTTAGGTTCTGTATATAGTCCAACACAAAGTGTTGAATGATTGTGACAAAACATTATCACCAATTATGCTTTATTCACATTTTCATTTTGGTTTCATTTCTATGAACGTCAATTTTTCCTTTTTTTTGTTTTCAGTTTCCTACTGACCAGTTTTCAAATGTTTCCACATTTTCTTTTCTCTACTGTCATATTAGTATCCGAGTTTATATTTTGTGACGTCCCTTACCAATACTATCCCTTTTACCTTCCCTTTTGTTAACATCATTAAGGTTCACTTTCAGACTCCTTTTAGTGCCTTTTTTTTCATTTAGCAAATGTTCATTATATTTCATACATTCTTACTTACACCACAATTGTTTTAGCACAACTAAAGTGACTGTTGTTTTTGCAAAGCATAAATGTTCAAAACTTCCAGTTTTTTGACAATAACTGTTATGCTTGAGATTCCAAAACATCCTGTGAATGTATTTTCAACCCCTACAGAACAATCCTACACTCGACGGCTTCACATTCACAAGTTTGTCCATGCATAACATTGGTCCCTCTGTACAAAGACGCTCAGAAGACGTAAATGCTGTTTCTTCTCCGCCAGACTCATTGTGATAAATGAATGCAGCAAGAAAGGCTGCTTTCAAGTCCGTGACTGAAAGACCTTGAGTTTACACAGTCATTTGCAGACCTTGGATGTGTATTCATTGCACTGTTTTTTCCCGCTCACTCTGCGAGGGTGGAAGTTAACAGTCTGCACACAAACACTTCCACTTCTGAAGGAACTGAAACAAAACCAAAAGCTTTGCCCTTATCATCATGTGCAAAACCAAACTGTTATATCATCAGAGCTTAATAAATCTCTGTTTAATCTAACAGCTCCAGTTACACAACTGCCATTGTTGGTCTAATACCCTTTTGTTTTCCAAAAGAGGACAAGCACTCAGAAAGGAACAGCTCTTAATAGCTGAAGCTATGACTGAATAGTGGCACCATGTGGTCATTCGTCAATATTGCACTGGGAATTAAAAGGATGCCTGGCTCAATCGTATACACTGCATGCATAATTATTAAGCAAGCGGATATTTTAATCATATCATTTTTAGGTAAATTTTCTAACTCCACGCTGGATGATTAATAGATTTAGCAGGTTATGTGCATCTGTGTAATTAGGGAGGATGTGCTCTAAGAAGGTCAACACTCTAAATCATAAAGTGCACAAAAAGTTGATCAAGAGATGGTCAGACTTCACGAATGGAAAGGTGAACCTTTTTAACAGAAGGCTGGCTACATTGGTGACGGATTCACATTTGTAAATTTCAGAAATTTTTATTAGAAAGTTTTGAGTTGCTTATAATTCTCGCTTAAAATAAGAAGCAAGATACACATGTGGTTTCATCACAATCTGATGTAATGGTTTTGAGAAATTTCAAGCAGCAAGTAAACAGCAACTTGGACGAGAAGCGAATGAGCATCTGAGGAAGCACAGGTGCAGTATGCTGGGAAAGCAACATCGGTGCCAGATGTGGGAGCAGACCGTTCCACCTCATTAAAAATGAAGATTGAAAACAAACCTGAACTTTGACTCAAACGACTCTCCGTCATGGACAGTCCACCCCACCTTCTTCACAATACCCTGCTGCTTCAGTGGAGCTCTTTCTCCACTTCACATTCACAAGAAGTTAATCTTTAAATCATTTCTGATTTCAGAATCATCACTGAGAGCAGCTGGTAGAATCACATAAACTACTTGCTTTGACAGCAATCGTTGTCAAACATCCATTGAAAAAGCAACATCAGTGGAGCTCAGCGAAGATCTAGGGTTCAAGTTATGCAGATATGTCACCAGTTTGAATAAAATCCTGAAAGACTACAGGAACAAACTACTGGAACTGAGTGATATAGACGTGCCCGACACCTTTACCTCAGCTGAAATGTGCAGCTGCCAATACTGGCTTGGCCAAACGCCTTCTGAAGGAAGATTTTAAGTTGATTTGAGAAGATTGGGCTATTTAGACATGACTACAAAAAGTATGTTTTGCAGTGGTCAAAGTGAGACTTTAAATTTATGTACATTGTATGAACTGTCAAGCACGGTGATGATGGCATCATCATCGACTGTTTCACTGACAGCAACATCGGCATATTGCAATGATCAATAATGAGTAAATGGCGAATAATAATGAATGAGAATGACCTTCAGGATCATATACTTAATAATAAAACCCAGAGCTATGGGTACTGTGGCAAGATAATACCTCAAACGCATCTCATCTGGTTTTAGATTGAAATAAGCATGCTAACATTAAGCTTCTGGAACTGCCTTCCCAAACCCCTGATCTCAAACATATTGAAAAACTGTGAACCTTTAAAACCTGGATCCACGATAGAAAACCATCTAAATTAAACACTCACTGTGCAAAGTAATAAAACATGCAATCATGTGCATATTATTTCATAGAGAGATTTAACTAAATGTTGGTGGAACTACATGCATATATTTAGCCATTTATCTATGTTTGTAAACCAAAATAATAATAAATAAATCTGTAAAAGTCTCAAATAATTATGACATTTGGATCAAAGGAGTGTGTTTATAATCTTCTGACAGTAACATCAATTTATCTCCAAATGTATTTTTTTTAATCTGCACTTTCTCAACACAGAACATTATGTTCTATTGGTGTCCTGTATGTGCTGTACTCATGTCTTCCTGTGGGCTCAGATACGTCACACCTGTTGCATAAGATTACATACAATCCTTCCTACCGTAATATTATATCAGGAGCAGCTTTATCTCTTCATTATCCAGTTCAGACACTCCAGATGCTAATGATGGTTTTTCCCTTCGCTATTCGCATGCTGATCTGGCGATTAAAAGGATTCTCCTCCCTATTTAGAGCGGGTAAAGGTATTACTGCTGTGGGACAGCCTTGATGCATCAACTTTGACATGGAAAAATCACACATCCGTACATGGAAACAATATCATCGACAGAAAACTGAAATGAATTTCTTGGAACACCTTCAACCTTATACCTGGAATAACATCCTGGGCAAATACTGACACTGTGTGGAAGGAGACGAGGGATTAAAAAGTGAGACGAATAAAGACACAAACACAGTTTGCTTAAAAGTAACATTTGTAAGCTTATTATTGTTGTTATCTTGATCACCGTTATAACCTCTGTTATGGTTTGTTCAGTTTACATTTTATTTTTCAAGTTTGTTTAAAGTCATTCCAGTCAAAGGTAAACATGATTGTAAATGTTGTTTCCAACGCTATTAAATGCTTTTGTTTTGCCAGACAGTTGGTCGCACATTCTCACTGACAGCGAAGGAACAAAAAACACAGACAGTGACTCACACAGTCTCTTACCTGTTCACTTATACGCACGCAAACCTGCACGCACGCACACGCACGCACATTTACAGTGATGAACAGAAATCTGTTCCGCCTCTCACTCTTTCGCTCTCCTGCTCTCAAATCTTGAGTTCATAAGTGCAACTTCTAGAAGAGTGATTTGCTCTTGCAGGGTGACCCTCAACCCTCCGATCCCAACATTTTAATACCTCACTCTTCCACCGAGAGCCATATGTACACATGGGCTGCATCGCATAACTGTGATCAGGTTTGTTATTCGTTTGTAGGCACAATAGCTTGTCTATTTAACTTAGATTCTCCAGACGTGTTGTTTGAACCCGTCAGTAAGAACTTCCAAGACTCTAAGAGATTTTAAAACTTTCATAACAATAATGGACTGTTTAACTACAAGCACACGATTGCGTCAGAAAAGAGGACAAATTGAAGAATTATATTAACAGAGTTCCAATTTTCTGTTTTTTAGTCATTGCTGTGACTGTAAATATAGTCAATTTTGACTGACTAGTTTCTTTTTGCCATTTCCTGATTTACGAGAATCGGCACACATCTTCCATACTTGTAACGTGTTTTCTTGTCTTCACAAAGAGCGGATAAGAGAGACAGACCTCTGTATTTATGAACCACGCACACAGAAAGTCACAGATTACTCATTCAAAATCCTGAGACACTGTCAACTTTTAAAAGATATACAAATTCAAATGCTTAAACTAGATTTATTTTGTAGAAAGGGCTCAAGTAAATTAAAAAACCTGTCTATTTCTAACTTTGTAAAGCAAAGAAAAAAGTTAAAGGTTGGATTTTTCATATTTTTTCAGGCTGAGATTATGCCACCACAATTAAATATCTATTTGGGGGGTTTCACACATCTTTAAAAGAAATGTGTAGGCCTATAATGACTCATTTGACCAGACTTAAAACCATCAAAAAGCTTTGTGGGATGTAGGCTATACTGAACTCAAACCTTTTCTAAAATTTTCTTCATTGAAGGTAATACGAGAGACCAAGTTTGTTTTAAAGATTATACCCAAGCAGTTTGTCTTGGTTCTCTTTCCTTAGTTTATAAAGAGCAACTGCAAACAAAAATATTTCAAAAAGTTTCTGATGATGGCTAAACTCATCACTATCTTCCAATCAGTTCCTTTTCATTCTCTAGCCCGTTTTGTACCCATGTCATTTTCTACAAACTATTTTATACCCCATGTACTTAAACTATTGTGTATGAGTTCATTTTCCCAGGTGCTTAAGCGTTTAAAGTAATTATAGAGATAAAGAGTCAAATCTTGCATTCATACCCCACATGTACGTTGTGTAATAGCTTACTTTCATTGATTATGGTTGACTTGTGAGGAATAGACATAATATGACCCCTTATCAAAACAACACAGGCGTGGCCTGTTGTTGGATATAATTGTTTTTAAATTAATAAGTTAAAGAGATATTCCACAGCCCACATTTACATATGGCTCATTCCATTTTAGTTTGCAAATTTTTACCCCAGATCAACCGTTCAACATAACCAAAATAAACATTTGAAGATAGATATTTACATACACTGTAAAAAAAAAAAAAAGACCACCATTTTTCCTCTGTCTCACAATAAATCAGTCTAAGTTGATTTCTTTTAGGTCATTTAGAACAGCCAAAGTTAACTGTTGATGAAATTTAGGCAACACCTTAAATTACAAACTTCCTTGTGTGAAATCATGAAAAAAATCTGAAGAGTCAAGATAGCAGGAAGATGGCTGTGGACTTCCACAAGTCTGGTTAAACCTTGGGTACAATTCTACAGGTAACTAAAGGTGTCGCCTCTTAAGACAATTGCATATAAATAGCAGCCAAACTCAGTTATAACTTCTAAGCTGTTCTGTCAGGATCTGTTTTCCAGAGAATTATTGTGAGAAGAATGGCCAAAATGTTTGACCCAAGTCAAGATAATTCTTTCAAATGTATGTTTTCTTAGTAAATAGAAGGAACTTTGCTCGTCCTAAGTGACCCAAAATAGGAACGTTTTTGTCTGATTCAATGTGAGACAGGGAGGGAAAAAAATGGACACGCATCTTTTTTACACAGTGTTAATATCTGGTTACAACTGTACCTCATTAATCAGCTACAGAAGAATGAAAAAGAAAACACAAATCACAAAAAAAACAAATAAAAAAAACAGAACTTCAAGTTTATAATGATTCTTACAGCACATTTCACTTCTGTATATTTCAAGACTTTGTAAATTTCATTCTATGTCTGTTCTGACATTTACACGAGTACCTGAATGCCTCATGTGCCGGTGGGTGAGCCAATGAGTGACTTTATGGGCCAGCCGTCAGCTCGCAGTCCATCATCATCATCATCATCATCATCATCATCATTGTCGTTGTTTTAATCAACAGTATAATCATCACCTCCATCTGTGTTACCAGAAACGACAGTGAGCCACTCTCTCTACGGGAGATCATCAGGGATGGGGGACCGCAGTGAATAAGGTGCTAGTAACTATTGAAATGCTATATTCTGATGCGACTGAACGATGTAAATGAATTGCTGTATCTCCCCCACCATAGCACTTAGTTTGCCTCTATAACATGTTTTGTTTTTTGTTGCTTGCCATACTTTTAACACAATCCATATGTGGATAGATTCTCATTTGTTAGTACCATTTAAAACATTTTTTTTTAACTGCCAAGCATATTTTCTCACTCAAACACAACCAGAACATCTGATGTAAAGGTTTACAGAGAACATGGTGGAATCTTGGACCAGCGGGGAACTTGTTTTTTTTTTTTGTTTTTTTTTATGCTTGTGGCCGTGTGAAGGAAATCTCCTTCCTCCCTGCTCCTCCTCCTCTCATCTGAACAGTCTGTTGTGAGGAGGTGCAGTATTGCTGAGTGGCTGCTCCGTCGCCATCATGTGCTTTAACCTCAGAGACGTCAGAGGAATAACTGAGTATTTTAGCGAACAAGACAGAAATATCTAACTGAAAATTAAAAACATTAACAAACCCTTGCAGTTTCTGTAAATGGCACATTTAAATTCTTCCCTCCTCCCCCACAAAAAATTACAATATAGTAAAAGATTCATCTTTTAAATGCTCTGTATTTTCTCCTTTTCTCTTCTATAGATTGATCAGACATACATGTAGGATGACACAGTTTAGATGGCTGATGAAACACTTGCATCTGAGCCCAGCGGTGTTCTTTTCTGGGTGTGTGTATAAACTATTAGCTACTCTGTCTAGTTTTCTATCCAGACCCAGCGCAGATCATTTGTTGGGGTCTATATATTTTCCTCTGCAGATTAGGACAAGCTCCCAGCATTAGGAACGAGAAAAGAAAAGGCAATATCAGTTCAGTTCTGCTGAAATCTGCTTCTTTCATCTTGGTGCAAGAAACTATGGCAACTAGCCCTAAGAAAGTGTTATAGCCAATCAGGTCCAACAAAAAAAATCTTCAAATCATTTATAATTGGGTGGCTGGAGTTCTTCCTTTTAAGTGGAGGTTTTGCCTCCTCCTCTCCGCTTGTATAAATGCTTTGAGGGGTGAGCGTGATTCAACAAGCTCACCCTGCGGCCTGCTCAGACGCACAGGCAAGCAGATGCACACAGAAACAAAAAACACAGTCAACGGCACCTGCACCTGCAAGAACAGGCTGTGTTTAGCACAACTTAACAGTTCGGTCCGTGTCACCGAGTCCCTCGAGGTCTTTCGGTGCTCACATGAAAAAACAACAACAACAAAAAAAAAAATAAAACATCTGTCCAAACTTACTTGTTTTGCATGTTGACAATTGAAAAATGTAGAGCTTAAAAAACCCTGCTGCTCTTCCCTCCTGCTTTCTTTATGCCCTCGCTTTTCCCTCCGACCCAGCTCCCCCACACGCTGACGGCGAACGTCTTCCCCCAAAGGCATGGCGACGCTGACAGCAACACCTGCTGCTAGGAGATGAAGAGGGCGGCAAGGAAGAGCATCGTCACGGTTAGAAGAAGTCGATCCCTGGACGGACTGCTGCCGCTGACGCTCTTCTCCAGTTTGGGAACAAATGGGTTGTATTCGTCTGTGAAATGGAAAAAGAAGAAACAATGTCTTGAAACAACCTTACCCCGCCGCCGCCACCAATGAGCGAGGCCGCTCATTGGTGAGGTTTTGAAGGAATTTGAAGGAAAAATTTGTAATCTTTTTTTCATTTCTCACTTTTGCAGTTTTGGTTGCATGATTGAGAAGCCATTTGCAAGGCGACATTTTGTGTTAAAACTTGTGTTGTCCTTGGTGAGATTTCATACAAGCTTTCACAGCTGGTTTATAATACTTTTCTATTATTCACCTATAGTCAACTGTAAGGAAACTGTATGGTTCTTTGTATTGTGTTTGATCAGGAATCAGTTGATCTTGTGCCAGAAGGGTTTAGCAAAAGAGCTAAGAAAAAAACAATTACATGAACCATTTAATTACCCAGTTTGCATTTATCATTTGTGTGTCGCCAAATGATAATAGGTGCAAAATGATTTGTTCATTGTTATCAGATGGAAGTAAATTGATTACATGTGGGTACAAAGTGGCAGCAAGAATTGCAGATCTGAAAACAAAAATATATTGTTGGCAAAAAAAAACTCCTGAAAAATAGAAATGCGTTTATAGACCATATATGTAATAGCAGCTGTTATCAGAGATTTATTTTCTTAATATAGTGACACATTTCTATAATAACCTTAGACACAGAGACACAATAAGAGCTGCGAACCTCTTCCAGCTCAAGGCATCTACACCTGGTGATAATCTAAAAATAGTTTGTATTCTTTTGTTCATGACTAGACATCAACCGTTGATGTGTAATCAATGAACAAAAATAAAAATAATAAAAAAAAAAATCAGAAGCAGACATCTCGCTGCATGCCAGCACCTCTGAGACATGTGCAGCCAAACACACCCTCTGCAGTCACTTGATTAATGGGCACGGAGGCGAGACAGAAGCACAAGTTTTCGTCTGCACAAGAGTCAGCTGAGGCTGATTAGTGGTTCTGTTTGCGGCCCAGAGATAAGGAAATAAAGCGGTGACGCTCTCGGTGTTCTCCACCCGCCTCTGTATTTAGCTCCAGAATATTTCCAGCCGCCCTGTGGGTCAAACAGCACAGTAATGACCGGCTGGCACCTGGTTTCAGAGCCGTCCTGCTCTGGTGTGCTCGGCGGGGCCGTCTAATGAGGTCTGTGCAGCAGTGGCCCTCAGGTTAAACGCTTTGTCCAAGCATGCAGCTGAGGGAATCGGGAAACTCTTGTTACCTCGCTGTGTTTCTCTGCAGCTGACCGACAGAGGAATGTGACTTTAAATACACAACAAGCAGACTGGAGAGAATCTTGCATAACTAGTCTAAAATCTGGCTCTATGCCTCATTACACTGACACAAACGCCACTATTGTCTCACAGGCAACAAATTAGTACTGGCAGACGGTGTTGTGAGCTGTCTACGCATCACTATGACCTTGTGGCATGGTGGAAAAAAGATCTGCTGTTGATGTAAACAGCAGTGAAGCCTGAATGTGTGCTGCTTGGGTCTTCTTTGTGTGAATACTTTTCATAGGAGCTGGCAAAAAACATCATATGCAGAGTTCCATTTCGGGGCCCTACTTATTCAATACATACATGGTCCCACTATCTCAGATTATAACTAGTAACAAGATTAGTTCCCATAGCTTTGCAAATTATACTCAGCTGACAATGAACCCATTCAAGGACTGAGCAGATGCACAGAAAAATCAGTGCATGGTTGTGCCGTAATCTTCTTCAGCCGAATAGAAACGAGGCTAAATCTTTGGACCTAAAGAGGAACAATAAACATTCAGTGCACAGCTTCACTTTTACAGCTAGAAACTACTGATCAGGCCTGAAATCTAGGTGCAGTGATGGAAAAATTGTTTTGGTAAAACTAAACCAGCCTCCATAACAAAATTCTACTCTTACTTCAGTGAAAACAACAAGAGGAGAAAGGTAGCCCCAGAAAACCATCATGGTTTCTGGAAATATATACAGTATATATTTTTTATTGTTTACATTCACAGTTGAGACCATAAGAGTGAAGTCACATTAACACAGGTATTAAATTCAAAATTACATTTTAATTCCTCTGTGAAATGCCAGTAATATCAACCTTGTGCTTCTGTGTTGTTCTTTATTTTTAAGACAAGCATTTATAAAAAAAAAAAAAAGGAAAAAGTTGTTTCTCTTCTGTGTGCACATTTATTTTAAGGGCATGCTCTGGTGTTGCGGTTGTATGTTTAATTATTCACCATAGATGTACAGAGTGTCATGTTGATCAATTACCATGCAGCCACGAGACAGATGCTTCCCCTCAAGTAGGAGCTAAAAATGACCTTATAAAGAGCAGTCTGTAAACCGGCATCGTTCACAGTTATTGAGTTACAGATATAAATACAAACACAGCCGAAAGGCACTTCAGAGCATCTTTCATGTGATGCTACCCAACTGGATAATATAATATCCACACTTTTAGAGCAACACCCTGTAGATCAATAGAAAGACAACACATTATATTAGATAAATTTGGTCCTAACATGAGAGAAAAGTTATGGCCACAGAGAAGTCAATTATCGCCAAAAAAAAAAAAAAAAAACTCAGATTAATTTTAATTCGCATGTGCATCTCATAGCTTTACTGTTTCCATCTTGGAGAACTTCTTGCATATGTTTCTTTTTTAAAATTTATGACATTTTTAATAATTTCAGTAAAAACTCTGAGGTTTCTGTTTGCAACTTTATGCCTTTACAATTTAAAAGAAATATCAAAAAACTTTCTTGTTAACATGTAAAAGTATTTTTTACTCTTCCCTCTACTACAATGGCCATAGCACTCAGTAATAAATATAGATTGAAACTATATTTTATACATTTCTAAAAAAAAAATTAAAAAAGGATGCGCAAAAGTGAACAGTCCAGTTCACTCTTGCGCATTATGTATTATGTTTTATGTTCATGAGACTGATTTGAGTTTACAAAGAGTCTCAAAGAAAGCCACAGTAGGCTAAATTAAACTCATTCTGTCGACATCTTCAAAGTCTAAACCCTTTCAATATTATATTTCCATGTGATTTTAAGCTCAATTCCAAGAATCGGCAAATTAAGTTCTGAATAATGTCCAAATAAGAGTTCTCTAATTACACGCTAAACTTTAAATCAAAATTTAACCAGAGCATAGGTGAATTACCAGATAATATTTTAAACAATATTTTTCTCAGGTATCTGCTTATGTACACTACAGTAACTCTATAAACTTTATTTCCTTAAAGCCATGCTTCTTGCTATCCTTTAAAGTGTTTTTTTCAATAGTCCTCCAGTATTTCTGAAGTCTTTGTTTGAGCTTTTGTAGTTTTTTTTTCCTTCACAAGTTATCTCTCCAGTACTCGCTTCGGAAATGAAGAAGCATCGTCAAAACTAAAGAGATAAAGCAAATTTTACTATCCGAAGGTCGGATCTTGCAAAATAAGCAACAGACTTAAACAGAACGAGGGAAAACATTATCTTCCGCTTGATTATCTACATTTGAAATACATTTGCAACAGAAAACTTTACAAATCGCCTTATCAATGCTAGAATAATATTTAAGAAAAATACCAATGCGGTATTATCTTTGGTATTGAGATACAACCAAAGAAATTGGAGCATAAGGTGACAGCATGTAAAACTGAAGTCAGTTTTTCATGACTTCACTCATGAAAGTCATGACTTCAGTACTTCAGTTTGGAGTATGGAGTAAAAAGAAACTTATTCAGTTTGAAAAATGATTGAAAAATGCAGTTAGAAATGTTTTTTTCTGCCTTTGTTTATTGTTTTGTATTATTTTACACCTGAGTACAGTTTTGGGGTACTCTACCCACCTATGCCATTGATTCAGAGCCAGCTTTTGGATGTTGTGTTGAATCGGTAGAGGCTAACAGATGTGTAGCAGCTAACAGAAGGTTTCTATTCTCTTGACCTTTTAGCATCTGAAACGGAACATGATGGATTTAGAAATGTTGTCAGCCTCGAGGACATTTCACAGTTAAGGTAAAAAGACGAGGCACAGCTTTCTGATCACCATGTAGCTGTGGCTCAGATGTTGCTGTTTGAGTGGTTTAATAGAAAATAATGGGGTTGTATTTTTCTGATGCAGCTGATATGTGCAACTGCCCTTTAAATCTAAAGTCTGCATTGCCTTGAGGAAACAAAGGAAGAGTGATGTGTGTATTAATAATGCTAGCAGCACAATTAGTGTTAAATGGTAAATTAAGATGCGAAAGACAGAATAACTTGATGTTACTGTAATATTACAGTAGGAGCTGCAGGAAGGTCACCAAAAATATTTTGGTACTCCAGTGCAAGTAATATATTATAGTTCCTATGAACTGCTGTAGTTCATAACTTAGCAGCTAAAAATGACACAGAAATCAGAAATTGTCCACAAACCTCTGATTAGTGCATCTGTAGAGTTAAAGATATTTGATAAGTACAGCTGTAAAAAAATAAAAAAAACATTAACGGGTAAATGTTTAACAACCTCAAAACATGCAAATTACTCAGAGAAACTGTAATTGCCAGAGTAAATGGAAATTAAAGAAAAGAGCTCAGATTTCGCCTTTGATGGTCGGACTCGATCGTCGGTTGCAGTAACCTCCGCCAACACTATGTGTAAATGAACCTCCTCCCACGGAAAGCCATCAGTAATCACATGGCTGCACAGGGAGCTGCGATCTGTGTTGTAAATGAGATCTAAATGAAATCTAATACTACAGGCCATATTCAGGGTGGGGACACTCGGTTGAGCTGTGGACATTGATTGAGCACCCAGGAAATAAACCGCGAGCAGTGAATGAGGGAAAGAGTTTAACAGCATTCAGGGAAGTTCGCTTAGGGCTGCCTGAGTTCCAGTTGTGATGTGATGAATCTAAACTTCAGTCGGGGGTGGAGAACGGGAAAACAACTGCAAAACATTTCTGTTTACAGTTCACTCAAAAATGCCCACCTGGTTTTGTAACTTGCTCTTACGCCTCTGAAGCTATTTATTTAATGAGGGATATAAAACTTCAGGTGAGACTGACCCATATAAAAGCCTCGTTGAACTGTACTCAGCTACTGTGTCAGCAGTTGAAGTTTACAACAGTTTCCAGCAATTCAGGGAAAAACACCTTAGAAGGAAATGAAAGTGCAGATTCTAAGTTTTACATGCATTCATTGTCGAAATGGATATTGTAAGTCCACGTGTCCAGGTTTCAACCATCGATGTGATAAACGTCAGGAGTTTTATTATTCTGTACCAAAAGGTCATCAGCAAAAAAATAAAGAAAAAGAAAAGTGAAAGAGTTAAGAAAATGTAGCTGAATTGTAACTGATATTGACAAAATTGTATTTACTATTGCGATTATTTGTCACAGGTTTGGGTCGGATGGTTGAACATTTGGCATAACTTATTGTTGGCCACAATTGCAGTTTTATGTTTTAAGGTCTAATTTTGATGTTTTCAAGCCAAAGAACACTGCTAAGCATGGTGGTGATATTATGATTTGGGACTTTTCCACTAGCATTAGTACTGATGCATTGCCTAAAACACATTAAATAAAGAAGAAATACTATGAATTCAACCTCCCCCATAAACAGCTGGACGATCAGTCACACAGTTTATTTTCTCGTTTCTCTTTAACTATTTGTAAGCCGTTTATCAAAATAAGCAGGGTGGAAGTACATATTTTATCCTGTATTTATATATCTGACCCCATTTGGATTCAGGAAAAATTACAATAAATTAAAATTTGAATGTCAAATCGTAGACTTGTCACAATTATAAAAAAAAAGTTTGTGTTGCAAATATACCAATCCTTTAAAATAGCTGCCAAATGAATCAAGAAAAACATTTACTTTGCTGAGAGAATAAATTTTATATTACTTGGTGAAAAAAGAAAAACATAAATGTGTGTGTATATGTATATATATATATATATATATATATATATATATATATATATATATATATATAATATATATTAAAAGGGAAAAACTCAATTTCACACATCAGAAGGTGAATAAACCGATTTAAGGTGACTTTCCTCCTCACTGGACCACGGCATGTGCTCCAGAGGGGAAAAATGTAAGATGGGAATTAGAGGGCAAAAAAAGAAGGGAAAAAAAAGATGGAGGGAAAACATGATTGAAGAGTGATGTGAGGACAAACTGAGACGGGGAGGAATTTGAACAAACTGGCATGACCTGGAGCTGTGTGCCACAGCTAGTCGGGAGTTTTCTCCTGACGACTATTAGAACAAACTGATTTATTACACAATTGCAAATGTGCACACAGACACACACACACAGCAACAAAGCAACATGTTTTACAAGCTGCATTACTTCTGTACTCTCTGGTTGGGTAATATCTGGGCTTGGTGTACATGTTGGTTTCAGCTGAGGTGCTGTTGTCATAATAAAAACGGTAAGCCTTATTATCTATGATGCCACAGTTTCTTACACACTTATAGAAACTGTTCAACATTTTATTAATTAATGATTAATTTATTATTGATTATGTTTTTGGTTGCTTAACTGACACTCATGCAGCTTATTTATTCACAGTTCTTATTCATAGTTGTTTTGTCTTTGGCTTATTTTTTGAGCGTCAACAAATTGGCATCGCAGGAATACAACGACAAACGCAGTCCTTGAATCTTTGATTTACTCCCAAGAAACAGTCCATGTGAAAACACCATTGCCGTAAATTACAGGCTTGCTATGATCGTCGTCAATTAAAACTGACTAAAAACCAAGCTACGTTAAACGAGAAAGTGTTTTAGGATGCCAAAGATGAACACATAAGATCTGAATCAATCTTTTTTTTTCTTAATGATTTCTTTCAACACTATTCTCAAGGTGTGATAATCACAAAACTGTGTGTACTTTGCAAATAGTCTGGAAATATGCAGAAGAGGTGTAAAATGAATATTTATGCAGTTGCTTAGCAAGATCAGTTCCCTGACAAGCCAGCTGGTGCTGTGAAGTTAAATGGGATGAATGTCATTTTGGAAAATGGCACATTTCACCCTTGTTAAATGTGTGCGGCCACTCAGATGTTTCATACCAGTGACCTATTTAATAATGATCTGGGCAACCCCGGAGACTCGTGTGCAAAAGCATTATTCATTTTCTGTAATAGTCCTTATATTTTCAATATTTATATATGTATTAACAGGACACACCATACGCTTTTCTCTAGTTAAATTGTATTTATTCATTTATCATGCTTTCTATACACAACAATGCTACAGACTACAAATGTTACTCAAATTTAATTTACATTCACACTTTTCATCAAATTGCATAGGTGCCATTGACCTGTATGTTACACTCTAACCTAATTTCATTAGTACGCTCTTAAACACTTACCAATATCATCGATTTTTAGGCCTGGTCTCAGCGTGTAGTCTGATTCTGTGGGCTCTGGATCATCATCCACATCAGAGGCTTGCAGGGACAGAGAGAGGGAGAGAGAGAGAAAACAGAAGAAATCGTGTGAAACTAAATCACAGCTGACCAGAGAGCTGGGGTTTAAACTACTGTTCCAGCCTAAAGGATTTTAATTACATCCATTCTGACATCTTGAGGGGGAACATGCAAGAGAGTGGCAAGACAAGGGTGCAGAGGTTAAAAAAGCCGAGAGCAGACCAGACTGACAAGCTGTAACATCAGCAGTGCTCTCAACAAAGAGATGGGGAAAGAGAGAAAGAGGGCTGTGAGGGACGGCAGATCAAAACTGAAGAGGGCCAGTGTGCGAGAAGAAAGGGACGGAGTTGCAGAGTTGAAGGAGGGAGGAGAGGTTAATACTACAGGGCTGTGGAAGTTAAAAGGACCGGACAGGCTAGGGATCAAAGACTGTGTGTACACGAGTGTGTGAGCGCATGTGTGAGCGGGCGGAGAAACTGAAAGGTGGCAGCGGAGAAAGAGAGGGAGAGAGCGAGAGATGGGGAGCATAACGGTACGTATACATAGCCACCCACTGACCGAACAGAGCAATTAATGGATTCTGACAGGGAGCGGCGGAGAAAGGGTGAAAGAGCAGGAAAGAGAGGGGAAGAGGACAGGAAGGAGGCGGAGGTGATGGGGTCTTTAAAGCAGAAACTGCTCACTGTGGAGGAGGAAGAGGGGGATAAAGGGAAGAAGGGGGACAATGAGGAGCAATGAGAGGCGACTTGTGTGAACCTGCAGTGTTTTTTTTTAGATTGAAAAAAGGTGTAAGTGGCGGTCCACAGGTAAAAATCTGGAGCAAAGTCAGAGCGTTTCACCAGAGTTCAAACCGCATACAAACAAAGACACAACACGGGGGCATACCTGTGGAGCAGCAGACGTACACGCGTAGTCTGAGACAGCTGCGTCCGTGGTGGTGAGTGGGTGTGGCTGCGCAACGTAAAACAAACAGCGGATCAAAACGTGAACACACAAGAGGCAGGTTTGTTTCCTCTTGTCAGCTGCAGATGTTGTGTGCAGTAAAATGTACCTTTATTAGAGTTTTAATACAATGTGGTTGACTTTTGTTTAAATTTCACTTTAATTTAATACCAAGGGAGCAAACCACATATTTCACTGCTACTCTATTTAATAATAATTACTCTAATGAATTTCATGCATAAAGCAAATCTTAATGTGCTACAATCAGTAAAACAGTTACGAGAATACAGATTAAATATTTAAAATTAAAACAAGATGCATTGCTTAATATAGAGAATGAAAAACTGATGCTTTAAAATCTTTTTTTACCCAACGTGCAAAAAGAGCCACCACCTTCCACTAGTGACACAGCTAGTAAAAGGCTAAATCTGGATGGCACTTCAGGTTTCAGTGTGCCGTATGCTAAGATTAGTCTGGTCAACTCCAGTGAATTAAAGCTAATTTACGTCTTCAGTAGGTCACCAAGTTCTACTGAGACCTTCAGCAACAGATACAAAAAACTTTTAGTTGCTTCTTTAAAAAAGATTTATGTCGTTTTTATGCATTTGAGATTACCAGGGTGTTGGTTCTTGCTGCAGAGTAAAAGGAAAGTTATGGGACCCGAGCACATTTTGTTCTGACACAGAATTTAGAGGATTTCCTAGATTTTGATTGGCTGGGATGAGAAGGAAGGAGCGGTTGCCCAGGAAACCATTGATGCAAGAACCCCCTCCATCTAAGAAATATGTTTGTAGACATAATAACTTTGTTGGTCTACAATACGAAATACAATATACAGTAGATACATAATTAAAAAGTGAATAGAAAAAGTAAATTATTTCACAGTTTCTTCATGTGAAAATTCAAGCATGAATGACAATAATTGTAAAGGAAATCTATTCAGCTCATTTGGTCTCTGCTGAATGCCAGACTGACAGGCATCAGTGCTTACAGGGACACTTACATACCCATTCTTAATAACATCCAGATACCTGCACTTTTCCACCACTGCCTGCTGTTACAATTATCTACAAAACATGTTCTAAAAGTCTCTTTAAGAATTTAAGAATAGGTCAAATACTCTCTTAAAGCTTAGAAATTTTTTATTTGAATAATTTAACCAAACAACTCATTCAAAAATGCAAAAAAAAAAGTACTTTCAACGGATCATTTTAAGTCCATTAGTTTTTGTAAACAGCACCCAGTGGAAAACTAAACAAAGACCAAGGCATCCTTCTGTTTGTGACGGCGCTGAGCAGCTTTCTTACTGCTGCGCGGCGGAGCAGAACGTTCTGGAGACATCTTCCATTAAGCATCGTGGGCTGAACGGGCACCGCGCTGATTATAGGAGTTTGTTTATGACATTTGTTGTCGAACAGTTTGCTGACGAGACCTAAAGTTCATTACTCACGTGGTGTCATTTCGGCACAAGGTGCAGCCAGTTAATTTGATGAGTAGTCAACAAAATGAATGAGGCTGCTTGTCTGCTAGGTGATGTGATTAGATGTGAAGCAGTAATTTGTTATCCTGAAACGATATTGTGTTCTGCTTGGCTCAGAGGTCTGATCTGGGAGCTATGTGTGATCAGACTTAAATATTCTCCAGTTGAATGCTGGGAAACCGGAGGGATTTGTTAATTGTGGTGCTCAGTCACAAAGCTAACCACAATGAGCAATAACAACCTGAAAAATATGCCTATCTTTATTTTACCCGTTTTAATTTGAAACAAACTTTTTCTTATGATGCCAATGTGCCATTTTGCATTTTGGAGCTGGTTTTGGTGAGAAACGTCACGTTTCTAAGCCAGATTATGATCTTGAGAGTGAGAGAGTAATGCAACAATGTAATTCTAGTCAGTCAATTCTAGTAAACAGTAATCGTCTGGTCATGTATTAAAATTCATATATATATTTTTTTTCCAAACAGGGAACACACAACAGAACCTTAAAACCCAGTATTTGTCAACTGCTTCCTCTCAATTTACAGTTTTCTCTTCAAACCATCAGCAATTCAAACATTTTTCTCTCTCCTTTAACACCCCGAGGACATAAGTTATACTGACATACTTCTCGGTGCAGGTTGCCAGTTCAACTCCACTCACAGATGTAGTAGTACTCCTGGCCGACGTGGAACTCGTAGCCCAGCGAGAAGGCGCTGTAGCGCTGGAACTTCTCCGAGAACTTGATGGGTGCGTGGGGGGCGTGGGGCCGGTTGCACTCCCACCTCTTGAAGCCAAGCTGAGGGTCGCAGTTCCTGTAGCCACGGTAGCTGACCATGTAGAGGATGTACTGCTCTCCGGTGCCCACCATGCGCTGGGTGTCATTGTAATGAGGGCAGTAGATGTCCAGGTAGTCGTTGACGTTCACCTGCATCGTGTAACCCTCCCTGCGGAGACTGTGCAAACAGGAGAAACACAACACTGTGTATGAAATTCTAAATTAAGTGTCTACATTACCATTAAGCTGTGTCAATTTACATAAAATTACTATATTATGTAGAAATTATGAATTACTAATCACAATTTACATAAAATTATGGTGTCAGTTTACATAAATTATTCCACAGTTTATGTAGGTGTAACCTTTTTTCAAATTATTTTGAATAAACTAATCAGTCAGGATGTTCGACGAGTCCGGTCCATTCTTTTAAATTACAAACTAATAGGTAATAATGCAATCAATCGAAGAACATGATAAATTAGACCATTCACAACCTTAAAAATATTTACATATTGTCAGGTTTTATGTGATGAACCAGTATTGCAACCAGCTTATAAACCTGTTCTTTGAATGTTTCAGAGGTTTGTTAGAGAACGTTGGTGAACAAAAAACACCTTTAAAAACACAAACCAGACAGGTCAAGGAGAAAGTTATGGAGAAGCTTATGCAGCATTTTTGATGAAACTATGAACACTTAAAGGAGAATCAAACCGAAAAGTTTCACCCTTTTTTTTGTTAATTTAAGTAGTATCTTTCAATCTTCAAACCAGTAACAAAAGTTTTAATTCTCAGCAGATTTGAGCAATTTCAGCCACACACAGTTAGCCATGTAGTCAGCTGCTAAAATACTACAAAGACATGATGTAAATACATGGGAATGTGGTGTTTGCATTCTTTCTGTAGGAATGCCTTCACCTTATCTAGATATTAATAACACAAAGCAGGTGTGTGTTTGCGTTCCTTCCTGCTGGGCTATTGTATTTAAAGAACGTAGAGCTTCCTCTTCAGGATGGACTCCAGGGCCCAGGGCCACAAGCTTCTCCTCCTGGTGTCAGTGCTGCATTGTCCCCTAACCCCTGCGCTCGTACATCAACCGGAGCGCAAATGCTGCGCTCGCATCAGCCGTCAAAGTCCTGGCACCGTTCCTCTCCATCCTCCCAGCTCATATATCAGCGTCAACCCTAAAAAAGGCCCGCTTGACAGAAAGATAAGGTCTGATTGTGAAGCTGCGTGGGTGTGTGTGTGAGACAAAGTAAAATAGATTCCTTCCTGTCACACAAAGGTCTCTTCCTTTCCCTCCCCATCACACATACACAGGCCCATATCTGTGTGACATAGACTGTTTGCAGTTGTAAATCATACACACATCGATGATCATCTGTGCACACTCGGTCGCTCAAAAATAGATCAGTGACAGGATAAAGTCACAAGGGGGCAGCAGAGTGTAATCTTTAGCCTCCCTCCCTGTTTGCCAGTTCTAGGTCACGTCTCCAGGGAGATTATTATTCAATTATTAAATGAAGATCGAACCTCTGTTCCCAGTGTCTCTGTCTCTCCTTTTCTCTCTCTTGCTGCTGTGTTTCTCGGCTCACTTAAAAATCCTTCCTGGATTTGTCTTTTTTCTCAAAGTTCTTTCTTTTTTCTTTCCATGTCTTTCTTTTAGTAACAAAAACTCACCTTCTGCTCTCCACTCACCTTCCTTCACGTTCCCTCATTATGTCATTTACTAACACTTTTTACTTTTTACTTTTTAAATGTAACATTAGAAGAACAACAAAGTTTCTTTCATGTTTCCTGGAGACATAAACCAGGACAAAACAAAAAAAATACATAAAGAGCAAGAGCGAGTTTCGCTCCACGAGGGAGGTGTAAATGCAAATTAAGAGAAAGAACTCCGAGAGCAGAAACGTAAGAGACTTAAAAAGATGTGGTTGGAGCGTTTTACGCTCCAAAACAAAAGTAAGTTTACTGAGATGAAGGGATAATGGGGGGGAGGAGGACATCTGGGGCATCATCCTGGAGCAATCTGAAAGTAAATGAGTTTCAAAAGATAAGAGCTGGCTGTAAGATTCCCACTGTACATGCGCTGCTGCACAATGCACAAAACAAACACTGTATTTTATGCAGTGAGCTCTAAGGGGGATATTCAGTACATACGCACGTGGAAAGAAAGAAATGCCTGATGAAATTTCATGTTAAACTCTCATCAGAGTGCTTGAACAGCATAAAGCGAAAGTAGTTTTATGTCGAGGGTAGTCGGAAAATAAGATGTGGCCAATTTTATAGCAAGATTAGATAACAGGGAGTATGGCAGGACAGAGGAGCCGCATGAAAAATGTATTCAGACAATCATTTCAGATATCAAACCTGTAATCTTATCTGCACAGGAAAATACATCTGCTACTATTATTAAGCATAAGGATGTTTAAACAAATTCCTTCTCATGCATGTAAAAAGGGACTTTGTAATGACTTAGAGTAGAGCCTTATTGCATTTAATCTGTACAACTTTACACAAATTACTTGTTTTAATTTTCTATAAGAAGATACAAACTGTAACCTGAAGGTTTTTGCTCAGAAACAAATGAGAGTTTGTGAAGTCGAACAATAGCTGGTGCGTCTTCGTATACGGTTCATTTTATACAGTAAAATTTCACATATACATTTTACTGTAAAATTTTGGCAACCAAAGCTGCTGGTATTTTACTGAAAACTAGAGATTTTTTCCCCTTTCTTTACAGTGTAGTTGTCATAGTCTGGAAAAACTATCGTATAAATATAATTATTTATGACTAAAATTCATTTCTAAATTATTTCCTAGTGTCACATTGTTCCAATCTCTGCAGTCATAACTTTAGTTTTCATTCTCATATTTTCTATAAAGAGTGATGCATTCATCAATTTGGCCAGTTTTGTTGTGAATGACTGATGAGTGATTGGTAATTCAAACAGTGGAAAAAAAGATTTTCATATTCAAAAATGAATCAACGCTAAAAGAAAAAGAAGACACATTTTAGCCTGTAAATGTTCTAAGCTCAATAGAAATAAATATGCAGATACATATTTTGCCAAAGATATGGGGATATTCTTTACTTTCTGTTGAATTTATCAAGCACCGTGCAGCTACTTACGACTTGCTACTTACTACTTACGTCTTGCTCTTTGACTCCAACTGTGTATTTGATTATGTTCTGCTAAATTGTGAATTTTGTGAATCTTCTTCACTCTTTTACTGTAAAATCCCCACTAATTTTCTCTCTTTGAAGTGCTACCTGCCCAGTCAGAGCAGATAAGAGTCCGGTTCAATGAGCCGCCTCTTCAGCAGCACACGTCTGAGGAGCTGAGCAGCAGTTTCCAAGATCCAACAAACACATATATAAACAGATCCTCCGGCGAGATGGAGAGATGGAAGGATCGGCAGGAGAGACGGAGGACTTATAAGATGAGACAAGGGGTAGTTGGGGTTAAAAAGCAGCAGAGTGTGGCCACTGGGGAGCAACGAGAGATAGCAACAGCTAAGAGCAAGATCAAAGAGGGCCCGGATCAACGTCACTACTGTAAAAATCACATCAGTGAGGGTGTGAGGGGGAGACTTACAGAGGGCATGTTGCTGATATAAATCAGTCAGAGGCAACATAATGCCACAGAGTTGCCCCCCGCCTGCCTATTATCTGCCTCGCCTCTCGGAGTATCGTGCATCAATAAAACACTTTGGCAGAGAGCGCAAACAGGCCGTTTTGTAGCACGAGCTTCAAGGGCCACCTTACTTCTCCTGCTGTTCATTAAAAAGGGGCTGTTGGGGCTAAGATGGTATTGGAGGAAGCGGCACATTCCCTACAGCATTAGAAAAAGATACAGCAAAAGGATTTCATGTATTTATTTATTTTTTAATTAAGGTGCGTCACATTATAATGAGAGGCACCGCCTAAGTCTAGAGAAAATCAGAAAATATGTAGAAGGTACGCCTTTTAAATACTATAATGAAAACAGAAACGGGACAGAAAAATAACACAACTATCTGCAGTTTTGAGACTTATTGCCGTAAATAACAGCCACCTGGCAGCACTTGTGTTGAGCATTAGCATTGTGATCCTGGGCCTAACTTCCTTATATGACTTGTAAAAATGCCATATGTGAAACTAGGGCTGCACGACAAAACAGGAATGGTGCAAATGTGATCTCTATCAATATAAATTAATCATGAGCAATTTATTATCACTTTTGCAAATTATGTCATTATATCTTGGTAAGTATATGTTAGATTTATATAGCACCTTATACAAACACAACTTGCCCTGCGACAGACTGGCGACCTGTCCAGGGCGTACCCCGCCTCTCGCCCGGAACGCTAGCTGGAGATAGGCACCAGCACCTCCCGACCCCATTAAGGGACAAGGGTGTAGGAAAATGGATGGATGGATGGATGGACAAACACAACTTGTGTTAAAAAACAGCAATTTTAATCAGATCTGTTTAAAGCTTAAGTTAAGTAAGACTAATGCAAACAAATTGAAAGAAAAACAGATTGAAAGAAAATGTTTCAACCAAGTAGGCAGAAATGGCAACACTTCAGTCAAAGATACTTCTCCTTAATACCAACAAGTAAGGTCCACAGTTAGCAAATATCATACTTCTATTTTTTTCATCAGTGGTAATCACAATGTTCTAGGTGGCTTTGACTGCATACAGAGTTTACAAGCTAATTTGGCCGATGTGAGTTGTAAATGTAAGGTCAATTCTGAAAGTCACAGAAATCCTGGGCAGTGGAGCCAAAAATGGATGAACAAGTTTCTCCTCTGGTTTCGGTTATGGTTCCAGCTGCGAAATCCTAAATAAGATGAACTACCACTGTGGGTTTATTTGAGAGGCCCGTCCAAGGTGTATTACAGTAATCTGGTCAGCAGGAAACAACGGTATGAATCAGATTTTCTGCTTCTTGTTTAGCCGTAAATTATCAAATTTTAGCTACATTTTAAATATAAAAAAAGAGATCAAATACTTTTAATAGTCAGTCATGATCTAAGGCTTTACCCAGAAAGTTAGCTCTTTCAGGTTCTTTTGCATTTGCAGAGCCAACAATGGAGTGTACAGCTAAATATCTACTTGGTTCTTCAGATGCAACAACTGTATGTTTTCTTTTCCAATTGGTTTTGTAGCAATATGAAAAATCATTAAATTATTTGTAAAAAATGTAGTTGAAAATGAAACACAATATTTCTTAATTCCACTTTAAAAAGTTGTCAACTTTCTGCAGATACGTCCAGACACCATGCTGAAGGGGAGGCGAATGCTGCTCAACCATGGTGCCTGATAAGTGGGTTTATCCCAGTAGGTGATATTCAGACACTGTGGATTTAGGTGTCTAAGTTTTTCTGTTTACTATTTCTATCTGCTGAGCACTTGGCCATCAAAGCACAACACTACAGGGGGCTGATTAGGCTGCAGTGGGTGTTTGAAGCTGTTTGACAGTCAGCAAACTACCAAAAAAAAGAAAGATAAAAATATAAATGCCAAGATAAAACAAGGCTACAGATGGACATAAGGTTGGGACAGATTAAAAGTTGTCCAGTAGCGTAACAAAAAATTGCCAATCAGGATTTTTAAAAGCCTCCCTGCCTGCTGGGGCCTAAAATCTTAATCGCATCTCAGTTTGGTACAGAGATGCGAACACTGTTGCGGGAGGACTCCAATCAGTCAGCGGAGCGGTAGGTATAATTGAATGGCTCCCCTGCTGAACGGAGACTCCCAGAGATTTGTAGCATCAATGAGGCTCTCATCAAACACAGACAGGAGTCTTCCTCGCTGCATCCTGCTCCTCTTTTCTTTTCTCTCCTAAACCCCATTCGCTCCCTCTGTTTCTGTTTGGTATTGCCTGACGGCTGGCATGTGGAGCTGATGAAAAACTTGCATGTATACGTTTGTCTGACGCCGTGTAATGGTCCGCTTGATTCTAAATCCTCCCCATTAAAATCGATACGTTTCTAGAGCGCGTCTTGACACAGCAGTACACGCGCCCTTCTCCACACACAAGCCCACACTTTAACAAGCATATACAGCAGTCTAGCCCCGCGCGGTGTTGGTTCATCATCGGTAATTGATCAAAGTATTAGAGCTAACAGGGATTCTTGATTAGAGCCCTCACATATATGATCCCATTAAACGGGCATCTTTTCTCTTCTTCGTCCTTTTCCCACATTTGCTTCGTTTTTCTGCTCTTGCCCTACCGTTTGCACACTATTGCATTGCTCTTTCCACTTCCTCTCTCTTCCTCTCTTCCTCTCTTATTCCTTCAGACGTCCCCTCAAAACCTCATGGCCCGCTTTATTGGCTCCTTTGATCGAGCTGTCCGGCTCCAAAGTGGAGCCACATTCAACAAGCATACTGTCCAGCACAATTATGCTCGGTAATAAGCATGTTCTCCTCGCACAGGCATCCATCACATGTGCTTTTATTGTGGGTTCTCGTTCTCGCACGCGCAGATAGATGGCAAGGGAGGAAATGAGCATGAAGGGAAAAACAGATGGAAAAGGCGAGGCCAGAACACAAGCACCACCAGAAGATGAAGGAAGGGGAATGGAGATGTCAGAGTACATCAGGTCAAAGAAAATAAAGAACACCTGAATTTTGTGTTGGTCTGCAATTTGTTATCTCCTGGACAAAGATCTCTTGTGTTTCTCCAAATATCTGCTGGAGCCATTTCTTTAGTGTGGGGGGTCACTGACCATGGGCACTACTGTTGCGTTCACTTGCTAAGCTCAACTTTCTTGTGCTTCTATTTCCTGATTTCCATAATTTACAAAAGTTGCAATTGATATATAAATATATTTGTACAACATACTTTTGTGTACACAAAAGTGGGCTAAATTTACCAATTATAAAATTGGCTGCACTATATTTTCATTTGGGACATCAGAGTAACGGGAGCGATATTTAAAGCATACTTGTCAAACTTTACATAGTAGTGTTTTTAAAAACGCTGGAAACTAAGCACTATTTTCAATTCACTTCAGTCATGCACTACTTTGTGTTTGTCTGTCACATAAAATCCCAATAGAGGTTTTCAGTTGTGATGTGCGAAAATGCGGAAAAACTTCAAATAGGCAGGAAAATCTTTGCAGGGCACTGTGTCGATCACTTAACATTCGCAAAACAAACCCGTCTTTCATTCTTCTTCTTCTTCTGCCACTTTGTTCCCATCAACCGTCTGTGGGCTCCTATATCCCTCTGCTTCCCTACATCTCCCTCGGTCTCTGTTCCCAAAGCCCTTACACGAGCAGCAGTGATCCCCCTCAGACGCTCGGGACATCAGAGGTAAAGAAACGCACTGAAGAGAAAGAAAGCGTACGTTCACTAAGCTTCTACATGATTGATGGTGATCCTCTCTGATGGCTTTGTATAGACTCAGCTCTCAGTGAGACATTACCCTCTGACCCAGCTATTGATTCCTACATGCACTGTTCCAAACATACAACACTGGCCCTGAACCACCAGCCCTCCCCCCCCACCCTAGTGCCCACAAATGAAAAAATAAAAAAAAACATACTAACATCAGTACTCTGCCTTGCACATTGATCGCTTGGCAGCGTACAGAGAAACCTGATCAATCGGCTGCATTGCAATCATTCCTCCCAGCCCGCTTGGGCTCACTTCCTGGCAAAACCACGTGGCAGTACGTGTCCCGCTGACTGATGTGTTTGGGCCGGCTTCTGGAGGCTGGGATATCAAGACCACTCCGGCGCAGGGATAAGCCTGCAGCCCCTACAACAGCAGCTTTATTACTCGGATCCCTCTGCTGAGCCGTTTCACTGAGGGATCTGGGTTAAGGAGCGCGGCTCGCCAGGCGGAGGGACGAGGCGCCATCCATCAAGCAGACCTGGGTCATGGAGAATTTGCAAATACCTCTTTTTCTGCATGCACTTGTTTTAACCCACTTGAACTACAGGGTGGGTGGGAGGAGTCCGCCTCATAAAACATAAGCGCTTCTAAACCCCACTCACATGCCACTTTATTAGGAACACCTGTTCAAGTCCTTGCTAACCCAAATAGCAAATCAATTCTATCTATCTACCTGTCTGTCTGTCTGTCTCAGTTCTTTTCATCCGAAACAGAAAATAATTCAAGTAACAATTACAACAAAGATGGGAAGAATATCATCTCTGATAGCAGAGATGATATTCTCTGCTTCGAGCCTCGAAGCAGACGGGCTACAGCAGGAGAAGACCACACAGGTTGCCATTTCCCACTGAGACAGATTTCATTTCAGGTCTAAGGCAACACGGAAACCGCATTTGGACACGACTCTAGGATGCGTTGAGTCATACCTGTGAGTCAGACCTGTACATTTACATTAACTCAAATCTGGTCTAACCTCATCCTTACAATTAAAAAAGAAATGCAGGGTTCACAAAACTCAAAGTGTTCATTGGATTTAATATTTAATTTGTTTTGTTTTTGTTTGTTTTTTTGGGGGGGGGATTCAGTTGTAATCCATTATGTGGAAAAAATACTTTTGTTTATTGGATTGCAAGAATTGAGAGAATAGTGGTAAAAATAACAAATTATAGTCGAGCTCAAAATTATTTGCACCTCTTGGCATTAGCATTTGCTTTATTGTTCAAGGTTCAAGCAATGAATCTGCTGTCCATCTCATACATTTAAATATAAATACATAAAATCTGAAGGAGATAAAAAAAAAAGATTTAAAGCTAGGGGGGAAAAAATCGCACTGGTAAAGTGTACCTAATATTGTGGCCAGTGAATATATTTAACACCACGATCTGCTTGTTAGTGCCGTGGCCAACTGTGCAGCCGTCTGTGGTCAAGTTTTCCGACATATTAGCAAAAACCTGGGGGACACTTTAGGCAAGACAACAGCTCAGAGGAAACTGCAACTTTTATTTAACCCTCACACTAAATTAGAGTGCAGTTAAACACATGGCATATTTTTTCCCCCTTTGTTGCTCTAAAGGAAGCGAAGAAAAGCAAAACCGAGGCGAGTGCCAACTAAGCTCCAGCCTAATGGGCTTTCAAGACAAAACCTCAGCTGGCTTTCAACATTAGTCTCTATGACGACCAAAGAAGTCCTCGATTTTAGCAGAGAGAGAGGGGAAAGAACGAGGGTGGGGAGGACATCAGGGGTTTGTGCTAAAATACACCCCCCTTTACTTTAACATCCTCTTTCTCTCTAATGGCCAATTAAGCATTACTTATTATCATTCTGTATTATCACAAATCATTGGCTATTACTGTGCCAAAACATGTTTTAAAGCAAATTAAGGTGGGGAATTTTTAGGGGGGGGGGTTTCATTACTTCTGGGTCCAAAAAGAGTAGGCTGGAAGCAGTGAGGTGGAGAAGAAGTGTCGCTAAATCTGTTTTACCGTACAACCAGTTTTATATGTTTCACTTCTCCTCCAGGGGAGACGTCCACAAGATGAAATATGGTCAGAAGAAAAGACTGTATTCTTTTTTTAAAAAAAGAGTTTCTCTAAAAATATTCCTTAATATTTGTATTTTCAAAAAGAGAGAGAGAGAAAGAAAATTTAAGCCAACACTGCAATTGGTTAGGCTCAACACTAAAATACCAAGCAAATAGTGCCATGAGGTTAGAGGAAAGAGATAAATATCCTGTCTCTTAAATGTGAAATGTGCTATATTCTTAAAACTGAAACTGGCATCAACTGCACATATAGTCACCGCATTTCTATATTCTCATCACAGTGAGTTGACGAGGCAGACGCAGCATCCTGCTTCATGCATTGTGGACAAATTGGAGGAAAAAGTTACTAAGCTGCACAGGTTTACAACATGATTTGAGGAGACATCAAGTCTCTCTTTTTAGGCTGATTCAAAGAGTAAAAGTAATCACCAGAAGAATAAAGACAAGGAAGACATGTTCAGGTTGTGTCACACACAGAAATAGCGGGTTTACAAAAGCTGCTGAGTAACGTAGTCTGACTCCTCGCACACAAGTACAAAAGAACAAGGCAACTAATAGCTTTGAAGAACAAAAAAGTTTTATATTATCAATAATGAAACAGCCACATGGAAATAGTCTGACTTCTATTGTGATATTTTTTTCTTTCTGATATTATACTTTATTTGTATTAATTTGCTTGAAGAGAAGCTTGAATCTTGAACAGCCCGAACACGAGTGTTTTCATTGCAGTTCAGCAAAATACACACAAAAAAGAAATCACCTTAATAACGATAAATCTTTTCTTGAAAAAAGTGAGATTTTTGTAAAATCAACACGTTTCTATTGAGAAAATGTAATTCTTAATTCCATTTGCGCAGTTGTACATATAGTCAGTGAAACACAGTTAGAGATATCCATTGGTATTGGATGGTTATGTGAAGAGAACAATAAATGTCACCTGTGAGCAGCAACAGCTTCTCTTAGCTTTAGGAAGAAAGATGGACAGTGATGCCACACACACACACGCACACACACACACAGGCAGATGACATTGAGCTCTGACGTTTCTATTAATGAACATTGACATCGAGAATTAATTAAAGGCATTCAAACATACTTGGTCACAAAGGCCTGAAATTAAAGCATGCTGATGGAGGCGCATTCCTAATCTAAACAATGAGAGCTCAATTACCCGTTTAGGAAAAATTGAATCAATGGAGAGAAACAACGAGCGGAGGAAAACGAAAGCTTGCTCACCAGGAAACAATAATGATCAAGCGTATACCCGATTGTGAGGTTTCTATTTTTATTCTTTGTCAAAGAGGAACATAAAAGACAAAGAGAGCATACTGATGTGTTTGCACAGAGACTCCAGAGAGCATGCAGGCCAAAGCGACAACACAGACACAAGGCTTTGTTGGCTAATGAATGAGCAAACAAGTTTTTCAACCCCTTAATAAAAGTCAGCAAAGGCCTACAAATAAAACACAGAGTCAGAATTTGTGCAGCTTATAAAGGAACAGAACAACTGCCTGAATCTATCTATAGCATGTGGAGTCTGTACTTACAAATACATATGCTTTGTTTCATTACGCTCAGTCAGTTCTAGAGCCAGGTCATCACTGTGCTGTGAAAAAAGGATTTGTCCCCCCATATATTTCTTCTCTGTGTAAAATAAGAGCTTAATGTCAAAGATAACCTGATACTCCAATATTCTGGAGGTGTTTCAAACACAAACAGTCTGTTTAGGTTCATGGCACAACATTTTAAGTACAGACATCAACATCATTATGCAAAACCCTTAAGTTTGTGTGACCGAAGTGTGTTTTAATTTTGTTTCTCATCTGTTTTGAAACAGTCAGGCATGATGTGTTTTGGGATCTTTGGCCTTCTTCATGTTGTGAGACAGGTTCTATCTAAGCAGTATCTTGGTTCTATAGACCTGCCTATGAATCAGGCCAAGGTGTTCCTAGAGAAGGTGAGCTAATATAAAAAACATAAATAAAACTGTGATTATTCACAGGTTAATCAAGACTTAATAAGCAACCAAAATGTATTTTTCACCTGGGTTAAGATTGATTACATAGTTTTTATTCTTTCGCTTATTTTCCTCTTTTTGCCCTTATATATTTATCAAGCTTTTTTTTGGAAAGCAGGTATGACAGAGATAACATGAAATGCAGTAACAATGTACTAAATACAGATAAATCAAACAGTAACTAGTAAAAGAGAAACTATAAAACAAACAGTGGGATAAACAAAAAGAAAATCAAATCCCAAATACATGCTAAAGTTTGAGATACTCTCAAGATGAAACGCAGTATCTTGTATCTTTTCAGAAGATAAAATCAGATTTTGAAAGCTGCATTTAATGTTAAATCAGGCTGTCTTTGCCTAATATTAAAATGCATTTATTGACCTAAAAGATTTAACTGTCACGAAAAAAATAAGTCAAAACAGAAGAAATCTGGAAGCAGAAATATATTTTTAAGAGTACTGTAGCTCTCCCATGCAAAAAGTTTAAGCTTACAAATGCAGGGTCTAATGAAAATATAAACCTGTGATGGCGGAGCAGCAGAAATATTAATGGAAAAAAAAAACCAGAGACAGAGTTTGAAGGGATTACAAACTGAGAAGGATCTTGATTTGTTGGCATGTCAGGAGGTGTTTCTGTCAGTGCTTGATGATGTGGTCGACTCTCTCCACTGAACATGAGCCGTCTCTGTCAAAGTATCAGAGTATCAGTAAAACATCCCTCCTCTCAGGTCCCACCCATCCACCCTGCCCCCACTATCAGCCATTCTCTTATGTCTCCTCATGCTTATCAGCATCCTTCCATCTGTACAACTTTTACTTTCTCATTTCTGGCCCGATCTTTGACGGTCCTCTCCTGAGAGACATATTCCTCAGCCAGCTGTCAATCTGTCACTCCAATTCCTTCTCGCTCTCCTGTTTCTATATACGACAGCAACTTGTCAGTTATCATATAACTCCAAAAGAAGGTGCGTTCATTTGCCGAGGAGATCATATTTTACAGCACAAGGCAACAAGTGTTGCAAATAAAATAGATGTTTTATTTTCAATGAGATGCATGAATGTCAATGACGCTGCATGTGACTTGTCCTTTTGATGCACGGTGTAAGTTGTTGAAACTTATGTAAAATATTTCAAATTGGAAGATTAATGTAGGAATTAACTGGAAGAGGTGGTGACTTAAAAAAATGCATCATATTTAATATAAGCATTTTTGTTTTGTCATTTGCTGATAGTCAACATTGTATAAACAAAAAATTGTACTGCAGCTACACATGTTACACATATGCATATTTATTAAATTCATCTTTAGTTTCCAGTGAAACTAAAAAAGGAAGCTCCTTGATCTGGTGTTTGTTTGACAATTTTAATTTGTATTTTTTATTTTAATCAGAAGTAGGAAAGCTGTGATTGGCTTAGCTCTGAGATAAAGTGCAGCTCTTTGGCGTAAATAACATTTCAACTCATAACAGCAATGAGCAGGTGGGCACCTGAGTCCATTATAAAGCAAATACCTTTAAACAGAATTATGGTTTATTGGTGTTAAGGTGTCTTTTATAAATGTGCTGTATTTATTTGTATTCTGGCATTTACTGGAAAAAAAGGGAGAAAAGAAAGGAGGAAAGCTGTGGGATGTGCATTTGAGGCCTCATAAAGTCTTCCCACGTCCCAGTGCAACATCCTGGCCATATAAGCAATGCCTGCTCTGCTCGGCTTTGCTGCTGGAATATGAAATATGCATGGCCCATAAAGAGCATATGGACCATCCATCTCAATATCCGCTACAGCGAACCATCAAAAAGATCATTAAACCGAACACACACTCGCCTGCTCGCGCGCACACAAGTGCACACCAAATGGCACATAAACATGCACTCCCACGTTGTGCATAATGGTTTATCAGTTTTCAGCACCAACTTTTTGCTGACAGCGTGCACACAGTAAAAAAAGCAAAGGCATGCACACGCTCAATTGGGAAATAGGAGGGGGGGGGGTGACATTAGTTTAAGTAAACTGGCACACCTCGGAATCTTTCCGTTCATTTTGACACGTTGACTGCTGCCGCGTCAGAATTGTCTTTGTAAAGAAAAATAGTCCCTGTTTCTGTCTGCCTTACAGTCAAACACCCTCTAAACTGTCACTTTTTATATAGCCTATGTTAGGCTCTGTCAAAATCAGGTCTTCCAGCCATTCACTGCCGGTTATGCACATTTAACATTGAGAGGAGAGACAAAGGCAGATAAACAAAGTGCTTAGATAAAAAAATGTTGAAGAACTTTCAACAAATTAGGAGAACAAAAGAGAACAAAGGTTTTGATAAGGGAGATGGAGATTAACTAATAAAAATGAATAAGTCTAGGTGAGAGTAAGGTCTCATTCAGATTTTGCAGGAAATGACCACTGAGTGAGTATCTTTGCATCCAAATCTGCTCATCTGTCCCCTTTCATCGCCTCTCTTTCACCACCCTATCTCTGTAATCTTTTCCTACAGCAGGTGTCAGCGAAGAGCCTGACACTAAGTCAGCGTCATATTCTATCATCCATGCAGACAGAAACGGAGGTGTGCACAAACAGGACAGCTACAAAATGACTTTTCTTCTTATCTCTCCGCTCTTTCTGCTGGCCTTCATTTCTTCTCTCCATCTCACTTTGCCTAAACGTTGTCAGCTAAGGTTCTCCCATAACATCAGTCTACTAATGGGTGCTGCACTCTCGTTACTTTACGTGGCAACTTTAAAAGGCTGTTTCTCTTTATGTGCAAGAATGATGCCGGGCGGGACGGTGCACAGTGTAGAGGTCGAGCGGCCGCCCCATTAGTTCTCAGAGTCTGAGTCCCAAATCTGGGCCCTTTGCTGCATCTCCTCCCCCCTATTATTTACACTTGTTTTCTGTCGTATCTGATGCAAGTAAAAACCCACTAACACCAGAAAAACCTTAAAGAATTATGCCAGACAGAGAAGAAGAGGCGTCTCTGTGCGTGTGTGTGTGTGCATTCCTATGCTAATACTGTCTCTGCTGTCAAATCTCACCTGAAAGTAAAATTAAATAAGATAGTCTGGATGTTGGTGTATCTGCAGAGGTAAAACCATTAGAGGAAGTGTTATTTGTAATTTAAACTCTCACCAGACAACATGCAATAACCTTTTCCTTCTGGAAGAAGATGGACTGCACCCAGCATCCCATGTGCTCATTCAGTGAATTAATAAGTCTTGTTATAAACTCCATATGCTGGATACATGAAAGCAAAACTGATGCCTAAATCTACTTTCTTATTTATTTGGTTAATAATTATCTGATCACTTGCAGGTGCTCACAAAAATTAGTAAATGGATGTTACTGCCATTTAAAATAAATAAAGCGAGAAATTAATATTCGTAGTGAAAGTTATGTATCCCATCCAGACATACTCCAAAGATATGACAGGATGTTCTACATAATCTACCACTTACCCACAAATAAAAGCTTTGTAACACATTTTTTTGTAAATATGCCAACATGTGGAGAGATGGGAAACAATGTGACAGCACCTCAAGAGACCCTGGAAGAAAGTTGTAACATATTCTTCACAATTGCAAATCTGTGGTAAGTGTTTTTGCATTATAAGCAAAAGAGAGAGTCCTATTCAGAAGCTGTTAGGCAAGCAAAGACTAGGACAGAAAGTTTGTAACAGCATCCATGTTATCAAAATAGTAACAGATGCCTAAGCATTCTAGTTTGTAAACTAAATCAAACTTTTTACTCAAAGCCTAGAGGCCCAAAACACTTCCTCCCACTTTTAAACTCGATTTCTCTTCTTCCCACCTGGGGATACTCTACTCCTCAAGCGTATGAACATTGTCAAAATGTAAATGCAGCAAGAGTTTGGAACCATCACTGGTGCGCCGCTGCCTCCTGGTTGGATATTTAAAAATATCTCTTTTGAAACCACGTTTTAGCCGCTCACCTCGGCTGCCGAGGAACTCTTTTGATAAACCGACTCCCTGTCTTGTTAGCAGCACTTTGATTCAGCCAATTTCAGGAATACGAAAAAACGTCGGCACGTCTTGGGAGACCATTGAGCATTTATACGCGGATGTTTGTGCGAGTGCATCTAGTTAAGAGCTGCGCACGAGACGATAAACATGCTTAAGAATACAAATAGGCAAATCTCATATCACAAAAAAACATAGTAAGTGCAAGGGAAAATCGACTGAGAAATGAATCATTGGTGTTTGCTTTTAGACATATTTGTTCCCTCTGGCCAGGACTTCTCTCTCTCTCTCTCACCCACTGTCATCCCTCACCATCAAACACTCTCTATCCAAGTCTTTTCTGCCTCTGCTTGGCATCACCTGTTCCTCTCATCTCCTGCACCTCTGTCCTGCCTGTCTTCCTGTCTGCTGCTGCCAATCTATCCGCCGTGGTGGAAAGTTGTAATCCCCTCTTTCTCTTCGGCGGTTTACTTCCTTCTCTATCTTAGTAATTATCTCTCTGCTCTGTCCCCTTGTCGCAGCCTCCCCCCCCCCCTTTTCCCCTGTCATCCATCTATCTGCCTCTATGTAAAATATCTCCATCTGCTTCCACTTTCATAATCCATTTCTCATTCCACACCCTTCCTTATCTCATTGAGCTGACCCCTTCATCTTTCCCCTCCTTCCAACCATCTTTCCATCCCTCCTCCTGGTTGTGTGCTGATTGAAATTCAAACCCGAGCTTCGCCGGCAGCTCGTGCGGTCAGCGATTTGCTTACTGCACGTTCCCATCCAAGTGTGCAGAGGTTGGGAGCAATCTGGTGTAGGGTGTTAAGAGACACGATAAAGCCACATCAGAAGCCACGGTAACAGAGTCTCCCGCCCATTATTTTTGCTATAATGTTTATCGTTATCCCTGAGCTAACACCACCAGCAGTTAGACAGAACTCACATTTCTGTCTGGACTTTCAACTAAGTTTGTTTCTCTCCTAAATTGAGCACCACATTCTCCTTATCGGTCTACTGTATGTTTCTTTTGTCATCTATTGAAGAACCAGAACAAGAGAATATTAGTAAGGTAGTGATCAGAATAAGTTAAAAGTTAAAAACTGAAAGCAACTGTAGACGATGGGCAGTGAAGGTAAGAGATGGGCAAAAAAATCAATACTTTCAATTTCACCCCCACTTAACATTTAATTGACTTGACTCACGCACCAAAGAGTTATGCTACTCTTTGGTGCGTGCAAAGGAAAGGCAAAGTCCAAAACAAGAATTCAAAATGAACGCATCCTCTGTTTACAGGTCTGTCTCAAATGTCTTGATAATTTATTTCCACAGTGTTTTAGCTCCTTATTTGGCCTGAAGAAATAAGTCTTGTGAGCCACGATTTTAGATCTGCCAGCAGTTCAAGTAGAGCAACATACAAATTCCAAACTCTTCCAGGTTATTTATGCACTGACTCCTTTATTAACCTCATTATAATAAAACATAATACATTTTAAATCATAGGCTATTTTATAAAACTGATCAACTGATTGATAGTGAGTATAGCTTCTATAATTGTGGATATTTGTCTTAACCTATTCTTCGATGACAGGAAGTTAAATTTCATATTGTGTACGGTGGGCTGCACAGTGAAGTAGTCGGTCAAAAGATTCTGGGTTCAAATCCCAGGCCAGGATTTGAACCCAAATCCTGGCCTGGAAACTCAATTATGACTGCAAGTTTTTTTAAGTATCTCCTTACCAGTTACTCCTCATATTCAATAACCAGTATGTTCATACATTTACACATGTATATACTCATAATCTCTTCTTTTTCTTGTGAACTGAAACTATAAATGAACTGAATTGAATTATTTCATTTTGTTAAGATACCAAAAAATGAGCAGGAATAAACCTCATCCCTTCCAGACTCAAATCTATATGTTCTCCCTGCTCATATAGATCAGTGGTCCCCAACCCCCGGTCCACGGACCGGTACCGGTCCGTGGACCAATTGGTACCGGTCCGCGGCGCAAGAAATAATTAAATATTTCCGTTTTACGTATTATTTGAGTCTGAAGCATCTTTTATTTTGAAAATCCTGTAACCGGACTCTCACATCGCGGCCCGGTAGGTGAGTCCTACGTTACAATCCTCTCCAGAATTGTCGGACTCTGTACAGATCGCGCGTCTACCCCCCCTCCCCCGGTCCGCAGAAAGAGTTCAAAGTCTCAACCGGTCCGCGGCACAAAATGGTTGGGGACCACTGATATAGATTATCTCCAGGTGGTCTGACTTCCTCCTACAGTCAAACAACATGACCTTTAGGTAAATCAGTCTCTAGGTCAGGTGTGAGTATATGTGTGTACGGTTGTTTGTCCTGTGTTGCCCTGCGATGGACTGGCAACCTGTTCGCCCTGCACTCTGCCTCTCACCCAATGAATGGTGGAGGTAGGCACCAAACTTGATAAAAAAGTAGCTGTGTATTGGAATATGTTGTGCTCATAAACATTTTTTAGACATGTTAAAGATTAATCGCATCTTTCTTAGTGTAAAAAAGACTTTAAACTGAGGCTTTAAAGTATATAAAACAAGCAAAACGCAGCTTGGCTGTTTTTTAATGTGTTTGTGCAAAAGTTCAAAGAAGAAAATATTTTTCTATTAATATGTGAAAGCAGAAGACAGGTTGCAGACACGTTAAATTGTGTTGCAGCTATCATTTATAAGCTTGTGTGTGTGAGAAAGAGAGAGTCAGTTAGTTTCAAGTATTTGTGTACTTTGTATGTGTGTGTGTGCATGCGTGTGGGTGTGTGTGTGTGTCAACCATTAGGCTTTTTTGTGCAGGACAGCTGCTTCAAAGATGGCAGAGTGAGCTTTGTCTTTCACTTAAATCAAAGTGATTCCCCACAGCTCAGCCTGCCAGACAAAACCAGCGTCAGCCAACGCTGGGCTCAAAGCCTGGCTCAATCGGACAACGAGACAAACAGTGAGAGAAAGAGGGAGGGAGAGAAAGAAAGAGAAGGATGGAGACCCGTGGGTGAGAGGCCACAGAGGTCTGTTTCTGTCTCTGGTGCAATGTGATGAAACCGGCAGGCAGCCAATCAGACATGACGACAAGCCAACCAGGGAATAACCTGGAGGTCAGTAAACACACACTTACACACGGGCACACACGCACGCATACAATCAACAACGGCTGCTTGTTTTAATCACAGCTTTGTTTTTTAAGGTCCAGGCGCACTTTTCTTCATATCAAGTATTGCATGTTAGAAGGTAATTGGATTGGCTGTAATTGGTTGTGGTCTGCTGATTCGTGCAGCAAATGCTGGCTTTGTATAAACACACAAATTGAAGGCCTGTTTATTTTGTGTGTCAACGTGTGCACTGATCTATGTTGGTGCATTGAGGTTGGTGCCAAACACACACGTCCTCAAATGAAAAAAAGATAGTGGCATAAAAACAAAAGAGTGGGAAAGGTTAGCTTGGCCAGAGTCAAAAAGATAAATAAACATGAGATCAGATAAGTCAAAGAGAAAATGAAGAGCAAAGTGAAGACGGTGCTTATGGAGGCATAGCATGTATCTCAGGTAACATATGAGCATGCATTTGTGTTGGTATGACTCCTTGTGTGAGGCGAGCCTGCAAGCAATACATAATGTCATCTGTAACAGAGAACAGACTCGTACAGTAGAATAAAATAATGCCAGTCAAAGATGTGCTTCAAGTCAAATATGCCACAGAAATGTTTTGTGACCTCTAGATGTTAATTCTACTTGTGCTTATTTTCCAACTGCTTCACTCAATATTAAGAGTGAAACAGAGCAAGGCAACATTTGTTCGACTAATTGGAGACGTTGGAGGACCTGGAGTGGGTTGTTTGATGAACTGCAGCACCCAAATGCAGGATATTGTCAAAAAGTGAGCATAAAGCATCTGGATTACATCAGAAAACACTAGAGGTGACTGTTTTAAAATAGTAATGGCTCAGGTGTTTTAGCTAAAACACAGACGGAAGCATCCAACACTGATGTAAGAATTGTTTTCTGACAATATTGTTGTGGTTCATACATTGAGAGCTTAAAAGATAAGAAAACAAGAAGAAAATCACTTGTGATCTGATGTCTCATTAAATTTCCGTCCTGTTTGTCAGCAACCTTCGAGTTTGACTACTATTTTTGCTACACATACGCAGTGTCACCACGAGCTCAGGACTCCAAGCAGCTCCCTGACGCCTAGCAGACCTATAGTGGGCAGATACAAAAACAAAATTTGAGTTTAAATGCAAGCATGAGCGACCTACATTCCTCTTCAATTTGCAAATACATGCATAATACTACCTGTTGTATTTCCAAAATAATGTCACCACAACAAGTATCACATTGCATTACAACAAGATCAGTAGAATTTTAAGGTTTCTGTTCCTCCACTATTAGTGTCTCTATGTTATTGTGGTAGAAGAAACACAAAAGTCCTACTGGTGCTATTGTAAAGACAAGATTGTGTCGTCCCATCGACTTGCTTGCACACGCATTTTGGAGGTGTGTGTGCTTCTTTCACATAGGAGTCCTATTTCACCAGAAAATCACTCATATTAAGCTCTATGTGCAAGAATCCCGAATTGAGGTGTAGGGATGGGAAGGCGTATTTGTTGTGTTGGTTGCTGTCAGAACAGTGACAGAACATAAAATCACATGAAGCAGTTTTTGAAAAATAAAATTGCTTCATACAAAGACTCTCCAAATCATTCCACATCAGTGCGTGATTTGGAGTCAGAAATCATGGATGACTAACAAGTGCTGCCTCCAGGTTGCTCTCTGTAGCACTCAGGCCAAACATGGGCTGCCACTGGATAATAAGCTACCCCACAATCTCACCACAGTGGCGTTGTCCATTCTGAAAACAGCCAACAACTACTGAGAATGTGTCACACTCAATGAGGATGATTTTTTTGACCCAGCAGAGACAATCCACGTTTTAGCATTGTGGTGCAATCTTGGTCCAGTACGGACGTGTGATAAACGTGTCAATATGTAAATGTGTTCATTTATATGTACACACTCATTATTACTTTGATTTAAAGGCTGGAGGGGAAAAAAAAGCAAAAAAAAACTTCTGCTTGGTTTAAACAACACATTTCTCTCGACCACCTACTGAACAGAGCTGTGCTGAGTCAGCCTTCATGCCTCAGATTCCCTTTATTACCTCCATGTCTCTTGAATCTTCTTTTCATCTTATTTACTTTCCTGCCATCCTCACTCCTCCTCCCATCCTCCCCAGCCGCCCCACGGCTCCCTCTGTATGCAGTCGAGGAGGAGCAGTGATATGATGTCAGTCTCCTGCGAAGTTATCTGTGCCTTTAGGATCTAAATACATCTCACTTCTCCACATCAAACAGTCTGATTTACAAAAAAGAATGTTAATCCACAATAGTTTTCATGCCATGTGATTACAGTGAAAAAGTGTTAATTTTACATAACCCATGGTATAAACCTGAGAAGGACAGCTGGACATTTCAGAACGTGTTTCCGCTTTTCTTTGTTTTCTGCATGCACGAGCAAGTAAAATGTCAAAAACACAAGCAGACAGAAAGAGACCGGACTAAATGGGAAAAGGGTGACAGACAGGAGGACAGACCTGAACTGAGTTAGAAGACCGAGGATGCACACTTTTGTCTGTTCATGTTCAAAACCTTTCAATCATGACTGTGCAAAGACTTCCCACATTGAGTAGCAATGGAAACCATCAGACATCTCATTAACATGGCACTAAACTACAGGTAAGCTATGACAAGAAACTTTAGCAGGTTTGAAACTATAACTTTTTCAAATCTTGAAACTTGATACCACAAGCTCAGGTCAACTTAGAATAACTGCTCCTTTGCTTTGGGGTTTATTAATGAGTGTAATGCTAACATGTAATATAGTGGTGATAAAAAATGTTTTTAATGTATTCCGGCTTTTTTTTTTTGCACTTTAAAGACTTTTTAAAACTTACTTTTCAAGGTTATCTGAATGTTAAGTTTTAGGGACATACAAGTGGAATTAAGCATCATCTTGGCATTAAACTGTCCAGAAACACTCCAAGAAGAGAAACTGAAAACCCAAAGCTAAACCTAAAAATCCTCTCTCTGTCTCTTATCACTTCCACTCTGTAAAGGTTTAACAAACTTGATTGCTTTTTATGTAGCTGTACCATGAATATGATCGCAGAGGTTGTACACTGCATTAGCGTTTGACGTGAAGCAAATAAAATTTGCTTTAGATAAAAACACTAACTGAGTGAGCGCATTTAAAATTGCATGCTCCCTTTTAGCATACCTAAAATTCTCTTTTCAGACACAAGCACCATTTCCAAACAAATGCTGCTTTGAGGTGAATAATGCATGCGTAATCGACTGCTTGTAATGTTTTTTTCTGCAACCTCACATTCACTGTGCTCCCTTCTCAAACACTGACTCAGATTTTATCTCAAAAGGAAATACTTGGAAAAGAGATTCAAGCTGTAAACCAAGATTGCTTTTATATGCCTTTTGAATGTTTCAATTACAAAGACAAGCCAAGATAACCTTGCAATGTGCAGCGCTCTACATCTTGCTACCAGTCTTCTGATGCTCCTCTTAAAAGAAACAATAATTAGCTTCTAATTCAGACTGACTGATTAGCTTCTATGACTGAATTAGAGGTCTCTGAGGTTTTCTGTGCCATTTGTAATTAAATGGAACTAATGAGCCTTAGAGGTAAGACGAGACATACTTGAAATTGCCGTTAACCATGCATGTTAAAACGAAATTAATAATAAAGGGATCAAAAATGTAAAACATGAGTAGGAACCTCCAGGCAACCGTCAAGTGCCTTACATCAAAACATTGTTTGGAGAGTGAAAAGATCATTATGCTGATTGATGGGTCAGAAGAGTTTGCCGGGTTCTGTGTAAGATGATTGTCTTCACTAGAAGGTGTATATCTGTACAGCACAGTTCTTCCTTTTTAGACCACATGAATAGCTCTTTCTGAAAATGTAGATCTTCTGTACATATATGTATCCAAGCAGTAACAAGAATATAGATTTATTTAATCTATAAATAAAAATAATGTGTTTTTTATGTCTTCCTTAATTAAATTAACTTCAATGCTACTTTCATAATCCCCAAGGGGAACTCACATAATTAATTAAGGAAGTAATTAGTGAAGACAGAAGAACTATTAGAAAGTTGGAAATGTAGCAACGTTATCTTAGGCAAAGTATACTGCTGAAATGACTGATAAATCCTATAACCTTCAACCTGCTTTGCCCTTTTTGGTATTTATGTAAAAGGTTAGGAGGATTATTAAGTGGAGCCAGTTAATACAGAAATAAGCTTGGCGGAGGTATCCCAGAACAAGAGAGTGGAAAGTCTGGTGTGGAATGGGAAATACAATCCATCTATCATAGACTGCAAATGAAAGATAAAAATTTAACAAGCTCCTCCAGTTGCACCACAATAGTGCCCATTCAGCCGAGCTGTATGGCGGAGCAACGTCAACTTCTCATTCAAAAGTTATTGAAATACTTGCTATGAAGGCAAATATGTGGTGAATACAGAGAAAAGTTGTAACATTCTGGTCCAGCCCACCATAATGAAATGACTGAACTACCTCCACAGCATGTAGTCAACATCCACATAGTACTGCTATTATTATTTTTGTCTTTAAGTACTCCAACATCAGTTCTTTTGTCTATTTGTTTTGTGCATATACTCTGTCTTCTCAAACCCACCATCAAATATGGCAGAAGACAGAGCGTACTGAGCCTTGTTCTACTGTTAAAAGAGAGTTTTCCTCTCCACTGTCACTACATGCATGCTCAGTATGAGGGGTTGCTATAAAGTAAAGGACACAAAGCTTCCTGTCCCTGCATGCTCATTCAGGAGGTTTGAATGCTGCAAGTCAATGACTGGGTGGAATGTACTTTGGAAGTGGCTCATCTCTGACTACTTTTGACAAAAGGGACAATTTATTATGAAACATGGAGGCATCATCTTCTGCAATTAAGGTACTTACTGCCCATAACTTCTGCTTACAATCCTCAAAGGTATTGATCGTTTACCGTTTTCTTCCAATCTTTTAAACGGTCAGTCTCATCTAGCCACATAGTACCATTTCGTAATACAATCAGGCAAAAATGCTACCCACAATTGTATGAAGGAAGCAAGACTATACTCCAGGTATGTATATTTTTGATGAGGGAGTAATATTATAACATTTTAAAGCTCAAAATAGTTAATTTTACTTAGTAATGTCCCTTTAAGCTTAATTTCTGGCAGCCTTCCAGGCGATCAAGGCTATTGGGGTTAAGCTGTATTTTTTTTTAATTGATCAGTCCTTCCCCTCTTGGTTTCAAGAATTCGGTTAGGAGCATTACTCAGAATTTGAGTTAGAAAGTGATGAAAAAGGATTACATGTTCCGCCGCTCTATGATGGGGTGGCAGCCATTAGCAAGAGATATTAATAGTCAAGATATTAGCTGGGGTCAGAGCTTTGTGTCAGATACACTTGACTATCTGTCTGCCTTCGTCTGCCACCTTCTTCATTCACTGCTTTTCCAACAAAAATCCTTGTTCTTGTTTTGACAGGATCAAGCCCATGTCTACTACGACTCATTATATCTCCCCTCTCCACATTTTTTGTATTTTCACACAGAAATACACACTTTCCATCTCTTTACTCACACAAAGTTGTCCTCACTACAGGACCAAACCACTTCCCTGCGGCGTTGTCTATCTAATCCTGTTTTCCGTCATTCCCTGCTCTTTTTTTCTCACAATAAATCCTCGAGCCAAGCTCCCCATCGGTCACCGCACATCATTTAATAACACACTCACGCCAAATCCAAATCACAAATCATATTTTACAATTTTTCTCCTCTGAATTCATTCTGTTTTGATACAAATATATTTCCAACAACAGTTTTTATTTTATTTTTTTTTATCTTTCCAAATCCAGATTAGGACAGATTTCTGCAAATAAATAAGTGATTGTTGTTTTGTAGTAAGGAATGCAGAATTGATTAAGAAAGCTGTTTATGTTTTATATGCTGTTCAGGGTAAAGATTTTTTTTTTTCTGTTCCCTCTGACCGTCTACAAATGTTCCACAACTGTACGTCGGCTCTGAATTTATGGAGCCGCGCATAAGGAAACACATGTTAGCTGAATCAGATGTTACACAACCTTTAGCTGAACTCCTTCATACGGGACAAGATGATGATGCTTGACAGAGACTGTGACCACGTAAGATTCACAATGACACCAAAGATATAATCTAATACATGGCTTTCACCAAACAGAAGAATACAAGATCCTTTACAAAACAGACAAAAAAAAATAACGATTTCCAGAGATGGACAGATGGATGGACGGATTGACTTAACTCAACAAGTTGATCATTTCATAAGCATGCAAGTGAGGAACTCATGACACTGAGAAAAAGCTTTGTAGAACTTTACAAAACTATTTAATTATTGATCAAAAAATGTTACTGAATTTTTTTAAATGTTAGCAGCAGCTATACCATTTTTTCACTTTTAAAGTTAAAGAATGTTTACTTTATAAAATGTGTGCATTAAAAAAGTGAGAAAAACTATAAAATCTTCAGTGAAAGTCAGTAATTTTCTACCTAAGATTTATTTTAAAAATATTATTAGATATTATCTGTCTTTGTGTTTTACCCAAGTCGTTTTGAGGTTACAGTTCGTGTTCGATTAAATAACCGGGCTAAATAAACAAAGTTTATTTCGTTTCTTAAAGCACTATGTATGCATGAAAAGTAGCTATGTAATTTTTTTTATAATGGGTTGATGACACTTTACTGTAAAAAAAAAAATTGAACAATATACAAGTGCAGATACTATTGCTGATCGTTTTGTAAGCATAAGATGGAATTTCTCATCACCAGCATCACCGACCATAAGATCTTACATAAGAATTATATTTGTATATTTGGACAGAAAAGGCCATCCAAACTTGTTTCAATAGATTCAGTACATCAAACAAAAAAAAATCTGTTTGTGGTCTAACTCTGCTCATATGGTATTCTGAAAAAAAAGGGTAAAAACCAGGGACCCATCATTTGTGAGCTCACAAACCCCCACCGAGAGTCTGAGATACATGACCCATAAAAAAACACTTAAAATTCAGGTTCGACTGCACACCACTACAGGAGGATTCTGCACAGTGAAGAGCAGACGGTTATACACAGTCCAGTCACATTAATGTGACCACCACGTACTTTCCACTTCAGAGTTAAATAACCAATCACAGAAGGCAGGTGGCAGCACAGTGCAGTTGAGCGTATATAAAGGGTGTGTGTGGGCTTCGGAAAACATTTCAATCGTTGGCGTAATGCAGAAACGAAGCGATTTATCCGACGTCCAAAAGGGCATGATCATTGGCTTTCGGGCCAAGGGTGGAAGCATTTCCGAAACGGCTGAGTTTGTGAACTGTTCGCGTGCCGCCGTGGTAAAAGTGTACCGTGCATGGCAAAATGGGACTGTCCAAAATCAACGACGTGGCAAATGTGGTGCACCACGGGCCATAGATGACAGAGGCGAACGACGGTTGCGGAGATGCGTTCGGGCAGATAGACGGGCTACCGTTGAGCAACTGACCACTAAAATGAACCAAGGGGCTACCACAAGTGTCTCCCAAACCACTATTCAGCGAACATTGCTGCGTCTGGGCCTCCAAAGCGGACGCCTGGTTCGTGCACCTATGCTGACTGGTGTTCATCGACGACGAAGGCTAGAATTTGCACGCCAGTACAGCAGCTGGACGTCCACTGAGTGGCGACAGGTAGCGTTTTCAGATGAATCGCGTTTTATGCTCCATCGGACAGATGGACGTTGGCGTATAAGGCGTGAAACCTCTGAAAGGAACCACCCTGCAACCATTGCAGGAACGGTCCAAGCTGGAGGCGGGAGCATTATGGTCTGGGGAATGTTTTCCTGGCATTCTCTGGGTTCACTGATTATTGTGGAAGGCACGATGGATCAATACAAGTACGCATCTGTCCTTGCGGACCATGTCCACCCCTACATGCGCATTGTTTTTCCTCAGGATGATGGCATCTTCCAGCAGGACAATGCGAGGTGCCATACAGCTGCCAGTGTACGTGCGTGGTTCGAAGAGCACCAGGATGAGTTTACCGTCCTCCCCTGGCCAGCAAACTCACCTGACTTAAACCCAATCGAGCATCTGTGGGACCATCTCGATCGAGTTGTTCGCGCCATGGATCCTCAACCGCGTAATCTAGCGCAGCTGGCCACGGCATTAGAGTCAGCATGGCTCAACATCCCAGAGAAGACCTTCAGGGACCTAAGTGACTCTCTTCCTGCACGTCTCGTAGCAGTTCGCTCTGCGAAAGGTGGTTATTCTGGCTTTTGACAGATGGTCACATTAATGTGACTGGACTGTGTATTTGAGCCCTATAGCAGGAATGAAAGCAAACAGCAGAGATGTGTTGTGCAAATGGAGTTCAAGAAAACGTATTTTATAGACCCCTGGAAGAAAAACATTACATTTCAAACATTCAGGGAGAGAATGTGAAGTAATGTTTATGCCAACCTGTTCCTCCCATTATCTCGTCAGAGTACACAATGATAATGCACCAGGTACAGTAGTAGTGCTTGTGTGTCAGAGCAGAATGAGCCGAAATGGGAGATGATCCACAAAGGGAATATGAAGATATGTCAAATAGAGCATCTGTTTATTATTAAGAGTATAAATGATCCAGAGAGTAACAATAAGCAGGCATTTATGCTTGCTCTCTCCTGCTGTGGTATTTATTAAAGTTTTCACAATCATCAGTTACTTCACCGTTGCAACACATGAGGGAATACTGACTTCATCTTCATCTAATGTTTATCCAAAATTGCTTTTACCATCAGTCATTCACTGCTTTTAATATTCAGGGATAGAATCCCAACTCAATTAAGGTATGATTGTGCTAACAAGTGCAGAATTAATTATAAAAGATCATAAAAACATTAAATCAAGTGATGAAAAATCTCATCACCTCAGAGAGTGTGTGCGAGAGGAAAGTGTGTGCACAAGCAAGCAATCAGTCGTGAAGCCTTTATGAAGTCTAACACAATCAGAATCAAATCAAAAAATGTTTTATAAAAGTATTAAGAACAAAAAGCTTGCCATATATAAAACATTGTTTTTCATGTACAAGGCACCTTACTCAGTGGACCAAGGTCAGGTCACACAATTTGTTTCATGTCAGTCAAGTTACCATGTTTAAAATGTAATACATCTGTTACACTGCTGCATATTTGCCCTACTGGTTTTAATTGAGTTGGAAGACATAGGAAATAATGCACCCACATAACTTTACAACCCATTTAGAAATGGCAAAATGAGCAGCATGCTTCTTTTAAAATACACATAAACTCAACTGCAACATAAATATTGCAGCAGTAACCCATTAATTTAATGCCAGGTTAGGTAGATGCTTTACTTGCCTCAGCATGTCTAATGCTTGAAATGATAATGAAACTGTTGGCAGGACTGAATTTCCTACTTCGGTTGTTCTCACTTTGTGAACTACAGAGCAGTGTAACTTCATTTTTAAAAAAATTACCCTTTAAATATAAAAAGAAATAATAATAAAACAAATGGCTATTTCACATGAAAGTAACATACCTGGCCATGAAACAACAGTATAACTATTGAGAGAGGAGTAGCATTTGTGTGTCTCATCAAAAGCAACAAGGATCTGACAGCACCTTGTGGTCCACAAAATGTCTAATTTTTCACAAATTTAAAACTGCATTTAGTACCACAGCATGACAAGATGGAAAACTGTGTAACAGAAGCTTAACATTTGCTCTGTGAATGTGAACAAGAGGAGGATAAGGAGAAACTATAGGCTGTTATGTTACTTGAGAGTGTAACTGGTAACTGGTCACAAGATTTGATGGGTCATTATCATCATGAAACTGGAGTATTAACAGCTTGAACGATGTTCCTCTTGTGCTATTATAAAGAGCCAGGCTGAACATTCTTTAGTCTTTGATGACTGGAGTAATGTATCACTTTACAGACAAAGCATGAGGTCAGAATAAAATCATTTTTATACCTACATGGTTCTTCCCTCTTCCTTTATTACATGTGGCTTCACTTTAACAGTTTTCATTCCTTGGTAAAACCAATACACTTTCCATTCATTCTATGATAAATTCCCTCATTTCTTTCCCGTCATTTTATCTCCCCTCTCATCTCTCCTCAGTTGAAGAGATGTGACCCTCCAGGTAAAGGAGCTTGAGGGAGGCATTTTACAAGGATCAGGAGAATAAAAACAGGCAAAGTGAGGGAGATTGCAAAGGGTAAAGTTTCCATTTCTCAAAAGATAAATATAGTGACTACACAGAAGTAACCTCTGTAAATCGGTTTTCAATCTTAAATTCACAGCAAATTCCTTTAAATGTCTGCATGCAGACCAACTCGAGATGGGGAAAAAATAAAGAAGCAGATAAAGTTTTAAAGCAAACTTGTGAAAAATAAAACAAATATATTTTATTACGTTTTCCTGAAAAAGTCTTCATTCTTCACATTAATTTCTGCTCTTAAACACACAAAAAAAACATTTGCAAATGGACCTATAATGTATTTTTTATTTTGCTTATTTTTTTTCACAGAAACATATACTCTCAAAAAATATCTGATGCAATTGAGCTTTGAAATCTTTTACATAAACTTGGATCCTCGTTCAACCTTGTTTATCACAGTTTCAGTTTGTAGTCAACTTTTTTTGTTGCTTAGTTTTTTTTCCTCATTTTTTTCCTCATTTTAAAGAATAGCTGAAAAATATCAAACAAAACTTCTTCCTTTCACCAGAGGTACCAAGGGTGATGACTTACATGCGCAACTAACAAATTGAATCTTTGTGGAAAACCTTGTAACAGAAACAGAGCAGTAAGGTTCATGCCTCCACAATGTCTATGGGAAACATCTGAAAATTTGACATTTTATGACTTTTGATTAAACATGGAAAAAGATACATCTAATTTTATTACAAATTACATAAGCGTATGGGTTAGAAAATGTTGATATCGCTCACTCATTCCTTAAATGTAAATTATTTGTCATCTTGTAAGAGTTTCATTAAACTCTATTTCTGAAGAGACAGAAGCAGATAATAAAATGCTTTGCTAATTAAAGCAGTGCAACTGCATTACACATAAAGATGCAGAAAAGAAAGAGAGAAAGCAAGAAGGAGAGAAAGAAAGAGCTTTTAATAAGCTTGACTATTCTTTTTTTTGTTTATTCGTTCACAATCCAAATTGCCTCAAGGTGCTTCTTGTTCAAAACGTAATTCTCCTCCACCATATTTAATTGTTTTATTGTGTCATTACTTCATGTTGCCGGAGCATTAACGCACCGCTCATTCTACTATGCCTATTAAACCGTAATGCCTCTACAAAGCAATACACGTCGTGAAGCGATGCACAAACACTCTCCAGTGTGCACGCACACACACACCCACACACGCACACATACACACTATTAGGTGCCGATGGTGCCAGAGAGCGATACAAGGCAAAATTGCAGGCGAGCGAGCTGATGAAGTGTGCAAAACAGTCATTAGAGGAGTTGTCATCACCGTTCAGTTTACCACACACTTAACATCTTAACGAAGAAGCGGCCTGGCTTTCACACAGCGATGGCTTGTAATCACACACAGAAATGATATGAGACTGTAACACACACTCACACACACACACACACACACACACACACACACACACACACACACACACACACATGCAATCATAGTCTGTAACACCATTGCACTCCAGATAGTCCTGCTCCTTTTTTTTTCCTCAACTTTTCCAGTTGTGGATTATCCTAAATCATTTTAATCAAATTGCCACCAAAGCATTTATTACATATGCAAATCATATGATAATATCTGTGTATTCACTTCCATATAGTTAATAATTCATATTACTCTACTGTGAATGTGTCTCAGCACTTTGAATATGTTTCCCCACTCTGAACCCCTGGTGAGAAATATGAAACAACCGTTTTATGGACTTTCATAGAGGGAGAAGCTCTGGGAATAACACCGAATATGTGGGGGAAAAAATGAAATGAAAATCTGAGTTTGTAGCTAGTAAGTCATCTAGACAATTTGATTTAGTATTTTGTGTTACATTAACTTGTTAGAAGCATTCACAGACCATAAATAAATGTTTTCAATATTGCATCTCATTCTTTTGCAGGAATTCAGCCCCCGAAAATGCATATTTTATCAAATTTGGTGCGTCTGAGGTCTGAGCCAGACTGACGGTAATACATTGGTTGTACCGTACAGCACATATAAGTGCAAGCCAGCAGAGAAAGCCTTAAATGTTTCTGGGAGTGTGTAGAAAAGTAATAAGATGAGTGGAGTGCGTTTGTCTGCCGAGAGACAGATGATGGATAGTTGAGGAGAGGCAGGTGAAGCTGAATATCTCCCAACAGGGTGGGTCATAAAGCAAGAGAACAGTCGCCTCTCCAACAACACAATGAGATCAAATAACCTCCAGTGCCTGTAACACAGGCGCACACACACACGCACGCACTCACACCCTCATTCAAAAGCAGAAGAGGAAGCAACATCAGTGGTTTGCACCGACGTTCAGGTTTTAGCCGTGTTTTGAAAGATCCATCAAACTTTCTGGCAGAAGGAGCAAAAATGTAAAGGCAGCTACTCTTTCATAACCTTCCCATCACACTCCACTGTCTCCTGCAAAAACTGACATGGAACACATGAAGTACGTTCCAAGATCCGTGCACATCAGCTCAGAGAGTCTGCAGGTGTAGAGGAACTGAAACCAGTTGAAGAAGCAGTAAAGGAGGAGATCAAAATCCAGGTCAGGGAGATCAAACTGAAGACCTGAGGTGGATGGAGCACCACTGATGATGACATTGAACACAGAAATAGATTAAGATTCAATTTCATTATGTTTCCACTATCCTCTCACCCCTTCATTGGAATGTTGCAATTGAAATTAGGACTCACTGAACAAAGGCAAACCCTTTTTCCAATCTCTCAATGTCCTATTCTGAGGAGACTACGTAAATTGTAGTCTTGGTTTTCTGTTGTTCGCTGACAAGAGTCACACCTTCTGTTTTTTTGCTGCGGTTGCTTATCTGCATCAAACTTTGATGCAGATGTGCCACAGATTGTGTATTCAGAGACAATATCCTGTATACAATGGCTGCAGCAAGCTGATATTTTCACTACTGCTGTCTCATCATCTTGAAACAGTCCGCTCATTCTCCTCTGATCTCTGACACCAATAATGCATTTTTCATCCACACAACTGTTGCTCAACAGATGTTTCCTCTCTTTTGGACATCTCTCTGCAAACCTGAGAAACTGTTTTGTGTAGACAATTTGAGTACATCAACAGTTCTTGAAATATGCACACAGCCTAACTCAAAAACAGTGTGTAGAGAGTTCCAAGGAAGGGTTTTCATGTCCAAGTGGCCACATCCAAACTCTAGATCATGAGGTATATAACAAAGCACAAGAAGCAGTAGTGTAAAGGGACTAAGCCACTAAAGCCACTAAGCCCTAGGGCAGTGGAGACGTCCTTTGTTTGGCAGTTTCAGGGAGAATAGTACTTGCCTGACTGTATTGTGCCAAATGGAGTGTTGGTAGAGTCTGGATTTGCTTTAAATTGGTCAAGTTTGATCCCTTAGTGCCAGTTAAATAAATTCTTTATGCTGCAGATTTACCTGCTCTCGACTATGTGGCAACATTTTGGGAATATCCCCTCCCAGCTCCATAAATATGAAGTTGAGCTAATTTGATGTGGATGAATCTGACTGGTTTGTACAAAGCCATGACATCAACCTCATACTGACTACGATCCAGATCTTCCTGTCCAACTTTAATGCCAGATCCCACAAATGCTGTTCTTGAAAAACGGTCTTATATTTCCTTAAGCACACTCCAAACCTTGTGAAAAGTCTTCCCAGGAGAGTTGAAGTTGTTATAGCCTCAAATAGTGGCCCAAGTACCTATTAAATTTCATATGTGTGTGTTAAAGTGACAACTTCTTTTGGCAATATAGTGTATGAGAAGTAGCAGAAAAATAGACTCACAAATTTATTTTAGTCACAGTATTTTATAACATACCTAAATATATCAGTTTATGAACAAATCGTAAAAAAAAAAATATGTTGCATTTGGATGTCTATATAAGCTTGAGTTTTACATGGCATAAAATGGCCGTTAAAGGCCAGTGTGTAGAACAGTGTGAAATGGGATTTGTTGTTGCTTTATGTGTGAGATATAAAGGAGATGGGAAAATGACGAGAAGGCAGTCTTGCAGAACCTGATGTTACATTTTCATAAAAGTAAACTTGAGAGTATAAGACAATTCATTTTAGAGTCAGCCAAACCTCTCCGTCTTCCACAGTCACTAAGCACCCACCCCGACTCCTCGCGTTGCTGTCTTAATAAGTGCTGCAATCTGTCCACATGTGAGACTCCCCAGTGAGAGGTTTCAAGCTGTAATCGTTTAAGAAGCGCAACACATGGCAAACAAAGCAATCCACCCAAAAACAACAAGAAGTCAAACAAAAAGACCAACCACGCATCACATTTATGACAGTCTCAGTCTAATATGTTGCTTGGGGTTGCTTTATACTTTTAAAATCCCATTTATAGTTGCTTCTTTCTAACCAAAACAATAAAACGTAGATTTTATTTTAACAACACCTGGTGCAAATTCTATTGTGAACATTTCTATTTAAGGAAATACCTACAGCAGCTGATACAGTTATTAACTTCGACACCAGGTTTACCATATTTCATTTCCATGAATTGATAAATAATATTTATTCCTCTGCAAACTCAGAGTACCTGACCTCTTGCTCAAACGGTCTGACTTTGGAAATGGTAAATAGATGGCGCTTCTGGGAATCGTCTTAAGATGCACCAAACAAGCGAATGTTGGCTCGAACCAGACATTTTTACATTTGACGGGTCATGATCTCTTTTTCCCCATCACAATAATTCCTCAATATACAAATACATTTACAGTAAGTTCATACCAACTACAAGTCTTTGAATCATTTGTTATTTTTGTCATGAACTCACCAGCAAAGCTTTCTGGCTATGCTGGATGTTGTAGCCATTTCTCAGCTTCCTCACAATTGTCCACCATCTGTGGTCAACAGTAGTCTGAACTTAGCAAAATTTGCTCTAGGAAAAAAAAAGAAGTAGGTTAATGCAGACTGCATTATTAACAGTCTGTTAAATCTATTATCAAATTCTATTAAAAGTCAAATTAAAAAGTTGTGGTATATTTCCAACATTCAAAAAAGTAGTTATAGTACACAAGCCAAAAATACCAATAAACTGGATGGATTTTGCCCATATGTGTGGACTCAGATACGTCATGGACGCTACCAGGAGCTGATATATGATGATACATTATGTTTGCAGCAGGTTGTACAGCAAAAGGGTGCTCTACTAAGCACTAAAGATGCTTTTTACAAGACTACTGTAATGTTTAAACAATTTTAAGACCATGAAGGAGACCTTTTTGTGTACACCTTCAAGTAACCTCGTAATAAATTGGCCTTGTTTTACTCATTTATTGCAAACAGTTGACAGTTTGCACATTTTTGCCAGTAAACCTCATTTTTAGTGTGATCTGATGCAACTTTCCCATCCAAAATTGACATTCAAATGTCATGGAGAGCTGGCAATTAGATTGTAATTGAGAATCACTGAAGAGGTGGTCCTGGACAGGCTGGTGAGATGTTTTGCCCTCTTTTGCAGATGTTAAATTACTCGAACAGATGTGTCCTATTACAGTGTGGACACACATGAATCTAGATATCTTTTTAATGTTTCCTCCGTGGAAAATTCAAACACACACACAAACAGAGTTGTCGGCTACTAAACCTTTAAGACATACACCAGAAATCCACCATGCTTCTCGGGGCTAATTTGGGATTAGGGTGTGTGTGTGATGCTGAAAACAGGCTAAAACATGCTTACATTGATATGGAAATGAGAGCAATTTACCACTGGCACAAACAACTAAAAACAGTTGCTTAAATAACAGTTTGTACATGCCCGCACGCACATACACCCAAACACAGATATGCATATGAATGGCATGCAAAGGGATCTGTCCCAGGGCTCGCCTGTGTCTATTAAAGCCTCGTCTCTCCCGGAGACCAGTCGAGGCCCAGCATTACACACTTAGCATTAGAATACATCAATGGGCACAGGGAAGGAGGCACGTAGGCTTTCATACTCAGAGAACCCACCTTCAGCATCTATCTTCCTCTTTTCATTCTCTTCTTTTTGGTCAGTCCAGCCCTCCAACCTTCTTCTTTGCCTGTTCCTATTATCTCTCGCTCCTGCATCTCCAAAGAAACCCCCACCCCTTCACCCTTCTCTCTAGAAAGAATCTTTATTAACCACGACCACGACTCAGAAGTGCATTTAACATGAACACATGGCTGTACAACCCAAGATAAGTAATTTGTATATGTGTGAAACATGTGTTGCAGAGTTGTTGAAGTCTTTTCATGTTAAAAATCCATACTTTTTGAGACCTTTTTTTTAATACTGTGGACCCCTACATATTTGTGGTTTAGTATCCACAGATTCACCATTTGGCTGATTTTCTGTGGAACATAACCAGAAATTATTTGCAGAAAGTTTGACAATAATCAAATTGTTATTATAATATTATTATTATTATAAAGGTAATCAGAGCTATTTAAATGAAAAATGCTGCTTAGGAAGGAGGAATGTTAAGGTGCAATGCTACGTGACTTGCCATTTGCAAAGCCACCAGTCCAGAAGCACCATTTATATTCTTTGTACTCCAAAGAGCAGAGAAACAAAAGTCCATCAAGTTGGCTTCCACTGTGTCTAATAATGCATGTCAGGGAATATTTTATTTTGAACTATTAAAGTAAGCTGTTATAATTGGGGCTCACAGTTATTCGCAGATTTTCGCGATTCACAGGTGATTGTGGTCCCTAATCCCTGCAAATACTGTGGGTCTACTCTACTCAGGTATTGTTGTTGTTCCCAAATTAGCAAATACAAACGTCATCGTTCTCTATGTGTAAATAACAGATATTTCTAGTCAAACTCTAAGATTGGCACCTGAAAAACCATCAGGGGATGGAGATCGGTCGACAAGTTCATGGCTGAGCAAACTGATTGATACACAGAGACTCAGTGGCGCATGGATGGAATTGTTAGACATTTTACCATGCTCATTTTCATACTTCCTTCTTTTAAATATTTTTTCCAGTCTGTGCTATAACTATATCCTTAATGACAGCTTAATCCTCAATCACCCTCAATGTTTGCAAGTGTCTGGAACAAGCCGCTTCAGATCCTGTTCAGCTCTGAGGGAATCTGCAACACGGCCATCAGCATTCAGCCTGGCGAAGCACCGACTAACTGACAAACTCCACTTAATGGAATCAAACTTGGCCCATCAACTGCGTGTCAGTGCATGTATTTGTGTGAGAGTGTCCGCCTCATCGCTTGTCTGTCGATACTCAGAGACAGCCCTCAGCAGGAGAACAGAGGAGAGTTAAGGGGGAAACAAGCCGCTCTACCTTTCTCTCTAATTACAAATGACAAACCCGCTACCAGGAGTCGGCCTGCTACCTGACGCCACATGATAACCTTTCAGCTCTCTGCCGATACTCAGTGACAGATCTCAAGTGGAGACAGACAGATTAAAACGGGAGTTGGAAATCAGCGTCCTGCCCTGTGGCTCTAATTTCCAATGACAAAACAGGACATCTATACTGCCAATATCTTCCTCACTCATTTAGTTTATCCTCTTTTACTTCAATTGATTTTCTTCCCAATAGACCATCTTCCAATCTCTCTCTCTCTCTCTCTCATTTTCCGTCCCTTCTGCAACATTTAAAAAGCAGCCCCTCTTCTTCAGCTCATCCATTTCCTCCCCGTTGCGTAATAATCAGGTTAAGACTACTTTGTGGCTTGTACCCTTACTGACTATTATCTCTAATGCCATTTTAACAACATAAAAGGCCATATACTGCTGGAGTCCCGTGATACAATATCCTCACAGCACATGGAGGGAATAACCTGCTCTCACAACATAATCTCCAACCCAGTTTAACCGCTCCCTTTCAGACATTTTTGCTGAAAGCAAACCCTCTCTGAGGAGGAATGAGCAGATTTTATACCTGAATGCCAACTTGCAAACAATGCAGAGTTCCTTAAGAATCTTAAGTTATGCTTTAAGTTGCTTTCCTCGTGTAAAGCGATTAGATACCTTTTCCCAATGACCATTGGAGTGAGCAAAGTAAGTTAGAGACTTAACAATGTAATGGTTGTGGTGGATCTCCAGTTTTAATATAAAGATTTTGCTTAGTTCATTTTGTTGTACCACCAGAAAACAACAGAAGACATTTGGAAGGTTAAGATTCCTATAAAATATTGTTCTTTTATCCAACAAGCAATAAAGCCTTATGCTGTATATTATATTTACACAAACTCGTGTTGTCTTTGACTACTTCCAGTGGTGATTTGATGAGAGGTGGGGAACAGCATTGGCAAGATGCCAGAAGGAAGGGGAATTTATCGCACCATTGTTATCGTGAAAACTGAAAGTATTGTTGCCATTTTTGCTTTAACGATTTTATGAGCAGCTAGCAACATTAGAGCAGCAATAAATAATATCTTTAGGAAAATAACTAAATGCTGCCTACTGTGTGGCTGTCTAGTAAAAAAGATGCACTATTTATTAAAACTACACTAAAGGTATCTGGTATCCACTGAATCTAACAAAGTAAATTTAACTCTTTGTGTCAAAAGATCAGCTTTATACTGGATCTTTAGGTACAATAGACTTGTTGAGTCTATTAAAAATACCAAAGGTAATCCAATTTAACTGACAGGACATAGTAAGTTACCACAAATGGTGATGAATAAAGCACTATTAGCTGAACACACACAAAAAATACAGTATCTTTTAAGCACACACACAACTCAGAATGTTTTCATTGTGAATGAGTGGCCAGAAATGACAATGAGGGAAACCAGTAAAGTCTGAGGAGAATCTTTAGAGTTACTGCAAAGAGCCCGAAGTACAGAAACAACAATATATTTAAAAGATTAAGGCAAAGTCTGCGTCCTTGCAAGGACAAGAAAGAGTTTCAAACTTGCAGTGGCTGAACCAACCAAAGAATAACCTGTTATAAAATGACCTGATACTGGAAAAGGGTTTAAAAAAATAATGCCATGAGGTGAAATTTAATGTTTCCCATCCCTGTGGCATCTACTGTCTTAGAAAAGAGCAGCAGTGTCTGCATGAAGAAGTCAGACTGCCAGACATCACCAACATTAATGAATATTGTTCAGTGAAAAAGTTAAAACTCGTCGGTGCAGATGTGGCGTATTGTGCCAACGTTTCACACGTCCGATAACGTTGTGACTAAGGTGCGCAGTGGCTGAGTCGGTCTTGAGACTTTACGTGGCAGATGAGAGCGGAAACATTTAGCATTTAAATCAGTTTTCATGGCACAACTTTCCTCAACAGGTTTCTGTATTTCTATTAGGCTCATGACTTCATATCAAGCCAGACTATGATGTGGCATCCCATCTGAGCGGATTCTGCCACAGAGGTGGAATTTCAATTAATAACGATTGCTATTAGTAGCATACGTCAAATCCACAGCGTATAACCCTTAAGTGAGTTTTAATTTAGCGCGTTACACTCAAAGTATTTCAAACATACCAATGCTTGAATATTATTACATATATTGGACGTCTCCTTAAGACTGCTGAGCAGGGCTGTACCCAGGAAGTTTTTTAAGAGGACCATATCAGTGATGATCTTTAGGCATCAACAAAATAGAAAGGGCTTTACTAAAGTGACTCACAATAAAAATAATTCTGACTAACCGAAGCGTTTAAAAATATTATTGACAGAGCCTTTTACATCTGATGGGATTAGTGGTGCGACCTAATCTGAGGTGGTTTATTATATTTTTCTGAGCAGAATGATTGTCCTAACTTCATGGTGGAAAATGTTTCATATTTTGCTTTTTTTTATTATTATTAGTAAACAGCAGTACTTACAAGAAGATGTGAGTGTGACCTTGAACCGCTTTTAGCAATAAGAGAAACTGATTTAAAATAAACTGGATGTCAGCTTTGGAGAATTAGTATGAATTGTTATGCTTTGGACTCAATTCAGTTGGCATAGCAAAACTATTCAACAAATATCCAAATCTTAAAAGTGCTTGCGAGAAGGTGAGAACAGAGTGAGCCAGAGAGATAAAGCAAGAAAGCGAGACACCCACTCGTATACAGGCACAGACAGAGGCCTGAATGCTCTGCAGACACTGGTTCATGCTACAGGAGTGAGCTTACACATCTTTCCATTCATACACACAGAGTATTGAGTTAGCATTGACATCCCAGTGAATAGCTCCTGATGCTAACCGAGCACTATCGCTAGCCGCCCTGCTCCTTGGCGGAACAGCCGGGACGCCATTGATATGGTAATGCTGGGGACGTTTCAGGGCCAGGGCTGGGGGACCGTGGACGCTCTGTGATCCTTGGAGCCCAAAAAGGACAGATCTCCAGGGCATTGTGATTTCCCCAGTCAAGGCCCTGAGTGATCGGGATAAGCTCGTCCGCGCTGCTTTAGTGCTGTCACTCAGGGGCTATTGTGGTCATGTGAACAGCCATTTTCATTACAATTGTCCCTGGTTTTGGCACCACTGTTCTGAAATGCCCTCTCTTTTTCTATTCTTTGGTGCCCTCAGTCCTTCCCCTTCACCCTCCATTAGGTTTCTTTTCTCTGCCAGGTCTTATTCTGTCCTATTTTAAAAAAGACCAGCAGACACCGCTGAGCAAAACTGGTCTAGGACGATGGTGGCAATGCTTTTTGATTGAGTCAAAGGATTTTACAGAAAACAGCAACACCTGGCGCATCACAGATGTTGTAGTGTTTACTTTAAACGAGCTATAGGGAATTACACAGTCCAGTCACATTAATGTGACCACCACGTACTTTCCACTTCAGAGTTAAATAACCAATCACAGAAGGCAGGTGGCAGCACAGTGCAGTTGAGCGTATATAAAGGGTGTGTGTGGGCTTCGGAAAACATTTCAATCGTTGGCGTAATGCAGAAACGAAGCGATTTATCCGACGTCCAAAAGGGCATGATCATTGGCTTTCGGGCCAAGGGTGGAAGCATTTCCGAAACGGCTGAGTTTGTGAACTGTTCGCGTGCCGCCGTGGTAAAAGTGTACCGTGCATGGCAAAATGGGACTGTCCAAAATCAACGACGTGGCAAATGTGGTGCACCACGGGCCATAGATGACAGAGGCGAACGACGGTTGCGGAGATGCGTTCGGGCAGATAGACGGGCTACCGTTGAGCAACTGACCACTAAAATGAACCAAGGGGCTACCACAAGTGTCTCCCAAACCACTATTCAGCGAACATTGCTGCGTCTGGGCCTCCGAAGCAGACGCCTGGTTCGTGCACCTATGCTGACTGGTGTTCATCGACGACGAAGGCTAGAATTTGCACGCCAGTACAGCAGCTGGACGTCCACTGAGTGGCGACAGGTAGCGTTTTCAGATGAATCGCGTTTTATGCTCCATCGGACAGATGGACGTTGGCGTATAAGGCGTGAAACCTCTGAAAGGAATCACCCTGCAACCATTGCAGGAATGGTCCAAGCTGGAGGCGGGAGCATTATGGTCTGGGGAATGTTTTCCTGGCATTCTCTGGGTTCACTGATTATTGTGGAAGGCACGATGGATCAATACAAGTACGCATCTGTCCTTGCGGACCATGTCCACCCCTACATGCGCATTGTTTTTCCTCAGGATGATGGCATCTTCCAGCAGGACAATGCGAGGTGCCATACAGCTGCCAGTGTACGTGCGTGGTTCGAAGAGCACCAGGATGAGTTTACCGTCCTCCCCTGGCCAGCAAACTCACCTGACTTAAACCCAATCGAGCATCTGTGGGACCATCTCGATCGAGTTGTTCGCGCCATGGATCCTCAACCGCGTAATCTAGCGCAGCTGGCCACGGCATTAGAGTCGGCATGGCTCAACATCCCAGAGAAGACCTTCAGGGACCTAAGTGACTCTCTTCCTGCACGTCTCGTAGCAGTTCGCTCTGCGAAAGGTGGTTATTCTGGCTTTTGACAGATGGTCACATTAATGTGACTGGACTGTGTATTATACCGAGAAAATTTTTACATTTTGTCATTTTACAGCCAAAAACTTCAAGTATTTTATTGGGATTTTATGCTGTAGACTAACATATAGTTGGTATGTATATATTTTCCCAAATAAAAATCTAAAACCTTTGGTGTTCATTTGCTTTCTAATCCCCTAAAATAAAATATAGACCAAGCACCTGCCTTCAGAAGTCACCCAATCTGTAAATAAATCTCATCTGTGTGTAATTTAATCTGAGTATAAATCCAGCTGTTCTGTGAAGGCCTCTGAGGTTTGTTGGGGAACATTGCTGAACAAGCAACATCATGAAGTCCAAGGAACACAGTGGACATGACAAGGATCAACGCATGGAGGCGTTTAAAAGAGAGTAGGGTTATAAAACAATAACTTCACTCTTAGTGTGGTACAGCTAAAGCCTATCCAGGTTTTCCACCTGAATTGACAAGATGGTATTAGTCAGGAGGAAGAGGTGTGGGTTACATACAAATGCAAGCTTCACTTTCTAAATGTTTTGTTGTAAAAAAAAAATAATAATAAAATAAATGTAGAAAATCCTGCATCTATTTTCTTCCACTTGGCAATTATGCACAACTTAATGAATAAAATTCCATTCAATTAAAATGATGTCTATTGTTGCAACATGACAAAATGTCTAAAAATTCAATGAATACTTTATAAAGGAATTGTAGTAGTAATATGAGCAGCTACTCATAATGCATAGAGGAAGTGGGTGTACAGTTGGCATCTCAATGCTTTATTCAATCACACTTTAGCAAACAGGACTGGATAGAGTGAGTTTTTCTATCTGTTTATGTGCGTAGGAGTGCGTTCGCTCTCTCTTTGCTCTATTTCATTTGATTGTGGCTAGCAGAAAATAACAATGAACTCCCTTGAGGAATCTGTGGGAGGTAATGACAGGGATTGTCCCTGTGAAATGAGTTTTCCCTACATATATGCATGCTCCAGAATGTTAGCGAAAAGGATGCGTGTGTGAGCGTGTGCGTTCATGAAAGTGAAAAATACAGAGGGAGAAATGAAAACAGATGCAAAGGTGGAGAAAAAAGAAATGTGCATATGTATGGGTGGATAAATTGGGGTGGGTGGGGCACTGGTGGGCCGTGAGCACCAGTTCTCATACTCAAACACACTGGTGTCTGCACATAGTGGAATGGGAGGAGTATTTCCCTGGTTGTGAAGAACTCTACTCCATCAACGCATCCTATTCTACTACATCTCCTCCCACATTTTCCTCTCTCCCTCCTCCGCCACCTTTATTTCCCACTCTCCCGGGAAGTGACACAGAATCCTTTTTAACTGCAGTACATTCATTACAAGAACCCGTCTACCCCCACATCCTCCACGGACACTCCCACTCCTCCAGTCGTCTCCCCTTCTATCCTATCAGCAGACTAAGACAGCGTACCTATCCACCTCAAGCAGATGTCCTTGGACTTTACACTCTAATTAACAGCATTCTAGTCGAACAGGAGAGACGATTGGGCTGCAAAAGATCGTACGCGCTCATTCATGTGCAGCACTAGCATATTTCTGCACCTCAAAGCGTAGGAGCACAGAGCAGAGCCTGCAGACAGCGTGGGTGTTGGAACCGGGGACAGCCAGAACTGCTAGCTCTCAGTCATCCCTTAATGAACGTTTCTACTTCGAGTGAGCAATGAATCTGCATTTCCCGTAAACCTAAAAATAGTCATGTCGAGGATGGGTGAAAACATAAGGATGTTACTCATAAAACCCAGACAAAGATGTTTAAGTAAACTTCTCCTGTAGAATTTTTTGTACTCAACATTTAATGTTGAGTACATTTTACAAAATCTCTCTACCTGAATTTTTGACTATTTCGCTTTGAACAATCTTACAAAACAATCCAGGATCTTCTTCTGCATCCTATTCATACTACTATACATCTTTCCTTTCAATAACTGCCTTAAGTAATTGTGCCTCTTTTACAAACTTCAGTATTTGATTTTTATCATACATTATTTAATCATCAGCTGAGCCAGGATGCAAGAGATTTTTTGAAAATGTTTAAAAACGTAAGGGCATGAACCCGTAGTTCTCACACACTCTTTATGCTAACCATGTGTGTCACAGCCACACCATTTACACAACCACAATACAGATAATGCAGCAATGCCAACCTGTGCATAATGGATTCTTAAAACTGACAGTGAAAACTAATTGTCAGTCATTTGCACTGACTGACACTACTTTCTTATTCTGAAAGTAGCTCATGAAGTCAGTTTTAATAACAATCTGATCACTCAGAGCATTGAATTTTGATTCCAATATGGTCAATTGACCCTTAAATATGGAAAAGCTGAATGTCATCAAGAAAAAAAGCATCAAACTCTTGTTGGATTCAGTTAAACTCTAACTAAACCCCATTGATCTCAATCCATGCAGGGTTTAACACCTGATAAACCTTGATACTCATGAAAATCACCTTCATAAAAATCACCTTTACATTCTCATACTTAGATCAGTGTAACCCAACTTTCCAACATACATAGCAAGGTAAGGACAGCAGCTTTATAGACTTTTTGTCCTCTTTTCAGCTCACTCCAGAGGTTCTATGTAAGATTTACATCTACAGGCTGAGATGGTTATGGGAGAATAGTTGATTTGTCTGCCAAAAGATCTTTTGATAACACATTTTCAGTTGTCAGAAAATGTTTTACTGTAACAAGCCTGCTTTTTCAAGGTCTTATTGAAACCATGCTCTCAATAAGATTTCCTCCTCTGCATCCAATAGTGGGCATGGAGTGTTTTTCCACTCATCCTTTGTTTTATGGCCAAACTCACCTGGAGTGTTTGTTGCTGAAAGGTTTACCATTGCCTGAACTGACTAAAGGGAAGTTCCAGTTAAAGTTCGATAATGGGAGAAGTATTTCTCTGATTGAATTGAGATTCCTGAGATGTTCAGCAATCTCCATAAGCATAAATGTATGAAGCTTTGACAGAAAATACTTTTCCTGGCATATAGATAACGCCCAATTGTTTCATAGTTTGTGTGGTTCCCTGGGTCGAGGTTCTTTATATTTTTTAGCACTCTTAACATAAAATATTTAAAGCATTGAAAGATTGGGCAATTGATGCTGCAATTTTCTACTGAGACTCATTAAAGGATGCTTTCAGAAAATATTGGATTTTCATTTATTTTGTAAATTCCACGGAAAATGGAAGCACCTGCCTGCTGACTTATTCTACACATTGTCTATCTATAGTTTTGTTTATGTGAGACTTAAAAGCTTCTTTACATTAGTCTGTTACTCTTGTAGGTTCCTCCAGTGAATTTTAGCAACCACACTTCTTAGTTTCATACAGAATGGATTTGAGAAAGGCTGAGGGCTCCTAACTAATTTGTTTATTTGGCAGGTGCTTCTGATAAATGAACAGTCCTCAAAAGACATTAATGACAGCAATATAATGTAAGTTTTAAACACTGTTGGTTGTGACAGGTATATGTAATCTGAATAATTAGGCTGGCTTCTTCTGAGTTGAATGAAAAAGATTTCATGTGCTTGTTATTATGACTAATTGTGTATCAATGGTTTCCTTTTTTTTCTTGTTCAAAATATTTCAATGTAATTTTATTTTTTGATACAGTTTCTGTCTTTGGTTACAAAGTAGCACTGAAAGAACTCCATTTCGCACAGCCCGAGTGTATATTAAAAGATCTTATTCATTATAAGCCATTACGATTTATCTTTACAAAAATATGTAGAAAAACGTTACTATAAGAAAACAGAAAAAAAAGGAAGTAAGGGTTGGTCCGAAGCTATTTATGAATATTACTTCCACATCTCCACAAGGATATTTTACGATGCTTTGACAGATAACTTTTTCCTGCCATTGAGATTGTGCCGAATTGTTTCATAATTTGTGTAGTTCTCTGAGTCTAGGTTCTCTACATTTCTAAAAGTCTTAACATAAAACAGCTAAAGCAGCAGGTTCCTCCTCCTGGATGGTTTATGCAGAAATCTGGGAACAAAGATTTCTGACCACCACAAAGGTAAAGTCCAGGATGCCATCACAAGCATTGGGGTGAAGTAAAATCAGACTAAAAAAACAACAACATTCATATTATGTTTCCATTGTAGCTGAAGGTTGAAAGCCAAGTACTGTCACTACAAACGATGTGGAAATGGGTAGCTACAATACACTTTAAATTAACGACACAGATTATAAATTTCGTGATATTGTGCTGATAATCATTAAGATTGACAATTTGGTTTCTAGTAGGACCAGATTTTAAAAATATGAAAAAAAAAACATGAAATATTTCGGAATTTGTTTTCTACATTAGAAAATAATCATTGATTCAGATTATTCATAAACACACTAAAAAGCCCTTTAAAAACGAGTGAGGGGCTTCTCTTTCTGATGAGATCTAGCACTTGACCACATGCTGTCCAAGATGGGATGGCAGACGGAATTCATTGTAATAAAGCAATCTGTCCAGAAAACATCCAACATATGCACGCATGGTGAGAGCTCATTGTCTAATTTGAAGAGCGCCTGGAGAGCGTACACTGATGCAGATGAGGAGAGGAAATGATGCCTCGAGGCCGAGCCGACAGCAAAGACTGAGAGGCAGAGAGGAGAACGGGAGGGCTGGATGAGGGAGAGAGAAAACAGGCTGAAACATTCAGGAGAAGAGTGGATTGTCTGCAGGACGCCATCGATCGAACACCGGCAGAAACAGACAGTCAGACCAGAAGCATCGCAGCCTTATACGCAGCGGAGCTGCTGACCCCCCACACATCTGAAGAGCAGGATTAATCAATTAGTCTGAACTTAAAGCAGTGAAGCCATTTGTCTACTCAGACACAAGCATCAAAACAACTGGCCTTTCATGACGTGCCGAGTCTGACTCTGTTCTATTGTAACTTGATGGAATTAGACTGCATGTCAAAATATTTCAACCCGAATATAACTGTGTGGGAATCAGCTGCACTCAGCTGAAATGTGCATACTCCGCTTTATTTATCGAGTACATGTCCAGCCAGTCTAATTATTGTTGTATTACTGTTTGTCTGATTGTATGGTGATGCTACAATTAATTCTCCCTTTTTATGCTTTCACAAACAGAATACAGGATTCTAAAGCCCAAACACTGATTTAAAGATCTCAGTTATTTTTGCAGCTATCCAAGCTCAGGTTTAATTAGTTCAAGTGTTTCAGATGAAAGAGGATCAAATGTAGTCTGGACTGAAGCGATTCTTTGGTTTTGTATCAACAGTGATCTGTGAACCACATGCTGACTTTGGTGGTTACTGTTATGGTACTCTCAAACAGCTGACAAATCAAATCTGGCACCTCTGATTCACACTGAAGCTGAAACACACAATGAAAACATTCAGTGAAGCCAACCAAAGGTCAGATTTTGACAGAACAGATGTTTAATTCTGTAAATCAGATATCCTGAGGGCAGAATACGGGATGAATTTGTTCTAAAAGTTAAAGTTTAGTAGACGTTCATGAATGGTGCATCTAACTTGTTATTCATTACTGGAATGTAAAAATTAACTTACAACGACTAAACAGACTGGTATACAGTCTAGTCTGAGCGGCGTAAATTTAGGTAGGTATTTTAAGGGCAAAATCAGGGCTAAAATTAAATCTGTTGTCTAGTTTTGCAAAAAAAACTGCTTCTTTATCAGTCATTGCTTAGCCCAGTACAGAACTTTAAAAATTAAAAGACAACACCTTTCAGGATTACACACCCATGTAAAGATTTATTAAGAACTCTTCAACCAACATCTTTAATTACAGCAGCATAATCTCAAACTGAATTTCTTTGAACAATCCAATCAATAATTTAAGGCAGAGAAGATTTGTTTAATCTTCTGTCTTAATCAGACAATATAATGTCCTGTTTCCCTGGAATAAACATATGATGTAACCAGAGGCCAATCTTATAATAAACTGTGAATGGTAAATTCAAGAAAAATAACTACTGACTCTAACTTGGCCATGTCTACAGTCAGACAACCACTAAAAAGCTAAAAGTACTGGACATGTGATGGACAAGTTAATCTTGCTGCCACCCACAGTAAGGAGGACTGTAAAAAAATCTCAAAAGAGAAATGCAGCCACAGTGGCATCCTGGGATCTCCAAGTCTCCATAACAACTACTTATTTAAAGGCTTTCGCACATATATACTCACCAGGGATGCCAAAAAAAAAAAAAGTGGAAAGCACTGAAGTAATCTGTCCCAACTCCAAATATTGAGCAGATTTACAAAGAAACTGAAAAATGATACAACAACCAGTACACTACAGAATACACTCAGCCTCTTTACGGAGGATAAACTTTCCACCAACGGATTTCCGATTTGACAGTATCTTTCTGAGCGGTGTGTTGATTGACTAGTTTCCCTCTGACACATCAGGCAGGCTGAGTGTCAGCCTCGCCGGCTGCTCGCTGTTGCCATCAGCGGCAGAGTGCTCTCTGCGCCAAACATTTTCTGCCTCTCTCTCTGGCCTGGCTGGGCCTGATTAAAACCTTCTGCTGAAACAAGGTCATAATTCACTTAGCCATTTCCCAATTTCCGCATAATTACCCTCCCGCTTTGCAAACGCTAACACACACACACACGCACGCACGCACACACGCGCGCACGCACACGCGCACACACGCACCCATTTACACCACATCGCTGACACAAACACATCTCCTCTCTGATTCGTGTCATTACTGAGAGGAGAGTGGTTAAAAGGTTTCAGAGTTGGCCTCTTAGTGACAGCTTAAATGGATAAAACCTCAATTAAAGACTCACTCGCTCTCTACCATGCTCTCTCAGTGGATGGAAGAAGCATAATTCTGTGCAGTTTGGTGAAGTGAGGAATCTTCTTTGGCTCGTCTTTTTTCTTTTTTTAAGCTGCTAAATCAAACCGTCAAACTCTGTGAGACTTTCTCATCTCTGCGCATAATTAATTTTTACAAAACCTGTTTGAGAGAAACCGTGGACATTACTCATAATCAAGGCTGAACAAAGAACAAGTATTTCTGCCCACTGAGGAGTTACGTTACTACGATGGATGGATGGATGGATGGATGGATGGATGGATGGATGGATGGATGGACAGAAACAGTTGTCTAGACTAATTTTGTTTTTATACACTTCCAGAGAAGGAAACCAGTCATTGCTCCTTTACATTCTAGGCTTCTCCATTTTTGTCAAGACTACAGCAAACCTGTGCAGCCGCTCTGTCTGCCTGCAGTCAATTTCAACATGTGCTTTTGATGAAAACAGCAGCCATCTAACATGAAACTGCTCGGCCTTTATGTAGCAGAGCACTAATTGTCTCATCTGTAGAGTTTATAAGTGTTAGGCCGCTCCGCTCTGCTCTGATCGGGTTCAGCATATGGCCTCAGACTGCTGTTACGCTGCTATCATTAGCCATGATATCAACACACCATATGAGCATCTGTTATCTGCATGTGTGTGTGCGTGCGAGTCTATATTAGATGCCCCCTCCTCCCCCTCAAAATCCCCAGTGCCTGTGGGAAATAGAGTAGGTATCAATGAAAACGCTCACACACTTCATGCACGCTAAAGCCTAACCCACTTTGAAACAGCTTGTAAACATCACAGCCTTGTTATTAGCACCTGATTACACTCCTGGAGCTTATAGGCATCAGCTTACAGGGCAACACTAAGATCAACAACGTCTCATGTGTGAAACGGTACGCGTGTTTTCATGAACACGGCCGCTGTGGGAGACGTTGCTCTTTGAAAACTTCCATATTGTTACTAAAACTGAGAGAAATTAGAGGACAATTTTCACGCAGTCATTTCACTCTATGAGATGAAATATCAAGTTACAAAAAATGGATGATGCTTGTAGAACCCGCCATGTTGGACATTTCTAGTGTACAAAAAGCATTGAAGCAGAGGCACTGATGAAAACGCATGGCCAATCAATCTCCCTTTAAGAAATATTCCATAATCATTTTTATTCATCATTTTAATAATTAAAAATATATATTTTTATTGATTCTTTATATTAGTAGAAGAGGTGATGCCACACTGTGTGTGATAGAACAATAACTGCAAAGCAGGATTTTACTTTTTTGAAATAATAGCTACATAGTTTATATGTTCAACCCTTTTCATCATTTCTTATTACAGCCAGCGTCACTAATTGAACAGTATCCGTTTGTGTTCCTTAGACAGTTTGGATAATTTGCTTATCTATTGAAAATGTGTCCAACATATTCTTCTCCAACACGCTCCACAACAGCCAAAAGTTGAATGTTTCACAACTTTAATTTTGTTTGTACTACCTTTTAATTCCCATAAAGCAATTTGTATTGCCTTGTTGCTGAAAATGTGCTATATAAATGAAATTACCTTTACCTACCTGATACTTTAAATGTCAGTATCATGTGCTTTTTTCTGAAATTTCAATGTTAGTTTTATGCCACAGGCAAAACTTTCAAAATGTTCCACTTTCATCTCTTGAGCCCAATGAAAATTTTTCACTAGATTTTTGAGGATCCACAAGACGTTTTTGTTAAATGTCAGACAGGTCTTTATCCTCTTTGTCAGCAGTGGTTTTCATTGTTTAGCTCTCCTCTGGATGCCATTTTCTCTCTTTCTTACTGTTGAATCATGAGCACTGATCTTCATTTAGACAAGTGGGGGCTGCAGTGCTTTAAATTATGTTCTTGGTTCTTTACTAACCTCCAAGATGAGTACACTGCTATTTCAACATTCTCTGCACTAGAGGATAGTCCTTTAACGAACTGACCAATTTGTCATCTGTTCTTAAAAGGTCTCAAATCGAGGCATGATGTTGCTTATGTTTGATATATTTAGCCAATTTCAGATTATCAAACAGGTTCCCAATAAGCAAGTTCTTGATTGCACTGGTTAGCCAGTAATAAGGCCTGTCCAAAAAAACTGAACCAAAAAAAATGCAAATAAGCACAGATAATTCATAACTTTACAGGTTTAGATACATTTCTTCCCTTACTAATATAAACCATAATATAAAAACAGTGTGTTATTTACCCCAGCTATCCATGCCTGGAATGAGAAGTTGTTTGATGATGAGTGCAAACAAAGAAATAACAGAAGAAATCTGCGAAGAAGCGAATAGATTTTGCTTCTATAGGTTCTTGGGGGTTTTTTTATATCTGAGTACATTTTCTTTTTTTCTTCCAGATTGTGTTGTATTGTTGTGTTGGAATTTCTTTGCCTCCATATATTCCTAAATATTGAAAGCACGCAGCTTTTATTGAACAAGTCTCATTCTGATTCTTGTTCAGTTTTGCTTGTTTTAATTCAAGTGTTTCCTAAGAAGCTTTCTTAAAAGTATATCTCTAATCAAGTAAAATTGCTGCCTTACCTAATTACCTCCATTCTAACCCCCCATCATATAACACACGACAGTAGATTAACATAGAAGTCCCTGAAGTGGTTTTAGATGCCAGTTTTGGCTCTAGCCTTCTGTGTTTTTTACAACTATATTTCCCTGGCGATCAGATTAGGAGCTATCAGTGCAGTAGAGCAGCAGATTGTGGTCAGCATTTGAACCAGCAACACAGAAGGAAAGACTCCACATTTTGAACTCCCTGCGTTTTTCGCATCTGTGCACACGTGGCCAGAGCCCAGGTGCATCGGTCAGCCTGTTGGTTTAGGAACATTGCTGTAATTGGGCATCATGGACAGCAGCAGAGAGAAGCTTTTAATCATCCTCCTACTGTTCAGAAAGCACCACGGTGTGAGAAGCAATCCCTCATCCTCACAGTCACACCTTTAAGTAATTTACACCGTCCTGTAAAATCGTTCACGTGTCTTGATGAGGTTCCAGATAACAAGCAAGTGTTCAGAAAGCTAAATGGAAACCAGATCTCACATATCCCAAGAAAAAAAAAATCACAATTACCGATTATTCAATTTAGAATAACAAATAGCAATTCCTCCTGTTTTGAGCTAATTTTCTGTATTGAAACTCAAGGCCCATTAATGACTTGTCGGGGCTGCAGCTGAGAGGAGGCCTCATGCACTACTTTTATTTCAGCAGATCACTCAATGGTCCACTGGAAATGAACAAAGCTTGCATAAATCCACTGCGTTGGTGCAGTTCTTAATTTTCAAATTTAATTTTCAGAAGAGCTGCACGGTCAGCTCTTCTGAAATATTGAAAACTGAAAATAAGTTCATAGGAAGCATTAGCTTTGTTCCTTAGTTACTATCATCCATCCACAGCTTTAGTCAAACTGCCTAAATTTGAAATAATAACCGATTTTGGTTCAATTTTTGCTTTTTTTTTGTTTTGTTTGGTTGAAAACAAAACAAAAACCTCCCGATCAGTAACATTTCTGCCAAATTTTGAAGGAACACACTGCTTGATCATGCATTTGTGGACTGAAAATTAGGCTTTTTTTTCTTATTTTGCTCCATTTACAGGAAAGGAATAAATAAATTAAACTCATTTGTCAATGTCAGATTAGAGCCGATTGAGAACTATTGATCCATGTGGCTCTTTGACTGTTCGATACGTGCGTCTTCACTGCTTTACTTGGAATCTAAACCATGGCACTATCCTGTCTCAAAACTAGATCAGTGCCAGCGCTTCAATCTCTCTTCCACTTTCACAGCGACGCAACTGATTGGTCAGTCTCTACAGTAAAACCTATTGAAAAAATAAAACATCCAAGACAGGTTTATCACCTCAATATTTCTGGGTTTGTTTTCCTAAAACAAATCAAGGTCAGTGCATTTTTTTTCTCTTATGTGTTGGTTCAAATCAGCAGAAAGGCATGTTTGGTCAATGCATAACAGAGTTTTGGTCAATACCTGAAAGAACGCAAACATTAATAAAGCGTAGCCATAGAAAAGAAAAACAAGACCTCAAAGCAAGGAAATACATTTTAAAGTAGTGGGGAAAATCAGATCAACCTAATTTGACAGTTTCCCATTAAGGTACCCCACAAAGCACCACCTCCCACAGAGGGCTTCATGTGAGACAAACCTGAGCACAGTCCTAAAAAAATCCAACTTATTAATGAGGCGGGACAGAAATTTCCCCCCCTGCTCCCTTTTAGCATGCATGTCCTGTATTCCTTTGCTCATTTACAAGACAAAAAACCTTCCCAATCGGAAAAAATATATATTATTTACTATTATTTACTTCCATAAAGAGACTTGCAGCAGCATGGGAGAGCCAACAACATTGAATCATATTATGCAAACACCAGTGATCCATCACGCAGGAGTTCCCTATTGCTTTTAATTAATGAGGCCTCAGTGCAGAGCATCTGCACGCACATCTTCACACCCAGCAACCCGGATCCCTTCACCCATGTATGCGGCACGGCCTTATTATTCTTCACTAATGAATTATCTGATCCTCGTGTCATGTGATTAGGACGGATGGTGCGGCTTTCCTTACACGAGGCATGCAGGTGTCAGCCTCGCACACAGGTGGAGCTCTCGGATTAAAACGTTCTTTGAGCAGACATATTTTGGTCTTAAGTGGATCTGGGATACAACTGGGTTTGATGATATGCAAGGGGTAGAATGGCAGGCCTCTCTCTCTCTCTCTTGCAAAACACACACAGGAAAAAAGACATCTGATCTGACCAGAGCTGAGTATTATTACTATTATTGTGTTGACCCTTTCCCCCTTTTTTCTTTCGTCATTCAGCTCAAAATTCATCTGCACCTTTCTGGACTTTCCTCCTCTGCCCTCTCGCAGCATCGCTCACTCTGGTACTGTTTCCCTCCCAGCCTATGCGACTCTCCTCGCTCTCTTCAATGAGCGGCACAAACATAAAACAATTTCCAGCTCAAGATCAATTACTAAACATATGGGAGCTCAATATTACGACGAGAAAACGCCGCGAGCGACAGCTGGGCCACGTTTCAACGACCTGCCTTAGAGGTGACACCGTCATGGACGAACGTCTGGAATATGAGTAGAAACAACAACAACAACAACAACAACAAAAACACCACACACAGGACATAATCGCTTGCAAAATATGCAACTGATAAATTGAGAGATATCGCTAATCAAGTTAACGGCCGTGTTATTGAATTACGCTCGTACACATGTATACGGTTGCTCACAGCGGTGGTTAATTGCCAGGTGGTGGAAGATAATGTGTGATTTAACGGACTGATGGATTTGTCTCTGTTTCCGTCACCCATCAGTGAACAGAGACATCTGTAGCAGAGTAAACACTTACTCCCACACATAAAAAACACACATCTAAAGACACTTTTATCCCATAATAAGGGAGAAACCTCCAGAAATGTGTGTGCAAACTTGTTGGAATTTCCCAAGCGTCGTGCATCTGTTTGCATGTGTCAGTGCATGAGGCTGTTAATCCTTCCTAGCCCGTTTCTTGTGGTTGATGAGTGGCCCGAGGTTGGGAGCTGCTCGGGAAGCTGCAGCATCCCGAGGCTTTACAATGTGTTTACCACTCAAACTGACAGCAATAGTACAGCTTATTATTGGCCTTGCAAGCCTCCGCACTACGCTGCGAGTTAGAGGAACTCCAGGGAGGCTGACCGCCAGTGGCTAGAAGGCATGCCAGCCAAGCCTGTAACTATTGGCAGAGATTAAAATAAATGGTGGAAACTGAACCCGAGAAACAGAAAAAAAATAAGTAAATACATATTTCTGGTGTACACAAGAGGCGATTGGACAGTTTTTTTTTCTTTAGTCTTTTTGCATGCAGGCATCAGTGGCTCTTTGCCTGCAAATTAACTAAGAATGGCATGCTTGTTAGAGATTCATTCGTCAGGCTAACACAGATTTTTGGTTTTCTTTGAGTCTGACCTTCTGATTCAAGACTTTTTATTGTCTGTCCAGCAAAGATTCTCAAAGTGTGGTCCGTCCCCTTGAGGGAAGCAATTGTACTGGTGGGTGATGAGAGGAATGAGTGTCCCTATTGATACTTTATTACGTTTCCCCAAAAGAAACTGATGCCTGTTGTAGATAGATAGATAGATATAGATAGATAGATAGATAGATAGATAGATAGATAGATAGATAGATAGATAGATAGATAGATAGATAGATAGATAGATAGATAGATAGATAGATAGATAGATAGATAGATAGATAGATAGATAGATAGATAGATAGATAGATAGATAGATAGATAGATAGATAGAGTAATAAAATAGAAAATAAATCAATAATAGCGCGAATAATAGAAGAAAAGTACCATAGTTAGTTTGGCAGCAGGTAGTTTACAATCAACCTTGGTTTTGAGTATCCATGACTAAACCACTTAACAGATAGAAGAGAGATTATTATTCTCGATATATACAAGCCTTTGAATTTTTTATTTTATTTTTTTTTTATTAAACTGAAAAACAATCTTATTGATAAATGTATAAAATACAAATAGTGGGAGTTTTCAGTTCTAATTATTTAACCAGTCAGTAAAAAATGTTTGTCCTGATAATCACCAATCACAGTCAATCAATGGGACATAGGTTGATTCTGATTTTTTTTTCTCAAACGATACACGAAGGACAATTCTGCATCGTGCTTTTCAGACATGAAATTCTGAATCTAACAGAAAATGATGGATTTACAACATTATCTCAATTCATGCATCAAAGCACACCTTCTTAACCTGCATTTTATTACATCCTAAAATGTGTGATAAAATCCTGATTATTTGTTTATTCATTCTAAGACCAAAAATTATGTTAATTTTTAGCATCAGTGCTTTATTTGAAGAAGAAAAAAAATTCTCAGCATTCGATTTGCCAATCACTAATCAGAGCTGATCAGGAATAAATTGTCAGGCTTCAACCTCCAACCGATTGATCGGTGCTTCTCTGGAAACAAAGTTATTGCTTCTTACAGCTCAGGCCGCTGTCATGGTGTCTGAGCACAGCGAGAACCAAAAAAAAGGCTGCGATGTGAGGATCAAGGATGAGACAGGTCCACAGAGATCAGAATGTTCTTTAATTAACCACCTCTTCTTTTCTTTTTTTCTTTGTGAAAGACACTCACACTGCACCAGCTAAGAATATTCTGCCTCTAGGATGAAAACAGTAGCGGTAGAAAGGGAGGGGGGGGACTGCTAGGCTTTGCAGAACTCGAGTCAAAGAGCATCAGGTTAAAGGTTAGGCATGCGGCGTATTATTTTAATTTCTTTGTCTTGGAAAGAAAATACATCTTCTGGCTGTGAATGTGCAGCAGAGAACAACGGACGAACGACAGAACTAAAAGCACGCTTTGTCAAGGTTAGCGCTGCTCAAGCCTGCACCTTGCTGATTGTGTGATCATCCACTCCTTTGCTTTTTCTTTATGCCTTTAAGCAATCCCTTGCAAAAACCAACTTCTGTCTCGGATATAAAAACTGAAGGTGGAATTTCATTTGCATTTATTACCAAAATTATAGGTCAAAGTAAGAGAGTTGGGGGAGATTTCAAAATACGAGGAGAAAAGCAAGAACTTTTAAGCTAAACCACTTGAGCACTAAGTGTGCAGCATTTTCCTGCAATTAGGCTTCTAGTAACACTTCACAAACTAAGACCTTAGTGGTTTCCGCTCCTGTTACTTTATCCACTACTTACAGCTCTCCAGTTATGAGCTATAAAAAAACCCCTCTCGCCTCTAATAGTTTTATTTCACGCCGTAAGCTATAAACTGCTGGCCTACACTTGGAGTTGGCACCGGTGGACAAAAATTGTTTATGCCCCCCAAACCCCCCACCCAAAAACAACAGCATATTTTCTCAAGCCTTACATGATGTTTGTACCCTTAATAGTACAGAATAATTGTTTTTCTCAAAGCTCAGCCTTGGAAATAGTAGCTGCTGCAGAACAAAATACAAGGTATTCTGAGCGATGCCTAGTGCCAGAAACCATTCACAAAGACAGGACTCACTCCACGGTGAGAAAAAGGGGAAAAAAGTGCAGTAAGAGAAAATAAGGCAATTTTTGTAATTGAATTGTTTTGTGAACTCAATAAATCAATCCGCAAACAAGATTCAAAGAAAATATTTTGATGGTTCAGAGACAAACTGCATCCAAAATGGGCTCGATTTTATATAAATGTACATTTGGATGAACGATTTTTACTATCCCACTGCAGACTGGTGCTGCTGCATTCCTTATAAATCCGGTGGCACAGAGCCATACATGAACTCAGGAGGAGCATGTTTAAATAAAAAAAAACAGAGGAGAAAAAAAAGACAGAACAGAGGAGCGAAGGATTAGGAGGGGGTGGCGACCACTATGGCTCTGTGTGTAAACACGAAAAAAGGGAGTTAGGGAGGAACAGAAAGAGATAGCAGCTTGGAGAGGGAGAGATTGAACAGTGACACTGCTGCAACACAATGGGGTCAGGATGAAGAAGTGCTCCTAATTGAATCACACAGAAGAGAAGGCAGTAAGACAGAGGAGACGAGAGATGGAGGAGTCACGTTCTCTCCCTCTCTCTCTATATGCATGAACGCAGAGGGAATAAACTGTTACAAGCAGACGACAAGGAGCAGGAGTATAAATATGTCTGAGCAGCTGTGGAGCAGAGGGTGTTGAAAAGATGCTTTGGAGCCACCTTGACCACACAGCAGGGGTCTGGCAGAGCAGGATTCAAAAATAGCTCCACTGAATTTCTTTCTTGGGCTTGTGCAACCTTTTCCATCAAGGGGGGGGGGGGAATAGGTGGGCATGCAATACCAAAAAGAAAGAAAGAAAGAAAGAAAGAAAGAAAGAACACACAAAGAGAGCAGGAAATGCATTAAAAGTGTAAAACGAGCCGTCCAGTATTAATAAGGGAGGTAAAGACGGGGATCTTACTGTATGTTGGAGCTGTTCCAGTAAACGGAGTGCCTGTTGGCTGACACCTGGAGCGCGCTGCCCCAGGTGAGACTCGTAAGCGCCCAAAGAGACAGCGCTGCCAGAGCCATGCTCCCGGCTCCTCTCTCCGTCTCTGCGGCCTCTCTCTCTCTCTCTCTCTCTCTCTCTCTTCCTCTCTCTCTCCCTCTCTCTCCCTCTCTCTCGGTCACCCCACCAAACAGCGCGGCTCAAACATCCCAGCAATGCCTAACAAGCGAGAAGGAGGCAATAAAAAACAATGAAAAACATTTTTAAAAGAGAGGAAAAGCGTCACGCATGCATTCACACAAACGGGCTACTTTCAGAGATGCTGCCCGGGTAAAGAAAGTGTTGTGAAAAGTCTGTTGTAAAACCAGACTGTGCGAACTCCTCCTCCTCCTCCTCCTCCTCCTCCTCCTCCTCTTCTTCCACCAGCGGATCCCAGAGCTTCAAAGAACGGGGTTTATGGTCCGTGTTTATAACCGAGGCGCCCCCCTGTCCTCCTCCTCTCCTCCTCCTGCTCTCACCGGGGAGCCGCTGCCGCTGAGGCCGCCAGAAAGGTGTCGCAGGTCGGCGTTGGGTCCAAGCGGGGAGGTCGGTGTTCCTCCGGGTCTTTAAAGCAGTCCGAGAAAGAGTTGTGTGCAGGTTGTTTTAAATAAAATAAAAATAAAAATCATTTTAAAACAGAATCAACAGTAAAAAAATAATAATAATAAAATAAAAATTATAATAATAATAATAATAATAATAATAATAAAAAGTCCTCCTCTTTTTAAGTGCTTTAAAAAAAAACTGTTGCAGCTTATTTTCCTTCTTGTCCAATAAATGCGCAGACGATCTCAAAGCTGCAGCAGAGCAACAAAACACAAAATCAAGCTTTCTCTCCTTCTACAACCATCGTGCGCGGTGAGCAGCCTGTCTGCCCGCACGTCGCTCTCCTCCTTCTCCTCCTCCTCTCTGTTTGGTAGGCAGCTCTCGTTCACTTCCTAACTCCACCCCCCTGCGAGCGACAGGGAGGGAAAAAAAGGCGCATTCCTCCAAGATTTGTGGCCGAGTTGCAGCTCATCACCGGACATCGGAGCGACTTCAACGTTTTTGTTTTGTTTTGTTTTGTTTTGTTTTTCCTTCAGTACCTGCGCTTCACAGTGATGCTGCAAGAATACATCCATCTCTCGATGAGACCCAGAGATCATCTGCAACCAGTTTATTCCATCAACGATCAGCAGTGAAGCACACCTGCACGCACGGTTGTCTTAATAATGCAAAGATAGTGTTAAAAAAATAAAAAATAAAAATAAAAACATACATCCATATATGAAAAAAATCCAGATTCCCCTCCAAACACTTTAGGTTAGTTTTATTCATCTTCGGTCCTCCTCATAAAGGGGGGGAATCCCTCTGGGGAAAAGTGACTCACCACAAAACTGAACCAAATGTACTTCTGCTGTAAGTAATCCACGTTGCTGCCTTCGCAGAGAAGAATTTATGCGCACTGAACCTTTTCACATTTGTCATTTTTCCAACCTAAATCCTCAACGATTGTTAAGCTGAAGAGGGGGATGACACGGTTTGGCCGTTTTTGTGTTGAACAGATACAAATATGTAAAGTATTTGTGTTCATCTGTTCCTGTCGGTGGGCTTCAACAGAACAGCTGGTATAGGCAGAAGCATTGCAACCATTCCTCCATGTCACCCCAGACCCGGTGTTTTTTACTAAGTGGGAACTTCCCTTTGCAAAATATGTCTGCTCTTAGTCTGTCGCTATTTGCTGTTTTTTCTGTTTTTATGCAGCCAGTTTATAAAGTGATGCTCATTTAACCCTTCTAAGACTAGCATTATAAAGGCTTATTTTTGCATTTTGGGATGATGCACAGCTATTACACAGTCCAGTCACATTAATGTGACCACCACGTACTTTCCACTTCAGAGTTAAATAACCAATCACAGAAGGCAGGTGGCAGCACAGTGCAGTTGAGCGTATATAAAGGGTGTGTGTGGGCTTCGGAAAACATTTCAATCGTTGGCGTAATGCAGAAACGAAGCGATTTATCCGACGTCCAAAAGGGCATGATCATTGGCTTTCGGGCCAAGGGTGGAAGCATTTCCGAAACGGCTGAGTTTGTGAACTGTTCGCGTGCCGCCGTGGTAAAAGTGTACCGTGCATGGCAAAATGGGACTGTCCAAAATCAACGACGTGGCAAATGTGGTGCACCACGGGCCATAGATGACAGAGGCGAACGACGGTTGCGGAGATGCGTTCGGGCAGATAGACGGGCTACCGTTGAGCAACTGACCACTAAAATGAACCAAGGGGCTACCACAAGTGTCTCCCAAACCACTATTCAGCGAACATTGCTGCGTCTGGGCCTCCGAAGCGGACGCCTGGTTCGTGCACCTATGCTGACTGGTGTTCATCGACGACGAAGGCTAGAATTTGCACGCCAGTACAGCAGCTGGACGTCCACTGAGTGGCGACAGGTAGCGTTTTCAGATGAATCGCGTTTTATGCTCCATCGGACAGATGGACGTTGGCGTATAAGGCGTGAAACCTCTGAAAGGAACCACCCTGCAACCATTGCAGGAACGGTCCAAGCTGGAGGCGGGAGCATTATGGTCTGGGGAATGTTTTCCTGGCATTCTCTGGGTTCACTGATTATTGTGGAAGGCACGATGGATCAATACAAGTACGCATCTGTCCTTGCGGACCATGTCCACCCCTACATGCGCATTGTTTTTCCTCAGGATGATGGCATCTTCCAGCAGGACAATGCGAGGTGCCATACAGCTGCCAGTGTACGTGCGTGGTTCGAAGAGCACCAGGATGAGTTTACCGTCCTCCCCTGGCCAGCAAACTCACCTGACTTAAACCCAATCGAGCATCTGTGGGACCATCTCGATCGAGTTGTTCGCGCCATGGATCCTCAACCGCGTAATCTAGCGCAGCTGGCCACGGCATTAGAGTCGGCATGGCTCAACATCCCAGAGAAGACCTTCAGGGACCTAAGTGACTCTCTTCCTGCACGTCTCGTAGCAGTTCGCTCTGCGAAAGGTGGTTATTCTGGCTTTCGACAGATGGTCACATTAATGTGACTGGACTGTGTATTTTGAGCATTTCAATAAGCAATACATAGATGCAATCCTTAAAACCAGGTCTTTCACAATTTATATAATCAGACTTGTAACATTTATTTGAAGCTTCCTGTTTGGCATCCTACTCGAAGGTCAAGCTCTGCCCCAGTCTTCAGTTTGTTGCAGCCTGTATAGCAGCAGCTATTTTTCAATTACTGCTTTGTGTTGTTGTTGTTATGTTTTAGTTTTTTTTCTGTCCCTGCTGTAGAAAAGCATCCTCACAGCATAATGCTGCGACCACCATGTTTCCACATTGTGCATGTTGACCAAAAAGTCAGCTTTTGGTCACATCTGACACAGGATCCGTCTTCCATGGGTTCTCTCTCCTATGACTGCAAGCAAGAGCTCTTATTGGCTTTTTTTCCAACGACGACCCTCTTGTCGCTCTTTCACAAAGACTTGATTTGTGGAAAGTATTTGACAAATGTTTTTTTTTCCTGTTGAGAGTGCCTCTAACCTGAGCTGTGTATATTTCCTTCTAAGTTTTCATGGACAACTTATCCATCCCTGACCAATCTGTGTGTTCCTTTGGTCTTCATTGTGTTGTTTGTTGGCTAATGTCCTCAGAGAATCACATCTGCTTTTATTTGTTGTATTTCAGTGTTGAAGCAGTAGCAAAATGGGGGAAAAAAACTTCCAGAGACGACTGTTGTAGCATGTCTGTAAATCTTCATTATCTGTCGTAATTTACAGGAATCGGATGTCTGATGAGTTGACTGAACGCTGAAGCCCCGGCACCTCCATCACCTTCGACACACGTCCAGGGTGTTATTTGTTGTGAGAGAAAGGGCAGCCTGGAAAAAAGAGACAGGAGAGGGGATAGAAAAAGAGAGGACTGGTGTATAGAAGTGAGATTGTTACAGTTTTCTTTTTTTGCCTGCTGGGAATGAGTTGGTTAAGGAGAAGTCAGAATGATTTATTGGGAGAAAAAAAGGAGGGAAATAGGGAAAAGAAGAGCTAGAAAGAAAGAGAGAGAGAGAGATGAGACGCCATCGGGGAATCCCTTTGTCTCCTCCAGTCCTTCCTCTCCTCTCATGAGCTGTCCATTTAATCCCCCCCGCCCTGATTCCTCCTCCTCTCACCTTATTCAGGGAGGCTCGGTGAAAACTTTTTTCTTTTTTTTTTTTTTTCCCACCGTTGTGATCCCTGCTTTCTGCCTGTGCTAGTTTGGTTCTGTGTTTGGGCCCTGGTGGTCTTCGCATCTGTTCTGCTTCTGCCGGTTTCTCCGTCTCTCAGTGTTGGACATGAGAAATGGAATATTTTTATGAACACGGCTTATTTTCCTCTTGCCATTTCTGCTCCATCATTCCTTTCCTCTTTGACTGGGTTGTGCATTCCAGGCAACCACGACTGTTTTTCCTTGGGATCAAATCTGACAGACCAGAGAAAATTATTTGCCCAAGGTACATATCTCAGGAGACCACCAGGTGCCAGGGGGTGAAATACAAATAAAATTCACTCCCTCAGTTTGGCAAATCCGTAAACATGGATTTCTCTCTCTCTATCTCTCTCTTTCTCTCTCTGTCTCTTTCTTTCTTTGGTTCAGTGAAGCTGGAGGTGAATGAAATTCTTACATTCAGAATCAACAATCGCAGTCGCATCGCCCCGGCTACAAGCTGGCGACTCAACTTACCTTATTTTAAAGCTTAGCTGAGGTGTATTTCTCTTTTCTAAAAGCTCAGCGACACAGCTCTGCATAGTGAGGCGGATTTCCACTGGAGGATTTCACAAAAAAAAATCAAAAAAATTGTAAAAATCTAATGCCCTCAATGTAGGATGACGAAGCCATGTTAGGCTCTATTGCAGACTAACAATTTAAAAATTCTCATGTTGATGATTTTCTCTTGCCTCTCAGACGAAAGAAGATTTTGATGAAGTTCAAGCAGATCGATTGTTTTATCTGTGACTGGTTCCATTTTCTTTAAGCTACATCTTCAGCCTGGATATTGTGTCATCTACAAGGACAGTTTGTTGGCAACTGGACTGTCTCTGATTTTTAAAAAAAGGGAGAAAAGAGGAGTAGATTTGGTTTTTCTGATTGGCTGCATGCAGGCCGTGGGCACCTTGGAATCTGGTGACTGATTCAGACACACAGAGAGCAACAACAGGTGTGATAAATGTTTTTTTTATCTGCATACACATGTGTGCCTGAGCTTGAACTGTTTGACTGATGTCTTTAGAGGTTGCTCCGGTATTATTTCCACATGATATCATTTTAGAATAATGGCCTTTATCATGAGAAATGCATAAATCCCAAAAACAGCCACTCATGATTAACTCTTCACAGAAACAGATTGTTTCCATTTTAGTTTCATCAGACAACAGGACATACCCAGAAATTAAGTTATTTGTGCTTGGGTGCTTTGCACACAGTAATTTGACTTTTTATGCCACTTTGGAATTAATCGCTTCTCCTTCACTGAGTGGCATTTCATCCGGTGTGTGCGTAACACTTGCTTTACTGTGAATAACAACATTCCCTCATCACCTTCGCTCAGCATCTTCACAACGCCTTTTGCTTTTTTGTTCTGCGATTGATTCGCCCATTTCACCCTAAAACATGTTCTTCTCCGGGTCACAGAACCCGACTCCATCCCAAACAACATGACGGCTGGACTGGGTGTTTGTCTTGATGGCACTCAAGGAAGAGGTGCTGCCTCAAAACACATCAACAAGTGAGCCTCCATTTTACTCAGCTGCTCTAAATAAAGTCAAAATAAACATAAAAAGACAAAACTGGGATTTCAGAAATCGACAATCATGGAAATCCCAGTATATATAAACTTCTGACTTCAAAGACAGAAAACAAAACATAATTTTTATGAGTACAAATTTACAAACATTTTTTCTTTCTTGTTCTAGCTCTCATTACTCTGGTATTTAGCAAACAAAAATGATTCCAACTGACCTAAAGCGGGTAAAATTCGGTCTGACTGAAATGTGGAAAAATGGGTCACCCCATTATTTCGTGCAGTGCACGCAAACATCTGGCTTCAACTGTAAAAAACAGATTTTTATCTTAACTTCACAGATATTGTTCCAGGATGACTCCAAGATATTTGTCCAGGCCTCAAAAGTTTTTTGAGGCCTGCACAGCAGAACCGTTGGATTACTTCTGTCTGTATCGGGGTTGTAATGAGAAATGACCCCGGGCCCGGCTGCATACGTTGTCGCTGGAGCGCTCATGACATTTCCAGCCCAGAGCTGGCACACATAGCACATGTGTCCAGAGCTCCTGAGCGAAACCTTGGAATCTAATCAGAGCTCTCTCTCTTGGCACTAATGACTGGATTTGGGCTCCCGCTTCTTCTCTTTGTGCTCAGCAAGTAAACAACGCACATGTGACCTCAGCGGGACTCCTAAATACGGAACGGGAAACATTTTCCCTTGTTTCTGTCTCATTCCGATGGATTTCTTGATTCAGGAGTCTCTCTTTCACTCCACCTAATGCTCGCTCTCTTCCTTGGCCTGCTTCACTGTTCACTGTTGTGTTAGTAAATTGTACTGACACTCTTCCCCCCGCCCCACAACCACCCGCCTCTGCCGGCTCTCCCTCCCTCCCTGTCCCTCTTTCACCCGAGTGACTGACACGAATTTTCAATTTCTCTGTTTACCTTTCACTGCTGTGCCTAAAACAACACTGATACAGACTAAGAGCAAGGAGGAGGCCGGGGCAAAGCGAGGAAAGAGGGAGCGGGGGGTAGATGGAGATGAGCATGGAAGGACGAGGGGGGGAGAGGTGACACTAAGACTGTGGATGAGGAGGTTGGGTGGGAGTTCGGGGGGGAAGCTTGGGATGCAAAAATGAGAGAAGTGCAAAAAGAGAGAGAACAGGGCTTTCTTGGTGTTTTTGGTTGCAGAGGAATCCAAGAGGGAAAAAGAAGGAGTTGGGTCTGGGAGGCTGGGGGTTACAGGAAGGAGAAAGGGAGCCGATACTTCTGAACAGTCACGCAAACTTATTCAACAGAGTGGATGGAGAGAGGAAGGGACTGACAGGATGGAGGAGATTGTGAGTGGAGGGCTGGGAGGAAAAACTTCGATGGGGGCACAGAACATTAGGAGTGCAATGAGATATAGAGAGAGGGGGGGGAGATTTATGAAGGTGCAAAAGGAGAGGGAGGACAGCAAGAGTGATGGGTAGAAAGACTTTCTTTTCTTCCCGAAGAGGAAAAGAGTGAGAATAAAGAGTGGAGAAAGAAAGAATGAAAGAGAGAGCTCAGAATAGATATGCTCTCAGCAGCATGAAATATTGAACGAAGGAGAGCGAACACAAGGAGGAGCACGGAAAATGGAGGGACTGATAAAGACAAATACAATTGTTTTGGTGTGTGTGTGTGTGTGTGTGTGTGTGTGTGTGTGTGTGTGTGTGTGTGTGTGTGTGTGTGTGTGTGTGTGTGTGTTGTTTTGGGAGAACAGAGGAAGAAGAAGAAGAACGGGTGACAGAAATATGAAGAATAGCAGCCCGTGGCTGGAGAGCAATTCACACACGCACACACACACACACACACATATATATATATAATATATATATATATATATATATATATAGAGGCACTCTGACGGGCTTTGAGTTTAGATTGCTCCCATGTGTGGCGGAGCTGTGCAGAATTCGTCAGTGTTGAAAATATCACACTGCAGAATGTGTTTCATCACTACTTGCACCAAACCGACACACACACACGCAGACACACGCACTCACGTTTTTGCACATATGCATGCCCATCACCACCACCAACCTCCCCCCTCCTCTTCCTCCTCCTCCTCCTCCACCCTTTGATCTCACTTCTCACTGATCTTCTCTCCTTCCATGTCAAATATTTAGGCTGTGTTTGGCAGGTTTGACGAAAATTACCATGGAGAAATGATTTTATTTATTTAACTTCCACATCATCAAAAGTCGACGGCTGTAGCTCCGAGCAGATAGGGGTTGATCCGGTTAAAAAAAGTAGAATAAAAAAGAACAAACAAACAGTAATGCTCAGTGTAATGTTTCACGTGTGACAATGAAGCAGGTCTTTGTTGAAGCATTTCTTAAATTCACACAAGGTGTTTTACTCAAGCAGGCAGAACTTTTGTGGTTAAGGAGACACTTCTGACATCACGCACACAAAACGATGAGTCAGCACTAAATTTCTGGGGGCAAATAGACATTTTATTGCAAACTTTGCATCAAATAAGGAAACTTTTCTTCACTTCAAACGTGGCTTTAGTAGCACAAATCACAAAACTAAATCTCATACGGAGTGGCAGTGCTCTATCACTATCTGTGCCTTTTAGAAACTCAGAGGTCTGTATTCACTTACTCTGCATTTTTCTTACCATAGATCATGAATCAAATGGGCGTTTGAGTGAAGAGACGGAGGAACTCACAAAGACGGAGCGTGTAGCAGCAAATCTACTTCATATTTCTGACCATGAGTTATTTCTAGATTGGAAGCTGATAAGGGAAATATGTATCCTTCAAAAGAATCACAAAATTAAATTTCATATTATCATAATGATGCATTAAATGAGTCACATTGTCAGCTTCGCTTATTTTGTTTAACATATCTCAAAAGTGTTGGTCAAAGTATTTCATAGTTGATCAAAACAACTTGGCATCAAAATCTAACATTTATTTAGAAATGTTTAGGAAATATTTCAAATAACCGATATAGCAGTTTTAATTTTATATTATTTATAAACAGTACATTTCTAATTTTGTAAATAAATAAAAAAAGAAAGCTAGTGTAGTCTGTTTATGTCCTTTTTGCATTTTTTTCAGGCCACATTATGTTTCTGTCATACATAAGGTCTCAAATAAAAGAACATTTAAAGACAAATTGACAAAAATAAATTATTTCAAAACATAGCTGGTTTGTTTGTTACAAATTATTTTCAAATTGTATTCATTTATATTGGTAAAAACATATTGCTTTGCTTATTCAAAATTATAGAATTGTGATAAATGAAATCATGAGTAAAATGTGTTACTTTTGTTATTGAATATATTTACCATAAATACATGTGTGATGTAATCAATTTTTTTCTAAATTGTAATTATTGCATTTTTCAAAGAAAAACAGTTTTTTTAAAATCCAAAATAAATTGTCTAAGGAGCAGATAAAATGGCTGAATTTGATTTTTTTTCTTAGCTTTGTACAATTAAACATTTTTAAAAGAAAAACATTTAATTATTACCATTATGATTCTTATTGAAATCAACATAATTAAATATTATTAATTCACATGTAATTTGCACTTTCCATTATTAGGTAATCTTAAAGATAATGCATTTTATCTGCAAAACTGAATTACAAAGCAAGAAATATTTGTATTAAAATTAATGTTCTTTTTTTTAGTTTAGTTCTGCATTTAAATGATCAGAAATAAATGGAGAAAAAAAGCTTTTAATATCTAATACGTTTTTTGCTTAAAAACATATCATAAGACATTTCTGACATATTATAATTCTTTCTGTAGGAACCATATGTAAATTTTTAGAACTTGGTACAGAATGTTGTTTTGTTTTGACATGAGTTAGATTCTCTGCTCTGCTGTTTGAAAGAGATGGGCATCTGTGGTTGTATTGTGCTTGAGCCTGTTGTGTGGAGCCTTTTGATTGGTTGTTTCGTCTAATTAGCTTATGAAAGATTAGAGCATGTTCTTTGTAGAAGTCTGGCACCATTAGAGGAACACAGTCTTTTGACCGTCACGTTCTATTTGTTTTTGAATCTGTTTGTTATTTTTTATTTCCTTTTGGATTCAGTAAAGACTGAAGAATGACTATTGGATTCAAGACCTCTTGTTTTTCTAGAAGAAACGTGTCGCATCTGAAAGAGCTTTGATGGGGCTGGGCTAGTGACAGCTTGCCGCGCTTACACTTTCCTTTACTCCAATGTCAAACTAAATATTAAATCAGCAATACAAAGGGATAATGAGATAAAACTAAAAAAACAGAAAACAAAACCTTTTGATACCCTGTTGTTTTTGAATTGATGACCGTCTTTTTATCCAATGTTTAGTTAAAACTGCTAAACTCCTGACCCAGCAGCATAAACCAAGAAATAACTCAGCTGTTATAGTTTGTATTTTGACTATTATTTGTAACATTGAATGTAAGAATATCTAAAAGTAGTATTGTTTTCTCAGAGTGAACATAAAGTTTGAGGTTACACTTCTGAAATTATTGGTGCTTTAACAATGTTTATAGTGTCAACTTAGGATGTAGAGTAAGAAAATAAATAGTAAATACATTCTTTAAAGTGCCTTTGTTATGTAGTGAAATGACAACGATGCCCGCCACTTTAAAGCAGACACCAAAATTGATGGCATTGATGCTTAAATGTGCATATTTTGCATATAATGTGCACAGCTTGGTCAAGCCTTTTTCGAAAGGCTTGACCAAGCTGATACGTTCATTTGACTGATAGGTATTGTAAGCCACCAGAACCAGTCCCACGTTTGATGGATGGGATTTGCCTTGAGGAATGGACGTGAATCTCAGCAGTAAGAAATGTCAAACTTATTGACATCCTCCAAGAGACATGCAATTTCAGCCTCAACTGAAGGAAAACTGCAGTGTTGGCTTTGTACAAGTCCACTATCAGGCTTTTTATCTGGATTGTTTCTTTTGTTTTGTACTTTGATTATTTCATGATTAAAAATGTTCCACCTTCAACACAAATCATGTTGCACCGATCAATGATATGCATCCCACACTTTTCAGATTTTTAGTTGTATTTGTTTTTTGTTTTCCTTCCATTTCACAATTGTGCTGTACTTTGTGTATGTGCATAATATAAAATCCCAATGAAATACTTTGGAGTTTGTGGTTGTAAAGCGACAAATGTCAAAACATTTGAGGGGTCTGGAAGGTTTCAATGCATGTTTGTTCAAATTGTGCTTCCTTGAATATTTGAATCCAAATTTTTAGTAAGGATCCATGAAGCATCCAAGCCGCTTTAACAAATGATTAATGCAAAGTGTGTTTGTGTATCTGCGGTTCATGTGCAACTTTCTGCAGCATGGTTGCTTGTGCACAGCTTAGACAAATGTTCCTGATACCTCATATATCACAAGTCTCAGTACTGTATTATCCCATGAGTGCACTTCTGCAGACAGTGCAGAAACAATAAAGACAGCCGGTTTACACACATGCACATGCACACGCAGACAGGCAGCCACAAACACAAGAAGAAACCCCCCCTTCTCCTGCCCCTCCCATGGACAGACACACATGCAAAAACACACAGAAAGGAACAGGTGCATGTTGAAAAAGCCAGCTGCCAGCCCTTCTTTGAAACATCTACATTTCATCAGGCATGGCGGAGTCGGTGGTGGCAGCGGGCAGCAGCAGCACAGGTGACACCGAGCCCAGTGGGCACCGAGATTAAGAGACTGGGAGGAGGTTTAACATAGACTGTCATCTCAGGTCAGATTTGCATTTTCCTTTTATTGTTAAAGGTTAGGATTTCCAGAGGCTAAGCTCATCTGATAAATGCCAAAAGGGACCTTCCACCCTCAAGGACAGCTTACTCGAGCATTTGATGGCGACATCATGTGTGAAGTGAGTTAAAAGGACGGAGGGAAGATTTCAGCCCATTTGGATCAGCGTTATCGGTACCCAGTCGGTGTCCTCTGCTCCTGTATCGCTGTCTTTTCTTTTTTTTCTCGCTCTTTTTCTGCCTTTCTTTCTCATTGCCTGTAGCTTCCTCGTTGTCATTCCATCTCTGTTGCCTTTTTTCCTACATCCTCTGCTGCTGCTGTCACCCTCATTTGGGCTATCTCTGTTTCCCTGATGCTGTCGTTCCCTTTCCTTTCGCTCGGCCGGTGCGAGAGTCATGATACATTAACCTCTGACCCTCAGCAGGAGGTGGCACCAATTGGCTTGTAATTGCTATCAATGCAGTGTGTGTGTGTGTGTGTGTGTGTGTGTGTGTGTGTGTGTGTGTGTGTGTGTGTGTGTGTGTGTGTGTGTGTGTGTGTGTGTGTGTGTGTGTGTTTGTGTGGTGAGCATGTTTTTTTTTCTCCCCCATTTGGGAAATGTGATGAATATCTGGCTGAGTTTGGGACGACAGAAAATGTAATCATTTCACCACATTTTGGGTTGTGATGGTGGATTACATGTGTGCAGTCAGAACCACAACAGATGAAAAAAAATATTTCTGCTTCTGTAAGCAAACTGGAGCTTACTTACTCACTCCATATTCACAAAATTATCCAAAATGTTATCACACACACGCACACACACACACACACACGCTCAGAGACAGAGAGGGTAAGAGAGGAAGAGAGACAGAGAGAGATAGAACTGGGATCATACAGGCCTTTGCAAAAGAATTCACTCTCCTTGAAGTTTTCCTCATTTTGTCATGCTAAACTAACTTCAGAGCAGTTTTGGGAATTTTAAATAATAGATTAATACGACATCTTACATAATTATGCAATGGAATAAAAGGGTTTTAATTTAATTACAAAGAAACAAATATGTAACTTGTGGTGAAATATGCTTTTACTCCCATTAACTCTGATCCCTCTAATAAAACCCAGTCCAACCAACAACATAACCAAGTGCAGTCAACTTGTGATTTAATCTCAGTGTAAATCAAGCTGTTCTGTGAGTTTTGCTAAATAACATCAGTGAACAAACAGCAAAAAAATGCAACCTGCTGTTGCTGTAACTGAATTTTATTTGCACAAATAAATCAAGCTCAAACACAAAGAAATGATGCATTTGTTGTGAGAAAGCAAAAGGATTTCCAACCTGTGTTGTAAGTCATATGGGGGCAATGCAAACATCTGAAAGACGGTTCTCTGGCAAGTAGAGAGCATAATGTAACTGTTTTTTTTTTTTGCCTAAGTGCAAAACACTGTAACTCACTATCCCTATGTTGAAGAATGGTGGAGGAGGAATCATGCCATGGGATTACTTCAGCAAAGATCAATAAAGCTGACCAGAATTGATGAGAAGCTATACTGAGGTAAATACAGGACAAAATCCTTTAGAGGTTGTAAAAGACTTGGGAGGTTTATATTTCATCTGGACAACAGTCTAAAACTCACTGGAATGGCCTAATTAAAGTTTATAGCTAATGCTAATTCAGGCTCTGATGTTCACAGACACCCTGTGTTTGAGCTGGAGCTACTTTATGAAGGAGAATGGAAATGCATTTCAGATCCTGGATGTGCAAAGCTGATGGAGACATACTATAAAAGACCTGCAGCTATAAATGAACAATGGTTCTGTGTTGACTAGAGAGGAACAAACACACATTTCAAACTTCTCACCATTTTTTTAGTAAAAATGTTTTTTTTCTCTCCCACGTCGCAATTTGGCACTACTCAGTATTGGTCTATCACTTAGAATCCCAATAAAATGCATCCAGGTTTGCGTTTCCAGCATAACATAAAAATGTGAAAAGGTTTAATTATCAAAAAATAAATATAAATAAATGTGAAGCACTGTAAATATCTGTAAATGGTACCTGACTGGGGCAAGTGTGTGTGTGTGTTGCCTTTCTTAATCGGGCTTTGAATTGAAATATGTCCATGTCTGTGTGTGAGTTCTATTTTCACGTGTGTGCGCAGCAAAGACTCTGACTCCCAGCAGTCCTTTGTCACACTGACTGACTGCTGAAAGGCTGAAAGCAGGAAAACCATTTCAGACTGCGGAACTAAACGATGGCAGGTACTCACCTCTCCTCCACTCGCCACAATAACGCCATACAGACCAGTCATCAGCAGCCCTGTCATCTCCATCTGTAAATGCACTTCACAAAGCTCCCTCTGTCTCCCCTTCTCCTTTGACTGCCAGTCAAGCCTGTTTTGCCATCTTGTAAACCCAGTTGGTCTTCATACAGGAGGGAAAAATAGTGCCGCATCCAGAGGAAATATACATCTGTTTGGAGTTTTTTTTTTTTTTTTCATTTTAGCCAGACGTGCTCAAGAGAAGAGCAATCAAAACCATTCCAGTGTGAATAATCTGTTTTTTAAATATGAGAGCTAATAATACAGTTCTTCAAATATCAGGCCACACGAAAGTAAAAATGTACAATTCAGGCAGAAGGTCAGCAAATGGTTCAAAAATCAAGATGTAACACTTGGATTGTTTGTATTGTCTTTAATGTTCTTTGGATAAAAAATGTTACAATTTTAACAACAAATCCTCTTATTAAACAGATAAACTTACATAAGCAAAACCAAACCAGCCAACCAGTCAACCAGACGTTTAGCATCCAGATTATTGACGTAAGGATTGTGATCTCATCAAATAAATCCTCAAAGATAAGAAAAATACCCTGAATGTAGCATCTTTTTCAAAGCATTATAATTATCTCAGTATTTTACAATAGACAGAGATCTCCAATTCAATTCAATTCAATTCAATTCAATGGAGAGTCAGATTCAGGTTGGAGATGATATATGTGATTCATCAAACAGAAGATAAACAAAAAAAAGCTAAAAGGTAGAATAACACCTAAACTGTAAAAAGAAAAAAAAAACTTCTTATAACTTTTACAGAGTATTTAAAAGGTTATTATCTATTGTTCAGTTTTCATTTTTTAGATATTTTGGTGAACGTTTAAGTCTCATCTGACGCATTATTTCAGACTCAGAATGTCAAAGTGTCTTAAGTTTTACCATAACTGTATAATTGATAATGTTAATAAATCAGTGGAGATAACCCCAGTTTATTAAAACCAAGCCTTGCTTTTAGATTGTTTCAGAGTTACTGCTGAGCTTGATTTGCTCTGCTGGTAGAAGAAGATGTCACTTGACTTTAACTAATGACTCAGTCTGACCAACCATAATATTTCTTGTGCTGCTGTTGCTACTCCTTGAGCCTATTGATGAAATTAATGACCAGGGTGCCTAAATGAGGTGTCACAATATGTGGCTCCAGAGAGTTCAGGAGTGCGCGGGCGTTTACACCAACCAGGAAAAGTCATCCACCAGAGAGAGACTGAGAGAAAGGAAAGGAACTGAGTTTGTTTGGGGGAGAGGGGTTTCTCAAGAAGAGCTAGTAAGAAAATAAGATATCAGACGGAACAAGTTGGATGCAGTAAAAGAAAAGGAGGAAGAAGATGAGAAAATAGAGGTGTGTGTGTAGAGAGAGAGAGAGCAGGTAAAAGCAGGTCTGGTCCAGGTGGGGTTCAGACAGTCAGTATGTTATTTTAGGAGGGCAAAGGGAGGGAGGATGAGAGAAAGGGATGGATGGAGGGAGGGGAAGATGAATGTAGTTAATTAAGATGAGCAGGCAGAGAAGACAGTGTGGAATTACACAAACACTAATTAGAGTCTTCGTTAGGGGGCACAAAACGAGAGCAGCACATCCATCATCTCAACTCTACATCCCTTCCTTTTTTCCGCTTGCTTTATGCCGCTTCTGTTTTTTTTTTTTGCTTTGCAACCACATTTCCTGCCGCCATCCTTATCCTTGCTGCCCCCCACCCTCTAAAATCTTCCTGTGCTGCTCTGTCACTTTGTTTACCTCCATCTACTTTCCCCGCCCCCTTCTCAACTCCCTTGTCTTTTATTGATCCCTTGAGTAGTTGACTAAACAGGTGCAGTTTAACATCTGGAATCATAATTGAAGCAACCTGGGAGCCTTTTTCTCTTCAGTTTGATTTTTTTTCTAAATTTCTGTAATAAGATTTTCCTAGTAAATGTATTCTTGTTACACAAAATAATAAACACTATAATCAGCTCTATTTTTATTGTTTTAGTGCAGTCTGCAGTCTGCTCCACTCCTTTGACATAAATTATACACATCAATGAAAAATGCTTTCCTCTTTTAGCATCATATTCACGTCTTGTTTCTACTCTCTCTTTCTCTTTCATTCATCTTATTTATATATGCGTATTTCATGAACTTTTTCACATTTTGTCAGCTACAAAGTTTGTATTTTACTAGGATTTAAAGCCATAGATAAACAGATAGAAGTGCTTTATTGTGAAGTGAAATACTTTTTTCTTTTTGCCAAGATTTTAGCAAATGAAAATCTGAAAAGTACGGCAAGCATTTGTTTTCCACCCTCTTGAGTAAATACTTGGTAGAACCAAATTCACGTACAGTGATAGCTGAAAGTGTCTTAGGGTTTAATGCGTTTCTATAATCTTTCATCCATGTATCCTTCTCCTTTCACTCCACAGTTATGTGCCAGCTTCCTGTGGTCATGTGTCACCGTGCCAACAGGCAAGGCACTTCACCTCAGGTTGCCCACTGATCTGAGTATATTGGGAATGTTCCTCCAGTGTAAAGAGCTTTGAATGTTTGGTATGTGTCAAAAAAGTGCAGAGTAAACTCAGTCCATTTGCCGTCTAGCTTGCTTTGGTCTAACATAAAATCCCACTCACTAAGGAGGAGGTCAGCTTCATTGCTGTTGACTGCTTCGTTCTGTTCTCCTGAGATCAAAAAGGCGATTAAATGATGTGGGATGAGAGTGGACGGGGTTCAAGCTGGTCTTTGCTTCAGGCATTCATCCACATTCACGGCAAATGCTGCAGTGTAAAACGCTGTCCCTATTCAGTATCTGAAAAGCGGATGTTAGGTATGTTTGAAACGTTTGACAAATTGCTATTTTACTGTTATGGGTGAATGTTGTCAAAATCTGTAATTGGATTAAGTAATTAATTAATCTGTAGCTGTTCATTGTTTCAGTAAGCTCAAAAGTTAAAGAATTAAATGAACATTCGTCCTTCAAAGCGAGCAGCCGGTCAACTCATTTTTTTCACTTTTGGTATCAAAACTTTCCTTGATCCAATTTTTAAGCAGATTTGGGAAACTGAATCCCATCATTGACCAGTGGACTTCCAGTGAACCAAATGAGGCAAAATGTTACTTTTATGTTCATATTAGACTTTATGATTGAACTGGAGTTTGTCCAGTCACTCTTTGTTTTATGTGTTTTGAAAAAGCACAACAGCTTCGCTCAGAGAATCCTGTGGGCACTAAATGCCCCAGACCTGCTGTTGTGGTCATTCTAGCCTTTGAATAACCTGATCAGGAGAGAGTTTAACATCGCTGAGACACTCCCAATGGGTGTTTGCTGTTCTTAATGCTGCCCTTCATCACTTTTTCTGGTAATATGTATTTGGGAGCGTTTCTGAGTACTGGAGAGCTGCAGAGAGTCTGCAATTCAGAGACGAAAGGGTCTCTCCTTTAGACATAAAACTCACTCTTATTGGTTTCATTGTCTGTCCTGCTTTCAGTAGAACTCTTTAGAGTGCTAAAAATATATTTGTTCATTTAAAATATGTGATTTTAGGAATAAATAAATGGTGTCCTGGTTTGTTCCTCACCTGTAGTTATTTTATCCCATTTAGCATGATATATATATATATATATCTTCTTCAGCTTTTTTATATTCCTTGAACTTCTTGTGTATTTAAACTATAAATTATCCACAATATGTAGGAAAAACACAGACTTCGTTTGTGCATCAACGATGATGTAGATTAAAAAAGATATTGCAATCAATAAATATAGACAGATTGATTGATAAAATAGGGTCAAAATGATAAGGTAAAGATTTAAAAATCATCAAACTTTCAGCCGTTATTAGGTGTTTATGGGAACCATTTCAGAAGAAAGTTCCTCAATGGAGAAGGCATCAACACATGTTTTGGCTTAGACTTTAAAGGAAGGAAATAAAACGCCTCTGTACCTCATGAAACTCTAGAAACAGTAATATGTGTCGGATTAAACAAGTGCATATTAATATGCTCTACATGCCCTTTGAGTCACATGAAAGATGGACACACACTCTACCTGAACATAGATCAATTATGAATGAGTTACGGTGAACGACGAAGTGAGAAGACTGCCGTTATCATTTGCAGATGTGCTCTAATGGCAGCCAACACAGCACAGCCAAACATTAATATTGTAAAATGTTTTTTTTCGGCGCTCTCATTCTAGGGCTCCCTGTGAGAATATTTACCGACTCCTCTTCTCCCGACCTGTGAACCAAGCCTCGCTCTGTTGCTGCGGGGGTCACCAGCAGAGCAACGCCCCTCCCCGACCGTTTGAAGCTCCAATCTCGGGTCAGAGGTCACAGCGCAGTCACAGCTGGAGGCTGCTAACAAGCTACTGTCCACCCACCCGTCTAATCACGATGAACCCAGAACAAATACGGCCTGGAAATGTGGTGACCGCGCTTTGCCACGCAAAACAGGAGAAGATTTAAATGTGGACGTTAAAGCAAACTGTCCACCCGTCGTGGCCTTGTGGCGAGACGCAGCGACAATCATGAGAGTCAACTTTTTCTCGGCATGTAAGCAGCCACACAAGGTGTGCTTCTGTTTACTGATGTCTTTCAGTCTTTCGTGGATTTAGATTTTTTTTGAGCATTCAGGTCGGCCATGTTGTCATATATTTCTGCAGTCCAGCTGTGAGGTCATAAGGTAAAACAAGTGCATTTAAATACAATGTATAGTCAAATGTTTATTTTGGTAATATATTCAGAAAGTCACATTTAATACACATATCTATTTTAATAGATTTCAAATATTTATTCCCAATAATTGTGACGGTTTCAGTTTCCGTTTGATGAAAATTCAATCAAGTGTCTCCAGATATTACAAATAGATTACATGAGACCAGGAAAAAATATTTTTAATATTAAAATCAGCCTCCTGAGAAGTCTGTTTATGGGCTGAATCCTCGGTGTCACACAGCGGACAAATATTGCCAAGTCAATATGCAAGATGACTCCTTCCATAGAAGACTGACTGCTGAATTTCAATCACAAGGTGGTTTAAGGAACAAATACAGCCGGATTATTTCTTATTTTTTATTCATTCTTTCCCTCAAACAGATTTGTTTGTTTTCAGATAAAACTTTAGAGAATAAATTTGTTGAAAATGTTTTCAAATCATTCATCCTGCTCTAACTTTTGCATCATAAAATCCTGCAATTTAAGCAGGGGGCGTGTCCCTTTTGGGAGGACATCCACATATAAATCTGGTTGAATTTGGCTGAGCAGCAGTGCTGCCTTCTTCATCCCTTTTCCACACATTCAGGAGGTTTCTGAAACTAAAGTCTTGTCAAAGGTTCATCCTAAATCCTCAAGCTTTGTTTCTTTACCAAGCAAGCAATGGATGAAAGTTCTTCATAACACTTCAGGGGAACGCTTTCATAATTCATGTCCGCCTCACAGGTCTTCAAGGTTGAAGCTCTCTGAGCCGTCAGCTGGGCTGCTCTTGCACCAGCGTCCGGTAAGGCCAGCACTGAGAGCATCACCTGCCTGCTCCTCCTCTCGGTAACCTGCATTGTGCTGGCCAACACAACAGCAGCATGCTAATTCACTGTGAAACCAGCATAGTGTCCCATCACTGCTCCTCCTGTAATCCCTGCAGGTGAGAAAGACAGAGAGAGACGGATTCCTGAGTATCTGACTGAGCAGCACAGGGGATGAATAATTGATATGCAGGTTCTCCGTCCCAGTGAAATGTACTGGAGCCCAAACACTAACCGTCTCAGAGCCACCTGTGTTTCACACTACCGGACAATATAATGCGCGACTCAATTAGTAGCAGCACGCAATGACAGCTATGGCCTGTGTTTTATGTGTGTGTTTGTGTGTGTGTTTTTGTGTGTGTGTGTGTGTGTGTGTGGGCATTCTAAATACAGGACTGAATTAAGTTCATTTGTCAAAGTAAAGCTAGTTATTAATGTTGGGTGTTACCCCACGTCTCGTTCGCAGCCTGAGGCCTGCAGACTCACATACTGAGAAGAAATAACAGACACACAGTAGCAATAAAAGTGCAAACTAACAGGCTGTTTGGTAAATTTAATACCAGAGGAAATTTTCTCATTTTGTGTCCATAGCAAAGAGAATTCATCTTCAGAAGCTGCAGAAACAAACAACAATGCAAACCTGACAGCAAGCTAATGTTCTCTCCGAACAATCCCTCTTTGCTTTTCTATTATTCATCGTCCTGTTTTCATGCGCTAACTGTTGTCGACCACCAGCTCTCCCAGCAAATGTGATGCTGTCCGTGTGCTTCAGGTCTGTTTGTAAGGGTCAGCAGCTGACCTCCGCCCCGTCCCCCAACCTGCAGGCTCAACAAACAAACCAGACGCAATTGGCGTATACAGATCTGACCTTAAGATTTTAATTGCTCTGTCTTTGAAAAGCCCTGTTGACTGCAGGTGAAACAAGCATTAACATTTCATCAACACTGAACACAGTCATACAACAAGCTTTAAAACAGCAGCAGGTTGGAGGAAAGCGGAGTGAAACAGTAAACATATCTGTTACAGCCACAAATTTCTTTGTATTTTATGGAGTTTAATGTGGTAAATCAACAAATTACAGGAAAACTGTAAAAATGATCAAAATTGTCCCGACCCCAATAAGGGATAAGGGTGTAAAGAAGATGGATGGATGGATGGATGGATGGATGGATGGATGGATGGATGGATGGATGGATGATCAAAATTGGGTTTAAAAAATGTTAACATTTGATACCCCTTTGTAAGATAAACAATTGTCTTCAAAAGTCACAGAAAATATTTTATTAATGTTATTTTTGCCTAACTTTGGCTGTGTTCATGCAAACAGCATCACAATTGGCCAGGATTTTTTGTTCCTTTAAATCTTTTTTATTAAATAACATTTAAAAGTAAATAGAGTAGCTGTGTTCCACTCTTTGAAATTCTTTTTACAAGTACAGCTCCATATTTATATATAAAATTATATATGAACTTGAAAGAGCAAAGCACAACCAAAAACCTACTAACCATGACTTGCACTTGAACCGACAGGCCAGGTAAAGACCCCTTTTTAATCCTGGTTCCCATGGTAACTTTGGGGGAATGTCAAGAACGATTAACAGTAAGGCAATAGTAGTCACGCACTCCATAAAGAGACACAAATGGAAGACTGACAAGACAGGCATTGTTAAAAGAAAGCCAGAGGAAGTCGACGTGGCAGTTTGCCACAAGTCATAAAATGTGAACAAACCTTTTCAGGTTACATGCAAGAAATGTGAGAGAAACATTTTCTGGACACATCGTCTCCATCATAAAACACAGCAACAAGGAGAGAGCCTTTAAAACTGATGCTAACAGATGATCCTCGTCTCATCTGGTGAAGGATCAGTCCTGCATAGAGGAGTGTGTTAATGTGGAACGTTCTATTGACAAAGCTGACATTCCACAGAATAACTTGCTTCAGCAAGACAGTTCTGCAAAGTAATGACACAGGTAGACTAAATACAAATGTAAAACCACTACTTTGAGACTTTTATTTGTAAAAAATAATGAAAACCATTTATGCTTTCACCCCCTACCCCTCCATTTCTCTTAACAATTATTAAATGGCTGTGACCTTTCCACACTCATTTATTAAACTTGACATAAAAAACACAATCAGACTTTCAACAAGGGAATAGGATCAAGATGCAAATATTAGACATAAGGGAAAGCTTGTTAAAAAAATGGAACGGCATTCTGAGATCCAAAAAACATTTTTTTCACTTCATTTAATGAATGTTTTGGTTCAGTGGAGAAGAGATGCAGGAGGCAGAACAAGCATGGCTTTTATTGCCCCATTTCTCTTTGTGAGCATCAATATTACCCTGAACACAGTAACAAAAACTGAACAACACATGGACGTGAATAATTAGTGGATTTCTCTGTGTGTTTCTGGCAGAGTAATGACTGATGTCTCTCCTCACTGTAGGCCTTTCAAAATCAGGCTGGTGACGGAAGAAAGCCCCAGAGGATTATATATAAAAAGAAGAAAACATGAGGCACTTAGGAGGGCTTGGACCATTTAGCAACTTAACCTCCCAATATCAGGCTCATGCTGCCTCCTCTGTTGAGCTTCTAAAAATCAAATTCTAATTCAGCTGGTCATTGTGGAGCATTGTCCAAGCATGTTTTCAGAGGTGGTTCAGACTGTAATGACAAAAATCTACTTTAAAATAGACTTCAAACTGTTATAGGATTGGCCTAAAGCTAATTCTGCACAGAAAAAAACTTTAATGACCTTGCATTTAAGAAATTAAAATCTTCAAATATAAAAAGCAACTATTTGTTGACTTATGAAAAAGGAATACACGTCTGTGAATATATTGTACATTATTTATTTTTTTAGGGTGGTAAATTATTATAACAAAATGTCATATAGGCGAATTCATTCATTATATGAGTTAATTTAAAATATAAAAGCATGATTTAAAAGATATAAGATGTAAGTCTTATTGTAAATTATAACAAGTAAAACATTTTTAAAAAAATTAAAAAGTGAGTCTCATTTCAACTGGATGCTAAATCCTACATTATTTGCTGATGGGGTAAAACCATAACATTTTAATCTGTGAAAAGATGTAAATTACGCAGTATATTTTCTATGACAGTCGATTGTTGGTATCTCATTAAAAACTGGAAGAAATGTGTCACTTCCTTATTGGATGTCTTTGGTCTAAGCCCTAGGTGTGGCCCATGAGCCATTTGTGGCCCTAGTAATAATTCTGTGTTTTCAATTAAACAAGGAAGCTCGTCCACAATTAATGTACAATTTTTAAATATCTACTGTGATACTATTTCAAACACCTCAATACCTTCCTGAAATTAAAAAAAAAACAAGCTGTTAGTTTTATATTTCAACTGCATTTTTAGTTTTACAATTTATTACTATGATAAATTATTGAAACAACTATCTACTTTAACTCAATAACAGACCTTTGCACAACCGTTTACTCATATAATAAGCTTGGCTGTTATTAGTTTTTTTTTTAAGAAAACGTTTTCAAAGTTTTTTTATATATAGCATATATAAATCATGTGAGAATCTTTTAATGTTTTGGAGCAGCAAAAAGTTACAAATCTCTTGTCTAAAAATGATCTTACAATGCTGTTCATTTTATTAAAATATTTCTCGTTTAAGTTTTTGTTATGCAAGTTCAAACTTGTTTTGGGACTTTGAATAAAAGAAATGTAACTTTAGTAACTTATGAGTCACTAAAGGACAATGTTGACCCATGCAAAAGGTTGGGAAAACACTGGTTCATATGCTTAGAGACTGCAAGTCAATATCTCTTGCTTTAAGTCAGAAGAAATGGCAGTTCTTGCATGAGCTCTTGGGTGAGATATTCCTTCTGCTGCACCCAAACCAATTAAAGTGAAATCATATGAGATCCTCTGGTGGGATAAAATACTGTGCTGTTAAAAAAAAGACATAATATAGTCTTTATAGTTGCTCAGGATCCACTTTGACCACCATGAACAGAAACTCGTTCATGTCCAAACTGATGGATAAGTTATGTTTTATTTGGTGCTTGTGTGCCAAACCTTCCTAATGCAGCCCTGGGCATCTGCCCAAACTCCTACATGTCAGAAGAAGAAGGAGAATTTATTAATAATGTCCTTATTTCAGGAATAGATGCACTATTTATGATCTCTCACAATATAACTGCTGGATATCTGCAATGAAGAAATGAGCCACGGGGTTTGGGAGAGTCACAGTCTCTTGATTCAGACCTTCTCTTGAGACTTTTTTAGATCAGATTTACTGAGGCATGTAACTTTTTTCTTTATGTCTGCTTTCAGACATAATTTGGGATAGAAAATCCAAACTAACATTTGGTGTTTGTTCTGCCTAGCAGGGCTGGTTATTCTGGATCTGGTTTATGCAGTATACGTGGCAGCCTCCAGTGGATATTTCTCACTTTCACCCTAATTGGGTTATAAACCGCTGCACTCTTGATGCTCAGTCCTGTCATTTGCTGTGAATTTGTTTTTCACTTCATGGGGAAATTGATTTGTAGCATGCGAGTGTGCGGAGAAAGTGTGAACTGTGTCGCTCAGTGAGACTTGAGAGGTTGGAGTGAAGATTTTTAACACATTATGCAGCACAGATATAAAATCTTAGACGTTCAGTTAATTTAAGTGTTTATCTGTGGCCTGGCGGGTTTTTTTGTATCCCTCTGTTGTGTCATTGTCTTCAAAGAAATAATTATAATAAAGTAATAGAGAAAGGAGTTTAGGAAAACATGAAGCAGAAAATTCTGTGTATAAGTAGGAATTGGTTGGATACATTTATTTTTCCTACAGGCTAAAACCTGTTATGAAATTCCTTTTTCTTCCATTCACTTATTGAAAATTGCATCGTTTGTCTTTATCCCACCCAGGAAATTTTTATTTTTAATGTATTCTACATCTCCTTCTTTAAACTGTGAGACATGGTATCTAGAAATATAAAAAATATTTTCTAATTCAGTGAACCTTTGTAATAAAGAAAGAAGGAAAATGACATAAGTGGTTTGTGGTGAACTGGACAATACAAGTGTCCCAGTTTGATAAAAATAAGCAAACAAATGAAAATTACTAAAATCATGCTTTTGTAGTATATACAGTAACTCCATCAAAATCAAAATCACCACAATGAAGTAAATAACTAAACAAGCCACTAAATCATTATTTTATTGGATGATTCAACTAGAAAATAGTATTTAAAAAAGTAATTGAAGTTATTTAAATGCATAAAATAACATATTACTTTTAATAATTCTGTAAATAAGAAATGACATGTAATTAATTTAATAAGACATTGTATAATAAAGGTTGTCTTTACCTTATTCGGGCAAATCTCACACCATGAACACTCAATGTCCCACAACATGTTTATAATAATTTCAATAACTCTTAATATTACAATAATAACCTGCGTAAATACGAAAAAAGATTTTGAAATTGTCAAATAAAATTATGATTCCATATATTTGAGGTTAAAGATTATCTCACCCACCCTGACCGATTGTGTAAAGCTAACTGTCCTGTAAAGCTAAGAGCTGATGCCAGCTCTGTTCCGGACACATCTTTCTATCCCAGGGTTTTTTGAAGCATGAATGTTTAAAGTCAATCATATTTGAGTCCAGACTTTGACTAAGCTGTTCCCAAATTTAACAAACTTTTTGCGCTTGAGATGTTTCACTGTAATACACTGTAATTCACACATAATAATTGTCGTATTTGTTTGGATTCGGTTTTGGAGTCTCAGACATCTGAAGGTATCATCAGTATTGATATAAAAAGCGCTTTTTGTCATTAGCCTGAACACATTCCCTACAAACTGCCTTAAAAAGGCTCGTTCATAAGACGACTGATTCATATTGATGCTGCGTTAACCCTGATTGGCCGACCTGCCTGTGGATGAGGCGAGGCCAGCCGGGTGAAATGCTCTTTATTTACTCATCTGCTTTCACTCGTAGCTTCTCCTCTTCCTCAAAATCCTTCCTTCTTGACTTGTACATTACCAATTTTTCATTTCCCTCACTTCTCTCTTTGTCTCACTCCTTTTCTCTCCCTCCCTTGGATATTTAGTTTGATTTATTGCCTCTTGTTGGTAAGGTTGGCGTTTTAATAACTCAGCTCCTCCTCACCCCAACAAAGATGGAGAGAACATGGAGGAAGAAGAACTTTAGTAAGCACAAAATAAACGTAGGGACAGACAGCAAGTTTTTTTTCTCCGCTTTCCTTTTCCTTTGCATCTTCTTGGCTCTCACATACGTTCATTTTTTTTCCCCAGTCCTCCAGGCTCTCGCTCTGTTGGCTTCAATTCAGGATATAAAAGCTAAATAAGCAGCTGGACTGGGTGTCAGATTGAGCTCCTCTCTGATCTGTGGGAGGAAATAAGGGATACTGTACAGAAAAGAGGATTAAAAAAAACTGACAACTGCATAAAAATTGATCATCAATTGAATGGACAAAACAAAAGAATATCAATGGGAAGAATGAACTTTAAAGAATGGGGAAAACAGTCCAAGAATTAAAGATGGCGAGAGACAAAGTCGAAGATTTCTAGCAGCAAACAGGACCTTTATTTAGATGGTAATTATTCACACTGGTCATTAGAGAACCGTATCACTTTCTCTCATTTACTGAAAGACAGCAAGGGAGTGGAGGCGAGGGGAGCATAAGAGGCTAATCATTAGACAATATCATTTTCACCCTTGCTCTGATGAGAGGGGATAAGCAGCACAGCAGACCGCCACAGTCCCCAGAATCTTCATCTTAGAGCAATAAGACAATAACTAGCGATTAATAATTCAAATCACAAGCCACCAGCCAGTGTAACAGGAGTTAGAGAGAAAAAAAACAGAGCTTTTTGGTTCTGCTTTTTTCTTTTTTTTCCATTTGTTTAGTCTCTTTCATTAATTCCAGATCAGAGAAATTATGCAGTTCTTCTTGCTATAAACAGCTAAAAAAGCATTATAACAATCAAATCCACTCATGTAAAGTTTATTTTTAATTATAATATTTCCCCATGTCAATATTTTCTGATCCAGAAGGTGTTCACTTAAACATTTGGTCTTGTGTTTGGTCATGGTGTTTTATGGGCTAATCTAAATTAGCCCATGTATTCTACAGCTGCAAATATTTAGCCATATCTTCCACTGTATTGACATTTACACAATCTGATGTTTCCACAATGAGCATCAAAATGATTATTTCATGTCTATAGTCTGATGTACCTAATGCCAAGTCATTTTTCTTTCATTTGTCAACTTGTTGTGCAACAGCTCTGCTGACTGCTGCACTTTATCCAACTAATACCTGTGAGCGATGATGCTTTGCACAGATTGTGTGTGTGATTTCCATAACAGCATATAAACTGTTTCTTGCAGATTAAGTGTATACATGGATTAAAACATGTGGATATATATACACTTTGAACAGGATAATATCATCGCTGAGCCTTCTGCTTTCAAAGATTGAGAGGATAATTTTAAAAAGTGGCCTCAGATCATGTATGCCAGCATATTCAGCTGCTCCATCAACTCTTCCCATGAACATAGAACTAAAGTAGTCTTATTTTATATTGATCTGATGTTTTTGTGCTTTTAGATCGTTATGTGCTTGACTATTTTTAAGAGGCCTTTTTTTATTGGTGGAGAATAGATAGGATGGAAAGATTGGGTTGCCATTGACTGATAATGTATAACCAATTCAGGTGTTGTTGTATTACTATTACGTGCTGAATGTGAACCACAGAAAGTAGCACAAAACATCACCTGCAGAAGATTGTGCTACACTGGAGAGGAGGATGGACGGATGATCTCAGCCCATGATTCAGATCTATAACGCACAAAAAAAAAAAAAAAATTTTAATCAGCAATAAATCACTGATATTGCATTAAAAATGCATTTTTCATCTTTAGTCTACAACTTTAAGTGGTTCTCCCTGTTTTAATGTTTCCCCAGGGAACAATTATCTTGCTTTTAGTTCCTACCACAAAAGCACATCTGCCAAATCCCCCATCAGGTCACTGCCCACAAGAACACACTCATACGTACATTAGACTGAAATACATCTCTTTTGTTGTCTTAATAAAGAAGGAACAACAAACCATGAGGAAGTAGTATGAAATGAATGAGCATCCGTAGGCTAATATAGATTTTAAAAAGTAGATGTTAATTTTAAAAAATGCCATTACCGTTATTTTAGTTCACAATTTTAAAATGAATAAAATCATGTTACTGCATGCAGTGAATTTTATTGCACCTAAATTATGCTTAAAATGAACATTAAAACAGTCAGTAAAACAATTTATTTCACTGGAAATAAACAAACCATCTTTTTTGGCAAAGAGAAAGTGTGTTTGTTTTCAGATACCAGAGCAGAAACAGTGTGTGGGCAGCAAACAGAACAAGACATAACCTTCACAGGGTTTTTTTTCTCTTCTTATTTGGCAGAGTATCAAACTGAGTGCGCACAAACTGCCACCGCGCCGTTCATCTCAAAGTTAATTTCTCTGCAGAGGGTGGAGAGCAGGAGCTTGGAGAGATGCTGCATCGTTTGGGACGAGGAAGGACGGCGCAGGATGGACCATGGAGGGGTGAGGTGAAAATGATGCTAGCATGGAGATGAATGGGAGAGGTGCATTTAGTGAGCGGGCTAATGGTGTCCACAGAAGAACAGATGGCTGTGCAGGGCAGGCTTTGTGCCTTGCTTCCAGTTGACTCCATTAACAGTTCATGAATCCAGGACAAAAAGGAGGCTAAGACATGTGGGTAAGGAGGCAGGTGACAGATGTGAAGTGAAGACACTGAGAATAAGAACAGGATTGAAAAGGAAACGGTTGGTTATTAAGAGTAAAAATGTTCTACAAATATGACCTTTTGACAAAAGGGACGTTGACATTTTCAGCAGTGAAATAAAATATGTGCAAAGATATCATACAAAACTCAAATTTGCAGGCAAAATTTTTCGGTGATGACCTACGGAAATGCTGTCAGCTATGAAAAACATACATGAAGTATTAGATCTGGATACATGCTATTAAAAATGTATCTGAACACACACATACACACAAAAAAGCTAAGCAGACAGATACATTATTTTTGAAAACATGTAAATGATTTAAAACATTTGTTCCTTTTAACCATGTCAACCATGTTGTACAAACGGCACACAATGTTTGCCAGGAAGATTTAACAGCGGTAATACATTGCTTTATCTTTTCCCCTTTGTTACCTCTATTCCCACCCAAAATTACAAGAGCTCTAAAGCCAACAGGGTCTGAAGTTAAAAATACATTTTATAAGACAACATCAGACTATTGTCAAATCAGATTAAACATTCGTTAAATTACATTTACCATATTTTATGAAAAAATACCGGTATCCTGTCCATCGCAGTCACATCTATCACATTCACTGGTTGGGGGAGGGCAATAATCAATTTGAAGCAGGAAGCAAACAGCACACAGATGGTCTATAAACGAGAAGAAAATGAACCTTGACTGGCTTCAAGTATCACAACATATTAAAGCCCCACACAGAATGACTCAAAATAACAAAAACACAAAAGTTTTGAAGTGGTCTAGTCAGACGTAAATTCATGGCATAACCTTAAACAAGCTGCTCAACCTTTCCTGCAGGAAAGAGTGGCTCAAACCTCCTCCAAAAGTTTTTAACATACATTGGAAACTAGTGAATCACGTGTTTGTACTATTATAATACGAGCTTCAGATGGAGAAAATGATTTTTTCCCTGTGACCGTCTCTCTGCCCTGCTTGAAGCTAATGCCCTTTTGAAATACTTTCAGACTTTTGTCCCGTCTGCATGGAAATGTGTTTTAAAGAGTCAGGAGGCTAAAGTCGCCAGGAAGACAAAGAGGTGTCTGTCGATGTCTGATTGTTGATGAAAACTGAAGGGTTGGGCAACTGTCTGTTAACTCTAAAGTTATAAAGAACATACAGACAAAAACAAAAAAAATCTATATTTTTCTACACACATTGCATTTATTCCAGACTCAATTCTACAGCTTTTTCCCCATTTTAAATGGATGGATCTTGTGGACAGAAAGTTACGGACAAAAGCCTGGAACCACAGGGACCCTGAACTCACTTTGGTCCACATGAAGCGCTCATAAAAGTAAGTTTTGTGGTTTTGAAATGGATTTGCTATCTGTGTAAAACGGGGTTGGAGTTCGGATCTGTAGGTTCACAATCAGAGTTGGAATGAATAGAAACACAAAGACACAGATTGGACAGCACTGATGAGAAGACAAGAGAGCAACAACTGCTCACATCTCAGAGTGCTGTATTCAGTGGGGGCCACTTATAAAGTCAATAGTAATGGATAGCACATCCCGAATCAGTACAATACGAGACCTTGCCTCTTTATCTGCTTACATGTTGTACCGGCAGTAACAATGGGCACAACGGCTGCATTGAAAATCTATCCAGCACACTCACTTCTCATCTTTTCTTTACAAATAGCAACTATTAGTCACCAAAGAAGATGCCGAAGATGCTCTCCAGACAACAAAAAGACGAAATGGCCATCAATACACGAGAGTGCAAGAAAAAAGTAAACAGAGAAAAGCAGGTTGGGATGAAGACAAAGCAGAGAGGCTGGTGAGGGGGGGAGTGGGTGATGGGGCCTTTAGAGGAACTAAGAAAGTGTGGTAAAAACCATTTAATAAACACGTCTCTATAGTAACCAAGATGTAATTTGCTTGGTGGGAAAAAGAGAACGACAGAGACTGAGGGTGAGTGATGGAGAGAGGGGAATAGAAAAGCATTTACCATCACGGCTTGAGTCCACAGCTGTAATTATGGAACTGAGAAGCAGCGGCAGAAATGGGAGGAAAAGAGCGGAGGTACACACAGCAAAAATATAAGAGCAACACACAATGTGCCATTAACAAAAGGAAAAAAAGGTGAGAAGAAAAAACACACACAGGCAAAGTAGCGACCCCATAAAATTGGCCCCAGTGCAAGTAAGTGGCGTGGGTGTACAGAATAAAGGCAAGGGGAAAAAATACAGTTCAGGAGAGGACAAAATAACAAAGATAAAGACAAAAAGGACTTCTTTTGTAAGTGTATGTCTACTAAATCTGTGATCATTTGTTCAGAGAAAGAAAAGTTAAAATTAGTCTAATTGCTAAACCAAAACGAAAAAATACATAAATAAGACAGGCAGAATGCAGATAAAATGATGGGATAATAATCTGTTGTAAAGTATTTAAGAAGTAGATGTGAAGCTAAATGTTCATAAAGGTAAACGTTGACTGTAATCTTCAAGTTCCCTAAAGGCTTGACGACAGCAGCTGTTGTACAATTAAGACTAAGAATAAAAACAAGTTTAGATTGCTTTGCAATGTTTAAAGAAAATCTAAACTTTCAGAGGAGGAAACGGCCAAAAGTTTCACTCTAAGTTGCACGAAAAAAAGTAGGATGATGCTTCTTGCGTTTCTGATCGGTCCAGAGGCAAGACTGATCAAAACTGTAGACAAGACTGATGCAAGACCCAGATGTGGATGAAATATGCAGACATATGTTTATTCTAGATTGAATCTAAAGATGCGGAGACGGAGAACGAAGCCAACTCCTATGCGTCCCTTAATATCTGTCAAGGTTTCAGTAATAAGAATAGGGCACTACTGAATGGAAGGAAGAGTACAGCAAGCAGAACAAGTCTGGCTGAACAGACAATTAGAGTAATATGCTGGCAAACGTCTTTTCTGCAACCCTAAAAAAAAAAAGTCAAAGTAACGCCTTTCAGATGGACCTTCACTTTGTCAAGCATATTTTAGAAAGAACTCATTCAAATATGAAATGTCCTTTAAAACAGCAGCAGACACAGCAAAGAACAAGGACAAAGTTTTAGATGAGTACAAAATCAAAAATAGCAGTCGTCCTGGAGTCTTTCACAGTAATAGTTTGTTGCTCTCAATATGTGTATAATCTCTGTTGTTAACCAGTGGAGGTAGGCACATGTTCATGCATGATAAGTTGGAAATAGAAAGTGTGAGGAATCAAGAGAAGATGTACATCAGGGGTGTCCAAAGTCGGTCCTCGAGGGCCGGCATCCTGCATGTTTTCGTTCTCTCCCTGGCGGTAGTAACAACCTTTTCAGCTTGACAATGTTCCTCTTAGGCCTTCTAACGAGCCATCATTTGATCCAGGTGTGAAACTAGGGAGAGAACCAAAACGAGCAGGATGCCGGTCCTTGAGGACCGATTTTGGACATCCCTGATGTACCGGGTTGCAGCCTAGGGGCTTTTTGGGAATCTCTAATAGTTGCACCAAGGTATCAGCATTGTATCCAAAGTTGGATCTCTGTAGTTTCCTTTTGTAAAAATTCATAGGAATCCACACTCTAATTTGAATGTCCGGCTTGAAAAATCAAAGGTTTCTGTGACAAAGTGGTTCAGTTTGTGTTTATCACTTGTCCCTTAATCTTATTTCTAATTTATTTAATCTTTCTATAGTTGGTCGTAGTGCTTTAATTTAAACGTTGCAGTTGCAACTTTGCTTTATTTGCTTTATCATTTTGTGGTAGCATTACGTTGCAGTTTACATCTATGTATATGTTTTCGCTAAAGCTAACACTTCTGGACCACTGGATGAATAAGAATGTTTCTTTTGTTCAAGGTACATTTCTGGCACATTACTTGTTTATCTTTTATACTCACCATTGTTTATCTGTTTTCAGATGCTACAGCCTGAGCAGATGTATGGGAGGGGCCGACGCAGCATTTCCTGCTTAAATGGCTGCATGATGTCACTGATTGCATCACTGGGTTCTACCAAATGGAGAGTTTTTTTATACTGTTTGTTTGTTTCCTTTAAAGTTACATTTTAGGTTATCCTGTATTAAATGTTTTTGAGTTTGTAAATTAGATTAATAATCTTATTCCTGTTCTCTGTTTAGATGTTGTTGTTTGATATAACCTGTACTATTATGGGATGGTCTAATGAAGTGCAGGTGTGCTGACAATTTGGTATAAGACATGTAGGATTTTAAATTGTTGAAATGGATGTTACAGTGTAAAAAATGCAAAACAATCAAATTTACCAGAAGAACCTCGAACTGGTGGCTGATGCTGATTTTTTGTTCATCTGTTTTGACCATTTTCACTACATTACTTCACAGTTTCTTACCAAGGCTGATTTTAAAAACCAACATGGCTGAAAAGTGCCTCATGATTTAAGACTGTGTTGTTTTTCATCTAACAGTTTATCTGTATATAACTTCTATGTACTTTGTACTACCGGTATATAACATCATGCTTGAACCTAATTATAATGCATACAGTAAATGGAAATATGTGCTCTCTGATTTTTTTATTTCTTTATTTTTTTACTATCAAAATCAAAATAATATCTTTACTTTTCTGAAGCTCCTCCTTAACTTTTAACCCCAAGCTGATTGTCACTGAGTCTGCCTCTCCTATTTGACAAATACATATGACAGGACAAATATCTGACAGGATATTTGCTGATCTAATTGGTTATCATTCATACAAATCAGTTGGTGTTTTGGGACAGACCTGGACTTTAAGCATAGTCAACACCACATGTAGCAGCTCCTCCTTATTGTCACCACGTGTTCGCTCAGTTTGCTGCAAAGGAGTTGAATTGATAACTGTCCAACAGTTGACATTATATAATGGATTGATCTCAACTGTATAGCATTGCAATTTAAATTGAATTGGACTATTTGAATGTTTAAACATTTACAAACAAATAGAGCTATGATAAACAAGGGTGGATGCAAACTCATATTTATATCTTACTGCTACTCAGTGGTAAGATATTAATGATAATCTTCCAATTCTCCATAGCCATATATTCTGGTCCTGTGGGGCAGTTTTGCAAGAGCTTGACTCAGCTCTGTAGCTCCAGTAAAAGGAACTGTTAATGTGCATACCAAGATATTTTAGAGAATGTCCCTTTCACTTCCAATATAACTGCACATGAGAGACAAGTTGGAGTCGGATCAGTTTCCCAACTTCAACCACATAGAAATATAGCAAAGACCAGGCCTTCTTGTCCAGCATCCGTGTCTGGAAGTGTTGTGGAAAAAAGGAAAAAAAAATTAAATCTTGCTAACATAACGGTAGGCCTTGTATTTGGTGACATATAGATAATTCACAATGAATTCAGTCTTGCGAACCAAATTCTTGTTTTCAAAACTCGTGGAAGTTGTACATTTTATAATAACTTCACTGTTGGAAAATGTTAAAACACAAAGTAGACTGATCAAATTTACCACCAGATTTATGCCTGTGATGGATGTGCAAAAATGTCTGACCAGAGCTGTGGAATATTAGCGAGTGTAGCTGAAATAAACTCTTTCAAGGGACCAAGGGGTGGAAAAAACACATCTGACCAGCAGTGAGAAGATCAATGAAAGTAAAGATTGGGACGGATGATGGATCAAGACTGAGAAAAGATGCTTTGGACAGACTGCTGATAATGATGAATAGACATACAGAAGATGGAGCACATATTAAAGAGAAAAGAGAGGCAGCAAAGATTTCAGAGAGAGGAATTAATGATTTCAAATTACTGCTAAGATATTCTCCTTTCTTTGTTGAGTTAAAACAACATTTCAATGTGCAAAATTTATCAGTTTGCTCCCACTTTTGTGCATCATGACTACATATCAATTGCCATTCCCTTGAGGTAAATGAAAGCCTTTTTCTCTCCAATTTAATCTGAGTCGAGAGGGAAATCGGGTCAATTTATAAGGAGTTAGCTGCAGGGTTACAGAATAGTTTAACTGCTATTCTCTCAAGACAGTCACAAATTGACGTTTAAAAGGTTTAGGATTTTTTCCTGAGAGGGAGAATAAAAATGAGTTGAACAAAAAAGATTTTTTGTCACTTTGTAAGGAAGGGTCTAGTCTTCTAGATCTATCAAAATGATTGAAAAAGAGAACCCCGCAGAGGGAGAGAATCCACCGCAGTCCATTCCATGTTTGCAAAAGGGAGCGGCAAATCACCAGGGGCAAATTAGCCACACAGGAGCACTGAGGCATCATGGGAAATTAATGATCAGGACCTCCAGGAAGTAAGCTAATGAGTCCTTGTCCCGCGCGCACAAACACGGCGAGCCACACACTCACGTAATGAAAGACAGAGGAACCGAGATAAGGAGGAGGTCCTGTGGTGAGGAAGACGACTAATGCGCAGCCGCAGCTGCTAATAACTCAAAGTCTTTGATGGGTGATAGTGGCAGAGAAATGGCGGGGTTAGTGATCTCACAGATGCACATATGTTAGGAAATCAGGTAATTACAGAAGATCACCAGTGGCTTCCACCCATGGAGGTATAGTGATTACAGCGGCTACATCCTCCCTTGGGGTGACTAACAGAATTATTAAAAAAGCACAAGCCGAATCAGCTGCTTAAATGTCACTCTTGAAACAAAATCAGTCATTAGAGAACTGTACTTTGCTTTCGTCTTTGTTCAAAGAAGTGATGCCTTAATGGCTAAAAGATATACCTTGTTTTTTTTTTAAATATCTTTTTAGGCACTAGTCTATGACCTCTTTTAAGGGGCACCTGCTCTTTCTACTCCATCACTCAATACCCCATGTGTACCTTGATTGTCTCAGAGGAGCTGTTCGTTGAGAATCTACAAGTTCTGAGGTTCAAACTGTATTTTTCAACCAATCTTTCAGGTCTGTCATAGTTGGTACTTCTGGAAGTGGGTACGTCATAAAAGTTGTCATTAGTTGAAGTGTACTCTATTCACTTTGTAGACAAAAGATATTTAAATAGACAACTTAAGAAGACAAAATAACAAATTTTTGTCATTATCTGAAATATATCTGGACTAAACTTTTAATGGATCAGCAGATTTATCTTTTAAACTGCATGACTTTAGTTAGCTATTTTGGGTACCTTTCTAAAAGCTCCTCTAAATAGTTTGTTTGAATTTGGTCCCATTCCCACAGAACAAGTGTAACTGAGCCACCTTTCAGCTGTGTCCACAAGGACGTGTTTTATTGTAGATAATGGCGATCTCTAAATACTTCCGCCAGCATTTTCACAATCTCTTTGCTTCTGTTCTGAGGTCAATTCACACATAATGCTTCGAAATACATCACCTGGAACACATAACCCGTCTTCTTCTTGAATGTCATGACGACTGGGCATTTTCATACTGTTTATATACATAATGGTAAAGATGAACTGGGTATCTTCTGGTATCTGGAAATTGCACCCAATGATGAACCAGACATGTGGAGGTTCACTGTTCTCTTCTTGATATCTTTGCAGATTTTTTGTTAACTTCACATCATCAAGGAAGAAGTGTCTGTTGTGAATTAACCTGAGTATAAACCAGTACATTGGCATTGTAGTTCTACATTGGATAAAGGCATTGTATGTACATTTCTGACAGAGAAGAATGGAAGCAAAAACAAGGATCGCTTTGATTATTATTATTATTTTTTCAGATTTCAAGGTTAGTGTTGTAGAGGTAAAACTCTGGTTTCATTTGTACAGCTCTTCTATAGGAATCACGCAGCTTCTGCACCAACATCTCACTCTGCACACCCACATTTACATCAAAAATGTGTAAAAAGAATTGAAAAAGAAAAAAAATCTAAATCAAACAAGGAAAAATGACCAAATAAAACACATATTGCAAATAGTGTATGCATCATAAATGCTAGACAAGTGCACCACAAAGCTGATATCCAACATACCTATACAGCACATAACTAACATTGAGTAAAACTGTGTACATTTAAGTCAAAAAGATACAGGGATGTGGGGAGGGATGACGTAAAAGGAAAATATATTGCACTCTATGTATGAAATGTCAAAAATAAGTGCCACAAAATGTATTAAAGTCTTCCTGAAACACAGACAGACTAAGGTATGGTAAGCCCCTCAGGTTTCTTAGGGGACATTTTCTCCTGGTTCTGCCCAGGACCCGGTTTCCCACGCTCCGTCTCTGGTCACTTCAGGTAAAAAAAAAAAAAAAAAAAAAAACAGAGTCGTTCTGGGTTTTCCTGTAATGGCGAAACTGTCGCAGGCGGTACCCCCACACCAGTGGGCGCACCTCTCAAGGATTTAACTGTTGCACTCTGGTGTCACATATAACCACACCCTTATGGACCGATTGGCTCGAAGTTTGCCCGGCACCGCCCTGAGCTCGGTGCATCCGCCCTCTATACTCTGTGCAGCCTGTTGCTGCCAAACCAGTTGGCAGCCTATGTGATTTAAATGACTTGAAAGCCTTTTTGAACTCAGGTGACATCTTCGTTTAGAGAGACTTCTGCTTTAAAACTAGAATTCTGGATTTGAGTAAATTCTCAGGAGCGCACTTTTTTGGGGGGGGGGGGGGGACGGGGAGGGGCGGCGCACCTTCTTCAACCTCTGTGGTTATGATTTTTATTTAGATTTTTTTTTTCTTTCTTCTTTTTTTTGTTTTCTCCCCCTGCGCGATTTGAATGAGTTCTTCCTGGTACATCATTCCATTCTGGAGCAGGAGCCGGTGTGGCGAAAGTGCGGCACCGTGTGCATGAGTTGGTGAAACTTAAATGTGCAACAAGAACAGCCAGCTGACCACCGCGCCTCCTCTGCCAAGTCTCCCACCCTGCCGTCCTCCCCTCTCAATCGGCTGCAGAACAACCCCTCCAGGATGGGCTGCCGCCTGCGCGCACCGGGCGCACAGGGCGCACCGCGCGCCCTTAAAGCAACAGTTATCCTCCTCAACATCATCTGCGCTGTGGTGGCGAAGAGACACGTGGTTTACTGGAACTCCACGAACACAAGGTGAGAAACCTCCTTGCTGGACAGTCAGGGATGCTGCTGCCCCTCAGGACAGACACGAGCAGCAGCAGCAGCAGCAGCAGATCGGGTTGGAGCTGAGACTCGTCAGGCTGATTCAGTCTTCGGGCCTGTGTGTAAAACAAACAGAGCCTGCCCGAACCCGTCCTGCCACGCTGTTGCTCAACAACCTGAGCTCCTTGAGCATGACTCAGAGCTTAGTTTGTTTTCAAGAATTTCAGCTATGCAAGAGGATCGCGTGTTTGTGCGCTTAATTAAAGGGGGGGGGGGGAGTAAGAGCAGGAATGATTGCTCGAAGTCTTCAGGCTATGAGGCTGCTGGAGTAAAAAATAACAAGAAAAACCGACTAAAGTTGATACAGTGGAAAACTGGGTTCACCTCAGACCCAGTTATCTGCTCACACCTTCTCCAGGCAGCCTCTTATCTTCCTCATAATAACCATTCTGCAGTTACTTATTATTCTGTTTAAACAGAGTCTGAAATATGGGTTTCTGTTGAAATGTTTGTTGTCATTGATGACACTTATGACGTTCTCATGGCTTAGGTGTTCATTATGGTCTTATGTGCTTTTGTGCATCGGTTTGGTGATGAGAAGATATGCGTGTAATGGGTTGATTGGGGCCTTTAGGGTTGGCAGAGTGAGGCTTATCTAGGTGTTCCAGGGTGGTCTAATTGGGCGTTTGAGGTGTGAAACCTGCAGAGACTCAAAAACATGTCAACTATTGCCTTACAGGCTTGTTCAGAGACTCGCTCTACATAGAGGCCCTTTACAATGAAAATGAAAGTAAAATTTGACGCAAATAAATTGCACACAAAATAATTTATATAATGTATCCCATACATTTATTTCAGTTGGATGAACTCAGCTTTTACAGAAGGTCACTTACACTTTCTACAAGAGAAAAAATGTCCAGCAAAAGAAGATGGCTGTTCAGAATGAGCATATGGAGCACAAAAAGTGCCCAAAGCAATAGGTTTGGCTTCTTATGTGTGTCTAAGATTTGAGCTATGGGAAGCATGTGGATTATGGCTACAATTAAAACAAAAAACAGTTAGCAAGTTAATAAACTTTTATGGCTAACACAATTGTGAGAGAGACAGTTGCCAAACAGATAGTTGTTTTTCCACAAGAAGGCTAAGCTAAATAAGGCCAATGTTAAAGAGTCTTGCTTTTTTAGAGAGATGCATAGAAGCACACTATCCAAAAGAAAAAACGGTGGCGGGAAAAGGCATCAAGCAGCCTTGAGAGTATTATGGAGCAAAGCTCATACAAGAGTTTGGGGGAGATTCACAAGGTGTGAGCTGGAGCTGGAGTCACTGCAGAGAGCAGTCTAGTCTCCATATACTTCAACAATAATAAATATTTTCCTTGTAGAATAAAGGGATGTCCTTTAACCTTTATTTAGTCAGCTGCCTGGCAATGTGGAGCACCATGTAAGAGTTGGGGCTACGCTATGTTGTTCTTAGCAGCAGCTCAATAAAAAATGTGCTACTCCTGCATTTTTTCTGGCCTCTGATTAAAAAGGACTTTAAACCAGAAATGGTATGACAGTCTCTCTTGAGATCAGTGAAACTGGTTAGGGACTGGTCACTGTCAGGGAGTAAAGATTGCAAAACAATTGGCCCCTGTAACTTGAGAGATGCTTGCAGAGAGCAGCAGAGCTACGTAGGCAGATTTCCTTTTTATATTTATTGTCAAATGTTCAATAAATGCACAAGACAGGAATATAAATGACAATGTTTTCTGTGGCTGCAGTAAATCAGAATTTCTCAAATGTTTTACTGTACAAGATTGTGACTATAATGTTAATGTTAGTGATGCACTAATCTGCATTTTCCTGACTAATGTGGATTTTTGTTTTTTTCTTTTTAAATTTGGACTGCCAATTTTTGTTTATAGAAATAAATCATCTTTTCTCAAAAAATAGGTTTTGGATCTTGGCGGGTTTTTATCCTGGGGGAACGAAAGGTTAAATAAAAATTCATGCTACATAAAATATGGACTACATGTTCTTCAATAATGTTGATGTTCTTGCTGTGCAGTATTTTAGCACAACTTGTTACAAAGTTCTATATGAATAAAGTAGGCATTATAAGGGAAGTATTTTAGTAAAACAGAAACTCCAGGCATTAAAAAAATATCCTTTTTTGTGGCCAAAAGCATATATTTGTAACTTTTATTTTTATTTACCTAAAAATCAGTCAATGTGCATTTTGTTTGTTGATTTATTTATGAACCAAAAACAGGTTTTTTTTTACAAATTCTCTAAAACATTGTAACATTCTTGTTACATTTCTAATTTTCAAGCACATACAGAGGATCTAAACATGATTCCCGAGGCCAAAAATGTAGTTCCTGAGGCTTGTTGGTCGTTGCTGCAGTTCTTATCTTGTGCGTTAGAGCCAGCCAGCGTTTCCGTCCAGACGAGTAAAAGCCTGAACTGCAAATTGGGATCCAACAGAAACGTGTTTTTGTAGGAACTCTGCAAGGATTAGGAAACCCCTTCGTGTCCCCAAGAGATTTGGGGATGAATGGTCACAGTCGGCGACGGTGCCGCACACACTCTGCTGCACAGCACACAATCACAATGCCATCAGGTGGAGGGTGACCCACTGTGGCAGAGAATCACTCTCATCAGCAACACCACCCAATCACAAAGCTATCAGTGGAGCAGTGATGTCCAGAACCCCCTAGACTCGCTCTCCTCTCCTCTTCTCCCTCCCCTTCTTCTTCTTCATTAGTTCCCCTGTTACATCCTGCTCTCCATTTAATTTTTTTTTGTCTGTGCTCCCCCTCCTTTATGTTTCGCGACTCCCTCCTGTCCTGTGATGGTTATTGGCAGTGTGATTAGTTGAGCTTCAGTCATTTTCCCATCCCATATTTTCTATTAGCTGCCTGCCAGCCAGCCAGGTTGTCTTGAGGCCTGTAAATGCAGTGAGGCAGAGGGGAGAGGAGCACAGGAACACGGGTGCCATGCCTTTTGTGCCTCTGTGCTGCACTGCAGGACTCAAAGCCCCAAAATATCCACTTTTTGGACTTTAGTTAAAAGAGTCGAATGTTGTTTAAATGTTTTACATTTTGATATTTGTAGTAATAATATTAGCTATTTTTATTAGCAGTTTTAGGCTTTTTTTTAATCATTGTTCAACTAATATGTTTAAACAGATTAATCCCTTCTTATTCAATTCAGTTAATTAATTATCTGATCACCACCAGGCTGCAGAGTGACTACAGCAGAGCATCTAGTTGCTTTGCAGTCTTATTTCCCTCAGGAGAGGGTGGAGGAAATGGCAAGCCAAATATTGATTCAGGACAGAATAGTTTTGGATTTGCATTCATGTTTCTGTCAAACATTTCTTGAAACAAATGCATACATTCTGTCCCACCTGTTTGGTGTCCAAGTGTTAAATAGAACTTATCAAAAATATTGAATCACAATATAGTGAAGCCTAGGCTTTAGTGCAACAAGAAATGCTGAAAAACATTATAGAATTTTATTTTTTATTTTTTTCCCCAAGATCTCATCCCACCCGTGGAAATAGCTGCTTACTTTAGTACTGACAATAACTTATGAAGCACATGCTAACTTTAGCGTGGTGTGTAGTGAACAGTTAGTCAGTTGAGGTATTCTCACGGTTCTGTCAGGCTTTTTTGATGAGTCAGTATAGCTCATGTCAATGTTTCTTTTTACATTAACTACCTAAAATGTAACCACATAAAAATAGTTGAGTAGCAAGTGCTTTGCTAAAACGTGTGAATGTGTTTGTCAGCCTGCCCTTCAAGGACAGTAATTAGCACTTGACTAATTACTCCTTGACTCATCGACATAAAAGGGCATCTAAAAAAACACTTTGTTACATCAAAAATATTTTTTAAACGCCAATGCAGGGTGTTAACCATGTTGCCATTACCCTCGTATCTCAGAAATCTGAGCTTGAAATGCTAGAAAGACTTCTGATTAATGTAAAAAACATTAGTCATCTTCATGTCTTGAGAGCTTTCATCACCACAAAGCACAGTCCTACATTTTTGGCTTTTAGTGCCAAAAAGCAAATGCTAACATTTGCAGCAATAGTAGTTAGTTATTTGAAGTATTCTTAGAGTGCAAAATATTTCTTTGTAAAAACTTTATCTAGACTGTCAAATTTACCTATTTATTTATTCTTTAACTTTAAGATTAATCTGGCAAAGAAGCAGGGCAACTCAAGAATAACTGAGGATTAAAAAATAGCAACAGTGTATCTGGACTTAAGCATTTCCAATCTCACATTATTGGCTCATAATTATAGTTTGATTTGACTTAGCAATATTATTGATTTCAAAACTAGATATAGCTTTGTGACACAGTTCAATTTCAACATTGATGGCAGATTTTTTTAAATGAGAAAATATAAATAAAACCCAGTAAAATTACTACTACCTTTGCAATGAGAACAAGCAGAAGCCAACTGAGGCATCATTAGTGGCTAATAACTGTGAGACATTGAATTTCTATGTTCCTAAAAACATAGAAATCCTCACGTTTATTACCTGAGCATACAAAAACATTGTTTTTTTGTTGTTGTTAAAAACATTTTGGCATTTTAATATTGCATGATGTGCCACATCTGTTAACATCTTGCGGAACAGACCCGTCTGTTTTATTGTCAACAACAAGCTAACTGCAGCAGCTAACGGCTAGTCATTGTTTTCCCACAGTGCTTACAAATTATTTGTGTCTTGATTACCCAAAATGCTGCCAGATCAATAGTTTAACAATGACAGGGGTGGGCTTATTCACTGGTGACATAATCGGTCTTTATTACTTGATCATTCTTTAATACAAAGCTACAAAATGTCAAGGGTAAAAGCACTTATCTGTGGTACATAATGGCAGCTTAGACTGGTATAGCTACTAGATGGTGCTTTACGGAACAGACTTTAGTTTGAAAATTGCATAACTTATTCACTAATGAACTACTAATATTTCAAACATCTTTAAACATACTGGCACAGAATAAACACTGACCGAACACACAAAGGTTACAAAATAAGATCATGTTAGGTGACCGTCGATTGTTGGAGGACATGCTTTCTTTAGTGTGGTTGACAGGAGACGGTCTCTCGCTGCCATCGTTCCTTCGACATCTAGATTTATGGTTTTAATGAAGCGGGGGCAGTGGAGTGGAGACAGAGGAGCCTCGGCGCTCTGCCCTTTGCTTGCTAATATGCCTGTAACAAAGGCTCAGTAAAACACTTTTAACGGGCGCACATTTAGCACCCTCCTGATTGAAAAATGGAGCTCTGAAATGGAAGTGATGGGGGTCAGCGGCCAACGCTGTGGGATCAGATACCATGGCCTCCATCTTTGTGGTGCTCAAGTGTTCCCCCCCTCCGCCCCCCCCTTTATGATTTCTTTTTTTTTTTATGAAGAGAGTTTACGATCGCGCCTGGTTTTACAGCTGTGCCTCCTTCAGAGCAATAGTCTCTTATTAGATGAGAAATTATTATATACTTCCTGGAGCAGTTAAAGGTCAGTAAAATTATATAGCCACACTTCACAGACTATTTGTGAGTGCGGGCAATATTTGTTACCTCTCTCCTGAGCAAGAAGTATTCATACTTCTCTTGTAGCACCTCGGTGTCCTTTAAAACCTGTTGAGTCAAACACTTTGACCAGCCATTTTGCTGATGCAGCTGTGTCTTTTTTTTTTGTTCTATCGTTGGACCTGCATTCATCCTTATAAAGTCCACTCAGGAATCTGTCAGAAAGTTTACTCAAAGCACCAATATTTCACCTATTGAATTACTCTAGCAAGATATGATTGTGGAGATGCTGTATATGAGCGTCGTCCCACACATCTGTTAACGAGAACAAATGTTACCCTTTTCTGAACCAAAAATAAGCCACTTTGATTCCTTGTTCTTTGGCTTATTATTTTTCCTGTTCTTTTCATTCTTGGATTCCTTAAAAGAGGTGAGCTTCTTGCACATTTTTTTTACTTCATTTTTTTGTTTTATTCTTTGCATTTCTCCTTTGAATGTTTGCCGCTTTTCTTGAAAGGTGACTTTATTACTATCCCCAAGATCCTCATAACTGAAGTCACAAAGAATCATGGTTTTAATATTCAACTTCCAAAACATCACTATATTTTCTTTTACTGGCTGACTCAACATGAGAGTGCACAATTAATAGTCAAGTGGGTATTTTGTCCAGATGATCTTTTTACTAACTCCCAGCGGATAAAGCTGAATGCTAAATGGATTTAATCATAGGAGGTGAGGCACATCTGTTTAGGATTTAGCCTAAGGAGGTCAATGCCTTATATCAAGGTCTACATAATTATTAGGTAGATTCTTTTCTTTAAGTGAAATAGGCCAAAAAAAGAGAGCCTTTTTGGGTTGCAGCTCTGTTTAAATTGCGACGATATCGGGGCGTGATCACAGAACCTTTGTCACATTTTGTTTCAAATAGTTAACAGGGTCGCAAAAAAATGCATTACGAAAAAAAAGGCGCCAATTTGAGGAGAATCAATCATGAATCTACCAGGAATTATCTTCCAGTTCTGTCATATTTCATCACTGCAAACTACCTGGAGCACCTAGAAGTACGAGATGTTCAGATCTTGGAGACGTGCCCAAGGTGAGGAAGGTAGAAACCGAACCACCACTCAACAAGACACATCAAGCAGAGGTACCTAGACTCAACAAAGAAATATCTGAAGACCAACTTTTCAAAAGTTTTATGATGAAATGAGAGTGACTCTTGACGAACCGGTTAAAAACTCTTGAAGATGTCAGGAAGATGGAGGTGGGATACTGGGATAGGCTGGTATTACGTAAGAAAAGCTGGTTGGACCTTTTCAGGTGAAAGATTATCTTAAAATCTTCTAGTTTTTAGATCTTTAAAAAATGACAGATTTTTTTTGTAGGACAATGCTCCAGCAGATGCATCCAACTACTCCTTCCAGCAGGTAGCCAGTAAGGGATGGAAAAACGTCTGACATGACCTTCCTCATCTAACTTGAACCCAACTGGGGACTTGTGGACACTTTCTAAATGGGAGGTTTCCAGTGAAGGAAAACTTGCATCGATAGTGATGCCCAGCAGTAATGGTTCTTTTTGATTTAGAAATTACTTGCATTTAGGAGAGTCTTCCTTTAAAGTATTTGGCAGAAAAATTTCAGCTTGAACATCGTCGGCTCTCCCATCACATTACTAACCGCGTTGGGAAACCGGCATTCCCTGAGCTTAATCCGCCAAACACCGGATGAAGAAACAAGTACTTGGGAAATGGGATGAAACAGATTATTTAGCATTGTATTATTTTGTACTGGCATAGCAAAAATAATATAAGATCCTTTTCTGAGCAGTTTTCCCACTTGGACCCACTTTTCAAGTTTGGACATAGTCCTTAAAGTAAAAAAAAAAGCAGCTGCTCCCCGTGAGCTCCCCTCTTTCTTTCTGCCTCTATCTGTCCGTCATCCCTTAGACAACCTCCGAGCTGGAGCTGTGAGCCAGTGGAGCATGTTTAAACAGTGCAACCAACAGTTGTATTAGTTTTTCTGCATCTTTATTGAAATAGGCCCTCGTAAGTCTCCCGTGTAATCTCTGCTGTGTTTAGGCGTTGTTTCTCTCTCTGCCTGCTCTCATGAATGATCTTCTTTAAATACCAAAGTAAATCACGTCTCGCATACCGCACCTTCATCGCACACACTCATGCACACGCACGTCCCAATCCGGTCAGTGTTGCGAGCAGCAGACAAAAACATGCCGCACGCCGAGGTGAAGGCAGACAGCGTTTGTAATCATGTCTCGGCAGGAGGAGATTCTTTTATTTTTCTATTTTTTTTTTTTTTGCTTAATCATGTTGCCGTCATTATTGAGAGCATCCATCGCTCCTCCGTTGCACTGGTGGGCTTAAGTGAAAGTATTTTTCATACTGTCTGCTATCTCCCTTCTCTGTGTCTGTCTCTACTAATCTCTGTCTTCCCCTGGTAAATGATTAACATGGAGAACCTGGCTGAACTATAATCAACAAACCCACAGTGAGGTAATTACACTTTATTCCCTGTCCTGCTAACAAAGCAATTTCTCTTCCCTCGTCCACCTCCTCTGCTCTGCCCCCCCTCTCCTCATCTGTCATGTAGCTGTATCAGTGCCTCTCTCTTTTTTTACCTTGTTTCTCTCCATTGTCTCTAACGGCTGCGCTGCGACCTGTGTAGATTCAGAGATGCATTTGCGTACCTTGTCTGGTCTTTTGTAAGCATACCTTGTCTGTTTGTTTGTGGATTTGGGTGTATTATCTCTGAGTGAGTACGCTTTGTGTGCACCCCTGAGCTGCTTCATCTACGTCAGGAAACAATGCGGGGCAGTGATTTATTTTTATTTCTTTTGGCGGCTTGTAAAAAGCTTGAGAATTGACATTTGGTAGCATTGTTGTCGGCTGAAGTTCGTTTCAAGAGGAACAATGGCTCAGTCAGAGGTGTGTTTGTAGGAGAGGGAACGTGCTTGGGCGCGTGTGTGTGAGTGTGCTTTTGGACCACTTGCTTGTTTGGGTAAAAGGGGAAGTCTTTGTTTCCTTGATAAATAGTTAAAGCTGTGATTAATTTTACAGCGTCGAAATGTACCTGCCAAGCATCAGAAACACTCAAATTCTGCTTCAATCTTTTTCATCATCCTTCCTTCTCGAGTTTTCAAACTTCTCTCCTCCTCAGAACAAGCTGTGAAAGTGGATTTTACTGAGAAAATTCCTCTTCCAGCCGGCGGTGCACGGCTGTGAGAACATTTACCAACCACTGCGCTGGCCTCTCATCTAAATGGGTTATTGTTTTGTTTCCACTTGCTAGTTGATTTTAGGTGCGACTTAAGTGTTCAAGGAAAAGGTGGATTGTTGCCTTTGGATGCCTCTGCTTGTATTTGTTATAAACGCGGGGCATGTATTAGAAAGGGCATTGTGCATTCAATGTTGTTTGTTACTGATAAGGTATGGACTGGTATAGGATTCCCACAGTATGAGACCCTTGAGCAAAAGTGTCCGTTTATTTTGTTTACATGGAATCTGAAGATAAAAATTTACAACTTGTTGCCATTTTTTTTAAGCAAGAATATCAAAATGCCTGCTAATGTCAAGTTTCTTGGTTCTACACTGTTTTTAAACGCTTTTGATTTGGATAAATAGACATGCATATTTCTCCTGCAGCTTATCTCAATAAGCTAGAATGCTATCTAAAAAAATGACTCATTTCACTAAATGAATACAAAAAGTGACACTTGTATAGATTTGTTAAACACAGAGTGATTTTAAGCAGTATTCCAGTTGTGAATGTTCCCTAAACTAAATGGACTTTGCTTCACAAACCTAACAAGGCTGCACTTTTCTCTGTTGTTGTCATATGTTTGTTTTTTTTCCTTCTCCTTAACTTTCCAATTAGCTGGCAGTTTTTGTGAACTGAATTTATGCCTCATCCTCCTTGGTGGGGAGTATCAATGACTTTTTGCTGGACAACCGAAATATGGATATTCATTAGCAACAAGTCATATTAAGCAAAGGAAGGATAAATAATCATATTAAGCAAAGGAAGGATAAATAAATACTTGGTCTGCATGAAATGAAAATATGATTGAGCAGATTGCACCTTCACAAACCCCCTCTACACAAACACAACTGTGACCAACAGGTTTAAAATTATTTTACCCTTATAAGACTTATGCATGGAGCTCATGTGATTTCCTAAAATAAAAGATTTGAAGATGCATTTCTTTCTTGTTGGTCAGTTATTATGTCAGTGACTTATTTTAGCCAGCTGACCTGTGGTGCACAGCAACAAGTGGGGGAGTAGCAGCATTTGATATAGCTAGAAAGAACTTGGGGTGCCATTTCACATTTTCTGACATCTTTTTAGAGCTTACACTTTAGGAATATTTTTGTTTGAAGATTTTTGCAGTTTAGAAACCTCAAAAAACTTTGACATAACTTGATATCAGCCTGTGATTACGTTTGCTTCTCTCTGTGGAGCGCATCAGTATGTAACCTGTATTCCCCTATTCTCCTGGCAAGTGATATATTACACTCCAGAATGCATGCAACACGAATATAATGGTTGCACAATAAAAATTATCTTTCCGGCTGAAGGTAACACCGAGATGTCTGTGCACGGGAAGAGTCGGGGCATACTGTATTGAAAATGAGGTTTGAGGCAGAGGCCTGGCGGCGGTGAGGACGTCTGTATTAAAATGGATCAGATAGTCACAGTGCAGCTCCGAGCAGACATGGTGTAGAGGCATGAAAGGACGGCCGCCTCTCTCCCCCTGGTCAGGATATTTAGTCAATCGATACCAATTTACCAGCCAGATACTGTATTATCGTCGCCTCCTCGCATTATCACCAGACTGCATATGGACCCATCGCGTTCCCAATTTCTCTCTCCACGTCCGCCCGTCTCTCTGTGTACACGCATGCATCAATATTAGGGCGCATTAAAGTGTAATAAGTTGCATCGTGCGAATGTCTCCGAATGAGCCGGAACAGCTGCGAAATGAAATGAGGTGCGCTGTTGGCACGGCGCAGCCCGTTTGGCACAAAATGGCTGCTGTGCCGCGTGCGTGTGAAGAGGGAGGTTGTGGTGGTTTAAGAGCTGCCGGTGAACGCAGAGCCTGAGCATATTCATTCATTCATTTATTCATTCACGACTCACAATGAGCTGTCATTGTTACTGGTGTCAAACGAGCTGTGTACTCATTTGATACAAAAATATTTGGTACAAAACAAGCAATTAAACTGGTGGGGGAGGCAAAGAATGCTTAGACGAGAAATGTGGGAAACGCTGTCAATCTAATCCAGGATAAAACGCAACAATGTGACGCTTGTTTAGCCAACACGAAGGTTGTAGAATTTCTCTCACACGTGTCCACGCAGAAGTTGCGCTTGCGCATTCAAGTACACATGGCCTCGCACGATGCTCTTCCACTGAGCTCAGAAAGACAGCCTGGGAACTCCCAGAGACAGAAACTGAATACGTATTGAGCCAGGCAGAGCAAAAGGCTGTAGCAGGAACCTGGATTATTGTACAAGGCAAGGTTCTGACTGCCGGAAGGACACAGACATCATACCTCCACTGATGATGGGTGCTAAGGGGCAGAAACTTGTGTTTCTTTTTTGTGATAAATCCTTTTTTTTCTCCCAGAAACCATGCCTGGTCTGGATCTCTGTTTTCTGTAAAATTAAAGTAATTATGGTGAAATAAGTTACTCTTTGTGGCTTCTAACTAAATGATTCTTGCCACATGGATGTTAATCAGCCACACGTTTGAGTCGTTTTGCACAGATTAGGCGTTTTGTTTATCTAAGTTTGTTGTGATCATGATCATAGCATTGCCTCCTGCATGAAGAAAAGAAGCGGCATTTTAAATACAGACTATAGGACTTTACTGCTCTTCATCTTATGAGCCAAAAGGTTTCTTAAAATGACAAGAAGGAGGTTTCAAGTTCCCCTTCATTACCTTAAATTTCAACTTAAAATTCAAAGTGGCACATGAAATGTGCCAGTATTAGATTTGTACAGTATGGTACTGTTAAATAAAAACATCAGTTTCACTATATCATGGGATTCACAAAAAAACAAAATAGAAATTTTGCAACATTATCTGATTTTAGTAACTTAAGCTAAAACCTGGCTTTCTCACAGACATGAAGCTTTTACACCGCAAACTGAAGATTTAAAGCTGTCTTACTTTGATAAGAGAAATAGGTGCCACTCGTTTCATTTTCATACTACGGTTTTCTATGCTTTTAACAGCTGAAAATGTTTCCATACAGTCAAATTTATGTTTTCTTGTGAGTGAAGATAGTCTTGAGTCCTTTTTTTTTTTAGATCAGCTGATCATCAGTTGCAGAACAGGTGTGGTAGGAAGCACTCTTACTTCATAAAACCAGAAGAACTCAATCTCTTTCTGTGGCATCACATTAAAAGCCCTGGGAAATGTAGAGACATGACAGTATAATGTTAAGCTATTGTAGGGTTGAAACAAAGTTTTTAAAATGGTAATTGGTCCCTGCAGTATCACAAAGCAATACCAAATTATGATAATGTATTCTGCCCTGGGATTTTACAGTAAAAGATAAACATAGATAATTTAAAGTTAAGTTATCTTTAGGTTGCACTCCTTAAAGAAGGAAAAAGCAAAAAAAAGAAAAAGCTTCAAAACTAAAAAGGCTAATCTGCATGAAGTGTTTTTCTTTGACCTGCAGAGCTCATCACTTTCTACTTCACTTATTGATTTAGATCTCATTACATCCTCCGTTGGCCATAAATCTGTTTGTGTCTGACCACACGTCATGCTTTGTACACTTTGCACTACAGCGTCTTTAGTGAGTTTGCGGGAAATGCATTAGTAGCAGGAAACTTTGCAGAAAAAAAAGACTTTGCATACTACTAACCCTGCAAGAAAGTGATTTATATGTAGACTGGAATAGTAGGAATGTCAACTTTCATCCAGGTCTCGACAAATACTCAAGAATATGGAAAACAGTGTGTCAAACAATATTTGAATTTCTAAATGCATCAGAAATTATATATATCTATATATATATAATATATATAAGCTTTATATATATTGTTTTCTCCTTCTGTCCATCCATAAACCTTGTCCAATCTCTCAACCATGCAGCCAGCTTTTTGTCCATAGGTCATTTGTCCATCTATACAAGTTGTCCATTTATTAGTCATCTATAAAAAAGAAATTCCATCCGGTGAGGAATTTTTGCAGTTTCTGTTTTTAAATCTTGCACCAACACAGAAATATTTCCCATAAAATTCACAGTGTAAAATATGTGAGAATCCTGGACATGGCCAAAACAATTGTAAATTTAGTATTTTTGCAAGAGCATAAAGTAAACTTCTAGAAATGTTAGAAATTTAGAATTTTTTTTCTTGTGGGAGAACAAAAGCTAATATTTTGGCTCTGCCTCCCAGAAGTATAATGCAACACAACCTACTTTCAGCCCACAGTGATGCGCAGCACACAGATTTTTGCCTCATTTTGTTGTTTTTTTTTTTTTGCACCAAGACACCCGTACCACACACACACACACAATGAACAGACATGCTGCCTCACTGCCTCGTATTTTTTAAGCCCCTAGAGAAAGTAAAAACATTAGACCCACAGTGGAGGAAGTGAGAGATGAAGAATGTGTTAAGGAGAGGATGGTGGAGAAAGAGTCAACAGATTTCAACTCCCCAAACGGCAAAGGAAGGGCCCTCAGGGACAAAGGGATGGGAGAGGCTGAGGGAAGAGAAGAGGGGGTGTCGGAAAGCAATACAGTAACCATCAGAGTAAAGGAGTGAGGGGCGAACCCTTCCTCCACCTCACAGTTCATGACGCAGCCTCGCGTACAGGTGTCGTAGGGGGAGGCGCACGTGATGCCGATAGTACCATCGGCCTGCCTGCCAACACACGTGGCTGCTCAGACTCTGGGGAGAGCCCAAGGAGGAACCACACTTCATTTAGACCTGACAGCGCTTTCCTGGCTTTGCAAAGCGGTGGAGTCACGTGACTTAAAAAAAGAACAAGAGACCGACTGCATCAGAAGCCCATTAAAGCTCGCAAGAAATCAGATTCAAGATGGTGCTTTGGTAGATCAAGATATGAAATATTTCTTTTCACTTAAAAAAAAATGCATAATTTGATCCAAGCTTCTTGATGATCTGTTTTTTTCTCTTCCCGTTTATTTTTTCCATTTAAACATTTTTAGGCTACTATGCAGCAAATTGAGTTGTTTTACTCAATTTCTGAGCGGACATTGTTTGTTGTTTTCACCCACTGCTTTCTCTGATGTCATGCAAACGACCATAGTCAACAATTTTACAAGGGAATATTATTATTATTATTATATCATTATTTGACAACTTTTTAATTTTCTTATTGGTACCATGGTTGAAGATTTTTGGTAATGTTAAATTAAGTGTGTAACAAGATATTTTGACATGATCACATGATGATTGGATGATTCTTTCTTTTAACAAAGTTATTATTATTCCATCTAAACTTTGTTTAGATATTCCATAGGCATCGAGACGTAAATTAATATACATTTAAAGTCTAAAAGTGAAAGCAATTTTATTTTCCCTTAAAATTTATTAGAAGTTTTAATGCTGGTTTGTGTTTAGTTGAGGCTCAAAAGTAAAATTATGGGTGAAACCTTTCAGAAGGGAACACACACACACACACACACACACACACACTGGGAGCGCTGCTGTGCATCGCCGCAATTAACAAGCATCAGACGACATGAAACTATTTTAGACTAATCACAACAAATCAGATAACTGTCATTTACAGTATGACAGGATCCAGAGCAGAAGAGGATTTGCGTTGGGTTTTTTTTTATTCTTGCTGAATGGAAATGGAGAAAAATAGCCTGTTGCCAATCTGCACAGCTATGACCTTAAACTCATGAATCTCATTGCTCCTGCATTCGGTTGCAAATGGAGTCATTGTGTGCAGCGGTCTTCTCAAAACACCAGAGCAGTCGCTTGATGTTTACGAGTATGGAGAGTTCATCTAAAACACTCAAGTGACAAAAGCCTCGCCATGAAATCTCCACTCATTAATGTTTTAAAACATATTCCCAGAAGGATGTGTTTGGAAAAAAGAAAGTTATAGACAATTTAAAAAAAATGGTGCTTGCCTCAGATTTACAACAGACCTTTTGTCATTAATTGGAGCAAAAAACAGTCCTACATACCTTACCTCCTATGTGGTAATCTTTTAATTTTTTTGGGTCATTGTGGTTCATTACCTAAAACGTCCAGCAGTCATCTCTAATCCCAAATTAATCAGTTAATCCTGTCTGCACCTCTCCTCATGACCCTCACCACTTCCTTCCTTTCTACTCCTAAATCCATCCAGCAGTCGCCCCCTCCTCCTTCCCGTCTTATTGTGTCTGAACCCTTCATCCGTGTTGAGGAACTTTGGCCTCAACTGGCCTCTCCAAGAAAACCAGCAGGCCAACCAGAAGGAACAGAAATTTATTTTAAAGCGCAACCTCAAACTAACGTCATCGTTCATTAATTGTTTTTGTATAAAATCATTAACTTTCCTAGAACAAAACAATGGAAAATGATTTGTTTTGATTTCTGTTCGTATTCACGAGGTGCGGGTTGGTACAGCTCTGCGTGACTAGAACGGGTGAAAGTTGGATGCCTTGAGGGGGAATTAAGTGGACCTTCCATACACCCGACACACAGAGCGATATGACTCTCAACCGATGTGAAGGAAAAAGATGGAGACCATGGATCTGCTGCGAAGAGGGTGGGAGAGGGGAAGCAGGCAGTTTAGACTCCTGGGATTCTAAGGCAGTGACCGTGAAAGTGCTTAGATAAACAGAGAGAGAGAGACTGAGGGGAGGGGAGGTGGAAGGAGAGGGTGGTACGGTGCAGGCACACAAACCGGAGAAGGAAATGAGACTTGAGGTAGATGGGGAGTAAAACCAAGAATAGAAGTTTTTAAGTAAGTTGACCAAGACTAAAGCACTGAAAGTGGCGAGCTTACCCTATTTACTCCTCAACTCTTCTTCAGCTGCCTTTGCTTCTCCTCTCCTCTCCTCTCCCTCCCACACTTTAAATTATTCAGGCCAGTTGGATGTATTTGAGCATGTCTCCTAGACATGTTTTGTACGTGTGTGTGTGTGTTTGACTGACAAACGGCAGGACAGCCTCTAGCCCACCAACCACCCAGTCCTGGGTGAACAACCGCTGCAAAATCAGAGTCGGGGATGAGGAGGGGAGAAACGGGGGAATGCTCACCTGAGATTACAAAGACAAGTGTACGCTGCCTATCCAGCATCGACCTTAACTTCGTGGGTAACAAGACAAAAAAATGGTATACACAAATTGGATAGAGGTTTCACCGTTAGGAGGCTGACCTAGTTTGAAAATGATGGATTTTCAAAGCCAGGTCTGATTTATTGGCTGAGTGTATATGCTTTGTAAGTGCCCTTTTCAAAGTAGTGACTGTCTGGGTACATGTGTGTGTATTTTAAAGGCTTTATGTTTCTGTGTTCCTCTTAACCTACTTAAACAGGTGGGCTGACAGACTTGGGCCACTGATCAGCTCAGGTTAATGCAGTTAAAAGTGTAGAATGTATGTCTTAAAGTGAGCTCCAGAGGGAAGAGATGAAAAATTAATAATGCCAAAAAGTTCAAATTCTACAATGTTAAAAGGATTATTCAAATTAGATAAACTGAGAAATTCTCACAGCAATAATATGCCTCTTTAAAATAAAAGTTTAGCTTAATCAGGCCAAACTGATGAGGAAAGTTTTAAAAAATTTTAAAAAATCTTTTTTTTTTTATTTATTTATTTTTTGATCAATGAACAGATCTTACCTACCTGCTACTAGACCCTGGGAAAAACAACACTCTTGGTGTGGAGACTTGCTAAACAAAAAAGGCTTAAAATATACATGTTCTGTCTTGGTAAGATGTCAGAAGAAACACAGGTCTATAATATATTTAAAATGCATCTGTTCTCTCTACAACATGTTGAGACTTAAATGTGTTTTGTTCAGGCTGTGAGAGAGAGAGCGCGCAAGACTTTCATTAGATAACAGGAAGGCCAAGTGGAATGCAGACAGACTACTTTTGTTTTAATTAAAGGGAACGTTTTACTCATCTATAGGAAATACAAAGAAACTGCTGTGCGTAGATTGTGGAAAACACAGATAAAAAAGTTGTCTTTCATATCTTTTTACTTAGTAAAAGTTTAAATAGTTGGTTGTCACTTTTATGAGAAAATGTGGAACTTTTTAAGGAAAATAACATAATTCCAGTAATAATTAAGCCTGGGGGTGGATGTGTGATGGTCTGGAGCTGCTTTGCTGCTTTAGGAACTGATTGACTTTCTGTGTTTGATGGAGCCATGAATTCTGTGTTTTTGCAAAAACTCCTGGAAGATGGTCTTCAGGCATTAGTTCTGACCTTAAGATTAAGAACGCCTGAGTTTTGCAGTCAGACAATGGCTCATAAAAAAAAGTCTCAAATGTTTTTGAGTGGACTATTATCAGATTGCTTGACACGCTCCAATGTTGCTGTAATTCTGTAAAGAATAGTGGGCCAAAGTTCTTCCGAGTCATTGCCAGTTGTCAGAAATACTTCAAGTTAAGATTTAGGAAGCAATTACTTTCTACCAAGGCATCTGGTCGATACAGATAGTTTTTTTTCCATTTTAATAAATAACATGTTTACAAGAACAAAAGTATTTCTGAAAATTCAGTTTTGTTGTATTTTAAATGAAGTCAGTCAGTGTGTTATTAAAATATACACTTTTTTTTTCATTTGAGCCATTTTTGCAATGTAAATCTAAATGAAGGGTCTTCTAAACATCTGTGCTCTCCTCCTTAAAGTTAACATTAATTGTCTGCAGGCTCTGAGATCTACATACATCACCATAAGGCATGTTAGTACATACGCATAAGACAAATGATGTTGACACAGTGGATCAGGTTGCCTGCCACTTTGCAGGAAAAGCTGTTTGATGGATTTTATAAATAGTTTGAATCCCTGCTTTGAAGCCACCTATCATAGCTGTCACAGTAAGATCCCCTTCCCGTCTTATAGGTTGGCCCTATCAAAGTGTGAGCGGTGAGGTACCGCTGCCGTGTTCAGGTTTACGTATACGAGCCAGGCACCTACACAAATCAGCCGTGTATTTACACAGCAGCTCCATTTAGATCACTGAAAACATGGAGAGCACTCATTACTCTGAGGTTTAGGCCGTCCAACAGACGTGATGAAGGGGGAAAAAGACGAAAGGAGCAAACGATGGATGGATGGGTGGGGCATTGGCTTGGCACCAGTCCCAGCTACGGATTGGCCGTTGTCCTGGCAACGGCACATCTGACCTTATTTAGCCCCTTGTACACTCCTTGCCGAACGAGCACTTTGCTTTCGCCCTTGTACAATTCTTGTGCCGCTCACGACTTCCCCCATCGCTCTTCTCTCCCTTTTCACAGTGTGGCCATGTCCACTCGAACGTCAGCTCCACGCTGCTGCCGCAGTGCTGACGGGCACGGTGAGGCAACATTTCGCCATGCACCGCTTTTCGTCAGAGAAGTGCAAAAATCCTCTTGCACTCTGGTCCATTCACTGTTGGGGGCAGTAATTTCATACCTCCTTGAAAAGTTACAGGAAGGCTGTATTTTGTTTTTTTTTTTTTTTGGATTAGACTAGGCCGGACGGGGAGAGCGGTGCCTATGAATGAGGGAGCTCTGCCACAGGATGAGATGGTGGCTTCTGCCGACCTAAAGCTGCAACAAAATGACTCAGATGAATTGGTTTCCATACACGTCGGTCCTTTGGGCCTAAATCGACCAATTCTCCTCAGCTCTGTCGGCCGTAACTATCCGTCCTGTGGTGCTGCTGAGTCCCGCAGAATCCACACACATGCCGGCTGAGCGGACCTTCGCCGTAACAGGCAGAAAATGGGGTCTGTCTTTACTTGAGGCTGGGATTCCTTTAGGCCTCAAACAGCAGGTGCATCTATAGCTGCATGCTTTCATCCCCATCTGTTTCTGTAAATTGGTGGGGAATGTGGGTCGAGACGGCCTGCTGATCCACACAGTTTGAATAAGGAGTGGTGTGACTGGCTGGTGTCTTCTGGCCATTTAATTGAGCCTGCAGGGATAGAAAAGTGCAACCAGTCGTTTTATTGAGTTGCTATATCAATGCTGTCCTCTGCATTTATTGGCACACCTGGTAACTATGAATAAAAAGCCTTGAAGTAAATATTTTTTTCTTATCTTTTGCAGTAATGTAAAAATAATCAGCATTTTTCTACCAGAGATTTTTTTTCCTTTACCTTCCTCACCATTTTTTCACCCTGCTTGTTGGAGAGATGAGCTTCAGTCACTATTTGGCTTTCTACAAAATCAGTTGTTTTAAAATTGCATAGTTGTTGCTCAAACCTGAGATGTAATCAACTTTACATGAATGGGTAATTTCTTATAGCCATTCCAGAGCTACTGAACGCCTTACTTGAACTACTTGTTTTCTTGTCCCTCAAGTTTTGAACAGCGACTCCGTCACATTAAGAAATCAAATCTACACCACATATTTCAGATTTTAAATTATGAAAGTACTACGTATCAATTTCCCTACTCTTCACAGTGATGCACTGCTTTGTGTTTGTTTATCACATGCAGTCAAACAGCAAAAACCTTTTCCGGGGCCTTGTAAACCCAAAACCCATTTCACTCAACACGTATTGCAGAACTGATTGAAATGTGACGATATTGTTCTCAGGACAAAAGAATTTCGTTTGTCGACAGAGAGGAGGTAGAGGCTTTGCACATGTGAATGCAGGATAATGCGAGTGTTTAGACGCAGAAAGGAAACGACATACAGATGGAGACGGGAGACAGTCGGACATGTTCCAAAGTTCACATGCCGACCATTCAAGTCATTCGAGTCACTTGAGTCAAGGAAATAAAAGCAAAGGGTCTGTGGTGTAAAGCTCAGAAACACATCCTGCTAACCCTGAAGGAACCAACAAAGCACGCACACACCCGCACACACACTCTCCTGTAGTTACATTCAAAACAGGAAAGTGTAGATAAGCACTTTTCCTCATTCCTTTCTGTGATGAGGTGTTGATCGTGTGTTTGTCTCCGATTTGGGTCCAAAGAGGCGGAGTCTGTACTTTTATGTTGGGTGGAAAGAGGGGCTTACAAAAGGTTTTTTTTTTTTTTTGAGCCAGCTGGAAAGGCGAGATAGTGGGGGGGCCACAGATGGTCGTGGATTGGGAGGCGACATCCTTGTTTGTGTTCGTAGAGGGGAGTAAGGATCATGACAGACACAACACTATAGGTTCTAGGCTTTGGAAACAGCATAGCTTTGTGTTGAAGGAAGGGGGCACAGCTAGGTGATTTGGGGTTTAGGAGGGTGGGCTTGTCCTCATTTTGCTGTGTTTTTCACCCATGTGGAGAAGGAGAGTGTGTGTGTGTGTACGTGTAGGAAGACGGAGATGGTGAGGGAAATGTTTCAGCGCTGTAATCTCCTGGAGTATAAAGCAAATGAAGCCTGTTTTCCCACTTTTTCTAACTTGTTCAATTCCACTTGTCTTTTTCTGGCTCTGAACTCGGGTAAGCCCGTGGAGTAAGAGGAAGTTTTGTCGACCTGAAGGAAGCACTCTTCTCCCTTTGATGAAGTGCCGACTTTCTCCTCCTTCCTTTATCTTTAGGCTCATTTTATCAGGAGCTCTCTCACACCTCCCCTCAGTTATTTCTGATTGTGGAAGTGCTTGCTGTCCCCAAAAAAAGGCTTCTCGCATCTGGAAGCAACAGCTGCTCAGAGTTGCTACGCCTGTTTTTCTCTTCAGTCATAAAAAGGTGTTGTGGTGCAGTCATTTTGACCGGTCAGACCTCTGAGATTTGATGTGTAGACATCATCAAAGGAAGGGACCGGTGAGACTGGAATGGGTGCATTTCTTTCACCATGCCTTTTAGTGGTTGATGTCAGTCACTGTCTGGTGGTAAACAGTCATGTCAGCTGTCTTCCTCATGATTGTGTTAGCCACTACAGGACCATAATGCAACTTTTAATTTTTATATGTTATCTAAAAGATTTAATTTGCTGTAAACCATAACCATAGAAGTTGCCACAAAAACCCTGAGTGTTATGAATCTATTGAATAAGTATCCTCTTCTTAAAAAAAAGTGGATAACTTATGGTGGTAGCCTCAAAAATCTGCTACCAATTTTTTTTTTCTTCAAGACATCTCAGTAAAATTCAAGCCAAACTACCAGACTGAGTTGCTGTATAGCGTTCAGCTCTCAAACTTTGTGAAATGTGAGCATGTGCTGACTCTACTCTGGAACTATCATGATGATGGGGATAAAAAAATAATGAGCAACACTAATTGGAAAGCCATGAGTCATGGGAGAATATGTTGATGGCTCAACCTGCAAAAGCTTCCTTGCCATCCCAAATGAGTAGCTAACAAAAAGTAAAATTTTTTTTTTGTATGGCTGCTTTTACCCTCAGCTCATTTCCACACTTGACTGCTAACGATTTGGCTAATAGGACGGCTTATGCTCTGGCAGAATTCAGTAATGGTTTCCAAATTTTTCAGCTTTGAAGCCACAAACTCATTTGCTGCACAAACTGGTGACCCCAACTACACTCGTTCAGCCAGTCTTGCTGATTAACGTAAACAAACACTACTAACAATTAAGCGGGTTGGCGTCAATTTGCTTCTTCATTAATTTTGACCCTCATTATAAACCCATAAATTGTTATTTTTCCTCAGTTTTTTATTTGGTAATGCATTTGCATAATTTGTGAAGATAACTGTAAAAAAAATCCTAAAATTTGTAAATATTGAAATGTAAGTGTAGATTTTTCTCTCTGAAGACTTTACACTCAAATTTATTTTTATTGGATGTAAATTTGGTCCCCTGTTGGGATTGGCTGGCTCTTTTTGGACTATTAGTGATTAAGACCCCTAATCAAACAAAAATGTTCAAAAGTGGCCTAAATTATTAAAAATAGTTATTCTAGTCACACAATCACATTAATTTACAGTAAACAAAGTAAACTATGGATTTTTGACGAAGCATATATTTCAACACCAATAATTTCTTTTAAAAGGTATGCTTTGTGTGTATCTGCTTCATTTCAGCCTCTTTTAGTAAATCAGATAATCTACTGCACGCATGGCGGCCCCACCTTTATATAACCATATTTGTTTTAAACTATTAGGAGTAGAACAGAAAAAGTATAGTTGGTCATACTTTTTGTGTCTTTTTGACTAAAATGAATCATTCCGTGAGAATCGTCTTGTGACTTCCACGGATAATTAACCGGTAAAAATGTGCCACTGGATTAGCTAGCCATGAACTCGCCAAACAAACTCATCGGAATGAGTTGAGATGTTATTGTTAATGCAGGTTTGACATGTTTTTGTTTTTTTATGATGACATGCGGGGATTAATCAACGCCACGTCAAAACTACAATGCCACTAACAATAGCCTTGTTTTGTATTCTGAGATTAATGCCTCACCTTTTGTTAATTCTTCTTTTACACGGTGATCTTCATTTGTTTCCAGTAAAAGGAGTGTAGAAATGAAACCCAACTCCAAATATTAAAGAGAGCACATAGATCCACCCATGTGACTGCAAGTGTTGTTTTTAGGACCCACCACAGAGTTGGTAGTTCATCCAGCCAAGGAAAGTACGACCTCAGAGCGCTGTGCCCAGCCAGCGTAGTGAGCAGAGTTGGCGGTGGCCCTGCTGCGACTGACCACAGAAGAACTGCGACTCGCCCAAGCGTCCTGACCTCCTACTGTCGCTGAAAGGAACCAGAATCCAGGCACATAGCTAACAAGAAGCTTATTAAAACAATTGCATGCTTTCAGTCGTAATGGCAGAAAGTGTAATTGTGTTTTTCAGCATTTTTATTGTAGTATGATTTTTTTATTATTAAAAAAATCATACTACCCAGATATTTATGTGCTGTGTATCGGGGCATATGCAGCTGCTGTGCATAGTTGAGAATCTGTTCTGTATTCCTGAGGCCGTGTTGCAAGATTGTTGCTCCTTTAATTATTCTCTCATATTAAAGGATCAAAGGTCTCTGCCACAGTCATCCCCCTGCATTTCATTAAAACCGCACGCACACACTCGTGGCCGTGTGTGTGTGTGTGTCTGTGTGTGCGCGCGCTGTTTGGTAACATGGGGACACATCTGCAGGATATTGGCTTTGCGGAGTTCCTGGATTTGTATGGCAGTGTTCAGTGATTATTAAGGGATAAATGTTGGCATTTCTACTGAAGACCCAAGCTTGTTATTTTGGCTTCAGCTCCTTATCAACCGTGAGCTTGCAACAGTCTTCGGTGCAGTGGCAGAAGGGATGATGTGTGTCCTGCGGACGTTTGTGTGAGTTTCTATTTTACCCCTCTGCCTTTGCTCTGGCAAACTGCACGTAACCAGTACCTCTTTGCCACATCCAGAGGATTCTCCCTCTGCCAGGCTGCACCAGCACACCCCTCCCCGACACCCACAGCCTCTCAAAGCTTCTCTTGTGATGCCCCTCTGCTGTCACGGCTGTGTCGCTTGGAGTCTGCCAGGAGGAGGAGGGTGCTGAGTGTAATTAGGGCGTTCCCAGGCCTACCAGGTCCAGAGAGGAGGAAGAGGAAAGAAGGAAGGAAGGAAGGAAAGGGAAAAGAGAGGAAAGACAGGGATGACAGGTTGACATGAGTACAGCACACACAGACTCTGTAATTGCTGGCGTGCATATGGCGCGAGCTGAGGGTGGAGGGTTATGGGAGGTAGGGGGTCAGGTAATATAAGAATGTGCAGTCTCTGAAAGCAACAGATGGAGAATGAGTGCATGTCACCCAAAGTGGGGGAGCGCAGGGAGGGGAAAACGAAGGAGTAGACGGAGTAGGGAAGAAGAAGAGAGTGAGAGGGGGATTCAGAGAGGGGGTTTTAGGTGAGTGGTGGGAGAGGAGAGAACCTGAAGAGGGAATCTTGAAGTGAGTGACGCGTATAGCAGAGAGTGCAGCATATTGACACAACACGGGCCTATTATTGAATGCACACACACGCACACACAGTTCAACAGGAAACCTTTCTCTGCCTGAGGTGTCTTAAAAAGCTCCACAGGTGGTTAGAAGAGGAAAAGATTGTCTTTCTATTTATGCACCAGAGAGTGTGTCTACATGGGTTTACAGCTTTTTATTTTCGACTTGCCACAAAAATCAAGCACCTTTTGTGCTGCAATTAGTTCAGACAGGTAATGGAGCTATTGGACAGGCGTCGACATCTACTCACAGAAGCACACACACACGATGTCAGAAGGGGTATTGACCAGGCAAAGTCGCTGTTGTGGGTCCTGAGCGAGGAATCCTGATCGATCGGGTCCTGTCTTTTTTGATGGATCATCAATTTCCACATGGTGGCAGGAAGTGGCCTCTGTAAGGCTCGTCTCTGGCATCTCACTCATCCCAAACACACACACTTTAACACACATTAGGGCTGAGGGGTGATGCTGTATATGTCAGGGTATTCAAAGTGGGAAAGATATTGCTTTGAATACTGAAACTTAATCTTACTGTAAATGAGTATCTCAAAAAACATTCAACTTATCCAACAGGACTCAAACAGATTCCCCTTTGAATCCGATTTCTGACCAACACATGCAATCTAATCGCTTTGGAAATGTCTTCAGTAGACGCACGCAGAAGATGATGTGTTATTTTTGCCAGTCATGACCAAGCTGCAGACGAGAGATGGGTACTTGCATCTTTGACAAACTAAAATACAAACATAAAGTAGCATAATACAAATTTTCCAACTCGAGCTCAGACAGCCATGAGACCTGACTGCAGCTCACAGTGTGGGACTATAGTCTTTTAAAGAATCTGTTTCTCTCCTATCAAACATTTTATTCTCATTCTGGAATGCTAGTATTACAATCAGATGCATCTGACTCTTCAGAATAAAATAACTGGCTGTTTGATTTATTAAAATAAATTACTGGTTCTATTTCTATGTTTTTTATTGAATGTTAATAGTTTAACCCTCTTACACCCGAGTTTTGAGTGTCTGCCTATATAAATCTTCCTTATTTTAATTGTCCGTAGTTCTTTAAATGTCCTGTGAGATGCAGCTGCGACATTTCCATATTAACCCGATACTTGCTGGAAAGTGCAAGGTCTCCCCTTTCAGAAACCGTTGGAATTTTTCAGATAGCGCTACGTGTGGCGGAATTACGGTACTGCAAATTTAGACATGTCGGCGCCGACAGGTCGGTCTTAAGAGGGTTAAGATGTTTGACATAATCTTGTGCAAAAGATATGAAATATTAATAAGTGAATTAGGTCACAGCATAATGTTTGTTTCCATCAGTCACTGCAGTATGCCTTTAATGAAACGATGCCAATTTCATTTTCTGAGGGAGCTTGATGTGGATTTTGAGAAAAATGGCTCGTGAACATGTCCGACTCTAAAGCAAGCTTACATGATGGCCCTTCTACTCCATGATTCTACTGAGATATCCACAACTAAGTTTTTGGAGGGGAAAACCTTCATCTCGTTCAGCTTTTTTTTTTTTAGTCCCAGAGAATCTTGTGTCATTTCTCCTCTCATTGCTCCATCCATCTTTGATACACTGTAAACGTACTGGACCATCTCAGACTCCTGCTTCCCTACATATCTATCCGCTCCACTTCTGCCTTCATCAGTTGCTCCGAGTACCTCTGCCTGCTGCTGCACTGCACTCATTTTTCCGTGCTGCTTATTCTTTTGCTCTCTTCTTTGTTCGCCTACTTAACTTAAGAGCGATCTGCTGTGCACCACCACCTCCACCTCTCTTACCCCCCCCCCCAAACTCTACGCTCGTCTTCCCTCCCATGTTCCTCTTCAGTGAGCCCCAGCACTCCTCTTCCTCTCTCCTCCGGTCTGTCACCCCTCTATAAAGACTCCTACTGACGGACCTGAACCTTCTGCTCGAGCCACATTCTGCCCCTCATTCTTCTCTCTTGCTGCTCCATGAGAAGAGGAGGCCAATTAAAGTCCGTCTTCTCTCCTCCTCCATGCCGTTGTTCTGCGCGCTGAGTGTCTGCACTCAGACTCTCTGGGGTCACTAATTAAAACACTTTCTTCTCTCTTTACTCCACTTTATTCACCTATTCATGCAACTTTTTCCTTTGCCATAGTTTTTCTCTTTACAGCTCTTCATCCGTCTCCTATCACACGTCTCGAATTTCTAATTCCTGTCGGAAAATTTTGGAGTTGTACTTAGAAATTTTCCGAATCTACATATTTACAGAAAAAGGAAAAATAAAAAAAGAAAAAAAGGAAAATGTCTGTGTCTCTTATTCCAGTATGTAGGCTCTTTCGTCTTTTCTTACTATTCCATCCTTGTCTTTCTCTGTCTGCCTTTTATTTCTTGCCTTTAATTGTGTTTTTTTTTATTTACTTCCTAGTGTAGTTTCACCCTTTTTGTCCCATGTCCTACCCTTTTCATTTTATGGCTTGCTCTTTCTTGCTACCTTCTGCCTTCCTGTACTTCCTACTGTCCTTACACACTTTCTTGTCTCTTTACTTCACTAATTCATTCCTGGTGTTCTTCCTTCCTTGCTTACTTCTTAACATGCTTTCCACTGACATTCTTTGGTCCCTTTTCCATTGTCCTTTGCCCCCTTTTCCCACTCTTCCTCCCATGTGTCCTTATTTCCAAGCTTTTTCCTTGTCCTTTCTCAATTCCTTCATTCTGTCCTTTGAATTTCTATTTTTCTTTTTTCATTGTGCTTTTTCATTTTTTACTTCTTTTGTTACTTTTTCATTTTTTCCATGAGTCTTTCCTTCCTTCCATCAGTCACTCCTTGTCCTTAGTGTTCTTTTCAGTGCTTTACATTTTCCCTTATTTCTTTATTCCAACTTGTTTATTTTGTTACCCTGAGTTCCTCCAGTTTTTCTGTCCTACAAAATTTCTTTGTCCTTCCACCCATCCTTCTTTATGATCTTCCATGCACCCTTTCACTGCCGCCGTCCTTGCGTCTGTTCTTCCTTTTTTCATTCCTTACCTCCTTCCTTTTCCTTCCTTATTTCTTTTCTCCCTTCCTCCATCATTTTATCATTTCTTATGCCCTTCCTGTCTTTGGTTTTTGCAGGGGGGTTTTCTGCCTTATGTAGCTCTTCATATGAAATTATATTAAAGATCAATTAACTTACACTGTCATCTTACATTGCACTTACCATGAAAACATTTTCCTTCTGTGGATTAAACACAAGCATACAACCAAACAACTACCAGAGCAAGACGGCTACATGCGCACGTGTCGCCATCACCATTGTGTTGACACAAAACACTGTTTGTAGTGAAATGAGTGAAATTGGCAGACAGCTCTGAAAATTACAGTCTGGAAAAGTCTGGACTTTTTCCATGAAAACATGTAGAAACCCTGTTTTGTTTTGTTTTTTTCTTCTCCACAGCTGTTCACAGTATTTAATGACATATTTACATGTATTCCTACCCCTCCCCTCCTGTTCCTTATATTACTTTGTACATGGGTAGCTCTTTATACTGAAGCTGACAGGAAGTCAGAACCCTGAGTCTGAAGGAGCATACATTATGCAGCTCCTCTGTTCTAATGATGCTGTCTTGTCCAAAGTTGTTGTTGTGCCAAAACCTAGTCAGCCTTGACTGACTCAACTGTGTACGCGCACGCACATTTGTTTAGGCCCGTGCACGGCAGTGTGTGCTTGCCTCGCATTGGAGAAGGTGAAAAGGGAGCGAGTGGAGTTTATTTCACACTCGTCTCCCCTCAGTGTTGTAATTAGCATACGGAAAATAGTTTTTCCTCGTATCTCTACCAGAGCAGCTCTCCCTCGCTGGTTTGGGAATAAAAATGGGGTTGTGAATACGTAAAATTCCCCCAAAATTTTATATAAAAATGTTGGGGAGTTTTCTTCATTCATGCCAAACTTTTCCTTTCTTGTCCGCATTTATTACGTTATTGACAAACAATCGGTCTTCTGAAATTACCCATGTTCCTCCAGGCACCACTGATGTTTAATCACCACCGCTGTCTTCAATCACTCTGTAATTGTTCTGTGAAATATTAATGTCCCTATCGTTCTTTCTTCCAGGCTGACAGCGGGAGATCTGTCTGTCCAGTTGAATCTCAATGATTACCTGGACATCTACTGCCCCAGCTACCCCGAATCAGGGAGTTTGGTTCCAGAGCAGCCGGAGACTCTGGTCCTCTACCTGGTGGAGGAGGAGGCTTTCAAAGGCTGCGTGGAAACCAAAAAGGCCGTCAAGAGGTGGGAATGCAACACCCCGTTTGCTCCATTTGGACCGGTCCGCTTCTCTGAAAAGATCCAAAGGTTCACCCCGTTCTCGCTTGGCTTTGAATTCCTGCCAGGGAGACACTACTACTACAGCTGTAAGTACTGGGGTTGGTGGCGGGAAGAGGGTCTCATGTTGTCACGTTAACTTAAACGGTTGACGTTTCTGAAAGAGGATTGTGCTTGAAAATATGTGTTCCCTTTAAACTGTTTTTCCTTTATGTCCCACAACCTTAGGTAAATAAATGATTACTTTTTAGTTGTTTTAGAGCTAAAAGTACTGAAATGTGTGCTATTCATTTGTTTGCAAACCCACTTTGACTGTATTTACAATTGCTAGTCTTTTGGGGTTTCATCAAAACCATCACCTCTCTCTGGGTCTAAGGTTTATATTCCTCAGAATTACCCTGCATATCTTAGGTCTTTCTTTCTCACTTCTTTTTCTGCTTTTATGTCATTATTCCTATTTTTTCTTGTATTTTATGTTTTGTTTTTTTTACTCTATTTGTGTGAAGAGCACTTTAAAAATTATCTTTTGCAGGAAAGAAGGGTATTCAGCTCTGATCAGCTTCCCTTTACCAATAAAACTCTAGATAGTTTAATGCTATCACTGTGATTGGAATTTTTATAAGATCTGGGGCTGGAAAACTGCAGTTTATGTCATTTACGTTTTATATAAATTCTCACTGAGTGACATGAATGTAATGTTTTCCTAAACCTGCAGAGTGTCACACCTGATGGTTTCTCCTCAACATCCTTCTTGTCTCCCCTCACTTATTTATAATCTTGTGAAGTTAGGGGGGAAAGGAGATCCACAAGTTATTCCAGTGGCTGTAAAATGTTGGGGAGGGGTTTTGGGTAAACAACTTAGAAAAAGGAGGAGGAGTACATAAGACAACAATGCAGGTCCTGAAAAAGTCAGAAAAATGCATGGCATGGATGGGTAACAAACAATGAAGCAGAGGGATGGGAGAGTGAAGAAGAAAGATGGCAATCAATACGAGATGATGGCAGTGGAGGAACGAAAACAAGGACAGAAAAGTGATGGAAGACGAGAGGGAAACTCAGAGCTGTGACGTTACTGTAATGGAGGAGTGGAAAAGGGATGAGAAGAATCCACCTTGGAGAGAGAGAAACAGAAGTACAACAAAAGCATTGGAGAAGAGGGACGAAGGAAGAGAGAGAATCTTTACATAAATTACTGTTGGGGTTCACAGGACAATGGCGTATTGTGAAGGCATGAGAGAACAGCTTCACACACCACACATGCACACTGGGCCATTGTCGGTGTTCATGCCAGTTCATAGAAAAGCAACAATAGGTCCCCCCCTGGTCAGGCTACAGCAGGCTCAGGGTGATTGTGTGCGTTTTGTCCACATCAAAGATAAGGCGTAAAGTTGGTCCAAATGTCTGGCTCTGGGGTTTTTGCTCATAATGGCTCTGCAGCCCTGAAGCTGCATAATGGGGTTAGCCTGTGAGGACAGTACAATGATATTAGAGACACTAATGGCATTAGTTTGTTCAGTCTGAGCTGATCTCAGCCCTTCTGTGCCAAAAGACTATGACACTTTTACAGCCCAATGTCACAGTTTCCAATGAGTTGACAGAAATCCGCCAGTTCTCCATCTCTGGGTCACCAAAAAACAGGAAACAGCTTGAGGTCCTCTACTGGTCAGCTGTCCTCTGCATCGATTGGCTTCAGAGAACAGTAAGAGCAGCAAGGGAGCTCAGTTCATTGAATGGTCAAATCGGTTTGTAGGTATATATGGCACCAATTAACCACCATGGAATGTCATGCAAGACAAGCGAGTCCAATAAATAGAGATGCATCTTGATGAAAAAAAACGCTATGGAAAAGTTATTGACTTCCTATTTAACGGCAACCTTTTGCTCTTCTGCATTGTTGGCCCTGGATTGTCTCATCTTGCTATTGAGAAAACCTCAGAGATCCTAAGTGAGGTTTGATCCAGGCCGAGTGAAGCACACCGATGCCATAAGTCAGTATCACAGTTGTCGGTACTTATGGAAGTGTGGGCAGATGCAAAGCTCTGCTGAAAAATTAAATCACCATCCCCATAAAGTTTATCAGCAGATGGAAACATAAAGTGCTGACTTTGGACTTCATGAACCGACAACAGCAGCTATAAAATGGTCCCACAAATCCTCACTGACTGTGAAAACTCCACACTGCACGTTTAATCTAGACACCAGGACTTTGATTTAAAAGGGAGAAAAAAGTTTGATAAATTAGTAAAATACTTTCAAAAAAGATCAGCTGGTTGCATTGAATCTTTCCTCAACATAATCCTCAGTCCTAAATAAACAGTGGGTGCCGGCAATGACAAACAGCTTTTTTTTAACATGACGAAACTTGCAGCAGCAACAGTATAGAACATATGTATTCATAAAAACAGGCCAAGACATGTCATTTTCAATGTTTAAAAGTGTTTTTCCTATTACAAACACTTTAACAATAACACACAGGTAGGTTATTTGATTTTAGAGTATTATGCACAATCCAGAACTCCAGTAAAAGATAAGTGCACCTCTTCTCAAAGCACTTGAAGTTATTTGATGATGGTATGAGCTCTGAAATGTCTGTGAAGCCCTGAAAAAATGTTAGATTATTTGATTATGATGCAAAATTAAACAATCTGGTGACTACAAAAGCACATTTATGTAATCAGTTTTATTATAGTTGAAGTGTCTTTGCTGTAAGTGCTTGGTTTCAGTGATGCAGTCTTGTTCAGGCTGACTGCAGGGGTCCCGCTGTGGCTTTCTGGGCTATTTAAACTAAAGCAATTGTAAAATTGCAGAAGGCTTTCAATTAATGCTCTTAGATTTCCATATGCACTATCTTGTAAAGGAAAAGGCTGGGATTGTACAAGATAGATGGGTACAAGCATCAGGAGCGCCACATGTTCTGGTGTCATGCATAAATTTATGAGTGTGGCTTTAAATAATGTGGAGAAATGTCTAATATTTACAGCCGTGCATAAAAGTGATTCCCAATTTGCTGTCAGAAGTGTCTGCAGCTTTCAGTGCTTCATTCCAGGCTACTGATGTAACTGAGAAGGAGACGGTTTTTGAAGAGGTTACTCGGGTGGATTCTTCAGGTCACAGCAGGAAAGGCTGCTGTTTGACTTTAGGCAGAAGTTGCATTTAAGCCACAAAGAAGGGGCGTGACATGACTTTGCAAATCAAATTGATCAGATCTTCACTTTTTGATTAAATAAACTCGCGTAAGTGGTGTGTGTCAGAGAAGGACCCATCTCATCAATTATCTCTGTGTGAGTCCATTGTCATCTGCGAGTCTAATAGCTTGCAGAGATTTTCTTTATTAAATATAATTACTTGAGAGACAGAAGGATGTTGGAAAACCTATGCCTTCCACATATAGCTTTTTGTTGCTCGAACTCCACATACGCGGCACCTTTCTCCTGAGCTTGTTTGAGGCTTTATAAAGAATCTGAACCATTTTCATGTGGATCCCCTGAGGCTGATATTCGTACTATTTTGGTTCAATTAGTGGTACTGGATGGGCCACAAAAATATTTTTGCAAGCTAGTTTAAGTTCTTTGTATGAACTTGTTCTATAATTGCACAATATAATGAATCACACCTTCTGAAAATGTATATGTGCATTGCCTCAATCAAATGGCCCTGCTTGGCTACAATACTTGGTAGGCTCTTACATTTCAAAATGTAAGGGTAATTTTATTTATATAGCAAATTTTCAGTAATAAGGCAGTTCAACGTTCTTTACACGAATTAGAAGAAAATACAAACAACAACAAAAAAGCCAAACGAGACTAAAAGCTAAGGGTAGAAACAAAAAAAGCTAAATGTTGGTTCTCCATGTTTGATTCTTGTTCTTGGATGCCAAGTACTCCATAATTTATAAACTAACAGGAGTTTCTCCAGGTCTTGCTCCGATATTTAATTACGAAGTAATAGGTACTCTATAATCCTTAATGTAAGAGAAGTTTCTCGATTAGTATAAAACTAAATATTGGTTCCATGTGAATATCATCCGAGGCTTCGGGCGCTGGTAGTGTCTCTAAAGACAATTTGATCTAGGAAAGGAGTCAAAATAAGAGTAAATAAAATACATCAATGAAAATAGTGGGGTTTGGTAACAAATCTGGGTTTGATTTGTTATCAAACCCCACCTTGAAAAGGTAGATGGGATTGAAGCTGCAAACTTAGTCAAGCCTTGGTTCCGGGGGAGGGAGTGAAGGTAGGAAGAACAGGAAGCGGATCCAGAACAGCTTGCAGTAATCCAGGTGGAACTCAAGCTCATCATTCACCAGTTTGTCTCCTTTTTACACGGTTATGAGATATGGATGATAAGCAAAAGAGTGACATCCTCAATACAAATGGTTAAAATTAGCTTTTGTGTGTGTGTGTGTGTGGATTGACCGCGCTTTGACTTGAAGAGCTGACATCTTGAGGGTGCTCAGAGTAACGTTGCTGCTCCTCAAAGGAGCTGGGTAACTGGGAGGGATCCTCATCAGGCATTTGAAGAGGATGCCTCCCAGTCACCCTGCCTAAACATGTGAGATTTTCACATGTGACACCCCGGGACCTGCCCAGAACACACTGAAGGGACTATCGATCTCATCTGGACTTTAAAACACCTTGAGATTCGCAGAACCAGCTGAAGAATGTTAATGGGGAGAGTGATCTCTTGGTTTCCTTTTGATAAGTAGAAAATGGATTGCTGGCTAGAAAATGGTATAAGTTATTCACACTCGGGTATCAACAATGTCAGAACAACTGTGGCAAGAAAAACTTTGATGATGATGTGTTTTTAATACATAGTTGCGGTGCAACATTTGTAGAGAAATGGCTTTTTTGATGTGTTTATATATTTACACAATTCTTTCTTTGTGTATGGCTCAAATTGATAGATTCACAAACAAAAGATGGTGATGAATTCTTGAACAACTACTCTTGGTACTGCCACAAATACCACAAAATATTATAATAAAATTTTAATTCCTCATCGCTCCTCCCTGCTTGTCAGTTAATGTCCTCCATCCAAATAAATCAGCGATATGTGGATGTTGAACAATACACCTAGTTTGTATTCATGAAAAGCTTGATTTCTTCACATTTTGATCCACAAACAAAAACATTTTTGAATTCCCTAAACTGCGTAGAAAGCGATGCAGTTGAAGTAGCTTTTAGTCGTCAGGATTTAAAAGCTTTCAAAAAAATGGTGAGGAGATGCAAAAGTAAAGGAACAAACCGTTTTTGACAATATTGCACAATATAATGTGCTTCCAACATGTTGCAGCTCTTTTGAATTTATATATTTCAACGGTTATTCCAGCTAACTTCACTGACATATGTTTATCACTCCGCACATTGTGTGGAGCGGTGCGTGTTCTAGTCGTAGACCGACCGCCTCATATGAGGAGGCTATTCGACCTCAATGCAACAGTCTGGATTTGATTCCTGACCTTGGCGATGACCTTTTGTTGCATGTCATCTCCTCGTGTCTTTGTCTGCCTGTTTCCTGTTTGAATACTGTGATTTGTAGACGCTAGTATCACAAAACCTTTTTTAAAAAAACAGAGAATTGCCAAACGTTCAATTAAGACACCTTTTCTAATCATTAAACACCAAACATGGTGTCATGCAAATTTCTCCCTTGAATATTGTGCTCTAACAGTGTTTTTGTATTTTGAACTACTTCGCATATTGCCCTATTCTGGAGTCATCCTGATAGTTGACAGGAATGCAACAGGGAAACAAATTATCTGGAGTGTTTTTTATTACGTGTCTCTGAGTTAGCAGCAGTTTGAGAATAGTTTTAAGACGAAGCACATTGACTGGGGGTTTCATGCAAATTTGCTTACCAAAAGCAACAATGCGGTGACAGGTCAAGCATCCATTAGGATCCTTTTATTCCCGAGTCAGCCATGATCAGCATCGATATGGGGAGAAGCTCCTCTCTAATGGTGGCACATCTCTGTAGTGCATTTTGTTGTTTTTACTTAGCCGCAAGGATAAGTGCGATATTTGGTGTGCAACAGAAAGATGATGTAAATCCTTGCTCGGATAATGTTGAAGTGGGAAAACTGGTTGTCTGCTCTTAAGCTTTTCTGCACGCAACGTATTGAAGCAAGAGATCCTTTAAATAGACTTTCTGGAATCATTTTTGCTCCGTGCAAGAATATTTTTCTTTTAATATTCCACATGTTGGCATCCTGAATTCAAAACAGTTTGTTGGGTTTGATGAGAAGGTAGCTTATTTACACCTTATTCTGACTCTTGTTCTCTGCAGCTCTGCCGACAGATGAAGGCCCTCCTCTGCCATGCATGAAGATGCGTGTCACAATATGCTGTGAGCCCAGTGAGTACACTCATCCTTTCATCTGTTCTTTTATGCTTTCTTCTTTGTACACCAACAGACTCTTCTTTCTGCCTCTCCCATCTTTACTATCATGTCTGGGAGTATAGAATGATGTTCAGACTGCCACTTACTACTGAGCTTTTTGCTGCTTTCTATCTTTAACCTTGTAGTATTCTCTCTTTTTTCCCCCTAAATGAAAACTACTACGAAGTTAACTCTTTGGTGAGCATTAGTTACTTTCCTGTATCAATCCACACCAAGTTACAGCTTTAAAAAAATAAAAAATAAATAAATTTTTTAAACTTTTCCACTATACTATATTTATAATTTAAGTTCTTTTAACTTGATGAGCAAAAGCTAGTAGCTGGAGTTTCTGCAGCTGCAAAACTGTTTTCCTTTTTTTCTTACAACAAAGTCAAATTTGTCAAATTGGAAGTATTTGCAGCTGAAGAAAGCAAACAGTCATGGTGTGGGAACTAAACTGTTTTTAAGATAACTCAGTTTTGAATGTACAATTTAAGTACAGCAGCCTGTTAAGGACATGACTGCAGGTTGGCTACCTTAGCAGATAGCCGGACTAATTTACTAGCCAATGTCAGCTATAAGTATATCAGATAAATAGCTAAATCTATAAGTAGCAGAATGCCAAAAGAATGTGAGCTGTAAATTTTTACTCTACAAAGCTTCAGTTTTTTTATTATAATGATATTACCCAGGTCTACGTATCAGAATCAAAAATATAATATTACAACAGCTGGAACATGTGATGTTTGTCTTGAAGCAGATTTGTCCAAAACTAAATGCCTAGTCTGCATTTAGAACAAATTAACTTAATATTTTATTTTGAGTTTTTTGAGCATTGCATTCATTTAAATCTTATCCAACCAGTAGTCTTTCTTTTTACTACCTGCTTGTCATCCTCATTCATCCACTCCCCATCGCCCTTTCTCAGTGTGAAATTCCCAGAGTTGATCTAATCCAGAGCCCGCCTGGAGTAATGTTAGTCTTCCAGTCCAGTGAGCTGCCCATTCCGGTTGGGAATGTTGCCCAGTCACTGTGGGAATCCCTGTACGGTGCTCGGTGTGTGTGGGTGTGTGTGTGTGTGTGTGAGGACCATTTTTCTTTCTGTTGCTGTTGCTACGCTTTGTGTGTGCGAGTCTATGGGCCTTTGCGTGCGATCTTTGGCAGTTGGACTCGTATCCGAGTGTGTATGTAGCATCGAATGCGTGTCTGAGACGTCTGTCCCAGTTCCCATCCCTGCGTTGTCTGCAGGGGGGCTTGTTGTGCTGTCCCAGACTGAACTAACGCACATTTCTCTCCCACTCTCTCTATCTCTCTCTCATTCTTCAGGGAAACTGGCTGGAAAGTTGTTTAACAAACACTGATATAGTTTAAATAAATAAATAAGGGGGGGGGGATGCAAACTGTGAAAGAAATAAACCTCCTTTCACCTTGAATTTGGGTGTAATGATACAGCTACACCCTGAGACCAAAGACAAAAATTGGTCTGATCGGAACAAGTTGACAATTTAGCTAAATTTTTCAGGAAATAAAAATAATATTTAGGTTCACAAATAGAATGAAGATTGACAGTGTCACTTTGCAGTAAATAATCAAAATTTTAGTATACAATAAACTAACTGTATGTTGTGGTATTTACTCTTGTCTTTATTCTAAGTTCACCAATATTTTTTGTTTTGAATTTACAGTTTAAATATGTAGCTAAACGATGTCGGTAGTTAATCCTGATAGGGATAGCAAATGATAGCAAATGCCAACTTTACCATTGATTATTTAAATAATTAGGCTCTGGCTAACACTAATAGGGATGTAGAATACATCCTGGTTATAAGAACAATAGGAACTTTTACCTAAATTTTAGAGGGAATGTAAAACCCCAACTTTCTTATTTTCAAATATAGTTTATACAAACTGGAGAAAATTATTAATTTATCTTGCATTGAATGTGAAGGGAGCTCAGAAGAACCAGAATAGATTTTATCAATAATTTTGGGTAAACAATTTCATTTTTTACTGTAAAAGTTTTGCTAATCTCAACCTGCTTTTCAAAGAGAGTAATCAGTATATCCAAATATTGTATTTATGCTTGTCTAATTCTAATGTGGCCATAATGCCCAACAAAGCTTAGAAAGTGTAGTAATTTTGTTTTCACAAATCTCCTAAAATCTCTGGCAGACGTTCGATCAGTGTGAGGCAGCTTTAGCATAATTATTGGATAATCTCTCAAAGTACTCTCACAGTGTTTTCTTTGTCTCATCCATTTTCTTTAAGCGCAAATTCTGACAGACTTGCGTTTTGGAGGCTTCTTCGTTGCTTTTGTAACCGACTGTTGTCAGGCAGTCTGGCGCCAACTTTACCTTCACTAGTGACAAACTATTAGCTAGTGTATGAAATCTAAAAGTGCTGACAAATCTTTTCTGTTACTCTGTCACTTTATCTTACTTCAGAAAAGTGCCCCAGTTGCCACTGGGTAGTTGCTATTTAAATGCGGCGCAAGGCTCTTGGGTGCTTTTGTAACCAAGAGTTGTCAGAGTTTCTCATCAACATCTTTATTAGCGGTCAGAACAAGAACGAACTTCCTTCTTTGCAATTCAAAATCAGCTTTATAATTAAATATATATTACCAAGCATGGATACAAATGGCCATAGCTGTAGAATTTTAGAAGAAGCCATGAAATGACTATTTAGCTTAGCAAGAATATAAAGCTTTCAAGCAGACAGTAACTTTAGCATCAGTAGGAGCTCATGGTTGGTCTGCTGCAGTATTGTGATTGTTAATATTTGATTTTTAGTTCGTCTGGCACAGTTTCTTCTTCTACCATTTACCAAAAATGCTCCTATATATTTCTTAATGGTAGTGACGGTGCGGTGCAGCAGGCGTCCCATATTCAGAGGCAATTAGATCTCGACACAGCTATCCCAGGTTCAGTCCCAAACCTCTGGGACCTTCGCTGCATGTCCTCCCACTTTCCATCTCTGCCATTTTCTTGCCTGGATAATGTGGATTACGACAACTAGTGGCACACAATCTTTGACAAAGAAAAGTAGTGAACACTTTTTCAGTGCTGTTGTATCCGAGTGTTGTCAGGGTGCCAGATGGCAACGTTTGTGTTCTTGGCAGCTAGTTAGTCTCATTGAGCTCACTGTGTCGTATCATTTCTGTCACTTTGTCATGAATTGTTTTTTCCACAAAGGAACCAGAATACTGCCAGATAACAATTTAGAAGTGTATTATCGGGCAGCCTGACAACTTTTGTCCTGACTGACTTCATCAACACAACAGGGCAGCAACTCAAGAACTACTTTAATTCTTCAAATTATGAGTCTTGGCATAAACTTATTTCACGAGAGACACAAACAGACAGCAATTGCGTGACGCTTTGCGAGACACACTTCGACAAGAAACGAGATCTTGCCATGTCCTTAATCTCAAATAAACTCTGAAATGTCATCACAGGCGCGACGTCAGTTGGGAGGTAATTTGCTACTTTATTACCAGAGTAAAATCTGATGGATTTTTTTTTCTTTAAGTTTGTTAATTATCTGGCTCCCATTAATTACAACTACATCAGATAGCTCACTTCTTCTCTGAGGAAAGGCTAATGTATTCCTGACCTTCTGACTGTATTCCCCAATCAGTTCATCTGTGCCAAAAGTAATAAAAAATTGTAGAAATCACTCCAGTTCTGCATTCTTGGCACAGGATGCACACATGCATTTCATTTTCAGTTCTAAAATCACTTTGACTTCAGAGTAGAAACAGTTCTACCTACAAAGACATGCACACATCTGTGTTCTGTTTCCTTGCCTCATCTTTTTTTTCTTCCTTCTGCCTCTCATCCTATTCCTTAACCAAAACTAATCCCGACTAAATTTCAGGATCTGCGTCTCCTTGTCTTTTAACTCCCCACCTCCCTTCCACCCACCTCCTCCTCATCTCCAACCTCCTCGCTTTCATTCTTTCTTCACTCTTCTGTCATTCTTGAAGTGGCACTAATCCCCCCCTTCTCTCTGTCTCTTCAGCTCTCTCCTCCCTTCCTCGTTTTTTTATGATCTTTCGCTACTGGAGCAAAACTAATCTAGGCCCCATCCGTAGCAGTCTTTCAGACATCCTCTTCCGTGCCCTCAGACTCCGCCTTGCCACCTTCCTTGTTTACACCGTCCCTTTGTCGCACCTCTGCATCCGCCATAGCGCTTTCCACCAGCTCCCTTTCTCCCTTTTCCCCGCTTCGCTCCATCTCTGTCGCGCGCCGGCTGTGCAGCGAACCTCGTTGGGATAAACGTGTATGAGGCCGGCGAGAGGAAAGTGAAGTAGATGGATGAGAGCGGGGATGAAGGAGAGTTGGAGGCGATGTATTGCAGTCTGTCCACTTGCTGTTGTTGTGTTGTTCCCCTGTGGTAAAAGCTCCCGCTTATTCTCTGCTTCCTTCCTGACTTGGTTCCCTTTTATCTGACAGGTAGCATGGCAGCAGGGCATGCCGTTAGACGCCTGTGTGGCCGTCGGTGATGGCAGCTCCTGTCCTTCAGCAAACGCCTCTTATCTAGACTTCAAACCGTGCTCCTCCCTTCCTCACTTTTTTTTTTTCCATCTTCTTCAAAAACCAGCTTGTATGCATTTCCACTTGGGGATAACCCTGTCGTGAGGGGTTTAAATTAATTAGCGGTTAGTCTGAAGGACAGAGGTGACGATGAGAGAGTCCATCAGGTGTGTTGTCATTGCTCCAAGGTCAGTGAGTTCTAAACCGTCTCTCGATTTCTCTGGTGTTTAATTTGTCAGTAATACAGATGGCGGATTTGTTTCTTTGATTTTTTTTTTTCCTGAAATATCGTGAAGCATGACAGCTTGTTGTTTATATGGGAGCGAGTTTGTTTTTTTGTAACGCAATGCTATCACAAATCGTGCTTGTAAAACAAAAAAAAAACTATGTCTGATAGGTTCTCAAGCTCTTGTTGCATCATAAAAATGAAGCCCCGAATTGTTGTCGTGAAATTTCGGATACCCCACAGTCTTCTATTGCATCTTCCTCAAGCTCGCTTCATCTCCTACTCCATACTTACCTTTTTACTCTGCATCTTCTCCTTAAAACCCCTTCCCGGTGTGTTTATCTCTCTCGCTCCTCGAGTTGCTCTGCCTCTCTCTGGCTTCCTCTTTCCCTGCTGTCCCACTGTGAGAAACCATTACAGACCAACTTCCATCTCTCCCTAATTGATTCCCCTTCCCACTTCGTCTCACTTCCTTTTTTTTTTCTAGTCATTGTCCTGCTGTGAGCAGTCCATTACATTTATTTCAGTTTGCAGAGCATCACCATTTTGCCTCGCATTCTTTTTTGTTTTTTGTTTTTTCTTTTCTTGGGGGGTGTTTGATGGGGGGTGTTTGGTTGCCTTTAATTTCTTGAATCCTTGTCCTCCTTCTCACTGCCCTCTGCTCTCATACAAGTCACTCTTTGTACGCCTGAAACCCAGTGGACAAAACTCAAGACCCAAATTTAAACTTTTTACCGTTTTTAGCGATTTGCATCTGAAATTCCCCGCTGGCTTTCTTATTTTATTTCATTTTTACCCCACGATTTTTGTATAACGATTTTATTTACGTTAGTTAGCATTAGTGCCTATGTGTGTAAAATGGCGGCACGAGGAGAGGCGGAATGGTGGAACATTGTCTCCGCAGTGGTGCATTCTGCATACACCCACATAAACGCCGTCACACACACACTCGCGGAGGCACATGCGCACTTTGCCACGGTTGTCCATGTGCAGTTACACATGCAGCATGCCTCAGACTGCACTGCGGAGAGCGTGCTTTTTTTTTTTTTTTTTTTTTTTTTGCAGTCACGCCCCCGTGGACTCCATTTTGTGGGAGAGTTCGCCATGACTATGATGATGTTAACACAAAAACGAGAGCCGTCGATGTTCAGCTGTTTGCGCAAATGATGTGATTAAAGCCGGATCAAAACACGCATATCACCCACAGCCGAGTAAACGCAAGGCATCTCAAAACGGCAAACTTTATGTTTTCAACTCGACGGCGAATGAAATGCCCGTTGATTTCACAGCGATTTAATTAAAAACTAAAAGTTACTCAGAAATTTTAAATTATTTGTTTAATTATAAATCACAATAAATTGTATAACTGTCCCAGTTATATTTGCATTACTAATTCCAGACATACGACCTTCAATTTTATGGGGTTTTTTTTGTGTGTATTTTTTTTTTTTAATCAAAGTACAAATAAATTCTCTAAAATTTCTACAAATTTTGTTTAGAATTTGTGAGCTTAAGATATGTTTTGAGTAGGAAAAAATAGAAAAAATTCATGAGTTAAACATTTTCAACATATTACTTATTTTTACCTTTTTTGTGGAATTATAATGTAGGAACTGTTTAGTTTGTCTTGTTTTCTTTACTTTGTCGTTTTTAAAACATCACCTTCATAAAGGTGCAGTTTCTGTAAAATTTAACTTATTGAATATGGCAATAATGTTTTTACTTGAGATCGTTTGTGGGATACTGTGACTCTGACTGTTCAGTTTTGTATTTGATATAGTAATTACTTGGCTTTTATTTCTTGCTTATTTTTATATTATCTTATTTAATCGGTGGCACCGATAAATTGTTGACAGAAGACGCATTTCTCCAAAGATTTTTTTTCTTGATTGAAAGTGGTACGCAGTTATTGTGTTGCTTTCAGTTTACATGCATTTCAGTGTAGTAATATTTTTTTTACTATTTTGTCTCAATTATATCCTATTTGTAAACTGTGCGATTTTTTTTTTTTTTTAAGACTCATCATCAGCTGAAGAATTTAAAAATAAATAATATAATAATTTCATGTGGTACATGTTGAATACAATTATTGCAGATATTTTTTGTTAATTTAATGTGTTTTTTTCTGTTAATAATTGTATTGATAAATTGTGCAATGTTGACTAACTAAAATATTCACAATTTTTCTGTGTTTTAGCATTTTGTTAATTGCGTATATACAGATTTTTTTTTACAGTTACATTACATTGTAACTGTTTTTTCGGCACTGTTTGCTTCACCTTACAAACACTCTGGCTCACATCAGTGCACACTAGCAGAAGCTCAGTACTAAGCTGTGACATAGCATGCTATTTAATGCTTCATTAACCCCTTGATGGCTGTTAGCTATATCAACTTGAGAGTAATTTGGTTTCATGTCGGGCGGAGCCACGTGTTGTTCAGATGCGCTGAGGAAGGCTTATCGGGTTCTGGATCAGCGGTTGGTTCTCTGAGGTCATTGATACACACCTTATTTTTCAGGCTACGGCTTTTGAGTGTGTTCGCGTTTGCACGGTTAGGTGTTTGACTTATGGGTTGTCAGAGGTGAGTTCAAGGCCACAGATTGATTTAAGAACCAGTTGTTCCGTCTTATCCGTGCCTTCTGACCCCTCCATCGTTGCTCTTTGGAATATTAGGCCGTTTTCTGCTTCAGAGAAATTTTACAGGTTTTTTTTTTCCTTTCTACCAGTATTTTTTTTTTGTCTTTTTTCCCCGTTTTCATTCTTAACAGCTCCCTATTCCTCCATTATAGCAGTCCTCCACTTCTCCCTCCATTATTTCCTTTCAGTACCCTCTACCCACCTGCTGAGAAAGTGACGCCCAGACACAAATGCCCCCTTATCCCGTCTTACTCTTTCCCTCTCTTTTCCCTGTCTGACCTTGTTTCGGTCTTTCGAACCTTCTTTTCTTCTTTCACCTTATTTTCTCACTCGATTCTTCACTGGTCTACCTTTCATCTTCTGTCCACTTCTTGGTTTCGGCTGTCATTTTGAATTTTCTTGCATTTTCCCTTTTCCTGTATCCCTCTCGGTATAATCTCCATCATTCTTAGTCATTCTAATTTACATAACACTATCTTTTTCCTGTTGCCATGCTTTCCAAGCTCTTTTTTTGTGTATGACCTTTAAGAAAATTTGCATAGGGGACATATTTAGGGTTGCACAGCCAGTCAGGACCCATTTTTCATGGCATTGGTCTTTGAGTAATGGTAAATACCTTCCCCTGGTCATTTGTCTGTTTCTTGTTCTTTTTGTTACATAAAGCAGCACTTTTATTGAGAAGGTTACACATGCAAAAATGACTAATCAGCATCTTGTTTCCATGCCTCAACTTGATCTAAACTCTTTCTTCTCTTCTTGCTTATTGCAGCATCAGAGGGCTCAAAACGAATACAAGGTGAGATGTAAATTCTTGTAAAACATTTTTTTTTCTGTAGATTGTGGATCAGTGTGGATATGTAAATTGCCATTGAGCTAAAACCTGCATGTCAAATTTTTGGATCCAAGGTAACTCAGAGATCCACAACTTGTTTGTAGAACCGCAAGTCAGACACAAGTCTGTTACAAACATGTTATTCAGTCATCATGCTGTGGAGGTGCTTCACTTCACCTGGGATAATGGAGGTGGTCGACGGTGATGGGAAGATGGATAGAACTAAATGCAGAACAATCCTGGAAGAAAACTTGTTTAAGGGGCTGGAAAATATTTGAGTCTGCTGCGGAGGTTCACCTTCCAGCAGCAGATCCAGATCCAAATGGGAATTCATGAGAAAGACTGGCTGCTCTCCACTTTACAATTATCCACTATATCAATGTTGGCAAGTTTCAATAAGTATGCTGAGGTTTGTGGTTGTCACATGACCAAATGTGGTATAGATAAAGGCGTACGAATCACTTTTCAAGGCACTGTTAGTCATCTATTTGTTGAGCCCCAAAACGAATGCAGTCACATGGGAGCTCAGATACAAACTGGAGCTCCAGTGTGAGACGGTGTTTAAATCAGGCACGTTTTCCCGCCATAACACAAAACAATGTTGTGCTTTAAATTGGTGTCAAGTTTAAACTTATGAATAATATGTCCTGTGGCAAGCATTTTTGGTTGTACTTCTTACAGAAACAAATATTCATAATATTCTCCTCTGCTCTAGGATCAAAACCTCGCAGCAGTGTCGTCTCACTGAGGACCATGTCTCTTCTGCTCCTCATCTCCATCCTCTTACCGCTGATCACCTGACTCATCTGTCCTCAGTGCCTGCCTGTGCTCCATGGGTGCAATCTCTGACATCTAAAGGAAGAATAAAACTGTGCTAACGATCAACAAATGGCAAAGTGCAATCTCTGCCGGACTGAGCCAGCGACATTAACGACTGTGGTTAAAAATCCAGGCAGGACGATGGTTTCTCTGGACCACAGTGACTCAGGGAAATGACGCTAAAGTGCAGCAAAGCATTTCTTCCCGTTTTCTTGCTCTACCTGTTGCCTGTCGTACAACTACTCAGACAAAATGTTCTCCATACGGGAGCCATTTTAAGACTCCTATCTCACTTCGAAGCCAGAAGAACAATGAAAGAATCAGGACCTCCAGTGAAAGTTTTTTTTTATTTTTGTGTCTTGTTTTTTTTATACTTCTTCTGTTGTTTACTTCCTTTTGCGTGGAAACCTCAAGTTTAAAAAGTGGCTAAATAAACATGCTAGAGTAAGGACTGGCTCAGGTTGGAGGTTTTCTGCTTCTTCTTTTATTTTCTGGACATGGACTCAAAATCGCACATTAATGCCTCATTATAGTCGCAGCAAAACAAATCTGCTCTACTTCCATCTCAAAGGAAAGGCATTTTGAATCTGGAAGAGGCAACTCTTGTGGAAAAGTGAGACTGGGCTCCTGCGCCCCCTGCTGGGATCAAACTGGTTTTTACTGGTTGAACTGGGCTGGACATATAAGAAGAGACTGGATGCTGGACTTTGGTTTTTATGGGACGTGGGAGTTGTTCCTCTTTGGGCAACCAGCTGTGTGTCAGGGTTACAACCTGCTTTCTGTTTCAGAGCCACCTGAGAGAGAAAAAAACGGATTTATGGGTGAACGGATCGGAGTAAGAAAGATAAACGGTGTGCACCTCTGAGCTTTATGATTTTATTTTTATCGTCACACGATTTTTGGTTTTATGTGGGTAGTTGGTAAAATAACATATTAGACCTATTTAAGAAATATGTTCGGTCTATGTAAATCAGTTTACTACAGTAACAATCAGTCTGTATAAGTTAATCGTAAAAATAACACAAACTTGATTTTTATGTGAGCAGAAAATAACAGATTTTCATACTTACAAATTACAGATATATTATTTTATATGCTGCACTAAACTGAATTTGCCAAGTTATTAAGTTGATTATTAAATTTATATTCACATGTGAAAATTTTGACAAGAATTAATAAATTAACTCAGGCTCCCAATATATTTTTACATTGAAAATGGCAAGAACACAGCTCTTTATTTTTCCTTAGGAGCTAATTATATAATTTGACGTTATTGCTACGTTATTGGATTGGCTTACTGTCGGAAAATGTAAAGAATTTTCATTTATTTTGTTCTTGCTTTAAAAACATAATTGTTGGCACTTTATGGTGAAATAATCTCATCATATAAAGTTTTTTTAGGTGTTTTATTCTTTCAAACAATTTGGTGTCAAAATGTTATTAGATTTTCCTTTTTTTGTCAGGCTTACTTCCCAAAAAAATGGTTCTCTTAAGATTTGGTTTCTCTTCTGTACAGTGTGAGTTTTACAGTCATGTAATGGTAGGATTTATGGATTTTTTTTTTATTGCGTTTCTGCTTTCACATTTTAGTGAAGGATGTAGCGTCTTCTGTGAAGAGCCAACTGCAATCTGAGCCGTTTTCTGTGGCAGGACAACAAATAAATACGGTTGCATTCAAAAAGCTCGGTCAGTTATTTATTTATTTTTTTATTACTTTGGGTCTAAAATGCATCGATTTATTGCACGCAGCTGCAGGTCTTGGTGACGGTTTGCACACAAGCGCACAGGAGCTTATTTGTGGAACACACACATTAAATGTTATACACAGCAGCATGAAGATAAGGGGACTACAGGGACTTAAAATGACCTTGTGGTGTGGGAGGCCATTGTAATGTGAGCAACCCAGTGGAATATTGAGCTGCATTTTTATCTATGGGTGGCTAAAGACTGATAAGACCCGGATACCCAGTGGACTCCTGCTTTTAATAGACTCTAGAACATCGCTCCCAATAAGACGACCTTAAAGTTATTTTTCTGACAACGCTGGACTGAAGTTCAATAAAGACCCTCCAAAAAAAGATCTTTGTGTCTTAAATACAGAAGTGTACATCCAAATGAGCTGTAACTGTATTTCCATTTATATAGGCTGTAATGTAGAACGTCTTGTGAAGCCACAGAGGCAATTTCCTGGATAATGGGACTAATGCTCCTATTTCATGGTTTATGATCTCTTCTGATGACATGTTTGTCACTGTTGATACGTGCCGTCGCAGAGCCGCTTTGGTTCTGACCTTCGCATATCAATGTCTAAAGCCCATGTTTTCATTCTTCTTCTATTGTGAACATGCAGGGATAGATGGGTCCTTTTTAAAAATTGCCGTATAACGATGGGGGGGACTTTTAAGGCGGCAGCAGTACTTCGCTTTTCTTTATGTCCCCTTTCAACTTTGAGTGTGCTTCTTTTTTATCTGAAAGCATGCAGAACTTTTTATGTGAGTTGTTTGATGCAGGATTTTGTTTTTGTCCTCCACTGCAGACAGGAATCAGTTGTGTCGCAGGTTTTGGATTTGCCATTTTTCTATGGTATGTAAAGTTTGCTGTGTGTAACGTACCAGAGTTGGAAGTCAAACCCCAAGCATACGCTTCATAATTACACACATAGGCTGCCATATTAGATAAACTTAGAGTATCATAAAAATCCTGGGTCAAAGTTTCCTCTGAGGTTTTACTGGGATTACAGGAATCATAAAGGTTTTTCTGCAATGACAAATTTAGGTTTTTGCTGTGCATCGGAGTAAAATAAAAACTTCTTCCACATTCCATCTATAGTTCTCCACAAACTACCTTGTAATTACTCTGTCTGGCTTTCTTTTTTTCTTAGCATTTTTGGTGTCGATTACATTCAAGAAAACAACTATCAATAGAAATTGGCTGGTTTTCTTTGCCGTTATTTCGTTTCAGTGTTTATTTTCCAACTATATACAAAACTCCACAGTTAAAAGCAATCTTTATTTAATCAAGTATATTTACTTAATTTAATCCTACAGTTAAAATTCTAAGTGGAATGAAGAGCTTTGGGTTTTTATTTTAAAAAACAGCTTCAGCCTCCCGGGAAATACTAACAGCTTATTAGAGTGGGACTGTTTTATCGTCTTGGATCAGCTCCAATCTCAAAACTCATAGTGGTTCCTTCAAATACTATTTTAAAAGACTTCAAATTCAGTTTGATGACTTGCACCGAGGTTTATGATGGTTTACTTCATCTGCTTTATATTTTTTTTTTTGGAACACATACAGCACACGTAAACATATTACACATATTCAGACAGAGTAAACCCCTGATGGAAAGGTGGATTCTCATATTTATAATTTTTCCACTTTGCAAAAAAAGACAGCTTCTCTGGTAGTTTGAGGTTTTGCAAACCGTGTTTTGGAAGAAACATCAATCATAATGGATCACTGATCAACGAAGTCTCAAAGCGATCAACCTACTATCCATAAACGGTTATGCAGATGCATACAGCAAATGTGAGAGTAGTGGAAAAGTCCAGTTTGGATGACCCACTACAAAATCTTTTGAGGTTAAATATTTTTGCCCATCTGCTTAGGCAATGACACCAAACAATTTCCAGCCTTTTGAAACTAATGAAGTTCAGCAACTTGTCTTTGCTGTGGGTAATATGTACCAGTATATTTGTCACAAAAAACTGTGTATTATATCCTGGGTTAAGCAAAAGATTGAAGTGTTTTAAAGCAAACAATTTATAGAATTGTACAGTCATGGAGGAAGTGTAGTTTTGTCAGACTGATGTTATAATTTAGAGAACTTCCTAAAGTTACTATTCCCCCATTTTTTAACAACTACTGTAGTCTTTTCAAAGGTTTCAGCGTGATGTGGTCAGAAAAATTACTTATGGGTGGAACCAGTTAGAGAAGATGTTAAAACTTAAGCTCCACCAGTCTCTCCAGTTCACCAGTCCGTGAGCGTCTTCAGTCGTCATCCCTGCTTTCATCTGCAGGTTTCCAAACCAAATCACATTTTGCATCAGGAAGTGGAGACGGATCACAATTTGAAATGTCCCGTTCTCGGTGTTTCTGCTCTGTAGTTCTTCTCTCGGGATGCAGAGCTCATTTCAACGGTTGAAAATGTGGAAACTGTCTGGAGGAAGAGATTTATTACTGCAAGAGTCTGCACGGAGCATTGAGATATATAGACTCAGCTGTGAATTCTTTATTATCCTGCAAAGTTTTAACGCCAGCTTCAGGGATTACAAATCTCCAAAATCACAGGAATGTCACATCTTGTGTAATTTCAGAGTGTATGGTCTCTCTCTCTGATACTTTGTAATATCATGCAGAAGAGAGTAAAAGCGTAACGATGCAAATTCTGAGGCAAAACAAAAAAAAGTTCATCTTTGAGTTTTTTCAAAAATTCTCCATTTTTACTCTATTAGAGCGTCTAATCATTAGAGCTGACTATTAATTACACAATGCTACTTATACATTGACGTTTCTTCAACATCATCAAAATTTGAATTTTTGTCACAAGCGGTCATTTACCTTTGTGGTGAGTTACAGTCAGACTGAGCACATTTAGCTAAAGAAGGTGCTAATCTTTTAGATTTCTAACCTTCTGCCCTATAAACACCTTTCTCTTGACATTCACCATTTCTCTGAACAAATTTACAAATACATTTTCGCATCAGGAACTCAATTTTGAGCTGGAGATTTTTCTTTCACTATCTTCTTTTTAGATGGATATCATCCACTGATATTAGACTGTGGCTAATTTTGACCAACTTACTTGAGTTTATTTCTGCTGGAATTATTTGCTTTTGGTTTATATATATCACATTCCATCTCTTTTGGATTTTTCTTTATTATTAGATTACCTCTTTTATAATAAACTTTTGCTATTTCTAAGTCAGAGTTGGCACCCTATTTTGTGCTCCAGTGAGTCTGTTCATGTTTAAATCTTTTGGCATCTTCAAACCTGCCAGACTTCAAACTCTCATGCTTTACTTAGGGATTACTTAGGTTACTTAGGGTTACTTAGGGATATAGGTATCCCTAAGTAACTCATTAAAGCTTGTGAGGCAGGTCGGGAAAAGATGGTTGAGAAAATGACAGGGGATGTGAAAATTAAACTAATTCATGTCTACAAAGTGAAGGAAGGGCTACTAAAAATAGATATCACCGTGCTCCTGACTAACCTTTCCCACTGTCTGACATGACAAAAGGCTTAAAGGAGGAATGTGCAGGTCAGAGTGAAACTCTAAACTTTGTGGTAAAATCTGTGCAGAAGAAACCATGAAAATATTTAGAAGATACGAATATATTGTTGCATCGGGGAAAAAAAAAAAGCTTTTTAAAAATATGCAAACCAGTGCTTAGCTCCCACAAAAACACTCCAAACCTGAAGTGAAATGCATAGACAGGGGTGTAAAAACCCATCTATGAATTACAGGTTTTTGGGAGCTGTTTTCTTAAACCTGAGTACATGAAGCTAAAATGGCAGCAGTTATAAAATCACAATTTTCAAGCATATGCTCTCTGGTTCAACATTTTACTCAATACTATGTGTGATGGAAACATAACACCCTGAGTACAGCATTGTAAATGTGAAATATGGTGGTGGTGGCATCATGTTTTGGAGATATTTTTCTCTCAGCAGACAGAGAGTGGATGATGCTAAACACAAGAAAATTCTGAAAGAGAGACTGAGAAAGACAAGAGGCTGAAGCTGAACAGCCAAAGGTGCAATGGAATAATTTAGACCAAGTCAAAGCCCAAGTCTGTGAAAGAATAAAAAAAACAAAAGAAACATACACAAAAAGATTTGGACCTGTAGTTCCTGTAACAATTTGTATACTTGTTACATCAGTTTACAGATGCTTAAAAAACACAGAACAAAGCTGCAGGGATGTGATTATTAAATCGTTACGCTGAAGGCACCAGCTAATTAAAAAAATTCTATTGAAACCAATTATTTCACTTTTGTAATCAAAGATTCAAAATGTCAGCAGGAAAGCATTAAATTTAGATTATTTGTGCAGTCTATTCACAGAGGAATCTGGCACTTATATCCATTAAACGGATTACATCATGCCCAGTGAGACAGAAAATTCTCGTTGAAGTATAATAAAGGGACCTTGACCTTAATCACACTGGGTTTGACCCCTGTCCTCATTTGTAAGATCAGACTGACACTCATCTTGAGAAAAGCACACAATTACCAGGGAGCTCTGATTGTTATTGTAACAATTATCTCACTGTTTCTCTCCGTGTTTAGGCTACTTTCAACTTGCCTATAAGCTGTGGAGGTTTTTGTTATGGATCAAATGGGACGTTCCCCCAGGCAGCATTAGAAAGGAGGGGTGCAAAAGCAACAGATTTAAAAAAAAAGACGAAAAAAAGTACCTTATCTGTTTTATGTTATTTTTATGATGACCAAGGGAGAATTGGAGCCCCCCCTACTTGATGCTCAAAATTAAGAGGCTGTAGGTTAGATGCTTTGTGCACAACTGCACCACATTTTTATTTTGCCCCAGAATCTCGTTTTGCTTCCTGTATTTTGAATGGCTTGGTGGCAGCCGGGAGCAGGAGGGGCATGCCAAGGGTGCCATAAATGCACAAACTGCTGCTGCCTAGACTTCACAGAATGTCAAGTCGCATTATCTTTAGTATTTCTGTTCTGCTGTGCAAATAAATAGAAAAATAGGCGTTTACAAATTAATGTTTTGTTTAAAAATCTAATTTTCAAAACTAAAAATTTTAATAAACTTGTAGAAAGCTGCAGTTGATTTTTATGATTTTTTTTTTACTGTAGTAAACGAATTATCACAAATAATAAGAAACTATTTGGAAGTTTTTATTGCACAAAGGTTTTAAACCACATCCAGTTTATTAATATAGCTTTTCTAGCAATATTTTAACTGGTGTAAACCAGAAGTGTTTTGCATTCTGGGTATTTATAAGAAATTAATTTATAAGAAATTAATTGATACTTTAAGTCGATTTTATAAATTTAACTTAAGATTTGAGAACAATGATGTCTTTGAAACAGGCTACTGTTATCAAAATAAATGGAAAATATAATTTAAATGTACTCCTGTAAAGATGCACTGATCAGAATTTCATGGCCAGCCAGGACTATGTGAAAACACTGCAGGAATCACTTGCTACGGTTAAGGTCAGTGTTCAAGATTCAACAAGGAAACTGAGAGAAATGTTTCAGGAACATTGAATTTAATAATCTGCATCTATGGAGGTCAAGTCCAAAACTGCTACAGTCCATCTCAGATTATCCCAAAAAAAAACAACATCTTGATGATTTCTGAAGACTTTGGGGAGGAAATGTTCTACTGACTGATAAGACAAAAGGAGAATGATTTAGAAGGTATGTGTGCCATTGCTAACAACATTTCTGTAAAAAGGAACATCACAGCGACAGTCAAACATAGTGGTGGTAGGTAGGTAGTGTGTGTTACTGTTTTACCGTTGCAGAATTTGAATATCTTGATGTAGTTGATGGAACTACAGCACGCAGAAGGTCCTGCAGGAGAATCTCTATCAGGTTGTGACCTTAAATGCCATCGCACAGATATATAACAGGAAAATGATCCAAAGCACAACATCTGGTTCCCACCTGTCAGGTTAAAAAAAGGACAAAAATCAAAAAACAAAATTAAGGTTGTGAATGGGTCAAGTCAAAATCTGCACTTAAATAAGGTTGTGATGCTACAGCATGACTTTATAGGAGCCTATTTATGCTCAAAAGTTCTCATATGTCTCAGAATTAAAACAATTCTACAAAGAAAAGTGGCGTAAAATGTTACTACGGCAATATAAAAGGCTCAAACACTTGACTGCTGTTGTTAGCAACTACATCTACAAGGGGGCAAAAACGTTTTGCAGCACTAGAAAAATGCTCCTAGAGAATAATCAGCTTAGAAAATTAAAGTAGAGATGACTGAAATGTTTTAGTTACATTCAGTTAATGCGATTTTCTTTTACAATCATTTCTTAAGATGGGGTCTAATTTTACACACTAAACGTACTGAAATTATAAGTTGTATAATTGCTTCTGTTTGAGTTTTTCGGATTGATATCTTGACGTTGTTTCAAAGATAATCAAGTATTTTCTTGTTCACATCCATTATTTTCTCAATATGTGCAGCGAGCCGCCTGGTCACAGTCATTTTTCTACTAATAGGAGAACAAGATAGGCCCATCATCTCCAGGTAAACAGATAGAAATGTTATTTTCTTTCCAGACATGGAATAATTTTAATGGTGTTCTAAATTGGTGTATAAATGAATGGAAGGTTTTACAGAGTGTTAAAAATCCAGTTTTAATCTAAAAAATAAAATAAAATCAGGATTCGCAGACAGTGGTAAGACTTTGTGGTGTAAGGCATCTTTCATCCTACTGACACTCCACCCCATGTTTAAGTTATGCTTGTTGAGTGCAAATGTGCTCCAGCTGACTTGAGCAGAGCAGATATTTTTCTCATCAGGTTTGCAACACGCTGGCTGAAGCTTCACAGACCCTGGCCCTTTGCACCGGAGCTCATCTGCAAAATGAAAGGCATTTCAGAACGCATCCCATGTGAGCATGTGTGTGTGCGTGTGTGTGTGTGTGTGTGTGTGTGTGTGGATATGAGCAGGGGGTCCTGCGTTTGTGTACTGGTCCGAGAGCTGTGACAAACCCAGGATTATGAGCCGAGGCTTTTATTTGAACGCACCAAAACCTGGCACAAATGAGCCAAGTCAGTCACACTTCACATTGCAGAAAGCAAAGCTGCCTCTGTTCCTTACATCCCCTCCTCCCAGTCCGTCCCCTTTCTCTTTCTTTCTCCCTCACTTTTATCCACTTTTAAAGTGCAAAACTTTGATAGTGAACATCCTATTTCCCGTGTTCTGGTCTGTTGGCTTTACATGCAGATGGGTTGCTAATTTGCATAGACTCAAAGGTCTCCCTTTTCTCCTGATGCTTTTTGACAACGCGGCGTCTATTCATCCTCGATGTTAAGCATCACTCCTGGGACATCGCCTGAATTGCTGTCTCATGGTGCTTCAAGTCTCGTTTTACACCGCAGAAGCTCCCGAGGAATTGGATTAAGGACACATTCCTTCAGAGAAAAGCTTCACAGTCAGCGGCATCTGATGGATAGTTCGCTCCGATATCAAAGCCCGTCACATGTTTTTGGCACAAAGTCAAAGCCAAGTGCAATTTTAAGTCATGCTGTGTCCATATCACAGGAGCTGTTAGCTCGGTGGAGTCTTTTATAAAAGTCAGTCCCACCTGGGAGGGATATAGAGAGAAAGTCTGAGGTTTACAGAGAGTGCAGCAAGATTAGCTCTTTGTCCTCACAGCACCTTAAGTGGCCACTTTTACCACACGTCCACCTGCCGACCTAAAGCCCATCTTTGGAGAACCAATTAGATCAAAAAATTATATTTTTATTCCAATGTGTTGGAGCTTGTTAATTTTAGGAAATATTTGCTCTTCTTTTTTTATACATATATAAAAAGGGGATAGTGAACTGTGTTGAGTCTTTATAAGTACAAAAACAAAGAATTGTGTTTTTGTTTTTGTTGTTTCTTACTGTGGATAGAAGTGCAATATCTACACCTTTTTTTTTTTTCGAAAAACCTCCATGGAGACCCTTTGGAGGAGCTGCAGAGATCCAAAGCATAGGTGGGAGAACTAATAGTTGCATACTCCATATGACCTTTGTGAAAGAGGAACTAAAATAATATCATTAAAAGTCTCGTAAAGCAGGTATTTTCAGCCCTGATCCTTAAGGCCCACTGTCCTGCTTGTTTTTGCTGTTTTCTTTCTGTGACCCACCTGAGGTTTTTTTTTTTATTATTATATATTTTAAGCATCCTGTCCGACAGTGCGGTACTCAGAATTGCTGTCGGAGTGTCAAGGTGAGCCCCAGCAGATTTACTTTCCCAAATGGCTGGTTGATATATTGAAACTTTATTATGAATTGCTTTAGGTTTGTTTCAAATGTACTGGACGCAAAGAGAAATAAGAAAGGAGAAAAGAAAGGGAGAAATGTGGGAAAAATTGTTTAAGGGGAAGACAAAGATGGAAAGAAGCATAAAAAAAACTCAAGCCAACACCCAAGACGACTGCCTCTAGATCTGCAGAAATATTAAATAAATTAAAAAAAACAGTGGACAGGAAACAACCACCTGACCTAAATGAATGTGTGATTGTTTGGTTTCTGTACCACTTGATACGGAGGTAATGCAATCATCTCAACAGAGTTGAGAATCACTAATGTAGAGGGTGCAGAGATGTGGAAAAATGTGCTCTGGTAAACTTTGAACGTTTTAGCCTACTTCCAAAACAACATGAGTGGCTGACATAACATGTTGACGGCAGAATGACGCTGTGGGAGTCCTTTTATGCAGCAGGACAGGGACGCTGCTCAGAACTGGCAGGAAAACAAATATGAACCGCTGTTCTCTATCAAATCTGTTTCAGGGATTTTGCAGCCAATGGACAAATCCTACAGAAAACTTGTTGTCACATGTGAACAGATTACTAAAAAGCATTAGGTGTCGTCTCAAGCTTACTTGTTGATGTCACTTATCTGAGTGGTAGGATGTTTCTTATTTGAAAAAAAGTAGTTTGCTACTAAATGTTTTCAGTGATTTTCCACAGACAAATGTTAATCAAAAATGCACCTATATGTGATGGAAGCTTGACCTGAATCTTGAATCACCCAGTTGCCTTTTAAAGGCAAAGATGTCACTCTCCAGTGCAACAACTGGAGTTTATGTTGGGTCTATGTTGAGCTGTAGATAATAGTTGTTCCATCATTGCTTAATGCTTATTAAAATGTCAAACAGAAACATTTGTTGACTTTGATGGGCTGAATGTCTCAAGCAAGAAGGCAGTGTGAATATGACTGTACTGCTGCTTTATCTGACACAGATACATCACTGACTAAACATAAGATATAATCTGCAGCTTATTGTCACAAAAAAAAGGTTTTTGCAATGACTTAATTTTTTGTTGAAATCTCATGTTATCAAAATTAATTTTGTATCCATTGCTAACTAAGCATTAAGCATGAAGGTCCTGCATTAATAACCTTACCTTACTGATTTGTGCAGAGAGGATGTTTATTTCAAACTCCATGAGTTCAACATGAGATTTTGCTTAAAAACTCAAATTCTCCCATCATTAGTTTGCTGTACTTAAGTTTAGACCTGAAATGCTCTAAATAAGTTGTGCTCATCTTCTACACATCATGAAATCAATTTAATGTTCTTTTGAATAATTTTTTGAATTATTCAGAACATTTTTGCACATGATTGCATTCAAATTTATGCTTTTTATGGACTTTTGATTTGAAAACGTAGCAGCGCTTCTCTCTGATATTTACCCTTCAAAACATCTCTGCATTACTCTGCTGCACAATGTCATTACATGCAAATTGGTCAAACCAGAACTCATTATCGCTTAAGCACACTCCCTATCCACTTGTTTATGTCCTACTCCAGTGATTTGTTCCCAGGTGAATTTTGATTCTCTCTGATGAAGGAAGACGTCTGATGACAAACTGGTGACGGACGGGAAATGACCGCAGTCGACTGCTGGGAGGAAGAGAAGAGAAGCTGCAGAGTGGAAGGTCGTGCAAGCCCAACAGAGAAAGAGCATATTTCTGATTAATCGATTCTGACATAAACTAAACAAATATGTTGTTCGTCATGTCTGTTATTCTGGTACTCAGTCATGCAAACGGCATCTGATTTTAAGAAACAGGATAAGCACCGTTTTCTGATAGCAATGGCCAGATGAATTTTCAGTTTCCACAATTATCAAACATCACTTCGCTGTCTGAGCTTTCACATGCAAAGCAATCCATTCAGGCATCAGAACCCACCAGGCATGCTCTCATATTCCAGAAATGTTTTTCTGTGGAAATTTGATGTCATCTGCTAAACCAACCAATTACGTGCCAGGTGGCAGTAATGAAGCAGAAATCCCCTCTTTATTTAAATGGAGCTACAGCACACAGTTTTAAAGTCTCATACAGCAGCAACAAGCTCACAAAAGAGGACAGAAAGGTGTAATAATGGAAAAGAGGAAGAAGTGAGCAGCCCCTGATGGAAACATGATCCTAAAACTAGAGAGGCTACCTAAAGAATACAGGCTAATGGAAACATGTTCAAATAAATCTTTTCAATGACGGAAGTCTTCCATATATGCTTTCATACTATAAAATAGCCAACATCATCTTTTATGTAGAAATCAGGATCTAAAACCTACAGAATTTTGGAGTGAAAGGAAAGGAAAGGAAAGGAAAGGAAGGAAAGGAAAGGAAAGGAAAGGAAAGGAAAGGAAAGGAAAGGAAAGGAAAGGAAAGGAAAGGAAAGGAAAGGAAAGGAAAGGAAAGGAAAGGAAAGGAAAGGAAAGGAAAGGAGGTCAACAACATGGAGACTGAAGGTATTTTCTCACCTGATAGTCAGGTACACTCGGTTCAATTGGGGACCAAAATTGCGACATTTGTTACGTTTTCAGAACTGTAGTTCGCGTTCACAATACAATGTGTAAAACGACTCAAGCTTACTGAAAAACCTGTTTCTCCCTCCCCCACCCTCCTGTCGCCTGTGGTGGTGCTGCACCAAAAACTACTGAAGGAATCAACACAAAAACCTCTGAAGAAGACATAGAGCATAAGTACTTGTTCTGTAAATGTAAACACAAATGGAGCAAACATTATTATGTAGTCACCGACTCATCACTTCTTTCAGAATTTTGATTCTGCTCCTTGGAGCCGGGGTGGATGGCGGCGGAGGCTTTGGTAGGACTCCACAACGTGTTGCAGGCTGATCTAGGGTCGAGTGCCAAGAATAGCAAAGCATCATAGAAAGGAAACTTGTTATTCACGTCTCCTAAATTTCCACTTGTCCTTAGCATGTCATGTATTTTGATATATTGATGGCGAAGTCTTTTTACCTTGGTGTGGCACTGTGCAACTCTACGAGGGAATCCCAATGCCTCCATTTTCACATTAGTTGGCTTGAAAATACTTTCTTCTAACCATATTTGTATGAGGGCCTTTACCTCCTCTTCACTCCACGATATAACAGACACTTTTTCCGCTAATGGTGGAAACGCGTGTATTTTATGGTTGTATTGACCAAGAATGCCCTGTGCTGTTCTCCACTTCCTGCTTTTGGAACAGTCTCTAGTCCGTTCAGACATGTTTTCAACTGTCCAAGAGTTCAATTCAACCGGATCGAGACCTAGGTCAGAGTTCATTTTTTTAGTCCATTTTGGAATTCAAATTTGCATTCTCACCTCTCAAATGAATCAGACTTTCTAGACCAGAGGTCTCATTCTCGTGGCCCCCACCATGATATGACAGTATAATATTAGTGTGGCCCACAGGGTGAGCGGACCTCTGAAAGAAGTCCCGCCCGCTGTTCCTCGTCATGGCTGACATTCGGTGCTAGGCTAAGCTACAGATAAGTCATGCACACTACGCTTGTAACAATAGAGCCGCGGATGGTGGAACAGTCTGGTACCAGTTGCCCTTCACTGCAGTCGCCATTTCTGTACTTTCTATCATTAACAAATGCCACGATCAAACGCAGAGAAAGGCAACTACCTGGATGTTCATCATCCGCCGCACTGTTGTGACAAGTAGAAGTGGTAGCTTTGATAGCTGGCCAAAGACTAATGTGAAACATAGAACAAGAGCGACGCCAAGTAAACTTAAGAGTGTGTTCACACTGCAGCCTAAAGTGACCCAATTCCGATCTTTTTTTTTTTTTTTTTTTTTTTTACGTAATGCGACCTGTATCTGATCTTTTTATGACAGTCTGAACAGCACAGGTCGGATTTTTTTTTAATGCGACCCATATCCGATACGTATTTGATTCAAATGTGACCTAACGCCCAGGCCGCATTCATCCAAACTGAACATCTCTGATACTCAACAAATTCTGCGTCCCGATACGCACAAATGGGAGGCAAAACAACTATGACGGACTATAATGAGGATTAAGTTGTTAATATGCTGCTCCGATTGGACAACAACTTCAAATATGTAAGCTCCCATAGACATGAATGTCTATGAAAGCTCCACCATTAGCCTCCATGTTTACTTCCGCAAACACTGAGCACTACTTCCTCTTTTTATGACACTTAGGAGAACACTGAGAACACTGACGGTATTGCACCCTCTACTGCGGGACACTTTCAAGTCGTTTGCCAGTTCAGACTGCAGAACACATACAGGTCACATATGTGTAGCAGTGTAAACGGCCCGGGAGGAAAAAATCCGATTTGACAAAACAATCGGAATTGGGTCACTTCAGGCTGCAGTGTGAACGCGCCCTAAATTTTGTCACACCCTCATCGTGTCTTTGTCAAAGCCAAAGCCTGCAGTTCATGTATTGGATAAATAATTAAACGTTGATGGCATTTGAGGATATTTTTAAATGTTTTTTGTGGAATCCTTTATGCAGCCCAGCCTCACCCAGACTCTGCCTCCAGTGGCCCCCGGGTGAACTGAGTTTAAGACTCTTGTTCTAGACAAATGAATTAGAGTCCGATTCAAGACTCTAATTCTGGGCTGGTGTGAATGCACTCTAAGGGACACAGTCAGAGTTAAAGCTGTGGAGAGATTTCAAGCAGGGTTAGGTGCTACAACCAGATACCAAACTCTGAATATCTCACAGAGAACTGTTCAGTCCAGTGAAAATGGAAGGGATTAAGTACAAATTCCAAATGTTATTCATAATGCCAGAGGAGGTACACAGATCCACAGTTAAAGAAATATGTTGACAGAACGCTATCCGAGGTTTTTTCTTAATGTAGATGTAATAATCTGTTTTTCTGTATTTGCATAGCATTTCCACATTATCAATAGTATCTATTTATATAGATTCTAAACGATATTTATTTTTTAAAAATACAATCATTTGTTTAAACAGAAAATGTTACAACATTTTTTATATTGTACTCCATCAAATTAAATTTGATACACTTTATGAACAAGTTTAGTGGTTTCTTACTTGGAATGTTTTAAAAAGCTAACCTGGCCACACAAAAAAATAGCTCTTTCAGTTGTAAAGGGTGATGAAATGTGATTTAGAGCAAGGCATTTATGTGTTCATTTGAAATGACCTAGTCAAAGTCCAGACCAAAATCCAATCGAGAATTATTGATAACTGATGCTCACAGAGGTTTTCCATCTTAAGCTATTTTTAGAAGAGTGGGTTAAAAACAGTAGATATCCCAGCTGGTAGAGGCACAACCAATTTAATTCCAGTAAATGTTCTCACGTTGTTAATTTCTACGCTGTAACTAAGTTTGGTTGTAAGAAACACACTGGAAGTCTAATACTACATCATTTCTCAGCCACACGAATCATTTCAGGCAATGTCCCGGTGTGTTCGTCGCACCACCACAAGCCACCCCATGACATTTGTGCTGTGATTATGAAGCCCCTGTTTATTGCCTCTTATATTACTGTTATTATTAATAAATCAAGCAGGCCCGTGAAGCCAGGACAGAAAGTCAGAGGTGTTATGGGGGGAACGCGAGAGAAGGGCCGACCTAAAAGTGGTAATTGCCGGTGTAACAGTGTGTGCGGCCCCGCGGTGGCCTCGTAAGTGACCCGCTTTATTAGATCGGCCGGTATCGATCGTCGCTGCGCCGCGTTGACTAATCTCCAGGCGGAGCAGAGAGAGAGAAAGAGAGGATCGATGAGCCTGGATTCAATCATGTCTGGAAACAGAGAAGGTAATTTATTGTAATCACGGCTGGCTAAATTGGAAAACATGAGAACAACGCGCCCGTGAGGTCCGCCTGGAGAACTACATGTGAGGAGGAAGGGGTGGGGGGGGGGGGCATCCCGGAGGGACGCTGGGTTAAACACGCAGCAGCTGGCCCGTCTCTGGATATAAAACACAGATTATTACGAGCCTGCTGGGTGACCTTCAGCTCTGTGTCCATGCTGATCCACACACAGTGCCTTAAAACCTGATTTTCCTCACCTTTTCACATTATTCACAAATGCACTCCGATAACGGCTGTCTGTCTGAGCAGATTATTTGATTTAGAAACAAGACAAATGGATCAATGAATAAACACCCTGCTGGGGTGCTCTGGATATCCTGCAGATCTGTGTGAAATATGACAAAGGCCAAAAAGACACATGGACTGATGTTTTATTCAGCAGCTTCGAAAACACATTACTGTACTACACACCTTCTGTTCAGTCACATAAACATTGTGTGGAGTTTTCCAATAATCACAAAATCCAAAATGCTGTTTATGAGAATATGTTGACTGTTAATCAGATATCTGAATAATTACAGTAATAAAACGACTAAGAACAGGGATGATTTCAGGCACGGGAGTTTCGCTCCTCTTCTTCATTCTCCAGGAGGTAGGCTGGTTTGTAGCGCGTCACCCCCCTCTCGTCCACCACCTGGAGGGCCTTATTTCGGTAGGAGTTGTCCATACTGCCGAGTGACGTATACCTGCAGGTGGACAAAAAAAAAAAAAACTTATGGGGAAGAAAAAAAGAACTTGAAAATGTTGCTCAAACCTGAAAGACCAAGGAGAAATATGAGATATCTCTACCCTTTATCATACAGGATACAGTAGGGCACGTGTAACGTCCTCAAGAACGACCAGATGTCATGATAGGTCCAGTCCTGTAGCGTGAAGGAGACATTTGATTAAACATCCAACTTCATTATGCATCTGCTTTGCTCTATGGGAAACCATCTTCTAAATCAGTTTTAGTTATTTCTATAATACTTGGGATAGGAAACACATTTTGGCAATGGAAACACTTTTTATTCTCTTATTTTCTTGTTCCACACTTAACCAGACCTGGACAATCTGGTTGTAGACTTTTCTATATTGCCTAGAAAGTATATGGAGAAAACTTCAAACTCATATTCCAAGATCAATTCAGGACACAAACATATATATATTATATATATATATATATGTTGATTGTGTTAATTTTTCATTCACAGAACAAAATCAAGACTTCTCTTCAGGACAAAATGCTTAAAAAGATTATAGCAACATTCTATGCAGGAACACATTGTCTTTGAGCTGTCAACTCTCAGGAACAAGGCTGCATCCAACAATTTGTTCTCTAAATTCTTACAAATGTGATTACTTTTTAATCAAACTGCTGAGTGTGCTGTATTATATGAAATGTTAATATTTATACCGCTTGATTAATTTAATCTAAATATAAATTTATTACAAATCCATTTGTTTATGCACTATGCTCTTTTTATATCGGCATGAAAAAAAAAATCACCAATGAAAATCGGTCTGTATGGCATATTTACTTAGTGTATTCATGTTGATTAACTACAGATATTTTATCCTGTGTTAGTGCAACATTGGAAACAAAATATTTTTTCCATGCGAAAATCCACTGCTGCATATTATCTGTAAATTCCAGGATCCATGAAACAAGATAATATATTTAGATTATTTAAAGTCTTCTAGAATATCTTGGATCAACTTTATTTTTTAAATATGTGAAATTTATTGTCAAACGTAGAATTATCCTATAGTAAATGCAGATTCTTTAAAGAACAGCTTGTGATCTATGATACCTTCATGCTTTGTAAAACCTCTCCCCAAAGTAGTTAATGCATCTTTTGGCACCTAAACAGCATCCAGTTTAAGAACTACCAGTCCAGTTAAAACTCTGGCCTAACAGAGTCTATGGGCAAAAGACAAAGAGGTGAGGCTGCCTTTTTTACAGCTCAGTTAGGATTCATTTGTTTGTGTATTTCATTCAATGGCTCAAAGCTATACAATTTTGTTGATAAAGTACATCTTTTAAAGACAATACCTGTTAAAAAAAAAACCCAGAAAAACAAACTTTTTTTCAGAAAAGTAGAATTTTCTAGAAAATAGAGTAAGAAATCAGATTTTGATACTTGATTCTAGACCCTTATTCTGACTTGGAAAGTGAAATCTAATTTCATGATTTCCAAATGTAGTACCTGCGGTAATGAGCACTGGGAACTGCAAACCTTAACAAGATACATTTCTGGATTAATATTGTGGGACTGAACATTAAAACACTACCGGTACATATTTGTGTAAAGAAACATAATAGTTTCTAACAACTTATTTAATTTGCCTTTAAATATTTAGGTTATTCCTGTAAACACAGAAGGAAAGCTACAACTATTCTGCGTGAGCTGGAACAAAACTGAAAACTTGGATGCTAAACAATGGTTCACCACCAAGTGCCTTTTTAATGACTAAAGTAATAAAACTAACCTCACTGAGGGAAGAGAATTCTTTCTTTTGCTCATGGAAAATAAAAAGTGTACTTTTAAAAACACAAGGACACTTTTGTGCAACAGGATGTGTAAAGATTGTACAAAAAAAAAAAAAAGTAAATAAAAATACAAATGTGTAACAAATAGAAATTAAACAGCTGGACTTGCCAACAACATGACGTGATCATGGGTTTACCAGTAGCGGGTTGACTCTCATGTATTCCGGCCAGCCAGGATCAGTGGGGCACATCGGTGTGAGTGTGTGGGAATAGGGGTCACTTCTCCTGGTTCCCATCAGGACGGCTTTCAGCTCCGGCCTTTTGTCATGCAGCTCGTTAAGAGCCTGCCGGATACTTCCCTCCACCGAGATCAACTCAAGGTCATATCTGTAAAAGACTGATGTGAATATTTGGGCCAGAGGCATTGCTTGTCCAAATACACAGCGCCTTCACATTTTGTCACTTTACTACCAAAATCTTTCATGTATTTTATTAAGGATGTCTAGTAGAGCATCATGAAGTGGAAGGACTCCAATGTGTGTATCAGAGTAAAAGGGGATGAATACGCAAAACAAATCCAAACAACATAGAATAAAGGCGACCATTTTAACGTCACAACACGTGAAAAAGTCCAGCGGACACGAGTTCTGCAGCAAAGCACTTTAAAATCTGCAAAAGGGGTAAAATTTGAAATTGCCCCAGAGAGAATAGACTAATCTGCCGACTCACTTTTTTGTTGTGTCTTGGAGGAATCGCTCCATCTCCGGGAATGGGGAAACATTACGGATATACAGAGCTTTAACCTTGTCTTTCCCGTCCGGATACCGCCTGAGAGTAGAAGGAAGAGAGAAATCGGGCATTAAAGATAAATATCAGGACGACAACGGAAGATTAGATAAGACAATCTGTCAAATGCAGTCAAGAAAGTAAAGAAAAGTAACCCTGTAAAAAGATTTTCTGTCTCAAAGCTTATCAGTCTTTTTAGATGTGTGGTGCCATTATGTTGTTCATTTTGATTCTCCCCTCTGTCTCTCCTCTCTCAGGTGAAGTGTATTTTAAACAACCCTCGTCTTTTTTCTCCTTTCCAGTTACCGTTTCAGTGTAGAGTAGTATAGATGGAGTAGAGCTGTGCAGTCTTTGCCTCCATTGTAGCCAACGCAGACCTGCTCAGCTGAATACTGATCCAGTGCCGTCTCTATTGTTTTCAGCGCACACTTCACTTTCTCGCCCAACGCTGTGCCTGAGGAAAGAACTCCACAGTGAGATTATGCTTCATAATCAAAAGTAAATAGGCATAAGTCATTCGTAATTCCTAAAGCTAACTGCAGGTTGTTTAACTTATTTTGCCATTTGGTCTCATAAAATGTCATTTTTGCGATAATCCAGTATTACATTCTTATTATTTTGTTTCTTCATCTACTGGTCTCTAAACATCTAGCCTGTTGCTATGCAGATGTGCACAAATATGTTGCCTCTGGTAATAATGCAGAAAAACTGCAAAATAAATTAATATTTTCTTGCAGCATCATAATCTGGTAGAAAACAAATCTGAAAAATCCAACCTTTAATTTGAGAACATTTATTCAGTAGGTTAGGGGGGGGGAAGCAATCACAGATCATTTTAAATAATTGTGGCACATCTATTGTAACAACTATAAAAAGAAAGTAATGGAAGTATTTGTATTCATAGCTTACTTTATAATATTTACCATAATTTCTGTTAACTTTTAAATACTCCAGGTAGGGAACAAAAGATGAGCATGTGGAAAGTAAATGTACTCAACATTAGATTTTCCCCCACAATCTTTCAATGAGATTTTGTTAGTACTATAAACTATGAATGTATTTTAAGGTGTTTTTCACCTGTGCACACCTGCACAGTTAAAAACTGATATGAAGCATGACTTTAGCTTTGCAGGCCTCACCACTGTTGGCCAGTCTGTAGACCTCTAAAGGGGCAATAGTCACCGGGTCTTTGATTAAGGACACAACACTTCCTTTGGGCAGCTGATCAACCAGCTGACTTCGGGCTTTGTCCACCTCCTCCTGGCTGTCCGAGTCCAGAACCAGTCTGACTTTGCAATAATTACTCAACCAGTCGGGGTAAGAACCAAGAGCCACCCTTCGGCCCCAACTGGCCTGCAGTTTGGTGAGCACGGGCGCAATCTCTGTTTCCTCTGCATCTACAAACACCTGAAATGGGCACGTTTAGTCAGTTCAGTCGCAGTAAAACACAAGGGTTCTTTTTTTTTTGTAATTAACAGCTGTGAGGTGATGTTACCTCTCGAGAGTGAAATGTGGTTCCTGAACTAGCAAAGAGGTGCTCCAGGCCTGTGAAGGCGAACTCCATTAAAGACGGGGTACCTGGAAACGCGTACACATTTCGCACGCTGACCTGCAAGAGGACGGGCGAAATGTTATAAGGAAAGACACATGCAACAATGGCTGTGACTAATTTAGAGTCAAAATGTACATTTAAACCTAAATATGCATCTTTATAACTATGATTATTCTCAGTCCAATTTTAAAAGCAATTTCCAGAGAGTTATAATGCAAAATAACTTCTGCCTCTCCTGCAACAACCTGTCGTCTTACTTTCTTCTGCTAAATATATTTTCTTCAAAGATATTTTAGTGCTGACAGAGCTGGCAGGCCGTCTCCCTGGAAACAGGATTATGCCCAAATCTCTGACTGCACACAGGTTAGATACAGTTTATCATTTCAAATTTAAGACTTTTTACAGACTTAAGTTTTCTAAACATTCACTCATGAAGCATTTAAAATTTGTACCTAAAAATATATATTTTAGAAATGGATTATGGAAACACAAATATTTTACTAAGGCTTTATTTCTATATGTAACCTAATTGCTTTTTAAATAAATGGCTTCAGTTCCATTTATGATCAAAAAATCAGTGTCGTTTTAGAGTCCAGTCTATCCGAGTCGTGTTTCATGGAACTAATGAAGCAAATTTTGGTGGAGCTTTACGTTTGATGGCACAAATCTCTTCGCCAACAAACTCCAGGAGGATGTAGTGTAAAACAGAGGATGAATGTGAGGAAAGGTACCCGAATACCCACTGTGAAGTACAGTGGGTACAGTGGGTACTCGGGATGTGGAGTGCTGTGTGCTACTCTTTCAACAATCAAAGGAACATTGTTAGAGTGCAGGCCACCAAGAACTCATCACTAGATCTTTCAGCAGGAAAATGATTCCAAAATATACCACAAATCAGCACCGAAATTGTTCACAAGACACATCATCATCTTTCCTTTGTGGTGATCTCAATCCCAGGACTATACTATATACTATAAACACTGAGCAAAGAGGGAAAGACAACGATCTCTCTCTCTACTTGCTCCAATTTTGTAAAATCCTACAGGAAAAGACTAAGTGATATTCTACTCATTTACAGGTGTGTTTTCTTCATTTGATTGTCATGATGTTATTTTTTTATCCTGAGCTCACTTACCACTGGGTACCTCTGCCGTTTCCCAGTCTGAGGGTCGATCCCATAGTTAAGTTTAGCTGACCGAGGCACCATGGCTAGCTTCATGGCCGGGCTGTCCATGTCCGTCACCCCAAAGTATTCCTCAACCAGCTGGGTGAGATCAGGATGGGGATACACCTCCTCCTGGAACGCTGCGGCAATGCTTTCAAAGGTGATATCGTCATGAGTGGGGCCCACACCTCCTGATGTTATAAGGTGGGTGTACTGAGAGGAGAGGACGACCACCTCCTTAGCTATGACCTCATGTGTATCCGGTATGACCGTTATACGCTGCACTGACACGCCGAGCCTTCTGAGAGCTCGAGTTAGGAAGGTGCTGTTGGTGTCCGCTGTGTGACCCTGGAAGAGATGCAGAAGTTAGTTTCCGACCCAACTCCGACAACAAATTCAAAGACTTTAAAAAAATAAAAAATAAAAAAATGGAAGTTCCATCTGATGAAATTCAAGGACCCACTGTAGGTCTGTCTGCAGTGTCAAGCCCCGACACTGACTGAATCAAAGACTTCATGTTTAAATCATTATTGTTTCAAGTCGTGACGGGCTTGTCGTTTTAAGACAAAGCATCACTGGCTCATCAAACAAGTTTTACAAGGTTTTCCAGAGTTATGACAAGCCAACAGTGCAGAGGGTGATAGAGTTTATGTTTAGAATATCAAGTACATCAAAGCCCATAAATGTATTCGGGGAAAACATCCAAAACATGTCAAAAATGTTACTGTCAACTTTGCAAACTCCCCCCACCCCCCAAAAAAAAAAACCTTGAGTATCTCGTCTCCTATGATGAGAATGGCGGCTGTAGGAGCATCAGCGCTGACTGCAGAGGACGAACTGGTGCCCTGACTGTTGGTGGACATGGTCGCTTTGCTGAGCTGTGCTGCCAGTCTCCTCACACGCACCACTGCTCTGTTCAGACCGGGTAGTGAAAAGCTGAGAAGAACAGAGCAGAAATACAGAAGAAGGCCTGGGAATATCGGCATTAAATAAAGCTAAAAAGCTTGTCAGGTCAACTAAAATTAATGAGGAAAAAAATACGATGTACAGTGCCATCCAAAGATATTCATACCTCTTAAACATCTCAAAATTTTGTCACAAAATGTACATTTATTTTACCAGGATTTTATGATTTGGAACACTAATAGTAACTGAGGGAAAATCATACATGAATTTTGTATTTTTGATCATATTAAACTCTCTGATGCATCTAAATAAAATCTAGTGCAGAAAACTACTTTTAGAAGTCACCTTTTTCGTAACAGAGTCCGCCTGTGTATTAATCTCCAGCGGTTCTGTGAAGGACTCAGAAATTTGTTGCAGAACATTACTGAACAAATTAGCATCATGAAGACCAAGCAGCAAAAAGGTCAGTGGCAAAACAGTTGAGAAGAAGAAATCCATTGTAAAATAATATCCCAAGCTTTGAAAATACAACAGAGTGCTGCTCAATTTATCATCAAGAGACCTGTGGTAACTCTGGAGGAGCTGCAGAGGTCTACAGCTCAGCTGTGAGAATCCGTCCACTGGTATGTCTTACACAAATTTGTCCTTCACGGAAGCATAGCAAGAAAGCCATGAGAAATCCGTGATGGGAGTTAAAATGTGAAAAGGTTCAAGGGATTATGAATACTTTTGCAAGGCACTGTGTGTCATTTTAATGTACACTTTACCCCTCTGTCCATAAATATTAAGACTTTATAATAATCACATGATGACCCCATGTGGACAGAAAATGATGCTTACATCAACATGGATCCAATCCACATGGAGCATCTAAAATTATTCAAGTGAAGCTCAGGCCCTCTTGTTCTTCATAAATTGTCACCTACCAAGGAGTAGCTTGGGTGGAAAGATATGAAAAGAGAATAGCAGAGAGAGAAAAAAACAAGGGAAAAAATATGAAATATTGTGATTAAGGGAGGCATTTCAGCTGCACATAAGAAATGCTCCAAAGCACCACAGATCTAAAGCCAGAGACCAGATTTCCACTTAATCAAATATTAAACTTCTGTCTTTTTGAAAGCACATTTCCTGAATCTTGTAAGACATGAGTTACTTTTTCCATGTAAAACAGTTGTTCTACAGTATGGATGTTTCACTGGATATTACCCTGCATCTGTATCGCATATACTTCAGTTATTTTCGCAATGACTTAACCAACAATAATTTCGTAATTTAGACCGACAAGTTACAAACTTGTTCTTGCAGTCTAATGTATCTTTGAAATAAAGCATGGAATTGAACTGACGCACACAGTTTAGTTTAGCCAAACTACCACAATCTTAAAATCAACCATTTCGTAATTTAATCAGAAATCTGAGTTACCTGAGATGAGCCTCGCCGTTAGATGATTAATTCACCTCCTGTAAGTAGCACAAACAGCAAGCAATAAGTACGCTATCATGCTGTTTTAACACATGTATTCAACTGCCTTTCAACTATGTACTCTATTTACATGTATTAGTTAATTCCAGAAGCACGCTCGCTCCAGTTTAGTTAGGATTTAACAGTTCAACTCTCAAATTGACATTAAAAATCTAGGGAACTTACTCCTGAACATGACATGTCCTTCTTACGTACGTATCCTTACAGTTGTGACGACATGCCGTTCAAGTGAAAGAGACCAATCACAATCAGGAAAGCGTCACTTGACAAGCTATCATCATTATGGAGGTGGGCTTTAGCTGCTAGCAATTTCATGTACGCGGAAGCCATTGTTTTGCTTCAACTAAAACATCCTATATATCAAATCTTATTAAACTCAATAAACATCTGAATTACCGGTATCCAGGCACGTCGAGCGCCTACTTTTTCCGTCATAACGGACACGAGAGATTGCTATAAAATGCTACAAATGCTAAATGCTGCACCCGCTTCTTCTCCCTGAGTTCTAAGTGAGTTCTTCACCATGAGCGCCCCCAGTGGCGACAACGTCAGCGTTGAACCAACTTTTTCTCGCCCTAACGTCTTAAAATTTGGATCTGCAGTCGTATACCGTAATTTTATAAATGATCAAATAAAAATCACAAAACCATAAGTACATGACGATTGCACATAAATTTTATTATATAAAAAAATATTTAAAAAGAGCAAAAACTTCCAAAGTAACTTCATAAAACCATAAGTACAGTATTTGTTACATAAATCATGTACTTATGGTTATACTGGGGCATTCATGAATATTAAAACTGTTAAGGGAAATTTACTAGTCTCGATAAATGGTATTTTTTGTCTCTAGCTAAACAGGCATAATTATCAAATGAATAAAACATTTTTATATAAAACAATTGATATAAAAACACATTGAAAATCAAGTGAAACACATAGGCAAATTAATTTCTGGTATTTATTTAAAATAAATAAAACGCTTGAGGAATGTATGTTGAGGCACTGTTTCAATCTGGATGTGCAATTTAATAATGAAAGTAAAGTTAGGTTGGAATTCCAAACTTGACATATTTGGGATATCAGATGTATTACTTCCAAAAGCTAGAAAGCTAGAAGATGTATAATCAATATACTAAATTAGTCATGCTTATATGGTCCTCCAGCTTCTTATCTTACTGTAATGTTACTATAGAGAGCTGTACTTCATTTTTGTGTGGGAATGTCCAGTAATTTTTATTTTATTTTATTTATTTATTTAATTTTTTTGCATATTTTTACTCTTCAACTTGAAAGTGCATTATGGACCAAGCAACCTTCTTACGTACTTATGACTTATCCTTTCTGAATGTGGGTAGTCTCATACAAATGTACCTCAGTACATCAGTGCCATCAAAAGAATTCTATTAAATTAAATTCAAAGAGTGAAATTATATTATATAGAAATTATATTACATAGACTTAATATATTATATACATTGCACACAGTAAACATAATCTGCTTACAGCAGATGAAAACCAAAAATTCAGTTTCATTTCTCTGCAGTTGTTTTTGGCTCCATAGCTGTTGCTAAGGTGATCATAGAAAGATGGACAAATGAATGAAGAGTTTGATGAAAATTGATTTGCCATTACACCTTCATTTTAACAATTTTACACATTAATATTTTAATGTTTGGTTTGGCATATGGGCTCCACAGTAGCATAGTTGGTAATATTATTACCCAAGTAGTTCTTGACCTTGGTTCTTGGTGCATGGGTGCGTGCATGGGTTTACGCTCTTTCTTCCTCCTCTACAGTGCAAAAATGTATACATCTATACATCTCTATAATGCACTGTGATGGGATGACTGTCCTTGGTGTACCCTGCATCTTGCCAAATGACTGCCAGAGATGTGGACCAGCCCACTTGTAAGGAAAAGTAGGTATGGACAATGATGGATGGGTGACTAAATATAAACTCTTCCAAAAAATCTGAAGCAGACATTTCTCTACCTTTTTGGACTGTATAGGCAACTCTGAAATAAGTTTAACTAGTGATTCATAAACTGGTTTATGTGGTTTTTGGGCAAGAGGTGACATATCACTAGGACAGGTGGCCAGTGGATTTTAGGGCAACACAGCACAAACAACCATGCATTCACACACACCACACACACACACACACACACACACACACACACACACACACACACACACACACACACACACACACACACACACACACACATATCTATGAGCAATTTAAGTTGCAAATTAACATGTTATGTTTTTTGAAGTGTGTGAGAAAGTTGGAGTGTTTGAATATACCTTGACAAGATTTAACAAACTGGTCTAATCTAAAAAGCATATGTTGTTTCAGTAGTTGTGAAACAAAGAAAGAGACAATGTCTGAAGATTTTCAGAGCTAATAGTTTGTTCTCAAATATCGAGGATGTTATACAATCACAAGAAAAAAAAAACTAGTATGGAATTTTATTAAAATGTGTGAGAAATCTAAGTGAAAAACCAGGGTTTATACTAAAACCGCCACTGCTAATATTATTTTTAAAGGAACTCTAAAGGGTTTCCTCAGCAGATGCATTGAAGTTGTTATATTAAACTTTTAACTTATCTTAGATCATGAAACTGAACGAAAACGGAAGGAAAAACTTCCAGTAGTGAACAGAAATCATCCAACTGTTCAAGTAAAACAACTTCTGGTCACCATTTCTATTTTACGCAACCTGCAGACAGACTGCTCCAGGTGCAACGAAGTAGCCAAACGCAACACACACCCACGCAGCGCAGGAACCAGATGACGTTGCCATTTGTTCGCGGAAGTGGCTTCTGTCGTGACTGTTGAGGGGGGGGAGCGTCGTAGAGGGGGGAGGAGAAAGGAAAGGCAGGGGAAAGAAGAAGAAGAAGAACAAGAAGAAGAAGAAGCTGACAAAGAAGAAAAAGAAGTTTGGAGGAACCTTTTCTGAAATTAAAGTAACTAGGAAGTAGTGTGTCGACACAAAACCCTCTCGACGCTGCGCGCTGTTTACATGACTTTAAGCTAAAGTTTGTGCAGCAACTGCAGACTGTGAGGCAGGAGGAGCAGCTGCGGGAAGGAGAGCTGGTAAGTTTCTCGTTAAAAGTTAACTGACCGCACTCTTTTTGGGTCACGGCTCGGACGCTGTGAGTCAAGCTTTCGCACTTTTCATGCATGTGAAAAGTTTCTGGAACACTTTAGAGTCTGTAATGTGCGCTGAGAATTGCTTTTGTGTTTGTGCTTTTCGAACAGTGTAGTATGTTCACACATTGGATCAAAAATGTTTCACATATGATGCGTTCAGGTGTTTGACAACGATGTATAGATGAAGGTGGGCAGCTATTTTTTGTTCAAATAGGTACATGAGAGCAGGACTCGGTAAACGATCCTCAATCTACATCTTGTATCAGTAGTTGCTGCAAAAAGTGACATGCCGTTAAGACAGATGAAGCCTTTTGTTATCTTACTGTAAAAACTATGTTTAATGAAAAAAAAAATCGGTAATAAATAATCTGCACATTGTATATTGAATGTTGTTAGATGTAATCCCCGAGAACAGCAATCTGCAAAACTTCATTTAACATGTAAACAATACAGACTATGTAGAATTTGGGGGAAAATACAATTTTCAGATTGTTTTTAAATCCCACCCACTTTCATTTAGTTATCAAATTGTTTAGCGAATATTATTGTACAAAATTCTATGGTGTAAAAACTGTTACTGGAATTTTCACCGATTTACATATTTCTCCCATTTTAGTCCACCCCTCCCACTCCCCACACCTAATTGTGTTAAAACATTTCCATAAAGGAGAAGATTTATGGATGCAGTGAAAGAGCACATGAAGTTGGTGTGAGTTTATATGCAGAGGATATGACAAAATGGAGACAAATGGTTTGCTGTGGTGACCCTTGAAAGGAAAAGCAGAAGTATTATGCCATATAGTTTAATATCAGAGAAAGCTAACATGTGTAAATAAAAAAGCAGTTTGGAAATGATAATTTCATGATCAGTATCTGGAAAAATAACAAAAAAAACATTCAACTCATTGTGGATTGCTGCAGCTGTTCCCATGTTAAGCCACACACTAATGCCAACTAATGATGTAAGATGAGTTTGGTTTCACCAGCCACAGCTTGTGCTTATTACTGCCAGAACTATAGAATCAAGAAATAATGTAAATAGAACCTGCCTGACAACATGAAGTTCACTAAAAGTTCCACTTCATGTTGGAAAGCAATAAAGTTTATTGCTTTAAACACAATGCCCCAATGTGATATTCAAGTTACTGAACCGCATCAGTCTAGAAAGATTAAAAAAAGCTGTTTTAAGGTTTTGGTACTTATATGAACAGTACTAAGAGCTGCCATGCACAAATAGAGAAATTATGGAACAGTGGTGAGCCAGTGAATCAAAATCCACTTACCACAGTTTGTCGATGTTCACGATTCAACCGTGACAAAGATATCCTTCTTTTGGAAAGATCAAATAAAACCTCTCACTTCACTAAATGCATTTGGGTTGCAAGATATTTGAATATTTTTGTGTAATAATCTTGCTTCCATCAATCCCCGTGACTTTCACTATTTTGGACACCATGATCTGCATCTACTGTCGTGGGACTCCATTCTAACATGCTAAATAACTTGAGGCGTGCAACGTGTGCATGTAGGACAACTGCAATCCAACCAACAGATATTGCAGTTCTTTGCGGTATTTTTCATGCACAGATTGATGCAATTATGATGTATTGTGGAGTTCTTGAAAATCAAATGTATTATTAAAAACTAATTTAACAACATTTTGTATCCATCCCAAGTTTTGGACATGCCGAAGGTGCCTTGGAAGGTGCGTTGATATAAAACAATGCTTTCAGATTTCCTGTGGAGATCTTCACATTGATTCAGTTTAAGATGTGTTAAGATGCGGATGTGACCCTTTGGGTTTAAATTGTCTATCTCAGCTTTAGGAGATGATTCAGAACCTGTGTAACTGTCCAAGTGACATCCTTACACTAGACTTTAACTAAACAGTTAAACATGGAAGTCTGAGTCCATCAAATAACAGCATTAAGGCTAAGAAAGTTAAGAAATGAGGCAGACATTCAGCTTTGTGGTTTCTTATGGCTAGACAGTGTGCTTTTTATAATATGCTATCGTTCCTCATTTTTAGAGTGTGGTTCCTTAGAACTCTGTAGATAAGTTCAGAATTCATCTTCAGATAGAATACATTGTATTGATCTGCTATGTCTGATTATAGTTTTTTTTTAAAAAATGTATAGCCAATGAGTGGGTATAGCCAGTGACTTTAAATTTATAAAATTAAAGTCACTTGTAATCAGCTGGTTACAGCTGATTACAGTTCCAGTTCCAAAGAAATCAAGATTGCTCAACACAATTGCTCATTGCATTTGGAAACACATTGCACACAATGTGCTTAAAAAAAAAAGTTAACTTGCAAAACTGAATATTTTGACAAAATGATTGAATAAACATTTTTGCTATATAATTGCTTGGAACCATGGTTGAAATATACATTTTATTTGTTGCGCAAGCACCATTTGCACATTGCCGACATAATTGATATATAATTTGTCTTTCTGCAACAAAATTTTAGGTTGTGTAAGATTGGTGAGTTCGCTTAAGACATTTAGTCTTTAAAGGACACGTCAAGGGAGTGGTGCATTTCCCCTTAAACGGCAGTAGCCGTCCTTCTAAAATTCAGTTTACCTTATCCATGTAAAGTCATATCCAGAAATGCATCATCCAATCAGTCCAACCATGTAAACAGATTTCAATTCATATATTCCAGTTCAACTTGAGTTATAATAAAGTTAACTCAGATACTGATCATTGAGCAAGTTGGTAAATGGGAATCTAAGGAAGCCTAGCTGAATACATTGGGTTTTTGACTTTGCAGCAACCCTTGAGCAAAGATGTGTGCAGAAAGATCATTTGCATTGTCCTGTTTAAGAAATGCTTCTATTGCTTTAAAAGTTCTGTTTTTCACACACATGCTGGCATTGCATAAGTTTAAGTAAAATTTGCGAAGGACAATGATACAACCCTGTAGGAACACATACCCTGGCTTTTGGACTTTTGCTGATAACTCTTTGTGTGCCCCTTTTTATTGACTCGTATTTATAACGTCTCACATTTCAAAAGCAACTTTCTCCTCACTAGCATAGGGCAAACCTTCTATGAAAAGGCCCATGTATTGTCAGAGTCAAGCTATGTTGCTCCAGGCTCTGCTAAATTGTCAGAGAGATAAGACATAGAGGCAGTCAGTGCACACATGGGCACAAATCTGCACACAATCAGACAAAAAAAACGTTTGAGCTACGCTCCACTATGTCTTATAATTATTATCTGTGGAGACCAGCCAGTGTAAACACACCTCAGATGCGCAGAAACAGGGTCACTGTGACAGAGTTGAAGTTCAGAGTGAACGAATGAAGGGTAGACGCACTATTATGGAAACAGACTGAAGGCAATGCAGGATGATTGAGGCGACTGAAACCAGCATGCTTGGTGTTCTTATCAGGGTCAGCCACAAGGCTCAGGCCAGCAGCCCGTGACATGATATTAAATGGTGGAAGTTATCATCACTGATGAAATGTAGGCGAAGAGAAGGTGCAATCAGCCAGAGATCCCCCCCTAAAAAAAGTCTGATTCAGACACATGACAGGAGCCCAACAAATAACACACACACACGTATACCTAAACATACAAGGGCAAACGTGACACAGAGAGAAGGACATTCCGAGACGTGAGCTGTCAGTCAGAGAGGAGCGTCATGGTCACACTGTCACAACACCGCCTCAGTCTAAAATCCATTTGATTAAAGTGGGATCTGTCCAGTTCTGCTTGGATCCCATCAGTCACAAGTAAGAATTTTAGTGCTGATTGACAGGAGAGAGTGACATTTGGTTGTTATTATTACTTCACTAACACAGTTTGTGCAGATGGCTACAAACTCTGCAACACACTGCTGTTCCACCGATAATCTGAGATTTTCTTGTGTGATGATGTGCTTACTATTCAGAATAATTGAGTCTTTTTATAATAGAAAGTTTACTGTTTCCTGACAGGACATTCAGCGTTGTTGATGTGTGATGCTGTGAAGATAAATTCTGTCTTTTTATACTGGTGTTGTTAGGGTACGATTATTTTTTGTGTGTGTTGTGTGAAAGAAATGTATAAGTTTGCTTTTGAGCTCATAGCATGTGGTTGTCCGTCTCTGCCATACACAATGGCCCTGAAGCTCAGCCGTGTTTCCTCCTGTGGTTTATGGCTCAGTGCTGCAAGCTCATGGTTGAGAGCACAGTGTGAGCGACAGGTTTCATCAAAGCTTGATGTGTAAGGTGATGCAAATCAGAAGTAAGTATAGCTGCATAGCTGTTTATTCAAACTTTATACAAACTTACATTTCAATCTTAGCTGACATATCTGTAGATTCTGCTTAATGTAACTATATCATCATAATAGGCTTCTCCTTACATCTAGTAGCCTAATTCAGTTTGGCTTTTAGCCATCAAAATATTAAATATACTGGTCAACCATGGTGTTGGATTTCACTTAGTTTGTAGTCTGTCACGCAGTAGAATGACCTACTAAATCATTATGAAGGAGAAAGCTCAATGTTTGTAGATGTGAAATCAAATGACAACTGATCCCTGTAATATCAGTCATCAGTTCGGATGTTGTGACAGATATTAGTCCATCGTAACATCCCTTTTGGGGTTTAGCAATACACTGAAAATATGTTGACATTCCAATATCAGCTCAATATAAATATAACAAATATCTATTTGGATGGTGAAATATGTAAATTCTGCATGCCTATATTTGACCTTTATAAAAGTAGTAATTCGGTAGCTTCACACACTCATTACAGACAATAGTACTCAAGATGTTGAAGACCAAGGAGAGTTATTCCAAGTATAGTGGCAACAAGAGAGATGTGAGAAAAAATTTAATTTCTCTTAACTAATGCTGTTGTCAAAATATTTAACAATAGCTTTGGTTTTCTAGCATTTTATCACCACTCAGATAAATCTAAAGATAATGGATGAGAAAGCTGAGACTGCACAATTGTGTTCAAAATGACTTTCAGAATTATTTGGGTAAATAGCATGGTGGGATTTTTCACAGATCATTTTAAACTGTATTATATTACCAAATTTTAAATAGTATTTTTTTTAAAGGAGAAAAAAGGAGAGTCGTGACAATCTTGTAGAAACACTTCTTTCACTTCTTGATTTTGTAGTTTCTATTTTACAAATTAAAAAAATATATAAGGCCTCAGTCTAAATTTTGTAATGAGATCACACAAGGTTGGAAAAAAATACCACTGAATATATCAGAGATAACTGAGTAGATGAAGATCAACAAATGCCACAATGTCTGGGGTTGAATGCATCATATTCTTATTCAGTTGATAAGTGGCATTGATTGGTGGGTTGGTATTTTGACTAGTTTCAGTAACATTTATATAATCTATTTGAACCTAATTTTCTGAAGAAAAAGAAGCTAAGAACTTGATGTATTTTTGTTTTTACTGTTTAGGTTGGAAAATAGTTTAAAGTTGGTAAATGTTATGTTTGACATACAACAATTTAATTGAAGCATGTTTAAATAAAACAAGATGATGTAGACAGAATATCATAAGTTTTGGCTCCCTCCTGATAAAATATGGAAGTACTTGATATCTAGTTTGGGCAATTTAAATTAAGTGGTCAAACAAACTGTTGCCACAACTGGGAAGTTGTAAGTGGAAGTTGTAGAGTAAATGGAGTGAGGTTGAGCGTAGCAGGAAGGGAAGGATGGAAGGAGATAGAGATGAGGGATTGTGGGAGGGGGTGGGTCAACCAAAAATAGCCATCTCACATGTTTGCTGTGTGTAGTGAGCTGTGAAACAAGCGGAGAGAGACGTCCTGTTGAATGTCTGGCTAATCTAATGTCTCAGCCTGATTTTTGCTAATGTAATTGCCTTTTTTTCAGCTGCTTTTGCATGCAGTCATGTCTTTTCTCAGTTACACAAATTCTGTCTGTTCTCTCTCTTCTCTGGACAACATTGTTTTGTTTTAGTGAGTTCTAATGGCTAACTGACTGTGCTTCAGATGATTAAAGTCGGCCAAGCGACTGTCAAAACTTATAAGCTCATCTGCATTTATTTTTTTGCCCTGGTGTATTAAGAAGGTTGAGGCAGCTGATGCAAGGTGTGTATGAAATCCAGACCACTTTGCTTAGTTTATTTTTATTGTTTGACTCAATAAATACTGATTTAATGCTGTGTTTAAAGAGTCATTCGGTCTATATACAAATCAAATCAACCCCTTGTTCTTTTGCACCGGGCAAGCTGAAACAGAAATATTTCACTCCTGGCTTCTTTGCAGGTAATTCCTATCATTCCACAAGGTGTGTTTTAACATGTTGTGTGGATTTTTGCCTTTCCTTTGTCACCGTTTCGCCTTGGTTGTCCTGACTTTCATTACTTTCTCCCCTCTCAGTTATTGCTCTGTTTGTCTGTGCGCCTGTGGTATCAAGGCAGTCTCATGATTTTCTTTGCAGTTGATCCTGGGAGCAAAGCATGCTGGGGGTTGAGAAGCTGCAAGGCATCATTGGAGCATGCTGCAGCTGGCGTTCTGTGCTTAATGTCTGTGTCTTCATCTGCTGATGCGTTTTTAGTGTCTCAAACTCACAGGCAGTATGTGTTGGCAGATGGAATATGTGGTAAGATATTCAAATTATACGACCAGCTACTGGTAAACATAACACACCACAGTGTTTGATTATGTGGTGAGGTTAATGTGAGAATTCTTAAAATTACCTGTTGGGTGCACCTCAATACTATCAAAAAAATTGCCATTATATCATGGTGCCCAATCAGTCTATAGTTTTAGTCATCATTATTCAAAAAGTGTCAAATAAGTAGATTTTAGCCTTGGATATCTGCTTTGTAAAATATGATGAGTAGCTTTTTAGCATGAAACAGAGCAAAATTCAGTAGATTACTTAAAAACATCTAAATATTGATAAATTTGGAGGGCATATTTACTGCAAATCTTTTAAATACATATTTATATTTTTTTCTAGTTAAACAGTCTTAAAGGGTGTTTCAGTACAAGTTGTCCTTTATTTTTCCTGAAGCGTAAAACTAAAGCCAGCACAATCTCATAGAGCCCGACTTATAAAAAAAATTATCGTGGGATTGCCCAAATTGTACTCACTGGCCTGTTTATTAGTCTCAGCTACGTCAAACTGATGCAGTCTATAACAGCCAAGCAATAAATCCTACCTCCATAAAGACAGTCTGTTTTTTTTCCCCCAGCAATATTTTGTTAGTGACTTAGAGGAAAAGAAGCACAGGTTGTTGGTGTAGTGTACATTTAAATAAAGAGCTAAAAGACACACAGTACTTCCTCACGTTAAAAATTGGAGGTACGTACAGCGGAGGAGATAAATCAGTGACTGAGGCTGTGTGGATGAAATGTAGGAATTCTTTTGGCTGCAACATCATATGGGATTGGCCATAACTGCTCTATTAATATCGGACATTAATAATCGTGTACATTTTCATACGTGTGCATCCTTGATTTAATGTTTATATGGGACATCTCTAGTTTGCAGTTGTGGCACACTCATGTCAGTTTTGGGCTTCATTATGTTTTCTGTTCACTGATGTTCTCTAACAAACCTCTGAGACCTTGAGTCCTTAACAGATCATCTGGATTTATATTAACTTTAAATTCCACACAAGGGAACTTGGTTCACGTAAGTGATTTCTGAAAGTGACTGGTTACACTCAAATCTTATTCAAGGATATAAAAAGTAAAATGCAAATTCACGTCACATTTTTCAGATTTGACTTGTTAAAAAAAGTTAAACACATCAACATTCATACACTTTACAATGTCTTGTACATTGAAATCTTAGGTTTTATTGGCACTTTTGTGAGGCGTTGTGGTATATTTAACCAACTTTGAGGTTTTCCTGTATTTTTACATGGAAGGGAACTGTTTTATCAACATGTAGGCAAAGAACTAAACTGGTTCCTCTTTTTGCTTTTGTTGTAAGTCTTAAAACAAGGTTTCTACTCTTTATAAGCTACAGCTCAGTATCCAAACTGTTGCCTAAGAAATTCAAAACTAAGTCAGAATATCTTCTTTTTAACCAAAAATGCTGCGTTTCTGAGGAACTGAAGAAGGTTTTTTTGTCTGCCCTAAGCCACTGTTTCTTGTGTTTCACTGGTTGTAGGTAGGGTGCAGGCTAACTGTCTCACCAGTCACCTCTACCACTCGTACCACCGTGTGTCGTAATGGACGTAATTCTGAACACATGTAGTTGGTTGATTCTTGTGAGTTGCAGGAAGTCTTTCTGTACTATCCACTCTGCTGAGCTTCTGCAGCAGCTTTCTGCTTTTCTGCAGCACTGACGTCTCATCAGATATGCTTGAGTATTGGGGCCAATCTCTTGGATATTTTGTCTTTCTGTACTTTCCCTTGTAGCTGTAGTCATGTTATCTATTATGTGTAGTGGATATGAAAAAGAAATCGGCAGTCTTTTTTTTTAAATTTCCAGATGTTTTTTACATCTTTTACATCAGATAATTTTTACATCTTACGATGTAAAAATTAGGCCAAGATTAATCTTTTCAGAGCTTTTTTCCTCTTTAATGTAGCCTGTTGAACTCGACAGAAAGCAAATGTTTTCCAAGAAAAAGTAATAAACAGGACACAGAAAAGTGCTTGACTTGGTGTGCACACCCATACACTAATGCTTTGTTGAAGTATCATTTCATTGTATTGTAGCAGTGTCAGTCATAATAGGCTGTCCTAACCAGCCCTAAACCTGCTCTAGATTTGAAGCATTGGAGTCTCAAGGTTTTGTGCTATCTTTGACTGGTACTTTCTTAGTACTAAGGCTCAAGGTTCCAGGTGAAGAAAAGCAGCACCAAAGTTGATCCTGCCAACAGATCAATTTTCAGTTCTACTGTCCAAATTTTATGAAGTTAATGTTTCAATCCAAAGTTTTAAGTCAAATTTAGGTCTAGTGTCCCTTAGTTGTGCAACACCTAATTTAGCCATTGTTTTTTAGAGGATGCACAATTTTAGTGTTGCAGCCACTTCACTTTGACCATCATGTTCTTTTAGTGATGTTCATGGTGATTTGGTGCCAAATATATTGTGGGAATAACAACTTTTTTTTCTTTTCAAACCCTAAAACACATCTATCCCACACTTTATACACTTTATTTATGGGGAGTCTACAACATAGTCCTAGTAGTTTCTTGAAATTGCTGCAGCTTTTTGAAATGTTCCTATAGACCTCACTGCAGCCTCCCCGACCAGTTTCCTCTTCATCTGTTGTGGAGTGACATTCACTTCTTGGTAATGTCACTGTTGCTCCATGTTTTCTCCACTTCATGATGACTGCTCTCACTTTATTCAGCTGTACATCTAAAGACCCCTACATACTTCACTCCAAGCCAAATGATCAACGTAAAATCATGTAGTGACTGACCATTTATATTTGCACAAACCTTTCATACAATGGCACAGACCACCTGGGGGACATCTCTCCCACTTTTGTATATGTCATTCCCGTACCCACGGGGGTTCCCACATCCCTCTTTTCTTCCCTGCATCCTCTGTTTTGGCTACAAAGTGTCACAGAGTTACACGCCCACACTTCCCTGCAGACAACCTCCTCCTTGAACAACATTACATTTTCCTTTTAGGAGTTATTAACCATCTCCCAGTCTTATTGCCATTAGCAGTTATTTAGTGAAGAATCATACAAATGTAGATAACTCCCCACTGCATTAGTTCAGTTACCCAAAAGTATTTATGTCTCCTGCAGGTACAAAAAACGGATAGTGGAAGCAGACTAGTCGAAGAGAAATATCAACATTGCTGTCTGAGTGCGTTTCCCCATAAAACATGGCAAGTAACTTCTGACCAATCAGACACTTTTTCACAGAGCACTGCTGAAATACATCTACTTAAAAGAGAGCTGATTTCAGTACTTAGGATGAAGTATGTCAAGGCTTTAATGCTTTAGAATTTCTTTTGTGCTTTTCTCCTGACTGATATCTTTCAGAAAAGGATGTTGGACGCTCTGTGGAACCTGGCTTATACTAGATCAGCAGAAATTTATGTCAGGTTTTCAGAGCAACTGATAGCAGTCGAGGACTCACTCATGTTAAGCATCAGTTTGAATGGTTTTTAATTTTGAGCACAGCCACATCCACAAAAGCAAGGGGAAGTGCACACTCATGCTCTTTTTATACTTTATTTAATTTTATGCCCCACCTGAAAGATTTCAGTTTCTATCTGAAATGAGTGGAAAAGGCGTTGGGTCGCCTTAAAGGAAGATAGAGTTCTGAAATGATTTGTGATTTGGCTTAGTCTCACATCTATTTCCCTTCTGTCTGCTTTCATCAAGGTTAAGTAGTGTGACCTTCTGTCACACTGTCCACCATGTGAATGGAGGGGCTCCTCTTCTTTTCACTCTTTAACTGTTTCTCAGGTTACCAAACATGAATAAGGCCATTATAAAGCCCAGTCTAACACACACACACACACACACACACACACACACACACACACACACACACACACACACACACACACACACACACACTCTCTCTTCTATCCCTTCCTTCTTCCACATCCCCATCTCTCCCTGGAGTGTGTGCATTAACGTGCAGGAGCGCAGCATCTCGCTGTGCATGCACATGTACTCTGCTAAATGACTCTGGCTGCAGAGAGGAGATGGGGGAGGAAACAGGAAGGAGGTAGTATGGGAGAAAAGAAGGAGGGGAGGGCACATACAGCGGCGCACGCATGTGTGTCTGAGAGGGAGAGAGAGAGGATGAGGAGAGAGACGGTAAGAGAGAAAATGGGAGGCAGCATCACCCACCCAGACCAGGAGGAGAGGAGGGGAGGGCAGACAGCGTGCTCGTCCCTCCAACAGACAGAGGTGGAAGGGAAGTGGGCATGAGAGGCAGAAGGGGAGCACAATGAAGGAGTGCCATTGTCCATCCTGGCAGCATTGCCGTTTCACCGTCTGCTGAAAGATAGGAAGAGACGGAGGAGGGGACAAGAAAAAGAGGAAGAAGAAGAGAGCGCGGAGGAGGAGAGGATAGATGGAGAAAAGCTACCGGCAATGACTTTGTGAATTGATCAAGCAGAAGAGTGGACCAGAGGAGAAGCACGTTTTTTTTTCTCTCTATGTCAGGGAGTGGAGGGAAGGCGAGCCAGACAGAGGGAGAGGACGGATGTTCGGACAGTCCGAGGATGTTTAAACATTAATGTGGCTTTCAGATTAATATGGAACTTGGCTTTAGATAAATGGCTGTTACTTATCAACTGCATGCTTTATAAACCAAAAAATGAACTACTAATGTTTTGCTATTTCTTTTTAAAAAAAAGGCAGATTTGTTAGACTTAATTTATACAGAGAAGTCTTTATTACTTTTCAGATTTTTCTATCAGAATAAGATCTACTCAGCAGCAGGAGTTATGTTATACAATCATCTCTTAACTGCTGCAGAGAATATTCAGGTGGTTTTTATGCAACTTTTCTTAGCATTAGTTGTCTTCTGAAGTCAAGCATAACAGTGTTCTTTACAGCATACTGTTAATCTGAATTTTATTTGTTGTTCTTGCAATTTTTAAGTTTATCACTCCAACTGGAGTCGGTGCATTCAGCCAGTGGCGATGTCAACATTGATTGGGTTTTATGGCTGGTGCGATGTCAGTCAAACTTTGATCATTTCCTGAATTGTATTGATCTAAGAGTCTGTAGTTCTTTCTTTTTCCTGCCATTGGATGAAAAAAAAAGCTCTAATGTAGAGTCTTTGATGCAACAGCTAGCAGATAATTGCTTACCAAAGCAGTTATCTCTTTGAAGATTTCTGCTGTTGTTGGGACTTCTTGGCATAAATCCTCCGCAGGCATTTCTTCTAATGTCTGTTGCCATCGCAACGGGCTGCAGCTGCAGACAGAACATGATGTAAAATCTTTTTTTTGTCCTTGTCTTTTTAAAACTGGTGCTGTTCCATTTGGTATTTGTACGCATTTTATAGACAACTAGTATTAGTTGCATCTTGTTTCTTTTAATTGGATTTTACTTTTATTCTCTAGTCTGTGATTCAGGGTTGTTTCAGGTCATCTATACCCTCTTACCCTTTCTGTAAGGTTGTCCAGTTTATCAGTCAAGTTTGATGTGCTGCTGTCAGGCACTACTAGATAAATGAATTATCATTCTTATTTCTCTTGTACATATCAGTGAGTACAGCTGCTTGGCCTCAAAGCTGTGCTTCATGGTGTGTTGGTGACTCAGGATTTCTGTCCATTTTGAGGATCGTCACCTATGTCACCTGACCTACACTGTGTTCAGTGCACTGAAAAAATATACCAGGTCTGCTACGCCTTTGTTAAAGAATATTTGTAGTTTCCTCTGTACTACTTGCTTATCCATGCATACTGGATCTGTTGCCTTTTTAAAGTGCTAATCTTTTTTCTGGAGATTTAGTTGTTCTGGATAATATTTGCCTGGGTATGTTTTTCCAGCCATAATTCTTTACAGCTTTCTGGAGCTCGTCCCAGCCTTTCCAACTGGCAGTGCTTTAGTATGACTGGATCCTCCATGGTGCTTTTTAGCCAACACCAGATGGATGGCTAGCTAGAGTTGCTAGACAATCCCTCCGAGGTGCTAGACTTGTGTAGGCGACTGTTCCTCTGCCATGAATCCAGCGCCCACTACAATCTTGAGTGGTGTTACTTCAGGTCTAGTAGATAATTTAAATGTTAGTGTGGAAGGAAGGCATAAAATAAGCCGCTTGCTTGCAATTACTGAAACTTTGGTGCCAAATTAAAAACTTTGGTGCAAGTTGTTTGGATAAATTGGCCAGCTTAAATAGGCATGGATGAATAGTGCCTCATGAGGTGGGACTGTTGGTGTAGCATTGCCTCCTTCTGAGGTTGAACTGTTTTCAGACTGAATTATTGGAGGGGTTTGGAGTTTAAGGAGACTGTTAATGCAAACAGACTGTTTGTCTTTTCTAGGTTGGACTATGCAGAACATGAGATGTTTAAAGGTGTTTGTGCACTGGAAGCTTTGCCTTAGATAAGGAATGAATATAAATCTGGGTTTGCGCATATTAGAAATGTCTGCATCAACATTCTTCTCTCAGGTAATCTGGGCTTGCTGTTTGAACTAGGAAGTACTAAAGCAAGTTGGTGCAAAGTGCATTGGGTTCATGTTAAACATCAGTGAGCCTCCATTCAGGGAACCCTAAGTGAGGAAGTCTAAACCAGACCTGTCAGGTCTTATCATCGTCACCACAAGCCCGCCGGTAGTCACCATCATCCTGTGACCTACATTCTGCAGCGTTACATCACCGACGTGCTACTGCAGTGTTAGTGTACCAGACACTGGCAGCATCTCAGTCTCAACGTACCACTATCAAATGGTGCTTCAGAAAACAAAAAAAATGCATCCTTACCTAGGTGGCCAAGTTTTAGGGAACAAACTTGAACCAAGGCCGGCTCTGTTGTTTTAGCCATATCAGTAACCTAATTCAGGAATGGGCTCAACTCTGCCAGCCCAGTCTTAATTACAAACTTTTCATCTGTCAATTTTTCTAAAGCCACCATGTCTAGCCTCTAGCTATCCACAATCCTCGCGTAGAAAGTCAAAAAAGCACGGTTCAACTTTAATATATTCAAATAACGAACTGTTAAACTAGGCAGCCTGGAGAACGGGCGAGCAATCGGGGGAGGGGGAGAGGGGGAGCGAGAGATCATCTGGAAGAGGCGAGAGGACGTGGTGGCACGCGAGAAGGCAGAAGCATTGGAGAGACAGAGGTTGGCAGAGTACATAGTGTGGAGGAAGAGAGAGGACTTCCAAGATAAAAAAGGAGACCGAGAGAAGGGAGGAAAGGGCTCTGAGAAAGGGAAGGAGGCTTCACCAGAAGTGATCTGGAAGAGGAGAGAAGAAGAAGAAGAAGAAGAAGAAGGGGAAGCAGGGAGGGATAGAGCAAAGGCCATTCAGAGAGGACATGAAAGCATTTGGAGGAAGAGGGAGAGGGAGTGAAAAAGGCAGCCAGTGACAGATTCGTATTGCTTTTGAAACAGGTGTTCAAAAGACTGTACAAAGAATTTGGCAGTAGTCGTACATCAGTAAGCCTCCTCTCTCTTTTCTTTAGCAGCTCTGCAGGTGTTTGCTGTGTTATTGACCAGTTAAAGTTGTATATTGTGCATGTGTTGGTACTGTTTAGTTGGTGTGCACAGTGTCTTTTAGAAACCCCATGTTGGCCGCTTAATAGGATTTTTATAGTCCTACATCAAGCAAGGTAGATTCAGCAAAGGGAAGTACTTCACATGTGCTCGCCAACACACACACACACACACAAAGATATGTACTGCCCCACACATGTAGACAGATCATTAACAAGTGTTCACCCCTAAGACAAACAGGAGGGGGTGAGCTTAGAGAGACAATCACTTGTGTTGATTCTTCATGGTGCTGGTGACAGCTGAATAACACTTACTCTTTGCCGATTACGTCGGGATGAGGCACTCGCAGATGTCGTTTTACATTGGGTGCAAACACCAAGAGGAACCCTCTGTGGAGAGCTGAAAGCTTGTCTTCATCTATTCAGGGGAACTGAACAAACAAAAACTTTACTAAAGAACTGAGGACAACATGAGCTGTACTTGTGCACTAATAAACTATTTTCATCTGTATTCCAACTTTATGGTGGAGGCCCAGCTTCTCCAACGCACCATCTCCCATCTTGCACTCATTGTGGATAAAGCCAATTTTAATGCAGTTTGTTTTTGGCTGCTTGGTAACGAGTGGAGGACAGACAACCAGACAGATGGACGTAGAGCTCTTGCAGTGAGCAAGAAGGACAGATGGTTGTATGTCCTTACAGAGGGAAACTTTGAATTGTGAAACAAAAAGACTTTAAATCGCTGCAGCCAGTGTGGACTTAAAATCTCGCCCTGCATAATTATGGAGCTTGTGCAGAAAGCCAAGTACACCCACATTCGGAGTGAGTCTTTGAGCTCAACCGATGAAACAAACTCCAACCCATCATCGTTTCCACCTTCCAGCCCAGTCACCCCACTCACGCCCTCCCCTGGTTTACCGTCTTCTCTCTCCTCCTCGTCGCTCACTCCCATCTTGCCCCCCACATCTCCCAGACAGGCTGAAAACAGCCCTACCACTCTCTGCTCCTTCTTCCCCAGTATGAGATCCCTTCGTCTGGGTGTCTCCGCTACCCTTCTCCCAGGACCCAGGGCTGCTAGCAGGCCACAGCCAGCTCAGGCGCCTGTTGAGTCTTCTGGAGATGACAGGAGCAATTCCAGCTCCTCTCCTCCTCTTCATCAACACGTTGCCCTCCTAACTGCTCCCTGTCCCCCTCCCCGACCTCCTCTGCAGGACATGAACCGGCTTGCAGGGGCCTCCAGAAGGGCACGGGTGGAAGGAGGTCAGCTGGGAGGAGATGAATGGACACGCCATGGCTCCTTTGTCAACAAGCCCATCCGTGGCTGGCTGCATTCAGACAATGTGGTCAGCACCAGTGGCGTTTGCTATACAGTACGGGTAAGCTAGCACTCTTGTATTATCACTCTCTTTGGATACATAAGGTGTGAAACCCTGCAGCCAGTCAGAGAACACACAATACCACGTTCAAGAGAACAATCTGAGATATTAACAGTATTTTAAGGATAAAAAGCATTATTTATTGTTTTTTATATATATATATACATGAAGATTCGCAAATCATAAATACTTTGAAGAGTTGTTGAACTGGACGCTAAGAAACGTAAAAATAAACACAGGCAGGATGCCAAGCTTGCAGCTTTCACTAGGCATGGGTCGGTCATCACTGTCAACGATTGGTATGACAGAAAATCTTTATTCCTTTTAAAGCTTAACATTAACTGAAACTGTCTAATACTGACACAGTTAGGAAATAGTACTTTAATGCATAGTCTTCACTTTGAAGTATTGTGAGTTTTTAATGTTGTGAGATCTCATTACACCACAATATAGTTTTCTCATAAGTTTACATACATGTTAAAATTTCAGTTTTTGTTGAAGCATTTTTTCAGAGAATATAGATGAAATGTAAAAGTGCCCAAAGACTCACTGCCTTCCTTGTTTCCTGTGTTCTTTTATTTCTTCCTTCCTTTTGTCCTGTCTTCCTTGTGTATCCTTTCTTCATTCCATCAACCCTACCTTATTTGTGTCCTTCCTCTTCTGTCATCTATTCTTCCGTCCTTCCTTGCCTCCCTCCTTTCTTTCGGCTTCTGGATTTTGCAGCTTCATTATTTAAAGCCTGGTTGTTGCAGAAACATTGGTCCTAAATTTGAGTGTATTTATGGAATCTACATTTTAAGAGGATCATAAAATGCCTGAGATCTGCAAGGCCTGGAATATTTACATGAAAAGTGTAGGAATCCTGGAATTCAAAAGAGCAAACACAATTGTTGCATACTAAACAGCTTCACCCAACAACTAAATGTGAATGAAAGAGAGTCTTTGTGTTATTCTTTTTTTTAAAAAGAAAAAAAAGACCCACAAATTTGACTTTTCCCAGGGTATGTAAACTTATGAACACAGCTGTAAAGGTTTCTCTGGCCAGGCTGCAATGTGTTCATGATTTTCTTTAGTTTGCTTCCTGTCTGTTTCATGTTACGGCAACAAAGGAAATGTTTCTTGTTAACTTGTTGCTTTCCTGTTTCCTAAACAGTACATGGGTTGTGTGGAGGTGCTACAGTCAATGAGAGCTCTTGACTTCAGCACCAGAACTCAGGTCACCAGGTGAGAATGTGCACAGCTCATCATGTGCTTCAGCTGGCTTTTCCTTCTCTTGTTTCAACATAGAGCATTGTGAGTGGGTGAGAATGTAAGAAAAGTGGCAGCGGTTAGCCTTAAAGACATACTGGGTTTGTACGCCGACACGCTCTGCTCACCTCTCAAGTCTTTTTCTGCTACCTCTCTTTCTGTCCTGCTTCTGGTCTGCTTTGCTTACTTGTTTTTTAGTCTCTGTCAGTGTTTGTTTCTGTGCACGCATATGTGTGTGTGTGTGTGTGTGTGTGTGTGTGTGTGTGTGTGTGTGTGTGTGTTGTGTGTGCTCCCCTGTTGTTCCCTGAAGCCTTAAATTAGAACACTCTGGAATACTGTTGGGTTCCTTGTGGTTTCCGGAGTGATATTTGTCTCACTGGTAAAGAGCAGCACAGTTGCCAGGGAAGATAAATTCTCCTACCATCTGCCAGATTTCTTTTTAATCTGCCTAAACGTGAGTCCAGAGAAGAGAAAGTAACTTGCCTGAACTGTATATATATATGTATTTTTTTTGTGTGTTTGTGTTTCTTACCCTGTCAGAGAGGCTATAGCTGTGGTATGTGAGGCGGTACCTGGAGCCAAAGGATCCCGCAGGAGAAAGGTAGATACAGCTTACACCCAACCACACCCTTACTCAGAACATTATTTATTTATACAGCTTAAGTGGGCAGCAGGAGGAAGGGTTTTCTGGATGAAATCTCTGCTTAGCTTGACTGTCCACCCTGTGGTCAGTCAGCTGTTCAGCCAGGTTCCCCTTCTGTCTTGCAGACTCTCGTTAATCTGCATAGGGACACATCAAACATGTGGAAGTAGGTGCCATGGATCAGTTTTGTGATCTAATTTGAAATCCTGTTAGAGGCTGCAAAAGACTTTAATTTGGGGCAGTGGATCGTTTTCCAACAGGAACGTGACTCTAAACAGAGAACCAGAAATATAATGGAATGGTCTATTCAATGTCCAGACCTTAATTCATACCATTTGGGTATGAATACTTTTGTAAGGAAAATTCCTCAAATGTGCTTGGCATAGCAACGATGTAATTAAATAATCCCATTTGTCCAAAGATCATCTGTACTTTTAGCCCAAAAATGTGAATCTTATTGTCTAAACTGCATGCTGGTAGAAGGAGACAGAAATGCCCAGATGTTCATTTGAGCTGACTGTAAACTCGATATTGCTGCTTGGTCTCTCTCCTGCTTCCCCCCCTGCCACGAGGGACACTTATGTGGAGCCAATGATGTTCTTAAAGTACTTTAGATTAGCAGACACAGCCACCAGTCTGCTGTTTAAAGATTTTGAGTGTCTGTGCGCAAATGAAACTGAAAACATCCATAAAACAGGTGGCTAAATGCAGCTGCCTGCTGCCATTGCAGGGTTTGACCAAGGAATGTCTGGCAGGGAAGCACCCAGACAAAATACAGTGGTAGTACTTATACTAGAATAGATTATACTGGGCTAGGCTCTCTTATTTGGCAGGACTGAGGTTAATGTGGTAAGGCATGCTCATTCAGTCCTGGTGGTGCTTTTCTTATCACATACACTTGGAGATAGTCGTGAATGAAAGACATTAGAACAAGAAGTTTGGACTGACACATTGTTGCTGTTGAGGTTTCTGTGACGGTCTCGGCCGAGGCTCCTCTGTTGGTCACAGTTGGTCATGGAGAGCAGATTAACAATTGCAGCTGTTCTGTCACTCCTACACATGCGCGCATGTTCACACATTCAGCCAAGTACTGGACTTCACAAAAGAAGCACCTTATAGATATTATTATGCCTTATAGAAGAAGGAGAATAATAAAATAAACACTAGTTGTTTCTGGTGTGTTCAAAGTGTTTTGTTTACAACTCATAACCATGTGTGCCTCTCTCTTGCAGCCTTCTTCTCGCTCTCTGATGTCCATACTGGGGAAAAGTAACTTGCAGTTCGCAGGGATGACAATCAGCCTCACTATCTCGACCAGCAGCCTCAATCTACTGGCCTCTGACTGCAAGCAGGTTAGGCTGAAACCGTTTTTTGAAATATGTGGAAAGGTTGGTCCTTTGGTTTTGGTTTTGACACATTTTTTGAGCTGGTTCAGCTGGCTTCATCTTTTAGTTTCACTCCTTGAATGCCACAAGAGTGATGCATTGTTAAACAAGGACTGCAGCAATGCCGGTACTGCAAGTGGCTCATATGGCACAGGTGTTCATATCGCAGAAGATAAATCAAGAAGATACAATTATTACAGTTCAATTCAGTGTCACTTCAGCTTACATATGGAGAGCCAATATGGGCTTTAATTCATTCTAATCAGATTCAGATGTGTGTTATCTAAACCCAGCTTACAGTAGAGCTGCATTGATTTATCGACTGGCCGATTTCCTTAATTTTGGGGAATCGGTGGCTTTACATGCTTGCATGTAAAGCCAAGCTTATTCCCAGATCTTATCTACCTCAGCAAAAGTCTAAAAATCAACCGCTGCCCTCCTTTGCTCTCCCGTGAAAAAGGTTTGACTGATAGATCAGGACTTCATGCTTGCATTTACCAACAGTCACTCCTCTGTTGCCATCTCAGCGACTCTCTCGCTATTTTTAGCAAAATTTCAGACGAAATAAAAACTGGTATTGGCCAAAATCGGAATTGGCAGGTCAAACTTTTAAATAAGTTATTTTCAGTAAAATCAAAATTCAATGAATTAAACAATACTAAATGTCATTGAACATTTCTGAATGGAATGTAAGTAGTAAGCCCAGCCAGTTGGGTGAAGTCTCTGATTTTGCAGCAATTGTTCCTACAGAGCAAGCATGTGTAGGAGTTCAGGGGAACAACCCCAGTATGAATAGAAGAAACTTCCTGCTTCTCAGTTTAAGTGTTAGCATCCTAACCTGGGGTTGAAAGGACAGGAAGACGACAGGAAAAAACACAGATCCGTAAGCCCGGAGTTCTTTCTGTGTGGGAAAGAAAACAAAAGAATTGAGCGTTCAAACGGATACTTTTTAAAAAAGAGTAATAAACAACAAGAAAAAGCTAAAACAATCAAAAACTCCATCAATGGCTTGTACCATGAAAGAGATCCAACCAAACACACAACCATTGTGCCACCAAAACAGAACACAATTAATGGCAGCACTATTTGTAATTCAGTTCAAAAGTTTAGAAAACGACTCAAGGAGGAAGTAGAAAACGCATTAGTATTTCGTCCAGCAGTAAGGCGTTTGGCAGCACTTAACCATAAAACGTATCTTAAAGAATAGTCTTAAAGACACTCTAACCGCAAGTTAAACGGTTCTCCTAGATCAAAGTCCATAGACTGCAGAGAACAATCAACCCTTAAAGAATTTGTTTTTCAAATCCTGTTTAAGTGTCCGTTCAGTATTTGCCATTTCTGACAGAGGTCTCGTAGTTATTTATGGAAATAGTTTTTATAAGATCCTTGCTTGCAATACACACATGTAATACACACACACACAACCTTCCTTGTATGATAAACACAAATCTTAAGGGTTTGCAACACAAGTCACCGTTTTGATCAGTTGTGGGATTTTCTGGGCCATTAATGCAGATACATTAGTTACTCCACTTTGTGAGCCTCATTCACTGGACTGATTCCTTCTGGCCTCATTCTTGCCTCTGGGCAGGATGTGCTGCTCCTCTAATGTGTTAATAGATGCAAAGTGGTCAATCTGTTGGGAGACGGCGTACAGTCATGTATATCAACACAACGAAGCATGTTGTTCTGCACACGTATCCATTCAGGTAGAGGGAACAGACACAGGCGGAGGAGCATCAATACGGTTTAATGTTGATATTGATTCGCCTTGGATGGTTGTTGCAGACTGTTTACAAAAGTGCTCCATCCCATCTTAGAAGTGTCTGCTGCAGATGATGGTGTTCAGTGGAGGGAAAAAAGGCCTTTTCTCAGTAATGACTCCATGTTTGTGTCCAATCCAGATGCTTTCATTTCACTCCCCGCATACTTCATCTCACCCGCGTGTTCTCCTTTTTTTCTTTGTCCCCCGTTCTTCCCCTGTTTTTTTCTCCACAGATTATCGCCAACCATCACATGCAGTCCATCTCCTTTGCTTCTGGAGGAGACCCAGTGAGTCGCCTAGCTCTCTTTATCTCTCTTTCTCTCTCTCTCTCGCTCTCTTTGAGCCCAGACCTCACTCTGGCTTTTTTCCATCTCTCTTCAGCCTGCATGTGCTTCCTTCCTATCTTAAATCATTGTCTATTCCTATGAATTCCACTTACCTCATTGTTGCCTTATTAGCTCAGAGTCTCTGACCACATCACTTCCTGTCTTCTCCTTTTCAGCTTGCCTTACAATTTTAACCATTGTCGCAACTTAGAGACTACAGCTGCTGCTTTACCCGTCTGGTTGTCTTTATCTCAGTTTTTCGATCTTAAACCTGCCCTTCACTTTTTCCTGCTATTGATTTTTCCCTTTCCTTTCCTCCTCTAACTTTGTTTCCCTTGTCTCGTTCCCACAGGATACAGCTGAGTACGTAGCGTATGTGGCCAAAGATCCAGTCAACCAGAGAGGTGAGCAAGAACAGCAGCTGGCTCTGTCCGAAACCACAGCTTTGACTCCTTTGTGGGGGAATTTTTACATGAATCACCTGATTACTGTGTTGAATTGTGCAACACATGAAAATGGAGCCTGAAATTGTGCACTCTGATTATACAGTCATCATTTCTGCCTAACATTTACATTGAAATATGAATTAATCCCATTAGGTGCATGAAAAAGCTTATCTGCTTTATTAGGGTTGATATTTAAAATGCCGCCTACCACAGCTGAGACATTAAATACACACGGGACAGGAAGAGAGAATTCACAACATGTCAAATAAGCATACTATGTAGGGCGTCCATAAATGCTGAATATCTTAGTTAGCTTATATTAAATATATGGCTTTGTGTCCCAAACATAGTCATCCATCCAGACCCAAGCTGATTGAGTTTACATTTTAGGTTCTTTAACCAACAATCTTCTCTGACAATCCTCACCATGCTTCAGCTGCAGCAGCACAGACTTGTGGCAGCAGTGAAACAACTGTCCTGAAAACGCTTGACGACTGAAGTGCCGCTTCTGTTTCTGTTCACCATGAAATCTTACAGAACAGGATTCAAAAGCAGTTTGACCTTTCTGGCTTCAATATTAAAATAATTTGGCTGACTGAACAGTGGTTCTTTTGTTGCATTTATTACCCATTACATGTGGGCTCCTACGTGGCTCTAAACATAGCCCTGTCCTTGTCTTGTTGCTTTGTGTTCCCCGGGCAACGTGATAAAGTAACTTATGAGCTTTTATCAGCAAGTGGATGATATGCAGTTATATTTCTCTTTCTCCCCTGTTGTTCCTGCATCTGTTATGTCTTATTGATCCAATGTTCCTGTCATCCAGTTACTACTGATAACATTTGGGTTATAAAAATACATACTTACTACTGTTAGAAAAGGACTGAGAGCCACTGGACTAGATAATATAAATGTAAGTTGTTGAACTGAAAGAACAAAACTGAGATTCTTGTTGTTGAAAATAAGATGCAGAAAAGATAACAGATGTTTTTATTTTAATTTTATTTTATTTGCTTAAAGAATAAAAGGAGGTTAGAAACATTTGAGTAGGTTCTGACAGTAATCTGTTCTTCCGCCACATCAGTAATGAATGCAGAGGAGTTCAGAGCGTGTCGGAAAGGAGGAGCAAATTACTCATGGATCTAAATATCTCTGCAGGCTTCCTGTTGCTTTTAGCAATGACTTTAGGATTTATTTGTTTTTTTAGGTTTTCACTTGATTAAACCCCCCTTATCTTAATAATATTAATTAAATTAGCATGTTATTGAAAAGTTAATTTATTTTAGTAACTTGGTTCACTTAGAGGAACACATTACATAGATTCATCACAATCGGACTGATTGTCTTTTTTTCTTTAAATTAATGAAAACAATATTTTAGATTAAAAGACCAGTACGAATTTATTTTTAACACAGAAATGTAGGCTTAATTAAAAGTATGTTTGATACTTGCTTAAAGGTTTTTGTTTTTTTAAAAGGTACTTTCGGTTTGACGAGCTTCATAAGAATACATATTGTGGTTTGTTGAAATTGATCTTCCACCTAGATTAAAAGTAATCTACTGTACTGTACATAAGACTCTTATGACGAGGGAAGAGATAAATCTTCCCCCAAACACTTTGAGAGTAGTTGACTTATTTTGATACCTTTAGAAAGGATCTTCGAATTTACTGTTTCACTGTTTTACTTTATTGTATTTAAATCTTCATTTGATCTGCTTTTCTCTTTTGTTATACTTGTTTTTGCCTTCAACCCAATCACTTTTACTTCATTTATAACACATTGCAGATTTTTATTTGCTTGTGGTATAAGTTGATTGAACTTTATTGCCATTTTTAATATTTTTTTTTCTTTGTAAAGTACTTTGAAAATATTGCTGAAAAGGTGCTTTATAAATGCATACATTCATTTTTTGCATTGTCATTCTGTCTTCTCTCCTTTCCCTTCTTTTTCCTCTCTTACTTCTTTGCTCTTATCCTTCTTCTTTTCTTTCATCTGTTTTCCTCCTTTTTTTGTTGTGCTTGTTTTTTCCCCGACTCTTCGCTCTTCTGTTCTCTTTCCTCATTTGTTCTTCTCCCTTTCTTCTCTCTTCTAACTATTTCTCCTTCCCTCTTCTCTATCTCTCTCTCTCTCTTTCTTGCCCTGCCTCTGTTTGAATGGTGTTGCCTGTCTGAGTGCTGCATTTATTTCAAGGGCATGTTGCTGCAGAGGTCTTATCTTTTCTGTGTACCTCCTCGACTGCAGCATGTCACATCCTGGAGTGCTCCGAGGGTTTGGCACAGGAAGTCATCAGCACCATCGGCCAGGCCTTTGAGCTGCGTTTCAAGCAGTACCTGAAGAACCCCCCCAAACTGGTCACACCTCATGACAGGTACAGCTCGCATATAAACTGCAGCTTTTTTTTTGTAATTTCTCAGCCACTCACTGTTTGTTTTTTTTTTTTCTTTCAATTTTTTTCTGTATTTCATTTTCTAAACATCTTGTCTTTGTCAGAATGGCTCCTTTTGATGGCTCTGCATGGGAGGAAGAAGATGATGAGGCTGTTCCTCCTCCTCCTCCTCCTTCTGCTGAGGTTCCTTACTATAATAACTTTCCTGATAAGCAGCCTCCCCCTGGTGGACTGATTGACATGAGGACCCGTCCAGGAGCAACACTGGTAAGAATGAGTGGATTAGAGAGGGAAGAAAATCTGCTTATGCCTAGATTCACCACTGGTCTAGTTACACAATGCTGGTTATTAACTTGTACTTTAGTGCATTTTTAAGTCGTAGTCTTGGAAGCTGTGGCAAATGTTACTATAACTGGGAGGGAATAAATCTGCTTCATATAATTTTTTGACCTTTTTAATAAATTTAGTAATCCTAGAATACCCACATTATTTTGGTCTTCTGGTTGTTTTTTGTTTGCAGCCCTACGGGCAGCCAGGTCAGAGCGACATTCACAAACAGCCTGTTCCTCCTCTACCAGGTGAGCTCCGTCTTTGCCTCTCTGTGCCTGTCATTCTTTGGAAATTCAGAAAGAAAAGGTGTTTTTTTTTTTAACTGTAATAGGAAAATGCTGTCTTATTTTCTTCACGTTCTTTTACCTGAAAGAAGAAAATGTCTTTGTGCACCTTTTTATAAATTTTTTTGTGTTTTTTAGTGGGTGCCAAAGAAGGAGGTCGGGAGCTGTTTGACGACCCATCATACGTGAATGTGGAAAAACCCAGACCTCCTGTAGCAGCTAATGGAAATGCTCACAGAGACGTTTTTGACATGAGTGAGTCTTTCTCAATAGCTTGGCTTAGTTTAAAATGCAATTTCTTAACTTTCTGAACTCAAATGCATATGGTTGTGTGAAAAGCAGAGGTGCCACAATAAAGCAATTTGCTGTGAAATTAGGAAACACTGATATGAACTGTTATAAATGGGATGTGTGGGTTGTAATCAAGACAGAAGAATAGCTGGTAATTACTGTGTGCAGAAAATAAAGGTTGTACATTAACAGTAGAAACAAAAATCTGCTTATTCCAGCAGATTCAAACTAAGAACAGAAGCTTCTGCAAAGAGAAGCAATGAAGAGATATATGGGACTAAATTAGCATTTTATAAAACATTATTGCCAAGCTTCACAGAGTTTTACACATTAAATTTGCGTTGTCTGCAGGATTATGATGCAGCTCGGAAGATATAGAAATGTATATTTTTAATGATTTGCGTGTGTTTGACTTGAATATTTTTCTTTTGTACAAAATATGAACAAGTATGAAAGATAATCAATTTTATTTCCAGAAATTAAATTATTTGTACCTGTCGATCCTTCAGTTCACCAAACAGTATTCAAACTTGATCATTGGTCAGTCTGTTTGTCCACTCCAATGGTGCTCTTAATTTCATTCTCCAGTGTGCCAGCACATTCAGGACAGAGAACCCTAATCAAGAAAACCATGTTGTGTAGATCTATTTATAGTTTAAATATAGGAGGAAGCAGTTTGCCTTGTTGAGGAAAGGAGGTAAAATGCAGGAGTTGGAGTGTAACATTGCAGCACAGTGTACAACTAGATGCGTTATGCAGCCCTGCTCTGCTTCTATCAATGCATCCCAGAAGATTTGCACTTGTTTCACTCTGCGGTTGCAACAAGCAACAAAATGAACCTTGAAGATGTTGAACAAAAGCTAAATATGGGAGAAGTAACAATGCACCAAATGGTGCAATAAAAACAAAAGCAGCAAAAGCTCAATTAAAATATGTTGGGTTTAGTTCAACCTCAGGCCTCTAATTAAAGTTGCATCTGGCTCGGACACAATGCCTACGAGTTCGGCCCAGGTCAGGTTGGATACTTTAGGTCTGATGTAAACTCTAGTGCAGCTTTCTCCTCCAGATGCAAACTAGGAGGAAGTTGTCAGGTTGTGCGTTCAGACCTCAGCAGGTGAATAGTTCAAAATTTAAGTGGAGTCGTTTAATTTCAATATTGTTCTTAGTTACACATTGGTCTACCTGTCCAACCATTAATTAATCAGTTTTTCGATCATTCTCCTGTTTATCCATCAGGTTGATCCTCCATCCAGTTATACATACATATCCATTTGTTTTTCTGCCATCTGTTTATTTCTCTGTTCATCCATTCTTTTGTTGTTCATCTATCCTTCAAGCTGTCCATCCATTTGTCTGTCCATCAAACCATCAATCTGTTTATTCCATCTACCCATTTTTCTATCTTCCATTTTGTTTATATCTTGGATCATGTCCTCTAAACCAGGCTACAGTGTTACAATCTGTTTTCATTTGTTATCTTCAAGAACCGCTCGATGATGCCTTGGGAGTGTCTGGACACGCTGGCCCAACATCAGTGGTGGTACCGCCGTCGCTGGTGCAACAGCTGCAGAACGAAATCTGGTTCCACGGTAGCCTGAGTCGAAAAGAGGCGGAGAGACTGTTGACCCGAGACGGAGACTTCCTTGTGCGGGAATCTGGGACCACTCCGGGGCAGTACGTCCTTACGGGGCAGCAGGGGGGTCAGCCCAAGCACCTGCTTCTTGTCGACCCAGAGGGAGTGGTAAGTTGAGGGGGAGAGTTGAAGAAGCATTACATTTTAGCTGGATGTAGTGGTGTTGATGATGACACATGATGCTCTTCCCCACCCCTCCATTAGGTACGCACAAAAGACCACCGGTTTGGAAGCGTCAGCCACCTAATCAGCTACCACATGGACAACAGACTGCCCATTGTGTCAGCCGGGAGCGAAGTGTTCCTGCAGCAGCCAGTGGAGCGCAGGGCCTGAAGCCACACACGCCAATGAAATACTCCACCAAAAATAGACTCTCACTCCCTCTCCAAATCCACACAACACACTCCCAAAATCATATGCTTTAATACACACGACACTACACACAGCATTCCCATGAAACGACACGAGTACAAGCCAAAATAATTAAAATATATCACCTGTTTCTCAGCAAAAAAAAAAAAAATACAAAAACTCACTTTCTTATTGCTGTTTCCACATCTTCTGCCAGTCTGTGACCTGCAGTCTCCTAGAAACCCATTGGACTCACCCACCCACCTCAGAGAGACACTGCTGCATTTTCTGAACCAACTGTGAAGCAGGGAGGAGCTTTTCACCAACATCACAACAGGGCAGAAAACAGATGCAATTCTTTTTCTTATTTTTTATGCGTTTATGAGGAGAAAAACAGAACTGCTTACAAATGAATACATGGAATTGTTTTCTAAAATGGTTGAACTGTGGAGGAACGTGAACAGACTTGGATTGAGATGGTTGGTGTCTTTATTTAGGAGGAGGGGAAATATTTCTTCGCTGGAGCATTTATGTTGGGCGGGTGGGGGGGGGGACCAGGCGGTTTCGGGGACTTGACCAAGTTCAGTTCACCCTTCAAGTCTCACTGGAGAGGTAAACGTGACAAGACTGGCAAATATGCATACATGGGTGCTCAGCCCATCTTATGAGAAGTCACTCCGGTTTGAGGACTTTGGACCTTGGAGGAAAGCCTGTATGCAAAAGCTACGCAAAAGACCATCATATCCTTCATTGTGTTTTTGTATATTTTGTTCTGTAATCATGAGTCAATAACTTACTGGACATGTGGAGTGCAGGAAGTCCAAACAGCTGTATCTCCCCAAACCTTTTAAACACACATGCAAATGTATATACACACCTTTACACACCATGCACACTCATGTCATGCCAAAGATCATAAACTCAGTTGCTATTTGCAAAATAGACAAAAAAAATACAAAAGAGAGAAGCCATGACTATTAGCAGTTGTCTCTAGGCATGGGCCGGCATTATATTGTCATAAAGTAAAAATCTAGAATACAATCAAACAATGTAAAAATCCATCCATCCATCCATCCATTTTCTTGACACCCTTGTCCCTTGGTGGGGTCGGGAGGGTTGCTGGTGCCTATCTCCAGCTAACATTCCGGGCGAGAGGCGGGATACACTCTGGACAGCTCGCCAGTCTGTCGCAGCAATGTAAAAATCTGCTGAACAAATTAGTGATGTGATGTAATTCCCTTTATTTGACACAGAATATCAACAGTTATTACTGCATCTGCTGCTGCTAAAATTACACACAATATCTGTAATTACATTTAAGATGATGTGAAAACATTTATTTTTATTACTAAACTGTGATATTTTAAACTGAAGCTTCATAACTAGTCAGGTAGATTGCACAGTCGGATGCTCTCCAAACATCCGACTGAATTTGTAAAGTGTTGTGCCATGTTTTATCCCCAGCTGACCTGTAATGGGCAGCAACAAGTAAACAGTTAGTAGCATTTTGCTACTCTATTTTCGTCTCCTCTGAAAATGAATTCTGTTCCACACGTTTAAAACCTTTGGTACACACGAGTACTGGTAACTGGCCCATGCCTAGTTGCGTCATATTCATTTTTAAATGGGCTTGTTTTTTAGTAGAGAAATAATTTGAGGTGATTGTGCCTGAATCCTGCGTCAAAGAGGAGATTTTTAAAGTACACTGATGTCAGCCACAGAGGGAAAAAATGGTGCGTTTTGAGAAGCATGAAGGTTGCTTTTCAATAACACTTTAGTGTGTTTGCATTGACAATCTATGAGTTATAACTTCAGAGTAAAAGCAAAGGTGAGAAATGCTCAGCAGTCTTTAAGTAAGAGCGTTCTGCTCGCAAAAACTAATGCAGTGTATTCTGTCATTGTGTTGTTTAATAAGATAAAATCATCTTTTTAACAAAAATCAAAAACCTTTTATGAAACAAAGTGGCTCTACATGACTATAGATCATTTTCTGAAGCGGTTTCGATCTTTGGTGTGCATACATACAAGGATTAGAAAAAGAGGGGGGGATGTTAATGCCTTTGTTTTCTTCTCCCCTCCGTTCATGACGAGTTTTATATATTTTCGATTGTGCCTTGTTTCCTCAATGCAGTCATGTTTTTCCAATGCAGTCACCTTGTGTACTTAATTCAGACGTAGTCAACTGCAGGAGAATCTCTCAGTTTAGCAAAAACTCTGCAAAAAATAACACCCCGATGACGACAACATGCGGCTCCAGTGATGGCAATCTCCTCTGATGCACATTCCTGCATTCAGCTTCTAGTCACAGATACTTGATGTCACCTTTGGGGAGGGGGGCGAGAGGGAGGATATGTTTCTTGATCACCTGTAAATAACATTAATTTTCGAGTGATCAGCTTAAATATTGTTTCTATATTGTATTTAATGACTTACTCAATGAGGAACGCAGACTGTACAGCATTAAGGTTGTTCATGTTAGAATGTTAAGAGAGGTTGAAACCAAAAAATGTCGAAATGTGAGAAGGGACCTTTTAAGTCACATGTGATCAAACATGCGCACATACCCAGAGTGGCAACTGTTCAGATGGGCCAGAAATAGGAAAACCAGGAAGGAGCTCTGTTGTTACTTTGTGTGTGCATGTTGTGCTGGAATAGACTCTCCTGTCATTAGTGAACCGGTCCTGTGTTGTTGTTCATCACAGTTGCCTTTCGTTGCATGGAAATATGTTTTAAAAAATATGTTTTGTTGTTTGCAGTAGTAATAGTGTCGTTGATGCTGTTTATGATTTTAAGCCAAAGGTTCTTTTTGAATTGTGTGCAAAGATATTGATATTGATTTGTACTTTATATTTTCTTTTCATTCTGTTTTCCTTTATAGGGAAACATGTCTGTTTACACATGTAACTGAAAATATAGATTGCATATATAAATATATATATGTATATATACATACATGACTGATCTTTGTGGGTTTTAGTTGTGTTTTAGTTGATTTTGTTAATTTACTGGCCTAAATTGCATGTAATTGAAATCAAAACAACAAAGTATCCTGCAGTGCGAGCTGTGTTCAACTGTATTAACCAGAACTATCTGCAAAAGCCTTTTCTAACTATTTTGGTCTTGTCTTGGTAAACTGACACAAAAGCTCAGATTTTTGTCTTTCAGTATTAATAGAGGCAGAATCATTGGGATTGTAATCGGTCCAATCCAAAATTTTGATTATTCCTTAGTTAATTATGCAATGAAATAATGAAGCACAGATGCTACACTAATTCTACTCTCCTATTACCAAGAAAGTAAAGAGTTATGATGAGGGGATTCACTAGTAAAATTACTGATTGAGATTTCGTATTAAGTATGAACTTAATGTACCAGAACAACCACAAATTAAAAAGGAAAAAGTGTCTTACTTGAGTCATATGAGGCACTTGTGGAAGTAGCTTACTTTTCTGCCTAAGTGGTTTGCCCACTTTCATCTCTGCTGCTGCTCTAGTTTGTTTTTCTGCTACAACAGCTCAAGGTGGACCTTTGGATATCTGGACTTTCTTAATCTGAATTTGTTCTGGGAATGATAAGTCTCACATACTGGAACGAGACAAAATTAGACAAATGTAGCATTTTGACAGTAACATTTAAAACAAAAAGTCCAGATATCTGACTCTGTCAGGCAAAACCTTCTTGATGAGGTCCAAGGTTTGGTCAGTTTCCAAGCTCAGCTCTCAGCAATGTGTGTCCCTGGGACAGGAGCCATCATCAAGAGCTAATCGCCCAATCAGTGATGGACTTGAAGTAAGGCAGCAATTTTCAGTAAAAACTGATTTCATAATTTCTTTTACACACTGAGACAGCAAATGTATTAAGATACTGCAGATTTACTATCTCGCAATTTAGGCTCACATTCAAGGTTTAAATAAATCGGCATTTGAAGTTACAACTATTAACAGATTATTAAGAAAACCTTTTGAGCAGAAGGTTAAATGCTTCTCTTATTTTGAAGATCACTTGAAGCCTTCTGTTGGAAATAAAGGATTATTTTGGGGATACCCGTGGTCCAGTAGGGACGTTTTGAAGAACCGGGAGAAACGTTGTTCTTGTGGGTGAAGGGTCAAATCTGAGGTGTTTATGCACTGCCATACACTGCTAGAAATGTGTGAAGGTCCAACATATACTGTCCTAAACAAAAGGTGCGATGTGGGTGGGGACCTACTGGAACTCTCCCATTTGTCAGCAGAAGCTGTGACAGTGGGGTGTCCTAAGCAGTTTTTGTGTGGGGATTGAACACAGATGAGTGTGATAAACAAAGCTTTCAAAAAATCAGCAGATGAGAAGAGAAAATCCTGGATATGAAGGGAGGCAGCTGCAGTTTTGGACAGCAGAGGCTACCGTAGGGCCGGCCTGACCTGACGGGTATCCTTCCACATACGTTCTCTCTGACGGGTCACCTTTGCCTCAGCATCGATTCTGCTTCCAAAGCCATGCACCCTCAGCGTCCTCTTCCCCAGGCCATGCCTGCGTCCTCGTTGGGGCAGCACCTGCGGGACATGACCATGGGTCTCGGACGGGGAAAAAACTTCCTGGGAGGGAATTTTTCCTATGGTTTCATCCAGTCGGTTAAGGAGTGTCTTTATTTCCTCCTCTGCTGCTGGTGTATAAAGGAGATCCTTGACTGAAGGACTGAAAGAAAACATGAGCTGTAAACATTTGACGTATTGAATCCAATTTTAGTCTGCATTTGTTTGGAGCAAATGAAAGGCATTCTTGGAAAAGCTGTGGTGAGTGATCGCTTGTGCAACTGTGCTCTTACCAAGCCAAATAACATACTTTTTTATATTTAGATCACTAAGCAAACAGTTTTTTCCTGATTGCAATATTTTAAATCCATCTGTTTCTGTTTTAGTGTCCATATGAAGTCCATTTTGAGGTTTGAGGAATCGTTCTTCAAAGCTACCTGACTGGGGTCAACATTTTAGAGCATCATTCTGAAGATCCTGGATTGTTTTGGGCTGTGCTAATCTGCTCTTCCTTGATGTGCCAATAAATTAAATATTTCTACCTTCATATGTTGTTTCTTTTTATTTATTATTTGACAGTTGAAATATGCTGGATGAATGTCTGGCACTTTATGTGCAATAACTAAGTCCAGGTTTGTCTGTCAAAAGTTGTTGTGGCGAGAAGTATACTATTTCATTAAAAATATCAGTACAACCCTGTACAAGTAAGAAAAAAATTAAGATTTATCTGTATTTGTCCGGATTACATATTGATTTCAAATATTTACCACTCAAAATGGGAATATTGTGAGAAACTATTGCTCAATAAGAGGCAGCCAATCATCGCATCCCAGAAGTAAAAGTAATATTAAGCAACCTAATTTCTTCATACTGACTACCTAAAAATCTAACCAAACATAGCACATAAAATAATGTTAATAGATTCAACAGAAGACAAAGTGCTTTTTTGGGCATTAAAAAACTTAAGAACTTCATGTAGAGCATCTCTAACATTTTATAGTTTTGCTTTGCATACTGAAGTCTAATGCTTTACCCATTTACTTTGCAGTAAAGCTCAGATTGGAAGGACAATGTGTGTGAATATTAGTTTGTAAGTTTCAAATGTAATCAACTATTGAGTTTTGGGTAAGTCATGAAAATGATTTGATTTAAACTGTTCTATTGTAGATTTGTATGTATGTTTTGACTTGCTGCATTGCGGAGGGTAACCCTATAACCCAATACTCAAGAGTTTTGCTACTCTGATCAGCTTCCCTGTCCCTGCTGAAGAAAAGGCCACAGCATGCTGCTGCCATCTTGTTTCAGAGTCAAGATGGTGTGTTCAAGTTGATGTAATCTATGACAATCACAGCAAACAAAATCTTGCCTTCCTAAACAGACAAGAACAAGACTTTTCCCCACATGGCTTGTGGCAACTGCAATCTGAAATTGTCATGGCTGTCTTCTGCCAGTGGCTTTCTTCATATCAACAGATTGTCCCATCTTAGCTATGAATCTCTGCACCTCCTCCAGAGATACCAAGGATCCTCTTCGCTGCTATGTAAATGTATCTTTTTCACAGGCCTGTGTGTTAAGGTATAGAGTCTTGGTAGGTGTTGGGTTGTGTCCTACTCTTTCCACATTTGGATGATCAATAAACTGAACAGTGCTCCTTATTATGCCCAAAGCTTAGGATATTGTTCTGTAACCCAACAGTTTAATCCCTAAAAGCTTTAGCTGGCACACTTTTTAAAAACGTGTCATTTACATTTAATCTCACAATTATGTGCTCGTTTTTCTTTGCATACCAAATAAATCTTTAATCGCATATCCTTTGGGTTGCGGTAGTAACGTGACACAATTTAAAATAAGTTTCACAGCGTCCACACCAACTTGTCAAACAACCCATAAGCATGTTTTTCAAGGAAAACTGAAACTGGGCTTTTATTGGTTCAGCGGTACGACAAAGGGGCGGGACTAGAACGACCTCAGAGTGTGATTGGTCAACTGGCGTGTAACTCACCGAGTTCAGACTTCACCTTCAAAGTTCCCAAGTTGGTTGGAAAGAGACTGAGCAGCCTGCTGTATCTCTCACATTCTCCGGGGTCTGGAGTAAAGTTCCCCAACACGGTAAGAACAACCTGAATTTGAATGTTTCCTACTCATTTTTTGTTGTTTATGTTAACCTCTAAAGAGCAGTTGTACATTATTCTTCCTTTTCACACGGCACCGCCTACGTCGTTTCACGTTTTCCTGGTCGCTCGCTTCAAAAGGAAAACTTGTTTGTAATGTTTTGATGTTACAGCATTAGAGGAACAATATCGTTACTTTTGGTATTCATCCAATATGTTGAAATTATGCAAGTCTTTGTCACATTCCAAAAAATATCCTCGGTTTTCTAGCTTTTTTTCCCCAACTCGAGCCATCCTCAGTGGACGTTTCCTGTCTCATCCGCACATTCAGACTGTTATATTTGCGTATTATGAATGCATATCGCTGCCGCTTTGCATGGGAGCCTCTAAAAGCACAAGTTCTTTTAGTTTTCGCTTCACTGTTGGCCTTAAAGACACATCCTGCTGTGTCGTTTAATCTCTTGACCTTTTTTGGTCATTTATTTTTCCATGAGAGTTTCAGATAAGATCCAGTGCTGCGACAGTTGGTTTTGTTTGTTTTATTCAAAGGGAAAAATAAATATATTGTCATCTGTGCACGTTGCATGTAATGCACGCAATGGAAAACACTGAGTCCTGTTTATTTGAAGAAGTAAAGGGACGGAGCTGGGAGTTTACTGAAAAGCAAAGGGAAGTTCTCCTTCTGTGCATAGGGAATACATTTGACTTTTAACTGGTGAAACTCTAGAATAAAGATGCATTTTCTCCGAAAAGCATCAAGCTTTATGGTGCATGTAATCCTTTTAAAACTGTCCTTAGACTAAACTGCTGCCTCTCTTGCATTCCCTGTGGCAATCTTCTGCATGCTCCCCCCCTTCTTTTCTGTCTCTAGTCAATCTCATAGCAGCTAAATTTAGCTGCCATCTATTTAAACCATTCCACTATATGCTCCACAATGCTCCTTGTGGGGCCTGAGGCTACATCCGGCAGACTTCTCTCTGGAGGAGCTGGATTAGGAGACCTAAATTGCGCTGGGAGAAAATTGAATTTGGGGAGTGAAGTGTGTCATTATCTTGCCATTGTGGGCATAAGTGAGGTGTCTCTGCATTTATAGATCACAGTTGGATTACATGGGTTAAAGAAATGACTGTGTAAAATAACAATATTCTTTTAGAATGTAATCTGAACGTTATCTGTGGAAATCTTATTCCCTCCCCGTTCTTAAAAAATACGGCGGACATTTAAATTGCGCTGCTTGGAAGACGTCTATTGAATAAAACCAATCACTTTGAAACGAAAGGCGTCTTTAGCCTCTATCTGCAGAGCACTGCAGGCCTTAGTTACCCGAGTCTGTGCCAAAACATTTCTGTGCTAGTCAAAAGCCAGGGTGCCCACAAGGCCTCCTGTGCTCACAAACTACTAATGAAGAACTGAATTCTCCTAAAGCAATAAGACTTCCTGCACACACACACACACAGGCCCAGTTTCGCTAAATGTTTGTAACACTTTACAGTAGGTTCTATGTGAGTAGAATGGGTGAGGCTGAATAGCAAAGGCTGGCATCCAAATCCTTTGCTTGTGTAAACAGATGTAAATGTCTTAAAGCTGCAGGCCGCACAGGGATTGTCCTACTTGTCGATTATTTTCATTTTGTAGCTCGGCAGTTTGTTTCTGAATAATATTAATACACAAAGTGAGATCTTCTGTAGACTATGAGAAATAAACGAAGAATCTGAAGTGACGCCTCTTCAGACAGGCTTTCTGCCCTTTTGTTTTTAATCATATTTTATTTGATTGCTTGCACACACACACTGTTCTATTATCTTAACATTTTGTTGTGAATCCATTCACTCTCACAGATGTGTTTGTGTATTAGGATACCACTGAAAAGTTAATTTATTCATTTCAGTTCTGCATCAGGCATGAAGGCATTGTGGCTCAGCTGAGGTGCTCAGGAAGCCCAGGTAGCTTTGATGCTTTGCTTCAGGTCATCTCCGTTGTGGTTTCTGGTTTCTCTCATCTTCCTCTTGACGATGCCTCAGAGATTCTCTGTTCTCATATCTACAGCTAACTTAAGTTTCTTTTGCATTACACGTTGGATGTTTGTTGCAATCCATTTTATTCTACAGACAAGGATGTTTGGGTGTTTAAAGATGCTACAGCTAAGTTGCCTGTTTCCCAGATGGATGGTAAACAGTGTGTTTGTTATGGGGGAAAAAAATTCTCATTTTATTTTCAGTAGCTGGATAAGCTACTTTCTATGTTAGTTCCACTTTTATACAGACCCCAAAACAGACAGACATTAACACACTTAAGTATTTATTCATTAATCACATTCATTGCAACATTTACAAATACTATTGCATATTATTTGCTTTCTTTGCATCATGTAGCCACACTTGTTGTTCGGATGACAGGTCAGCAGTCTTCCCCATAATTCCGTGGGCCAGAAAAAAAAATGTTTTAGCCCTTTTTTATCCTAAATTGACCTTATGTTCTATTTTCTGAGAACACATGGAAATATAACTTATTTTCTTCATTAAATTTACTCTATAAATGCCGAAAAAGATATCACGTTATGTGCAATGTGAGTATACAATTGTCACATTTTCAGTTCAATTACTAATTTGATAATTTTTTGACATCCACATGTTAATGAATGTTGGATCTAAACAAAAATCAGATCCCAGCTTTACCAAATACCAGGTTGTATGCTTTGTTTAGGAAATGCTTCAACAAACAGGAACACTGCCCTTTTTTAAGGCAGTTTGAAGGTGGAAATTCTGAGTCACTGATGCCCAGAGAAAATCTAATCATTTCATTGTTGCCAAAAAAAGCTTATGAAATGAGAGTCGTGCATTAAATATTTCCCTTAGCAACTTTTCGAGTCAGGTTTCTGTGTGGTTAACTATTGAGTTTATCTTAACAAAAAAATGTCTCTCACCTTTTGGGCTGAAAATCGCTTCATCAAATGTTCTGTTGTAGAGAGAACAGAATTGCTCTTCATGTTCAAAGTGGAGTACAGAGTGAGGGAAAAGGTCAAATGAGAAGCTACAATCATTTTCACAGCAGGTGTAATGATCCAGTGGCACAAAAACACCCACGCTGACTCCAGAGATTTGCATAATGACTTTCTGTAGAGAAAAATGACCTCTTATTTTAATGAATGCGATTCATATTTATCTAAAGAATTAGAAGAAATTGACTTTACATTATTAGCATCTAAGAAGTAAAAAACACAAAAACTATTAAGAAGCTTTTTGCAGTAAAACCTATTGTGTTTTCCAAGGACACACATTTGTGCCAAGACAGGCCAAACTCTTATTTCCAGGTTATTTTTCTTTGTCACTCCTGTAAAAGTGAAATGAGAGGGGAGGGGGACAAAAAACACCCGGTTATTATTAATGTCACAGCTGCCATATAACTCTTGACCAGAGGAATGCAATCTAAAGGTTACCATCAGGCTGTTTTAAAAGGATTTTATTTTTTTTTTGTAGCGGAGAGCTCATAAAACTTTTGACATCATATACAGGTGCTGGTCATAAAATTAGAATATAATGAAAAAGTAGATTTATTTCAGTAATTCCATTTAAAAAGTGAAACTTGTATATTCATATATTACATACAAACTCATATTTCAAATGTTTATTTTGATTAATTTTGATGATTACAAACGACAACAAATGAAAATCTCAAATTCAGCATATCAGAAAATTAGAATCTTGTGAAAAGGTTCAAAATTGATGGCACCTGATACCACACTCTAATCAGCTAATTAACTCAAACCACCTGCAAAGGCCTTTAAATGGTCTTTCAGTCTCGTTCTATAGGCTACACAATCATGGGGAAGACTGCTGACTTGACAGTTGTCCAAAAGACGACCATCGACACCTTGCACAAGGAGGGCAAGACACAAAAGGTCATCACTAAAGAGGCTGGCTGTTCAGAGCTCTGTGTCCAAGCACATTAATAGAGAGGCGAAGGGAAGGAAAAGATGTGGTCGAAAAAAGTGTACAAGCAAGAGAGATAACCGCACCCTGGAGAGGATTGTGAAACAAAACCCATTCAAAAATGTGGGGGAGATTCACAAAGAGTGGACTGCAGCTGGAGTGAGTGCTTCAAGAACCACCACACACAGACATATAAAAGACATGGGTTTCTGCTGTCGCATTCCTTGTGTCAAGCCACTCTTGAACCACAGACAGCGTCAGAAGCGTCTTGCCTGGGCTAAAGAGAAACGGGACTGGACTGCTGGTGAGTGGTCCAAAGTCATGTTCTCTGATGAAAGTAAATTTTGCATTTCCTTTGGAAATCAAGGTCCCAGAGTCTGGAGGAAAAGAAGAAAGGCACTTCATCCACGTTGCTTGAAGTCCAGTGTAAAGTTTCCACAGTCAGTGATGGTTTGGGGTGCCATGTCATCTGCTGGTGTTGGTCCATTGTGTTTTCTGAGGTCCAGGGTCAACGCAGCCACATACCAGGAAGTTTTAGAGCACTTCATGCTTCCTGCTGCTGACCAACTTTTTGGAGATGCAGATTTCATTTTCCAACAGGACTTGGCACCTGCACACAGTGCCAAAGCTACCAGTACCTGGTTGAAGGACCATGGTATCCCTGGTCTTAATTGGCCAGCAAACTCTCCTGACCTTAACCCCATAGAAAATCTATGGGGTATTGTGAAGAAGATGCAATACACCAGACCCAACAATTCAGAAGAGCTAAAAGCCACTATTAGAGCAACCTGGGCTATCATAACACCTGAGCAGTGCCACAGACTGATCGACTCCATGCCACGCCGCATTGCTGCAGTAATACAGGCCAAAGGAGCCCCAACTAAATACTGAGTGCTGTACATGCTCATACTTTTCATGTTCATACTTTTCAGTTGGCCAACATTTCTATAAATCTTTTGTTTTTATTGGTCTTCAGTAATATTCTAATTTTCTGATATGCTGAATTTGAGATTTTCATTTGTTGTCATTTGTAATCATCAAAATTAAATGAAATAAACATTTGAAATATATGTGTTTGTATGTAATGTATGAATATAATATACAAGTTTCACTTTTTAAATGGAATTACTGAAATAAATCTACTTTTTCATTATATTCTAATTTTATGACCAGCACCTGTATCTATCTATATATATATATATATAAGGTTCCTGTGCTGGCTTGAAAAAAATAAATTAACTGTTTTACAGATCTAAATAAAGATGGAAGAAAACGGTGTATGGAAAAAACACTTGTGTTGCCAGATTTTATTGTCTTTTCATATCATTGAAACGTCTGAATATTTATTACTATTATTTTTGTCGCCATTTTGTCTGTCTATCCATCAACTGGCTTGAATTTGTAGGTTTTTAGACGGAGCGTTCTACGAGTAATACACATCTCGAAAGGTATCAAATTTGAATGTGCAGGAAATCTGTTCAGTGTTCATGTCTCACCATGTTTTTGTCAGTAACTAGAGCGGGCCAGCTTCTTCTTGTACCTACAAGTAGAGGGAGAAAGGCTGAACTCCTGACACATTAAGAAACAGAAGAGCACACTTTTTCCTCACTCTCCACTCGCTTCATTTCGTGGAACTATTACTAATCACGACATTTGTTTTCAATGCCGGTGTTGTGTTTCAGGAGACGGGCGAAGCCTCTGGGGGGGCCATGTCTGGGGCCGGTGCTGCCAACAACAGTTGGACCATCCTCACATCTGAGGTATGATCACTTTGAAATGTTAAGCAGTCTTTTGTGACATTATTAAACATGTCTCCGAAAAAAAAAGAGAGCTTTGTCCCAGTTTGTTTCTCTTTCAGGTCACCTGAATAGGAATTAGGTTTGTGTCATAATGTTTATAAAACATTTTTAATGTGAAAGTTGTAAAAAAAAGAAAAAAGAGGGACATTTTGTGTTATTAATTATGTCAATAAAAGGTTATTTACTATCAATAAAAATGGTTTCTGAATATTAAATTCACCTTTTAACATAGCAATTTTTTTGATAGGTCTTTAATCAAGTGGTAATGACTGTCTCCGTCGTCATAGGAGACAGTTGCTGAAACCCTGAGGCCCCTTGCAGAGGGAACAAAGCAGCATGAAGAAAGCCACACATCTGCCACAGGTCTGGTTACAGTATACCTTATTTATGTGACCTTTTTCCATGTCCTACAAAAACATTAATAGGTTTCTGAGGTGTACAGTATATTGGTGAAATATACAAATGAACTGACCCCTCCATTCCTTCCATAGCTTAGATTAAAATCTGAAAAGTAGACCCTAATAAGTCCAGTCAAATGTTTCACAGTCAGACTGCTTGAGCTCACTTCAGTTATTAGAGAATCTGATTAACCTAGAATAGATTTTCTGTCATTACTCTCTAGAAGACGAAGTGATGGATATGTATATAAACTTTTAAAAATAAACCCTGTGTTTTTCTCATTAGAGAATGAGAAACGTGACTAAAGAAAAGGTTTGAACAACCCAGAATGTTTAATCTTTTCACCCTAACTCTCCCTCCCCATAAAATCCTTTGTTTCTTTCTTTGTCTAAAATCACTTCTTTAAGACGCTTCTAGTAGCCATCTACCAATCTTAGAGGACAGTGTGTCCTGCTCATGAGATGCTTAAAGTTTTTCTTGCAAATGCACAGCCTGTTTGTAACCTTGCAGCGTCTTGTGATATCAGGATCTTCCCAAGACTTTCTGACTTTTTAATTTTCAGGATATTTGTCGGGTCATTGTCATGCTGCAGGGTCTGGTTCTACTTCAGCGTTAATATTTTTTACAGATATTCTTACATTTTCCTCAGGCAGCTCTGATGATAAGTATAATTTATAATGGATTCTGTGATGATAAGCTGGTGCAGCAAAGCATTGTGTAAACACAAAGTTGTTCGGCAATCTGTTAGTTGAGGGCTCTGTTTTATTTTATTCCCTCAGTCTTTTTACATAAACACATTTCCCACTCTTTAACGATGATAAAGAACAGTCAAACTTTATTCTACTTGAACATCAGTTTCCTCTTGTTAATAAAACTAAAGCCATATCCACAATCACTTTGGTCAAAGGTGCTTGAGGTGCCAAAGTTTTATAACAGCCTAAATGGTTCCCTTTCAAGAACTGACTGTTAGGAAATGTTGAACTGCTGCTTTAAATGCTTCCTCTCCTCTGTTTTTTTGATGAACCAGGACCAGGAGAGAAAAATCAGCCTCCAAATAGCGCAGAGTCTGCAGAAGAAAGACTCCCAGAGGAGGGTTACCGAGTAAGACACCATAACTCATAACACCATATTATCTTGCAGTACTCTAGCTTTATATGTCCTCTAGCTTTATTTCTATGCATTTCTAAGGAGACAGAAATCACCTTCTGATTCTTCCTATTCAGTAATATTCCCGTTTAGAGGGTCACTTCTTTTTATTTTGTTCACTACCCACTGACTCACGAGTTTCGAACTTTTTAAAAACAATAATTCTTTCCTCTAGATTTCTGAAGATCAAAATGCAGATTCCAACTCAAATCCTCCATCTGTGGATGCCTCTGGCACCTTGGACCATGGTGACGTTGAGAGCAAAACTGGGGCACCGACGAGGTCTTCCCCTGATCCGGATTCGTCCTCTGACTCCTACACCCTCCTGACGCCTTCCCTGGACGGGCCCCCAGTGTCACTGCTCACCACAGAGACTCTTGGAGGTGCAGAGTTTTCACCGGCAGAAGAGGAACTTCGACTAGAAGAAACGCTTCATCTGCTAAATAAAGAGGAGCCACACCAAGAGGGACAGCAGTCAGGTAAGTGTTGCTGTGGTGGAAGTTATCCACCACAGTTATTTGCAACTGTCTGTTTATATTAAATTTTTACTGGAATGCTCCAACCTTTTGGACAAATCAAATGTAGCTCTGACTACATGTTTCATTTTATTTATTTATTTTTCTTATTCAAATTTTAGTTTTTTAAAGAATACATAATTTCCAGAACTCTAACAAGGTTCCTGAAGTCTTTGAGAGAAAAACAGGCCCACAGCATCCCAGATCCTAGATCATGCTCAACAGTCAGCAAGAATTACTTTTACTACTTCCAGCTGAATAAAGTACTAATCCCAAACTGCTTTGTTGAAAATGACCATGTTCATTGTCCTCCAGTGACCTCTACAGACACATGATCTCAACCTAAGGGAGAAAGTTTGGATGTTGTAAAACAGGAGATTCACATTATAGATGTTCAGCTGACAAATCTGCAGCAACTGTGTGATGCCATCATGTCAGTATGAAACAAAATCTCTTACTAATGTTCCCAACATCCCATTGAGTCCATGTCACAAATAATGAAGGCAGTTCCAATGGTAAAAGCGTGAGCAACCCTTTCGATAAGGCATACCTAATAATAAAGTGGCAGTTTGTATCTCATTTATATCAATTTAGATTTAGTAGTTTGCAGTAAAGCACGGAAACTTGATTTAACATATGTCTAAATGTAGCCTCCTTAAAGATTCATTTCTGTTGTCTCTTTTAGAAATTGGTGAAAGGGGAGAGGAGGGAGAATCAGTGGAGAGGAGAAGAAAGTCTCTCCTGGAGCAGATCGGAAGAAAAGAAGAGGAGGAAGAAGAAGTGGAAGAAGAATTTCAGGTGCCACAGCGAGAGAATGACGGCGTGTTCTCTCTTAACAAATGCATCCTGGCTGCTCTCATTCTGTTGGGGCTCGGCACCGTCTTTTTCTCTGGTGAGCATCACCCGTGAACCTGTTGCTATGGTGTTTTAGACTTGTGTCTGATGTCAGAAGCAATGACTAACGAGACTAAAGGAGGCTCTGAGACTGAGGTGTATTGTGCCTGCAGGTGTCTTCATGGACTTCGATGAGGGTAGGTTGTTTTAGTCCTATTGTGTGTGCATCTAAGTAAAGTAATTCAGCTTTTCTTGGTCACGACATGTTTGTAAACATGCACGCAGAATTAAAGGACTTTGCATGGGATGCTTCTTAAAATTCGCTTTAAAAGTCCGTTTTGCTTTTCCTTTAGTTTTATCCGAACATTGATATTAAAATGACACATAAATTAACCATACTGAATTGTAAAGGATCTTGGGCCCTTCATATCATGCTTATTGGCAAAAGGACTTTAAAAATTGCATACAATTTCAGGTAAAAACAAAAAACATGTATATGCGAAGACTTGGCCTACAGAAAAACAAGATTTGCACATTTTTATCTAGATATTTTTCAGACTGCCCTCTTTTTCCCATTTTAGAAAACTTGATGTTGGAATGGTAACTTCGGGCTTGAGGGGTTATTACTTGTGCAAGTTGGCTTGTTTGCTAAACCTTTGATGCTTATTTAACAGTAGTCATCCACATTGACTTGACACTGTCCATAATGATTTGCAGAGGGTGACTATACAACAAGGGAACTGAAGAATACAGAAGCACCAGGGGAACAGGTCAGACTGATGCTCTCCTTCTCTGTTTCTATTGGCATCACTTTTAATTGCTTTCATCCGATATCAACAACATGCATCATGAAGGTTATATGACTTTTAAAAACGCTAGCATTTTCTGGGCTGTGCTTGTTGGAAGACCAACCTGGGCAGCATTGAATAGCAGCAGTTCACCTCAAACTTCTGCTTTCTTAGAAATATTTTCGAGATGACAAGACTGTTTTTCTCTGTTTGCGATTTGGCAGGAGTGGCTTAGTCCCGAAGTAGCTCCAGGTTTAGATCACAACAGCTCCGAGCTCCTGAATAAGTTAGCCGAAGGGAACCAGCAGATTTCTGCACTACAAGCTCAGCTTCAGGTGTGACTCCATTCTGTCCAGTGCTTCATTTCTCCTTAGTTCTTTTTATTTATATATGTGTAAAACAAATGTGTCTTTGCGTAAATGTGTCAGCGAGTGCATAACATGCTCATGGGAGCTTCTTTACCTTTTCTTTTTTTTCCCCTTCCAACCAGGCACAGAAAGAGGAGCTAAAAGTAGCCAAGGAGCAGGCAGCAGAGGGAGAGGAGCAGCGGCTGCTCTGGGAGGAGGTGGAGAAGGAAAACAGTAGGTTGAAGACAGAGATTGCTTCTCTCCCTGTCCTTCAGAAAGAGAACGACAGGATGAAGAAAGAGCTGGAGTCTGTCCCGGCCCTACAGAAAGAGCTAGAAACCCTGAGATCCACTGTGACAAACTTAAAACTCTCCCCAGGTACAAGAGTTAGGAGGTGAAGGAGATTAGTTACTAAAAACAGGAAGGGAAAGCAGAGCAAGTTTAGTTTTTCTTTTACTTTTCTTGCAGACTTTGTGTGGCTTTGTTGACTTTTGTGTCTCTTCCAGCAGCCAGTGATGCTGATCAAGCCGCCATGAAACACTCTACATCACCACCTAGTGACCAAACAGAAGATGACAGGCAGGATTCAGCTGGACCACCTGGAAAACAGCCAGGGGAGACTTGGGGAGATCAGAAGCAGAAGAAAGATCCAAATAAGGTTAAATATGAAATAAATGACAAAAAACAGCAGAAGGAGAAAGATAAGTCTGTTAGGAAGGAAGGAGATGGAAAAGAGCTTAAAAAGGGAGATAAAATGGAGTGGAAGAAGGGAAAACATGAGCATGGGAAGCTTGAGAAGGACAAAGATAAGCCAGGTAAGCAAAAGAGGCAAAGTGATGAGGCAAGTCCTTGGAAGCAGAAAGAGTTAAAGAAAGAGAAGGGAGGAAGAGGAGATGATGGTAGACCCTTGGAGGACAAGGAAGGTAGGAAAAAGTTGAAGGAAGACAGAGACCGGAAAAAGGGAAACTTTGAGAAAGTACACGAACGTAAAGAATGGACAGGCAAGGAGAAAGGGGAGTGGCAAGGAGGAAAACATCATGATGAGAAGCTGAAGAGAGAGATGGAGTGGAAGAAAGGGAAACATGGAGGCAAAGAAAAGCAGGAGAGAAAAGATTGGAAGGAGAAAGGAGATAAAGACCCTGAGTGGAGGGATAAGATTGGTAAGGAAGGGAAAGGAAAGGGTGAGAGGAAGCAGTGGGACAACAGCAAAAGTCAGGGTAAAGAAAGGACAGGGACAGATGAGAGGAAACAGTGGAATGAGTATGAGAGGAAGAGCAAAAATAGGAAAGAAGAGAAGAAATTCAAGAGGAAGGACGAGACTTTGGGACAGTTTAAGAACAAAGAGATGAAACTGAAAGAGAAAAAGCACAATGTACACTGGGAAAAAGACCAGTCACACTCCCTGAAAAAGAAAAACGGAGAACATGAATTTCCAGGTAACCATGGCCACAAGGAGGAGCACTTGTATGGTGAGCGAAAGCCCCATCACACCCACCCTAAGCCCTCCTTAGGACAACCAGAGTACTGGCTCCAACAGAGACAACGCCTCCAACACGACCCCAAACCACCGCAGCAGTGCGACACGCTGGAAACCTGCGCCCAGGCGGAGGGGCTCCTCCCTGTCCCGTTATCAGAGTTCGAATCTGTACTGCAAACCTATCTGACCAAGATGGAGGAGGCCGGAGTAGATGGATCCAAAACATTGGAGCTCAGAAAGATCGCTTTGGAGTTCTTCAAGGATGGGATGTTTGTGCACAACCAGAGGAGCTTCCAGGACTTTGTGGACGATCTGGCGGATATTTTGGAAGACATGGTGGAGGATGGCAACGAGGAAGATAGTGACCTGGAGGATGAAATGGAAGGGTTTGAAAAGGAAGTCCTGAAAATGTTTTCACTGCCAGGAGGCAGGGAGAAGGAGAAGAGGATTAAAGGTGAATGGAGGAAGGAGAACAGACAAGAACGTGGCTGATTATGATTTGATAGGCTGGAGGACACACTTTATTTAGGACCACAATTACTTCAGTGTGTTTATCAGGCAGTCAACCAACCTTTCTTTGTGCCACTTCCATCTGTTAATACATTTCGCTAAACTTTAAAATTTTACTCTTGCTCATATAGTCACTGTATCGCACAGCCTGGCCAAGCTTAGAAGTTTTAATGATTTTAACATCTACAGACTGATATTTTGGCCTATTCTGCTTTGCAAATGGCTCAAGACACACCTGTTTGGATGGAGAGCATCTGTTAACATTCATTTCCAATTCCCAAACAAGATCCTCAATTGGATTTAAACGTGGAGTTTCTAAGTTGCTTTGATCTAAATCATTGCTTGTAGGTCCGGCTGTATGTCTTCAGGGTCATTCTGCTGGAAGGTGAACCTCCATCTGCTGCCTCTAAATGGGTTTTCTTCCAGAGTTGCATTTCATCTTTTTCCCCATCATCTCAGACCAGTTTGCTTTTCCCTGCTGAATCAGGCAGCCAGCCCCACACCATGATACTGCCGCCACCAATTGTGTTCATGGTGTTTTCGGTCTTTCCCTTAACAGGATTTTGCATTTACGTCAAAAAGTTTTGTTTTGGTTTCATCTTAGCAGGGCTCCACATCTTTGCTGTGTCCTCTATGTGGCTTTTTGTAATCTGTACACTGAACTTGAAGTTTACTTTCAAACATTGTTCTCTTCATTCGGTGACGTCTTTAAAATCAAAAGTTGGGTCCAGGTTTTTGTATCGAGATACTTCAGATTATGTAAACATCCACTGGTGTCCAAATATCTTGTTTAGTTATGTTGAAACTTAAACCTGCTGGAGCAGTTTGGATGTTTTGAACTTAGTTTCTAGAATGTAATATTTCTTATTATTATTATTTAAACGCTTCGTGCTCATACAGCACTGTGCACTGTTAATGTTTACTAAAGCTCCACTTATTGGAGATGCAGGTTGTCATATTTATTCATCACTGTTTTGTGGGTTACTAAACCATTGAGATTAAAGCAGGCTTCAACATGGGTTACTAAAGAAAATTGGATATTAATTTATATTTGAGAATTTGGCATTGATTTGTATTGTTTGTAAATGTTGCATCCAACATGTTTTGCCTAAAAAAGTATTTAATTGTGTTCTTACAACAGGCATTGTGTGGAAAACAAATGTTGGGCATTTAAGGTACGGGCATGTTCAGCAAGTTTGCTTGTTTTTATGTCTTTAATTTAAATAGGTTGTGTTACTTTAAAATTTGTGTTTATCTGTATGTTTGCACACTTTCTCATTGTGGTTCTTTTGTCATGTGGTGAATTTGAGTTTGGATGTTTCTTGTTGCTTCTGTAACCTCAAAGAAAATAAAAAATCTTTTTGTGATCTTTGGGTTTTAACTCGTCAGTTAAAATAATTTTTCTACAGAACAATAAATGCCAACATCAAAAAATGTGTTTGAAATTTTAGGTCCCAAAAAGTGAAGACTGTACTCATTAGTTTTGATAATTGTGGAGGGCAGTCTAAAAATCCTGATGATAAATTTTCTGCCTTGTGAGATATGCTAAAATCAACCTTGCTTTCATAAAGGTTGCCATTTAATTTTCCTCTATAAGAGTGATATGTAAATCAACTCCCTATGTGATCCATAAGCATAAAGGTTTGAGCTTCCCCCAAAATATTTTAAATTGATCAATTGTGATGTTTTAGCAAATAAACCTTTCCTCATCTTTTTGACCCTTCAAAAATTCCTGACTCAACTTTCTTGCTATACACAAACTGCATTCTTGTTCTCCTCACATCAACTTTGGTCAAGGTGAGATGTTAATCTTATAACTCAGAGGAGCCAGGGCTTTTCTACTGCTGCTGCTCAATTGTGGAATAATCTACACTTGAACACTACAGAGACTACTGCTTTTTAGTTAGAGATGTAGTTTGACCGTTTTAACTGATTGCATTGTTTAATCTTCTTTAATTCCTTTGTCTTATTTATGATATGTTTTGTGTTTTTACAGTTTGTAGTTTCGTGCAGCACTTTGTTTCAGCTGCCACAGTTTTAAAGTGCTTCATAAGTAAAGTTGGCCTGGCAGTCTGAATGGACTGCAGGACAGCAGTTTGGAGAAGGGGTGACCTCTGTGTTTCTCCACAGACACATGGGTTAAAAAATGATCAAATGATTTTCAGGTCAGATGGAGGAAAACGTTGAGACTTCCTGCTGACCAGTTTGATGTTTCTACATCTTAAGATTTTCTTGCATTTACCAGTTACTTTTCCAGCACATAAGCTAGAGTGTTATCCATTTGTCTCGCCTTCTTTTGAGCACCTTCTTCCAGATCTTAGCCATCACCTAAAGTAGTTTGTGGTAAACTGGAAGCTGAGCTTCAAATGGCTTCCTGCTGCTCTTCCACCGATTCCAGATTTGTAGACTGTGGGAAAAACTATAACGTGGCTGCCACATTTAAGATTACAGTAGAAAATGTTTTACAAGATTCAGTCATATCTGGTTCATATGTTGTGGATGTTTGGCTAACCTTTCTGTCAAGGATGTTCATTTTGTTCCTACTTCATTTTAACCAATGGATAAAAATACTCAGGTGGAAAAAGAAACTGAGTAGGTGAAAGAAACCAGACAGACTGTATTAAGTCAGGACCTGTTCAGCTTGTTGATCATTCATCACTTGTTTGAGATTAGGAAACCTCCCTGTAGTAAATATGTAGCTTTCATTATGAAACACAGAGATTAAATATTCCTGATGAAATGGATCCAGTGGTGGGATAGTTGACTGTAATAGTTGACTGAGTTGCCTTGCAGCTTTTTGGCCTGTGGTTCAAATGTCAGCGGTGAACTTCTTGTGTTCTTCTCCAGTTACTTTGGTTTCCACTCACATATTAACAACACATGTGTCAATTAAATTATTAATTTCTCATTGTGTATGAATGAGCAGCATGCCGTGATGGAATATCCTTTGGTCCAGGAAGTCGTGGTATCTCCATCCTGGTTGAACTTTTAGAAACCTACAGTTTATTTGCAAAAGCATGCACACACCCCTTGTAGTTTTTTATTTATTTTGTTTTATTTTATCAGATTCCAACCAGATACCAGTTGTACTATTTTATGTTCAGGAGCAGCACAAAATAGTGTGTAATTGCATAGTAAAAAGAAAGAAGATACCTGATTTTTCCCATCTACAAATCTGATCAGATTTGTGTACATTTGTAAACTGCCTTTGAGTCTGTATAGAGCCACTTTGCAGTGCAAATAATATATTTCTCTTTGCACATGGAGACAGATTTTTAACATTATTCTTTGCAAAACGGTTCTGATTCTGACTCAAGTCTCTTGCAGCTGTGTGATAGGTTGAACGCAGCTCTTTGGGATGCTTCAAACCTCTCCAAAACTTTCTCCCTGCTGCATCCCTCGGTCTTCATGATGCTGCTTATTCACTAATGTTCTCTTACCAACGTTTACAGTTAATGCATTTTAGCTTTTAGATGAAAAATACGGAAAAAGCTTAAGGGATATGAATACCTTTGCAAAGTCCAGCAGTTATATATTTATTAAGGAACTCTCTAAATTCAGCCACTGCTGGAAAATATTAATAACAAAGCATCTCTCATGTTTGCCCAGTGGAAATATCTTGATGAACCATTTAGTTTTGTTAGCTACTACTTTCCTCTTCCTCTACAGCAGCTGTGGGAACGTAACGAGGGCCGTACGCTGCTATTTTAGGTAAAAATTGATATAGATGTGCTTGTCTGCGTAGCAGCCGATCCACTGAGATGTAAAAGCGATGTTTGGGGACATGTGGATGACAAAGCCAATGTGCTTGTTAGGACGAACTTTCTTCCCTAATGTGCCAGTTGTGCACATCCTCTTTTCCAAGGTGAAACCCAAGTGCCTCGTTCTCAACAGTTTCTGGAGCCCAGACTACATGATCATCGGTGATAAACTGCTTCTGGTTTTCTCTCTGCTGCATTCGGCTCACAGCTTTGTGGGCATTAAAAGAACATTTAGTGTTTTGCTTTAACTGTGTGAATTATCTTAGATACTACCCTGTGTGCTATGTGCACACATTTTTTGCTCATTTAACTTGTGTGTTTCAGTGCTTATTTACAGCCTGTTTATAGAATAAATATTGGTGTAGATTTCCAGTCATCCTACACATAAAATCCTAAACGTTTAAGTAGAAGGAAACTAGAGTTCTCCTGTTGCGTAAAGCTATCCTACCTCCTATCCAAGCAGCTTTTTCAGTGCTGAACATGGGCTGGAAGAATTAGAATTATAATTTGTGATAATCATATAATAGGGACTTCAGGACGGTAAAGTCATTAATAGAGCCATTTAAAGGATTAGTCAGTACACCTACGCACTTTTCAAACTCTGATTTTTGTGCCAGTAAATTTCCTTGACTGCCACTAAAATGACTGCAGATGGCTAAATTGTGACAATATCAGAAATTTAAAGGACTATAACATTTAAATTCACAATCAAAATAAGGATAGAGAGAAAAGAAGAGGCATGAACTTCAAGTGAGGCACCTTCGCTCTGTCACAAGAAAACTGACGAAGGACTCGTTACTTAGAAGCCAATGTGAAGCTGTAGCGCCGCCTCTCTGTGGAAGCCAAATTTGGATGTCAGCAGGTGCAGGGCTGCACACACTCCGATGCTGATGAAGAGAAATATCTTGTCGCTCTCAGATCACTCTCGAGCCTCTCCTTAGCTGGCCTTTGAATGTCCTCGTTTGGACCGAGGACCGAATTGTTAATGGTGCAAAAAAAATCTTGTTGGATAAGTAGGTTTTATCTACACCTTGGGTGTGTAAAAGGAAAAAAAAGAAAGTTGCAGGAACTCTAAAGGAGATTTAGAAGAAAAAAAGGGAAAAAATGTAATGAATAAAAACTCCCAATCAAATCTTATACAAGTTGATCAGGCTTGATAAATCTGATTGGGCTGAATTTATCGGATTGGTTCATACTCTACTCAGAAGTCACCCATTCTTATGCCATCATGTGTTGAGAACAAGGACAAAATAGGAGTTTAGAAAACTGTGTTCATGGTACATTACATGATGGATGACAAAAACTTCTGCATCATAAAACTCACATTAGGAAAGGGTTTAATAAGCTCTAAAACATCATCAGTGGGAAATAAAAAAGCAGACTAATGTCATCCTGAAGGCCTTCTACAAAAAGTCTCACAGTGAAATGTCTGCATAAGGTAATATTTCTAATGTTTTATCTCACTACATGTAATTAATAATTACCAAAACCAGAGACTGGTTACACATTTTAGTTGTGCAATACAGGAAATTGTGAATTGTCAATGGAAAAAGTTGAAAGGCTTTTTTACCAGGAAAGCTTGACTTTAAAAAGACTGAGCAGCTTTGGTACAACACACCAAACGCTCTCTTTGAGGAGATGAGTTTTTACCTGTTTTACAGAGGAAAACATTGTTTTTTATTTATTTATTTATTTTGTTGGACTCAATGTACATTTGCTACATTTGTGTCATTTGCTGGTTTTAAAAATGTTTTACTATTATCACTGAGAGCATTTCTCTATCACTGAGAGGATTTCCCTAACAGATTCATCTGTCTGACATTCAGCCCGTAATGGAGACTGCCATCGGTGTGCTGGTGTCCCAGTTCAAGGCGTATGCTGGTAGAGATGGTTCCTCTGACACGCTGAGCAGGGACGAGTTTCAAAAGCTGGTCAAGTCAGAGCTCTCTAGCTTCGTGAAGGTAGGAGAGGAGCAGTAACGAAATGAGGTTCTGCTGAGATGTAACGGCTTCATGCAGCTACTTTGTAAAGTCTGATGTGATCTACTTAACTTCAAATGTTTCCCTTAAAGGCTGAGATTTTGTAGTGGATCAAGAATAGCTAAAATGTCGAGTCAGATGGACATGTTTAAGATGCTGCCCCTGCCTCTCAGTAAACTCAGAGTTTGACTAGACCACTCCAAAACATACATCTTGTGTTTTCTGAGCCGTTCAGAGGTTAACTTGTTGTTCGCAAACTGATGTCTGGATATTCTGCTTCAGGATTTTTGTCTTTTTACCGGAGAGCAGGATGTATTGTTCTGTGAATTGCAACAAGTAGCTTCAGGCCAGACATAGAGGAAAACACAGCCTTCACAAAGTTTCCCTTTTGTCTTGTTAGACCACAGAATATTTTCTCCAAAGTGTTGAGGATCCTCAAGGTAGTGAGAGAGACCTTTGACAAGCCAGGGGCAAATATTGGTGGCTTTTACCTTGGAGCTTTTCCATGAATTGTTGAGTCTCTTTCTTATGAATGTTGATGAACACTGACCTTAAATAAAAAAAACGATGTCTTAGTGCTTTAGATGTTGTTTGGGTTATTTAATGATGTTTGAAATGAGTTGTGGTAACTTTTGCAACCCAGAAGGTTTCTGTTGTTCCATATTTTCTCTATTTGTTGAAAATGGACCTCAGTGTGATTTGTTGTTGAGATCTTTGTGCCGACTTCATTTTGTTCAACAGCAAACAGGTGAATTGTTGACTCTGCAGATTGCATAATTGGATAATTCTGTGTTTGATGGAACAAAAAGTTTTTGGATTTGAAGAAGGGAGCGATTACTTTTCAAAAAGGCGAAGCTGGTTCGGGTAAACAAAAATATTTTGAAACAAGTAGGCATGATTAAAAGCAAAATTCATAAAGGTGCAAATTATCACTATAGTCCAAAACAACAACCTGAAAAACTTGATGAAAGGTTTTCCAGGCAGCACTGCTTCTTGAAACCTTTAGAGATTTTTCTTCTCTTTTTATTCATCCTTAGTAAAAAAAAAAAAAACAAAACAAAAAAAACATTGATGAAAAATGTGTGTGCTCTCTTTCAACTAGTTAATTCTTTGCATTTTTGTTTGTGAGCTGACTAGATATTCAGATGACAAATAAGGCATTGACACAATGTTTGTTTTCATGCTTTGAGTTTTCTGGCTCCTGGCAGTGAGCTCTGGATAAAGTCGATCATAAGACTTCTTCTTCGCCTGCGGCTGCATCTTGTCTGTGTGTTTTGAACACTACGGTTACCGTCACATTTGAGAAATTACATTGTGTTTTGGCTTCATTCTTCAAAACACGTGTCCATGCCCATGTATGTTGAACATCAACTTTGCAGTTTAATAAAATAAAACACACATGAGGAAGATTGCGTGCAAAACAGTTATTTCATGGTGGGGAAGTCAAGCCTTAATGGGTGTCATCTGACTGCTGTGGTCGTCATCAATTACGTGAATCCCAGCCATGGCATTCAGTGACAGTGTTGCACAGTTTCAATGAAAGGAAAAAATTATTCTTATGTATAAAAAAAAACCAAGCAAAAACAATGAATTTCAAACAGAAAGAGCTGGCGTCGCTCTCCTGTAGGCACTCCTGCTGTAAGACTTTCTGTTCCTTTCGCTTTGCATTCCTAACAAGAATGCCCACTGACAGAAAGTAGCTCTTCGTGAGGCCTAACAGAGGATACAGGGCTGCCTTTTCCAAGTGTGGAAAATTCCATGAGTTTCCTCTGCGTGCGAGGCTGAGATCATCCACAGCAGCCACACGGTGGTGACAGAGCCAGGGAATCCTGTGCCAAACCAACTCTGCTGATGCAGCATGTTTGAAGGCTTTTCTCATCCTGATTGTCTGTGCCAGTGGCATCGCCTTACCTCTGACACTTTGTCCACTTGTGAGTTTGTTTTTTTTTTTACAAGGTCATCTGTTGGCTGTCAAGGTTGTGCTTTTGTAGTGTCTCACACATGTGTTTTCCTGTTTTTCCTGCAGAATGCTGGCGACTCTGCTGCCATTGACCAGCTCATGAGCTCATTGGACAACAACAATGATGGAGAGCTAAGCTTCCTGGAGTTCTGGCAGCTGATTGGGCATCTTGCGAGCAAGCGTGGGGGGCTCAGCCAATAGAGTGTCCTTAAATACTTTTTTTTTTTAAGTTTAATGTGTGCTACTGAACTTTCTGTTTGCCATGGAAAAAAAGGGAAATCCTCCAAACTGGAAATCACCTCAGCCAGTTTCCTCTACTTAAGAGGTCAGTGAGTTTACTGACTACTGCACTAACAGAATAAACTGTTTAAATTTACTCAGTGAAATTGATTTTTAACATTTTGCAAAGCATTTTAGGGGTAAATTCTTATTGATATCTTGGTTTTGAAAATATGTAAAGTTGCCAGCTAAAACTTTTAAAAAACATAGATTAAAGGTTAATAAAACTCAAAAGATTATGATAATTGTGTTTGTGTGGTTTGGCCTCCCACGTTAAAAGAAACAAACAAAAAAATTTGTTTCGTGGTCAAGGTATAAAATGTCACTCAAATTGTGTCACCAAACTAAAACTGAATACAAACTTTTAAAGACTCAAAGTTAAACTCACCTTGCTTGAATGTTCGACTTTTAATTTTAAACCTAGATAACAACAAACTGAAAATACTTGCTTCAGTACAAAACCATTGTTGGCCACAATTTGCACTTCTTAACTATTATGAATTTGATATATATATATATATATATACTGTATATATATATATATCATCAAAATGTTTGGCTGGGATTTGTTGCAAAAACATACAGGCTGCTTCTTAGCAAGTGGTGAACATTAGATTCACAAATGTATCTGATTATAATTCTCCAAAATCTATCTACACTGTGCAAAATCTAAATTAGTCAGAAGGCGTAACACGTTAGGATGCCACTTTCATATATATATATATATATATATATATATATATATATATATATATATAGGGATTGAAATGATTTTGAGATCTTATTTCATATAACTCAATATCATATAACTCAAATAAGATCTCAAAATCATTTCAATCCCTATATATATATATATATATATATAATATATTTAGTTCAATGTAAAAGGGATACTTTACAGTTTTCTACGTAGATGTCTGGACTGCATTGACCAAATATGGTTCAAACTCTGACATGTAGACGTATTACAACTCAACTGGGTCATTAACTCTTTCAGATACAACTTATTTTGAATTTGAACCTATCTGTGTTTCATTTGTGACAACAGGAGCAGCGTACAGACTGAGGCCCAAGTGAGAAACATGAAACGGTCAAGTCTTCCCTCTCTGTCTGCATACTAGTTGACAGAAGGAGGGACATCGGCTACTGACACAGTCTCACCAGAACCAGCCTTTGCCATTTCCCAACACACTCACACACACACACACACACACACTCACTCACTCACTCACTCCCAGCTACATGTGCTCACAAGCCAGTCATTAAAGCTACTGGGTGGGAAAGCATTGTCTGAAAAAGCTCTGGCTCGGTTGATTCCTGGAAAACATCACCTCCCTCTCTGCCTATCCGGGACTGAGAGGTGTGGTGGAGGCGGAATGAGGCAAGGACTTCATGTTTGAAACTAGAAATAAATAATTTAATGAAATAAATAATGGGAAACAAACAAACAAACAAAAACGCTTGTTTATGTAGGTTTATTCCGAGTTTCAGGGTGTGGCTCGGACATCTGGAACAACTCAAACATGCGCGCGCACTTGGTTTTTACATATAAATAGATGTGCAATGATAAAAAAAAAATTACATAAATTGCTGGCAGAGAATATTCCGTGAATTATACAAATTTTTTTCTGTTTACGAAAGTGTTGCTTGAAACAAGAGTTCAAGCTTCGCCTCTTTCCACATTCCTCCTCTCTCAGGCACACGCCCTGTGACAACGAAAAAAAAAAAAGAAAAGTTGGCTGGAGTGAAGGTTAAATCACGGAAAAGATATGCGCTGTTGGTTAATCTGGTGAGGAGGATCTGGGAGAAGGAAAGAGAGCAGCTGCTGAGAGTTTCTGTTCGCTTCTTGTTTCCTGCGCTTTAGGTGAGTCCTGCTTTCTTTTGGAGCTTTTTCTAATTAAAGCAGCTTTAAGATTCCAGGCTGCTTTTTTTTTTCTCTCTCTCTCTTAAAAACTCAAGACCATCTTCCTTGGGAGTGTCTGTTGTGGTGACCGCCAGGGTTTGTTTTCCCCTCGTTAGTAATTCAACTCCAATCCCTTTTACACTTCCACAGAAACCGGACCCTCCACTCACCCTTTCTTATTTATTTATTTGCTGCCTGTGTGTGTGTGTGTGTGTGTGTGTGTGTGTGTGTGTGTGTGTGTGTGTGTGTGTGTGTGTGTGTGTGTGTGTGTGGGTCACTTCTTCCTCCAATCGCTTGACAAATTGTCAAGATTAGTTTGAGGCTAAATTTAAACGCGAGACACGGCGCACCGTTACCGCTATGCGCGGCAGCTTTATCAGAACCGGGTTGGGTTTTTTCTCTCTCTCTCTCTCTCTCTCTCTCTCTCTCTCTCTCTCTTTTTTGGCCACACGTGCGCCCAGTTCCTAAAACGCTCATGTGGTCTTCAGTCTAGATCCGTGCAGTCTCTTATCAGCCTGAATTATTTAGTTTTTGATAAGATCCCGGTACTGAAACTCGTATCGCCCTGGGTCTGGTGTAGTTAATGACGGGACCTGACCGCTGACAGGGACGAGGTGGGTCGGTCACACCTTAAAGAAACAAACCTGAACTGGGTGGAGCGGATCAGTCACTGGGATTGATAATCCCCCTCCCTTCCCCTCCCTCTCTCCAAAGAAATGTTACGCGGGTTCTGTGGATGTTCTGTTGAAGATCTTCAGAGATATCCGGAAAAAAAAAAGCAAAAAATTAAAATAAAAAAAAAATCATTCAGCTTAGCTTTGCCCATTAAGTGTGGCTGCTAAATAATAGACGCACAAGATGGACCTACATGAATCACTGAACCGGTTTGAACATGGCAGCTCTTATGTACACATTAAGTCATCACCTGCTGCACATTCATGCCAGTGTCTGTTTATGAGCGTCTAATGTGACACTGTAATACATCAATCAAGAAACAATAAATCAGCTCAGACTGCTTACATGACAACCTGAGCCTTTTCACAACAACAGGTTACTTGTGAGAATTTTAAGGCCTTGCATCTAATTTCAAACGTAATTACAAGTGTAAGAAATAATCTGCTCATTATAATGTAATAGAGCTTTGGAAACGCAAGTCGGCACAGTTGATGTGAATTGGAGTTGCACGATATATCAAATCACAGTCACGAGTGTATTTGGCCAACATGCTCACAACCAATAGGAGAAGATTAAGGAGAAGAAGGAAAGGCGTCAGGAAAATTTGGAGTTGATTCAAGATTCATCAATATATTTTTGTAAAATTGCAAACCTTTAATGTGACTTATATATAGGCAGTCAATAGTCAATACTGTGAAATGTTTGATGCAAACATGTGAAAATATAATTACCCGCCACACCTGATTACTTCATTTTACCTTGGCAACAGCATCTGTTAAACGATTCGGTCTCATCACTGTGAAGGCGTTTTGGCCCACTACATAATGCAGATTTGTACCAATTCAGCCATTTTGGAGGGTTTCCTAGTCTCCTTAAGGTCCAACATCTGCCTTTAAATTAGGTCTGAACTTTGGTTACTCGTAAATGTTTATTTTGTTCCATTAGAGCCATTCAGAGGTGGGCTTGCTGGTGTGCTTCAGATCATTGCCCTGGTACATTGAACACAAACTCAGTGCCAAAAATGCTCCTTCAGGATTATTTGGTAGGGAGCAAAAGTCTTTGAGCCATCATTTACAGCAACTACCTAAGGCTATATTGATGCAGATATTAAGATATTAAAATTAGAGGATGTATATTTTTGTCTGTTCTTACGCCTCTCAAATAAACCGAGTGTAGGAAAACGTGTATATTTACAGTCTGAATTCACATAAGGACGAGCATAGACTGTGAATCTCTGAACTAACGTGCTGCAAATGTCCACCAAGTTGACACAAAAGAGTCAAACAGAATCATTGGGACAATAAAACAAAGAGTGTAGCTTCACACAAGCATTCATTCCACATGAATCATCCTGATCTTCACACTCTGAATCGGAGTGAACATGAGCCGAGGGGACCCTCCGAAATATCCCCTTATGCATTTAGAACAAACACTGACCATTGCAGGTCACTTCCCAGAGTTTCCTCTCTCTCTTTTTCTTTTTTTTTCTTTCTGTCATCCTGCCGCCTCGACTCAAAACGTCTTGCTGTTAAATTTTTTTCCCCGTCGTGCTGAAAAGCGACGCTGACGGATGGCGGTGCGCCGGACGGTTTTGTTTGCACCGATGCTGATACGCACACTCCAGTCATCTTTGCTGTTTGGTTTGTGAAGGATGTAAGGAAGGTGTCGGGACATTCATAGCAGCTTATTAATTAACAATGAGCAGCATGCTGATGATAGATGTTAACTTGCTGGTTGGTTAGCTGTGTGCGCGTTGTATGTCGAGGTGAAACCAAACCCAGGGTTTGGTTGCTGCCTCTCGCTCACCTGCTAATTAGGTTAATGCAGCAGAAGTCCAAGTTGACCTTCTAATGATATGCATGCATGTGTGTGTGTGTGTGTGTGTGTGTGTGTGTTATTGTCAATTTGTGTATGTGTGTATCAATGTAGGTTTAGTGGAAGTTTTAAGGTGTGGCATCTGTTGTCAGATAGAGGATCTAGCTGCTTCTACAGTTACTCCCAACGCCGTCGCCCCAGGAATCCGTCACCATCACTCATGCTGCGGCCTCTGGGCAGTTTCCGATACACACTGGAAATCCTGCAGAGCAGCGTCACTCCGCTCTGCTGATACCAATCAACTCGACTCGAGTGTCTCCAGCATTTTTCCAGGCTGGTGTTGTGCAAGAATTAGCTTGAGGTTTATTTTACAAGGACTAAAATTATAGTAATGCTCATAGTTTACCACTTAAAAAAAAAAGAAGAATCCTGACCTGAGTTAACTGCCCTGAAATAAACTGGCTCGCATTTACAAAAAGAAAACAAAGAAAACCCTGGAGGGAAACCTGTCACAGATTAAGACAGTTTAACGTTTCAGTAAGGACACTAAACATATAGATGGAGACAAACATATTGCTTCTCTTATATGTATGAAACAGGTTGTATTTACTAAAAAAAAATCAACTTATCTCTCATTAAGACCCAACAAGTTTGACTTTGTTGGGTTAAAAGCAAAAGCCATTAAGTGAAATTTTAACCAGAAATGTTGTTGTCCTTCACGAATGCAGTAATTAAAACACGTTTGAAACTGAGCAGTTGGCATGAAGTTATTCTTAAGGAGCTTTCATAAGGCAGGAGGTCTTCCTAATCAACTATCCAATATAAAAACTCAGTGCCGTGCTAAACAACATGCGGTGTTACAACATTGGCGTTTTTGCAGTTTGTATTTGGGGATCTGCTTTTAAGCAACAGGAAATGAAGCTTTGTGTGTAATGATGATTACTGTCAAACAAGCCGTTCTAAGGCTAAGAAATGGCCACAGATCATATTTATCATCATCACTACTGATGATGATGATGTTGTCGTTTCAGTCAGATTCCATACTCCTCCATGCAAGACATCAGACGTTTATGGCTTCGGTTTGGTTGTTGTTTTCTAAAGACCCTCAAGTCGACTTCACCAACAGCAGTTAGTTTTAATTGATTGCAGCTGTGAGCAGCGCTTTTTTCTCTGTTGCTCAGTATTTGTGAAGGAAACCCCCACATCAACATTAAACCTAACAGTCAAGCCTCTTTTTAACAGAAAGATGCTAAGACGTCAACAAATTATCTAAAAAAAAGCAAGCCAAGTCATATCTTAAATAATCAAGCGAGACAGAAATGTCATCTTTAGACTTTTGGGATTGTGGAGGTTTACCAAAAATTTGTGTGAGCTTCAGCGGTTATGTGTGCATTATTTTTGAAATAAAGGAGTTTTTATAGATGGATGAGATTAAATTTTGGCCTGCATGACAATGTTGGATAAACAAAAACCCTGGGTTTCTCTGCAAGATGTTTATCCTGTACATTTTCAAGTCTTGATTGAAATATTTAACAGAAAAATTAATTTTTTTGAGTCGTAATGCAACATCCAGAAAAAAGTTCATATGCATTTCTCTTCAAAAGATGATACCAATTTCCCTGATGAAGACCTGAAAGGCTGATCTGCAGATAACACCAAAAAAAAGTTATAGTTCCATCTCATTAGTTTCACTGACGTTTCTTTATGTTTATTTGCATGTTGTGGGTGAACCACACGATGTTTTGGGTCACCTTCATAAATTAACACCAGCGACGCGCCATCTGTAATACGAGACAGATTTGTGCCCCTGCTTGCTTCTGTAGAATATCGTTTTTACTTCACTGGTAAAGTTCACAGAGGTCCAAGCGTACCTTTTTATTTGCCGTCAGCAGTCTTGCTGAAATATTCTCATTACTGCCTTCATTTGTGCAGAGTGTTGTGAAACAGGAGCTACTGTTTCCAGCTGCTATTAGTCACTGTGGTGAGGGGCGGGAGGCGCACAGGTGTTGGTAATAATTTGCTCTGCTCAGGTGTCCCAGAAAACCACAGCGGTGCAACATGAAGATCCTGATCTTATAGGAGATGGATGAGATTTCATCATAGTTACCTTAATTAGAGACAGCCATTCTTTTAGCACCGTGACATGATGGAATTGACATTTTTATGTTCAAAGCGGTTCAAATTTGGGTCAAAATCGTATCTGTTGTAGCTCAGCAGCTTCATGGAAAGCTTGGTATCCAAGGATCGGTTTAGATTCCTTCAAATAGAGCAATGCACAGTGTTTGTGTTCAGGTTGTTTTTTTTTTTGACCACTTGAGTGATGTTTCATGGCTGGTACATGACCGGGGTGAGTCAAGTCTTGCTGCAGCAGACGGGTATCAGGGAGGAGTAAACTGAACTTTCAGAGCCTCGAGTGTTTTTTTATATTTAGGATCAAATATCTGCTGCCAGAGATCACAGCTTTACCTTCACGGACTCCCACTTCACTCCACTCACTGTTTTCTTCTCTGTGCTGATGTAATTTGTGTTTCCCTTCTTATGTAAAGCAAGGCTTAGCTATGACACAGTTATGCAACCTTATTTTGTTTTATATTCTTCTAACTTTTTCTGTTAGTTGTAAGTGCTTAAGAATGTGCACACATTATGAAAAAATGTTGCGTAACTGTACAGAATAAAAAGTTAAATCAGCTGTTTGACATCTTGCCGTTCTGCCGTTCAGTATACAGCCTACTGTATACTGATTTTTCATTTTATTTCACTTCTCACTTGATGTTTTTTAAATTAAAACTTACTTTAATAAAGGTGAGAAATTAAACAATTTCAGCTCTAACAGGACGAACACAATCAGCACCACAAAACCTTTTCTGAAACTTGTCACATATTTCTTTGGTGATATCATAACAGACCAACACAAGGTTGTGCATGTTCTGAAGTGTAAAGAAAATGCATGGATTCCAAATTTATTTATTTTTTTACATTAAAAAGTGAAAGGTGTGTGGGATGCCTTTTTCATCCAGCCTGCATGAGTCAGTTTTGGTCGGACCATCGCTCACGGCAATTACAGCTGCATATCCTTTGTGTCTACCAGTTTTGCACGTACAGTTTCCCATTTCTATGTAGGAGATGGATGAGATTTCAAAGTAGGTCAGTCACATTCAAAGTAGGCCTTTCGCAAAAACCAATTATTAAGTCATCCAGTGACAGATTCTCAATTGGATCTGGGTTGGTTCCTTAGGGAAGAACAGCTAGATTTATGTGTATTATAGCTATTTATTCATGCTGAGTGCAACAGGTTATAGTGGATTTTATTTGGACGCAACACAGAAAGGGGTTTCTTACTTGCAAAAATGTTTAATAACTACATGAAATTATCTTGCTACTTAACTATTCTGCACTTCTTGGTGTCCAGTGAAATACACGTTTATGATTACAATGTAGCAATATGCCAAAAAAAGACACTGTAAAAATAACCTCTTTTAATTAAATTCCCAAGAGCTCCACTTGAAGGCATAATGTTTGAGACAGTATCTTCCTTTGTCACTTCCCCACACTCAGCTGTCCTCCTCTGTCCTTATCTTTCCTAATTTTAGAGATATGGAGGCAGCCATTAAGACCATAGTGACAACGTTTCTTAGTTCTGCCAAAGGGAAAGAGGGCCTCGACAGTAAAACCTTCCAGAAAATGGTCAAGAGCAAGCTGGGTGGTGTCATGGAGGTAAGACCACGTACATCCGGTTGCTCTTTTATGCATCGCAGCTGAACCCGTTTAACCCAGATTGTTTCTTTGTGTCCCACATGGCAGGACACAAACAGTTCTTCTGCTGTCAAGGAGATGCAGCAGGGCCTGGACGCTGACAGCGACGGAAAAGTCAACTTCGAGGAATATCTCTCTCTGATTGGCTACATTGCCAACAGTATGAGTCAGAGCAAGTCTGAACAAACAGCAAACTCGTCATAGGAGCAGAAGTCTTCACAAGATCATCAAACTAAAGCGCATCCTCTTCTTTCTAAAATCGAAACATTCCAGCCATTATGTGTACTTTTTTCTTTATCAGAAGTCAACAGTCAGTTTACTGAATTGCAATGTTTTTTTTTTAAAAAAAGATTAATCTTCACAGTTTTATACATTAAAGTTCTCTCAGTTGGTCCTTTTGTATAACTGTTTAAAGAAAACATGAGTACCAAATAAACACTTTGTATTAAACTGGAGTGGAATGTAATTTTTTATTTTTACACATTATCATTTCGGTCAAATTTGGTGAATTCGGTAAATTGCTTAATGAATGAAAAAGTATCTTAACAAAATAATCGACGTGCCATGAATTAAATAAGGAATGAAAAAAAACGTTTGGTCCTTCATATGATAAACCACATCTACGTTTATAATATTTTCATCTCCCTGCCTCATAATGAACAGGTTGATATTTGGCTACTTGAAAAAAAAAGTTATTTCTTACCACGACATCAATCTAGTCTCCGTACTCTTGTCTTCTGAGAGATTATTTATTTCTCACCACCTTGTATCTCATCTCACCAAAACTCAAATTTCTGGGTCAAATCCCAGCATCAGCTCCACATTGTGGTGTGATGGTGGGTCTTTTTTTCTGTATGTTTCCCAAACAACCAGTTGATAAATTACCTTTTCTGGCTATTATGGAGAAATGTTAATCCCAAGACGTGACTCTTTTCCACAGTCCCCTTACCCCTCACCATCCTGCTCACAGAAGGTGATGGGAACATAAACCTGTGTCCCTGTCTGTTGCTTAAAATGTTTCACTCTGCCTTTCTTGTGCCAATTCCCTGACTTATTTAGATCATGTGCTTTAACGGAACAACATGTGTTCTTGTCTTCCCCATCTTAAGGAGTGCTAAAAAGAAATATCTCCTCTACTTTCAGTCATAACCAAACAGTAAGAGATGATTTGCTAAAACCACAGATTTTCACTCTGAAATTGAAGGTTGTATTTTTTTGTTTTTTCTAAATGTTTCAGAGTGACATTATGCTGCACTCAAAGATTGACTTGATTTTAGGGCTTTTCACACATCAGTGCCAGGGACGCAGGCAAACACCGAGGATGCTGTATGCACTGTAGTTTCTCTCTCCGCATTGTCTGATGGGTAAAAATGCAGCGATGCGTTCCTTCCCCTCTCCTTACCTGCCGCACTTGCTAAATATAGCTGTGAATTCCCTGACGAGCCGAACTCACCGGCCGTTAGATGCATGAAGTGCTGCAACCAGATCCTGACACACAGTATGCTTCCTATTGTGCCCCATCCTGCCTCTTTGCAACACTATCCACATATATGGCGTGTAGGAGCGTGCGCTCACACCATGTCACCCCACTCACTGACACTATATACTTTGGCAAAGATGCATGATAAGCAAGACTACGCTCTTACCAAAACTGCACAATCAAAGATAAATTTCACAGCTTTTTTAAAAGATAAAATAAAATAAAAGCACTTCAGCATTAAAACGTTTCTACCTTTAACACAGACACATGAAGCGGGGAGGATTCGTGATCTGAACCGTTTTAAGAGCATGTTTCTGTTCCTGCTGAAGTGTGCCTGCAGCGGACTATTTGCAGAATGTTTCTGTTCCCGTTCAGAAGTGACTGTGGTTAAGCTTTTATTTTCATGCCGTTTGCTCCAACATAAAGCGCCTCGCAGTTTGGAGCATGAATGTGTTTGTTAAAGTATTCATGTGTGTTATGTCCTCTCTTTGTGTGAAGGTTTTGTATGGGGATTTCTCTGTATGGCTGCCAGGTGCAATGGCTCTGTTCACCAGCGCTGCACTAATCCAGCTGGATACTATATCAGGCATGACCCTCCCTCCCCTCCTCACACCCCCCCCCCCCCTCACCTTCTCTCCCCTTCTTCCTCTGCGAACACCTCGTCCACACAATCACCCAAACACAGAGGTTATGAAGTCATTTATCCTTGATCTTGGCTCATTGCTTAGCTTAGCACTCCCTTCTTTGTTTTGGCATGAAATTCAAATGGGTTGCACAACACAACAGGATAAACCACTGTGTTTATTGTAAATCATCAGAGATGACAAGTCATCTAAAGACAAAAGCCAACTGTGTTCAGAAAATCCTCTTGGACTATCAGGGGATCATGAACCAAGGTATAAATATTGCGAGAAAAAAAATATGCTTGAGACTTGCATATTGAAACCAAGTTGTCACCTGCATGCATTAAATTCATTGGTTGGACTAATATCTGTTTCAACTCCTAATACACATTCACTTAGTGTTATTTACATGCTGTCTATTAATTTTGGTGATTCTAACACCCTGCTAATGAAAACCGCACAAAAACAATGTCTAAAAAAACAATTAGAATATTACCTAAGACTAATCAAAAGGAGACTTTTAACTGAAGTGTCAACCTGCTGAAACACTGTGTCCCAGTGATGTGCAGCATCTTCTCCCAGGAACTCACGATTGCTTTACAGGACTTACTGCTCAAATGCAATGTGCCATCGAGGTGGTCAGCCTATATGGTTCTGTTGTGATCTGCAGGAAGTCCAGGTTTGTCAGCAGAGGGATGCATGAAACGCTAGAAGAGTCCAGGCAACTGAATTGATCATGCACTTCAGAAAAAAAGATTATGACTTGGGACCTCAAGCTATCACTGATTGTGGAAACTTCACACTGGACCTTGATAAACTTTGATTATGTGTTTGAATAGAAAAAAGGATTTTGTACCACTTTTCAGTACTCCAGTGGTTTTTCACATCTGTTGTCCCTGGTTCAGGAAGAGTGTAACAGAATGGAATGGGTTAAGTGCTGAAGGTCTTGAAGCTCCACAATTTGTGAATCTCCCCAAAACTCTTCACTGGCTTTACTTCACTATTCTGTGAAGAACTTAAACACACGTTTTCCTTCTACCTTCCACTAGTATGGTTTCTAAAAACAGTCTGTGAACAACCAGGTTCTGTAGTAATGACCTCAATGTAGAGGATGGCTGGATGCTGGGAAACTGCGCGGTCAGGAATCTTCACCAAGATAGTCTAAGAAACATTTTCCCCCCCATTGGTCCTATTTAATATTTAAATCTTATGAAAAACTTTCATTTTGGATTTTCACAATCTGTAAAGCATAATTACAAAATCATCTTAAAAAACCATTTGATCTAAGAAATCTATATAAAATGAGTTTTACTAGCTGAAATAAGCACCTTTTTTAAAGGATATTGTAATTTTCTGAAATGTATGTTTTCAGTATTTCTCTGAAAATGTCATGTCCAACCAGCTCAGGAACAAGCAGCAGGTGGATGTTGCGCGTGTCGATGACAGGTGTCTGCCGCGTAAACAGAGAAGTCGGAGTGGAGAAGATGCAACAGGGCAACAGGTGGAAGGAGGGAGAGAGGTGGAGGTGGTTTGGGTGGAGTAAATGGGTTGTATTTAAGGCGCCGTCGTCCAGAGCCTCTCTATCAGCCGCTGTCGCCTCCCCTGTCTGCACCTCACTCTCAAGCCCGGAGCTTCATCTTCATTCAGGTAAGAAGCAAAAGAAGGTCTCTGGCAGTAGAGATCTCCCTCCATATGACAAAAAAAAGTTCATTTTTAGAAATGCATTTTATGGATATAGTGCACTGTTTTTGTTTGATGCAAAGCAAAAACAAGCACACATTTGGCTTTCACCCCTTTTTACCCCCTCATTTACTGAAAAGCCTGCAATCCTCATGTTATGTACAACAGTGTCTCCAAAGCTGCTGAAAAATTCTCCTCTATTCATCTCTGACGCTGCAGACTCACGCTTTCCACAAAAAGAAAATGAGTCAGTAAACCAAAAAAGAAAAAAAAAGATGCAGCAGTCAGAACGAGTCTCTTACAGGTTAGAGGTGATACAGGTCGGAGAAAGGCAAGACCTTACACTCGTATCTGCTGTTTTGAGCTAAAGTAAAAGGCGGATCAGGTTACCCCTGAGTGCATCTCTTCCTCTTGTTGTTTGGCCAGAGTTTGATTTCACCCATATCAACTGGCTCGCATGTTCTTAAGAGGTCCACACACTGCAGCACAGCAGCATTGAGGATTGGTTTTTATCTTTGCCAGGAAAACTGTCAGAAAGGAAACAGGTTGCCAGGTTGCTCTGGACGACGGCCTAACGTCCAGGTATTGTTTCCAACTCCTACCAGTTCATCTTACTCAGTGACGGAATGCTTTTACTCCTCCATCAGCTTGGCTGTTTTTTAATCTCTCAGTAGGATTGAGAAAGCAAAGACCACACCCTGCAGGCAGAAGCTTTAGCTGCTTTTGACTTTTTTTTCTTTCTCCCTGAGAGAGCACCACTTAGACCATCTTTGCTACATCTCCAACCCATTAACCTTTTGTTCCTTTCCAGAATGTCTTTGCCCAACTCAGAGAATGCCTCCACCCTGGAGAACGCCATGCAGCTGATGATCCAGACCTTCCACAAATACTCTGGAAATGAGGGGATAAATACACGCTGAGCAGGGCCGAGCTCAAAGAGCTGCTCACCACGGAGCTCGGCACCTACCTGGGGGTAAGAAGGCACACGCGCACACACACACATGCATACATATATTTCAGCTGAATAGTAGCTAATGCATCTTTGATTCCCTTTTTCTCACAAATGCAGAATGCCCAGGATAAAGAGGCTGTGGATAAGGTCATGAATGACCTCGATTCAAACAACGACGGAGAGGTCGATTTCACCGAGTTTGTCATCTTGGTTGGAGCTCTGACTGTGGCCTGTAACGACTTCTTCCTGGAGTTCAACGATAAGCCGGAGAAGAAGTGAGCGGCTCGTAGAAATCCGCTCTTGCAAACACAAAACCCCCTACGCTCCAGCGAGGAAGTAACAGACATCCTGCATTATGTTGAAGTGCAAAAACAACACAAAAACACACTGACCTGAGCTGTAATAGTTGCTTTGTTTGTTTATTTTGTTCTTTTTGTCTCATTGTGACTGTAAACGTGATTATATGATTTCTCATTTCATGTCCTGCGGTTCTTTGTCTGGAATTGCTTTTTGATACACCTTCAAGCTAAATGTTTCTTCCCCTGGAAAGAATAAACATTCATTTAAACCGTGCTCTGTCGGCTCTGTTTTATTGCAGCACGGAATAAAAAAGGAGAGCAAATAGGCACCAGGGGGCAGCATTACTCCCTGGTTTATCAAAAAAAGCAATATTGTAGCAGAAGAGCTCAAACAGGTTAATACACAGATTGAAGACATATTTCTGTTGTCATACAAGAATGTGTGTAGATACAGATGCATCATTGGTGCATTTTACCCTGTAATAGTATATTTCAACTTTCATTTTTGTTGTTGCATTTGAAGTCATTACTGAGATTTTGAAAATGTTAATACAGTACCAATAAAGTGTAAATTAGAAGCAGTAACTTGTTGTGGTTTGAGGGTTGATTAAAATGGTGAAAGGTTCATGTGTGTATCTATTTGTTTAAAGGGAGAGTGTGCAATAATGAATATAGATATGTCCTGTCAATGTGCCAGATGCAGGCTACAGTCAAATATTTAACTGAAGTCGCTTGATGATACAAGTCTAAAACAGTAAAAATGAAAGAGGAACAGTTTACAGTGGCTTAAAAAGGTTAAAGCTATTCAGACCTCTTGTTTTCTTTCTTTCTAAAGCCACCAACAATTATTGGGCTTCTATGCTATAGCCACACATGAAAGCTTTGTGCACATGTGTAAAAGTAAAGGACGACGACAAGAGCCACAGACGATTAATCTGAACCTACAACCTTTATTGGTCCGGTTAAGGTGAGCAGATTTGGGAACGGGGGGGAAAGTGAAGGATGGTGGAGCATAATCATCAGAGAGGAAGTGAGTGGAAAAAGGAAGGAGAGCGAAAAGGTCGAGGGGAGCAAACAGAGAGTGGGCAGCGGCACTTTCTCTGGTGCAGAGCCATGCAGCCAACAGTATTCACGGGTCTCTGAAAGGCTTTTCACACTAGTATGAGATCTGCCAGGGATCCCCACGGGTGATCCCATCGCGGAGAGGCAGAGAGGGAGATGGCTCCCAGCGAGTGAAGCTGCAGACCTTGGCCACATGACTGCAGAAATCTGGAGAAACTCACAGACGACGACAATGACAGGGATGAAATTGCATTTTTTTTGTGTGTGTGGTTTTAGTTCTTTTCCTGTAAAGTGAAATGTTGGGAGTCCTTTCTCTTTTCCAGTTTCCACTGAATTTTTTTTAGGCATTTTCCACTTATGAGTACAGTTGATCCTCTTGAGCTTGTTCTTTATTTCTTAAGATTTTAATTCACATGTGATTGCAAAGGTACTTTTGCGTCTCTTCCATGACCATCTAAGACCCTGATAAGATTCTGGAAATACTAAGACTAACTTCCACACATTTGTGAGTTTGGAAGACCAAATATAAGGGGCTGGAGTTTGGCGGGGACTAATTGAAGGAGGGGTTGGAAGACACACATTCTTTGTGCTGCAACTCCCAGAGGTGATAATACAGAAGGGTGTTCACATTTACACATTAAACCTCAGGCGTTGAGCAAGAGGATCAGAGATGCACCTGTCAGAATCAAGTGGAGATTCTGACTTTCTGCTTTTGGAAATCTTGAAGTTGGCTCTGATTTCTCCTTAGGAACAATTAAAGGATAACTGAATGGCACTGGAAAAATTTAATCTTCCTCATGATGTAACGCTACGGTGCAGTGATTTGTATTTAGGAAATGTAAGATGAAAGACAGCCTGAAATTAATATGACTTTGTTTGGTAATAAATAGATTAGTGTGTCAAATGCAAATGTTGTTTTTGTTTATTGCACCAAGAACCCAGCAGGATCAGATCTGATCAAAATGACTAATTATGTCACCAACAAGGTTTTACTATAATTTTAAAAACAGAAATATTAATGATTTTAATATTAATGACCTTAAGCATGCTATGGTAGCTTGCATGACAAAACCAGTAGAATTAGCATGTAATCCTTAGAGAATCTATATCCATAATCTGAGATTTCCAACTACGTTCAGCATTCCTGCTCTCTGCTGAAACTGTTGCTCTCTGACTGCCTGAATTAACCTTCTCCAGATATCAGGGACAACCCTATTTATTCAAAATACCTTCTCAACATATCTGTGCTTCCTCTGACTATGATTTTAAGCACCTTATTGATGCGATATTTAGGTAGTTTTGAGCACCTCCAGAGATGGCGTGTGTCCTGTGTGAAAAATATCTGGATTATGAAGTATCTGTCTGGTTTCGGACTGGTTTGACTGATTCAGGTCACCGGCCGATTTTTTTTTTCCTTTTCTTTGTGCATCTCTAATGAGGACAAAGGAGCTAAAAGACTGGTCTGGTTAGGGCAACAACATAAAGTAAACAGATGTGAAACCATGTTGACACGCATAATTATCCCAAAGCCTTTGAAAGTACCTCCATCAGTTTATCGATAATTCGTAGCTGTCTGCACAACTAACGACTGCCTCCTTGTTACTTCATCTGGTTAAAAATAGAAATCACATTCCAGTGTCCAGCATGTTTACTGTTCTGTTGCAACATTTTGGCTCAGTTTAATCCACTTCTCAGGACTCATCTGCAGCTGCGCCCTCTGGTACGGCAATCTGCAACACTTTAAGCAAATAAAAAAAAAAAAACACCCGAAAAAATGTCCATGCATGACTTTTCAGTAATATTGCCCCCTCGTTTTTCCTTTCACGTATATGCATCTCCTTGATGTTTTTCTTTAATCTGCAACACGTCTAGTGTTAGCCTGCAGGACGCAGACTGTGCAGCAGTTTAAATCACATTCCTTTTACAGCTATACAATCGTACTACACACTGAAATCTCTGTCATCAACAAACCTTTGGATGAACTGATATACAGAAGTATCAATTATTTACTCGATGCAATATGCTTGTGGCAATCTGCTACGCTATGATAAAAAATACTGAATCGGTTCACTGACATAATGGATTTCTTGGGAAGAAAAAAAAAAAAAAAGCAAGACTTCCCTCTCTGATCCTCAGTATCAGCCAACGCTACCGTGGAGTCTCTTGTTGCTGGCGGCGTTGCTGTGAAGCAGTCAGTGTTGTCTGGCTGGCTGCGTCAAGGAGAAATCTGCGTCCGCACTCCCTGAAAGGCCGAGGATGGGAACAAGGGTGGGTCTTTACACTAGAGAGGGGAGGTCAGTCTGTTTTAATTCTCCAACAACAACAAAAAATTGCAGGAAAAAGTGTGTCACTGTCTTTTACTTTATCCTCATACAAGAAAAAATGGTTATTTGTTGCAAAAATTTTATTATAAAGTCAATGGACGGGATAGCTCTTCGGTAGCATTTTTGATTCCAGTTCCATAGACACGATAAAACTAAGATCCCCAACTGCCAAAAAGTATACACACACACACACACACACAAGCACGCATTCACACACCACCACACCTCTGTCGTCTGTCCTGCTGCTCTGATTGGTCAGGGGCGCTGTCTGTTGGCGGAAACAATCAGCCTGGCGTGTTGATGGTTTTCGCTGTGTAATTCTGGAAAAGGGGCTGCAGGAACATGCCCATCGTGCCAAACACGCAAACAAACACAAAGATCCAGAGAAAGAGGCGATCGATCACCATAGCAACGTACTTCCAGTCCTCGCTCACCTGTGGATCAGACAGGAAGGGGGAGGGACCATAAAAAGGGGTGTGGGTGGGGGGGGGCAAACAGAAAGATAAATCTCAACATTGTGCAGCGAGAAGATAAACGGGTCACATATGCAGAGCATCACAAGCTATACTTTCCATTTTTCAGTACTTTATGTTTACATTAAAAATATATATATTAATGTTCAATTTAAATTTGTGGCAAAAAAGAAATAGAAAAAAGCAAAGAAAGCAAGAAAGAAATAAGTAAGAAAGGAAGAAGATGGAGGACAGAACATTTACAGTGAGATCCCTAAATATAAATATTTCCCTTTTTGGCTTCCCTTCCAAAATGGCAACTTGTCTAGAGGTCTGGGATCCTTTTCCTGCCGTATCTTTCACGTCTTCAACTTCTATATGCTCACCTGCCACATTGCAATTTGATCCATTACATAAGTGCCCCACATTTTACTCTGTGACCTTTATACTGTACGGAAAGTGACTTCACGCTTTTCTGTCTGACTTTTTTTCTTCTCTTTTCCCACTATTTCTCAGCATTACATTTCTTCACACTGAAATCCCCTCTGGGTTTATCTGCTCACTTTAAGAACAGGATCATAAATGTGACATCCAGCTCAACAGCCTTTGGCAAAAGCCGGAGAAAATGTTTGACCTTTCTAAAATGCAAATCCAAAATTTTAATTGCAAAAGTATTCCTAACCTTTCAACTTTTTTACATTTTGTCGTATTATAACACAAACTTGAATGTATTAGTTCATAAGACAAGACCAATCCACGACGAAGCACAAAGGAAAAGACCAGGTCATGCTTTGTGTTACCCTTTATGAAGTAGTATTTTGTAGCAGCCAGGTTTTGTTTTTATCGTCTCTACCAGCTTTGCTCATCTAGAGAGTAAAATCTTTGCACGTTCTTCTTTCTGAAACAGCTCAAGCTCAGACAGATGGGTTGGCGGGAGCTTCTGAACAGCAGTTTTCAAGTCTGACCACAGATTCCCAATTGAATTTAGGTTTGGACAAAACCGCATTAAGACACTAAACATGCTCTGATCTAAACCTCTCCACTGTCGTCGCTTCAGATGCGTGTTTGGGGTTCCTGCCTGCTGAAAGTGGAGCCTCCCTCCCAGCCTTCTGCAGCCTCTCACATCCTTCCCAAAGAAATGCATCGCAACGGCATGAAACTACCTGCAACCATGATTCACCGTGGGAATGGTGTGTTCAAGGTAATTTGAGGCGTTAAGACTTTTCTCAACACTTTTTTTTTGTGAGTTTCAGTTTAGGTCTGCTCTTCTTTCACATTCTCCATGTATCTTAGATGGCTTGTGGGAAACTACAAGCGGGAATTCTTACCTATTATTGGTTCTTTCATAGAATCCAGGTACAAACGATTTGTAAATATTCCCATGCATTTCCCCTCCTGAGCTGTGGCTCTCTATGGTGATCAGCTAGTTTAGATTTGGAGTCAGTGGCAGTTCGTCTGTGTGTTTTATGCATCAGAATAAGATGTTTCCGACAGAACGGCATGACTTGTACAAGGCTTTTTAAAAGCCATATCAGTTTAGCTGCAGATTATGAGTTTCAGTTGTAAAGAGTGTCTTTGTGTTCTATAAATATGGGAAGGACTCAACTAGCATAAGATGCAGAAGATGCTATTTTTTGTTTGCTTGTACAACTTTGACAAATTTAGAAACAGAGCTAAAAAAAACAATACCGATTCTTTATTTTGTATATGAAAACATTAGTCATGTTTATAACTTTGTGCAGGTTAAAATCAGGAAAGGTTTGACAGGCAAGAAAGCTTTATGCAGCCATTTTGTCTGTTAAGGAATGTACAGGTGCTGGTCATAAAATTAGAATATAATGAAAAAGTAGATTTATTTCAGTAATTCCATTTAAAAAGTGAAACTTATATATTATATTCATACATTATATACAAACTCATATATTTCAAGTGTTTATTTCATTTAATTTTGATGATTGCAAATGACAACAAATGAAAATCTCAAATTCAGCATATCAGAAAATTAGAATCTTGTGAAAAGGTTCAAAATTGATGGCACCTGGTACCACACTCTAATCAGCTAATTAACTCAAACCACCTGCAAAGACCTTTAAATGGTCTTTCAGTCTCGTTCTATAGGCTACACAATCATGGGGAAGACTGCTGACTTGACAGTTGTCCAAAAGACGACCATCGACACCTTGCACAAGGAAGGCAAGACACAAAAGGTCATCGCTAAAGAGGCTGGCTGTTCACAGAGCTCTGTGTCCAAGCACATTAATAGAGAGGCGAAGAGAAGGAAAAGATGTGGTCGAAAAAAGTGTACAAGCAAGAGAGATAACCGCACCTTGGAGAGGATTGTGAAACAAAACCCATTCAAAAATGTGGGGGAGATTCACAAAGAGTGGACTGCAGCTGGAGTGAGTGCTTCAACAACCACCACACACAGACGTATGAAAGACATGGGTTTCTGCTGTCGCATTCCTTGTGTCAAGCCACTCTTGAACCACAGACAGCGTCAGAAGCGTCTTGCCTGGGCTAAAGAGAAACAGGACTGGACTGCTGGTGAGTGGTCCAAAGTCATGTTCTCTGATGAAAGTAAATTTTGCATTTCCTTTGGAAATCAAGGTCCCAGAGTCTGGAGGAAAAGAAGAGAGGCACTTCATCCACGTTGCTTGAAGTCCAGTGTAAAGTTTCCACAGTCAGTGATGGTTTGGGGTGCCATGTCATCTGCTGGTGTTGGTCCATTGTGTTTTCTGAGGTCCAGGGTCAACGCAGCCACATACCAGGAAGTTTTAGAGCACTTCATGCTTCCTGCTGCTGACCAACTTTTTGGAGATGCAGATTTCATTTTCCAACAGGACTTGGCACCTGCACACAGTGCCAAAGCTACCAGTACCTGGTTGAAGGACCATGGTATCCCTGGTCTTAATTGGCCAGCAAACTCTCCTGACCTTAACCCCATAGAAAATCTATGGGGTATTGTGAAGAAGAAGATTCAATACACCAGACCCAAAAATTCAGAAGAGCTAAAAGCCACTATTAGAGCAACCTGGGCTATCATAACACCTGAGCAGTGCCACAGACTGATCGACTCCATGCCACGCCGCATTGCTGCAGTAATACAGGCCAAAGGAGCCCCAACTAAATACTGAGTGCTGTACATGCTCATACTTTTCATGTTCATACTTTTCAGTTGGCCAACATTTCTATAAATCCTGTTTTTATTGGTCTTCAGTAATATTCTAATTTTCTGATATGCTGAATTTGAGATTTTCATTTGTTGTCATTTGTAATCATCAAAATTAAATGAAATAAACATTTGAAATATATGAGTTTGTATGTAATGTATGAATATAATATACAAGTTTCACTTTTTAAATTGAATTACTGAAATAAATCTACTTTTTCATTATATTCAAATTTTATGACCAGCACCTGTATTTTACTCCTCCTGTTCGGATGTGGGATGTTGCTTTGTTGCCGTGTTTAATTGGCAAAAGATTGTCTATTAACACCAAGTAAGAAAAACCCCCGTAAGCAGAATCCAGCGTTCTGTCGTCTCTGACTACGGCTCCCCTTCCTGCAGTCAGGCACAGGGTTAATGGAGGTGAGTGGTTGATGTGAGTTGAGACTCTTTCTGGCACACAGCTCTGATGAGGTTCGACTCGAGTCGAGGAGGAGGAGAGGAAGGTAAGAGACCCAGGAGATGGAGGACACAGAGAGGGTGCTGGCATTTGAACCCTGCGATGATAACATGAGGAGGGGAGCAGAGGAGAGACGAAAAGCGAAGAGGGGGGGGGGAGGGGAAACTGAAAAATTACACACTGGACAAAGAGAGGAAGGATTTTAACTCAGGTTTCATGACTACAGAAAAGAAACAATGTTTGTGATGGACAGAATCAGAACAAATTGTAAACTCCTGTGTTTTTTTCTATGTTTCCAGGTAAAAAGGAGTTAAAAAAAACACTACACTCTCACTCCTCCATCTCAGCGCCTCGGCTTTTCCCCCACTTCTTTATGCACACGTCATGCTGCTGCTATTATTACATACTGCGTTGGATAGTCGCTGGGCTACGGCTGCATCATCAGATCTGTCTGCTCTGCTGCTGGTCTCTTCCAGCAGCCCGTGCATTTCAGAAGGCAGAGTTAAACGACAGAGCTGAGCAGCCACACAACATGATTTGGCACTCATCTGAGCAGCTCAGGAAACCATAATGGCTGGTAACGTACTCGGATAAAAGACAATGACTCACTGCTAAGCTGATCCACAAACAGCCACGAGGAGTTAAATCAGAGTAACACTCAGGCGAGCCGACAGCATCGGCAAAGACTTGTCATCACAGGCCATGTGTTGGCAGAGCAATTAGATGGAGGAAATTTACATGGCACCAAGAAGCAGCTTATCAGAAAATCAGCTAACTCAGGAGGCAAGAGAGACAGCAAAGCTGCAGGTTCTTAAAGATGAACGTAAAGAATAAAGATTTTATTCATTTGAACAAAATATATAATGAAATACTGGTAAAACTTTATTTGAAGGGGGGGTGAATAAAACTGACATGACACCGTTATAAACATGACATAACATGAACATGAATAAGCCTTCATGAATATTTATGACTGTTGTCCTAAAGTATCATTGGGTAAATTACGAGACTTTTAATACAAAGTTGACATTATTCAAAATGTCTTTGTTATGACAACTTAACATTAATCAAGAAATCATTACAGATATAAATTTGCTATAAAAGTATTACTGATTGCACTTTAAAAATTAGGTAACTTTATGTTATTAAAGGTAAAGTTTGAACAGTAATGATTTCTTGGTTAATGTCAAGTTGTTGTTTATTGTTGTCAATAGATGTTATGTCATGTTTATGAAAGTGTCATGTCAGTCTTATTCACCCCCCTTCAAATAAAGTGTTACCACAATATTTAATACAAACTGCAAACATAGTCAAAGGAAAGATAAGAATGTATTATGAAAATAGGTCTCTTCTCCACATCACAATATTAACAATTCGATTTGAAATTAAAAAATGATGCATCTAGTCACTAAAAGAATTATTAGTTAAACTTATACAATTAATAGCAATACAATGCTCTTTTTTTTGGAAAGAACTGGGAACATGGTGAGAAGTAACAAGAAGACAGCGGGTGTTCCTAGAAGAAAATCTTTTGCACGGACCACAAAGAATTGAAATTAACCAAATAACTAGGTGAAGTGGCCTAGTCAAAGTCCAGACCTAAACAAACCCACATGAAATCTGTGGCGAACCTTGAAAGTTGATGTTCACAGACATTTGATGCAATCTGTGTTGCAATCCAAAGGTAGCTGGACTAGTTTCATTTATGTTCCTGTTTTGTTTATTGTTTATTTGCTAATATGTTTTAGTTTACCCCTTATGCCATTGTTTTTCAGCATTTGTGCTTTGCAGTTGTTACTTTAGAATAGTCTTCTTCTTTGTTTACTGTTCATATTGGTTTCAGGTCTCTTCTCCCCTTGTCTTTCCCTCTGCTTTGTTCATATTCTGCCTTTCAATCTCTCTGGTTTCTTGCTCCTCTGCCCAGCAGCTTCACATCTCTTAGTTCCCCAGCTGCCTTTGTTTACCTCTGATTCATCCCTCTGCTTCCTTGCCACTCACTTCACTTCCTCAGTATATTTCTGCTCCCTGGTTTCCTTTGTTTTCTATCTCCATGTCATCCCATACCATCACTGTTTCACCTTTTGTAAGTATTTTCCTTACCTTCCTTAAATTATTAATTCCATGACAATCCCATTCTCCTGCCTACAACCTTAACAATCTGACTTAGATTTCAGCCTCTAGAAGCTGGTGGACACGTTGAAAGACTCTGCAGTGAAAGGTAGTTGCACAATATATTAACTCAGATGAGGCGACCATAACCAGGTGTCAAATGTTTCTGATTTTTATTTGTGAAAATAGAAACAGTTGTAAATGTCTTACCACCCAACAATGTCTTTTAATGTTTTTAACTGCAATATTTTGACGGGTGATGCTTCTCTGGTATTTAGGTTGTGAATGGTCTATCCATTTGCTTTTGACCATTTTACGCAGCTGACTGACCGCTAAAGATCTGGATTGGGCGGAGCAACACTTTACTGTGTAGTCCTCTCACCAACAAGAATTTGAAGTGGAATACTGGTCTGATGCAACTTTTTAGAAGGGGTTAAAACAGTGATGTTCCAAATAAAAAAAAATTAAAATAAAAGAAAAACAAAGACAATACTTGAAACTGAAAAAAACCCATGCCCTTTTATAATCAAAAGGACGTGGAAAAGAGTTGTGAAAATGTAATACTTACACTCTGGTCATCATCTTCGCTCTTCATGTGGTTGGCGATGAAGCGAACTCCTTCCACAGCCTCATCAAATCCTGGACAGGCTTGAGCCAGCAAGGCCTGAGTCAAAGCCGGACCTCCAGCCGCCTGCTTCCCCCGGGGCAGGTTTCCAGACCCGCCCTCCCGGCCCTCCCTCACTCTGTTCAGACCGTCCATTGATCCCCCTCCGGCGCCCACCAGTTCCCCTCCAAACTGTTTGACGGACGCCCGGTTCACGTAGCACGTGCAAGGGTCCCCGTCGTCCTTCCCGAAAACAGACGATGAGGTCCCCCCTCCGTTACTGCCGCCACCGAGCCCGAGGCCGACCATCAGGGCCGCCGGCTCCCCGCTGCGCCCGCCCTCCTTCTGCTCCTGCGCTCGCCTCCGCTGGCGTAGCCGCTGGCGCTCGCTGCTGTTCCTGGGCTGTCGCATGAAGAGCAGGGCGGGAAGCTTGTTGAGGAACACCAGTTTAACCCAGGGAGGCATGGTGTGCGTGGTGGGCGAGCGGTGGTGGACGTTGAGCACGCACACGCTGGTAACTATGGAAAAAGTGACCAGGACCATGGTGAACATCAGGTACTTCCCCACCAGAGGAACGTCCAGGGAAGTTGGCGGGACGATCTTGGAGATCAGCAGCAGGAAGACGGTGAGCGCGAGCAGCACAGAGATGCAGAGCGTCATCTTCTCTCCGCAGTCGGACGGCAGGTAGAAGACCAGGATGGCCAGTGAGGTGATGAGCACGCAAGGGATGATGAGGTTGATGGTGTAAAACAGCGGCTTCCTGCGAATGATGAAGTCGTACGTGATGTCCACGTAGGTGGGGTCGGCCGGGTTCTCGTTTCGTCGACCCGGCAGGGCGATGATGTCCCATTCCCCGCTGGGCGTGAAGTCATCCATGCTGGCCACGTCGGCGCGGAGCACGAGGTCTATTTCTGTGCGGTCGTAGGTCCAGGAACGAAACCTCAGAGTGCAGTTCTGCTGGTCGAAAGGGAAGTGCTTCACCTCGATCTTGCAGGCCGATTTATAGATGGCTGGAGGCAACCAGAAGATGCTGCCATCGTAGGACACCACCGCGTTAGAGTAAAAGGACACCTCATAGACCCCGTCCGCACTGCGGGAGAGGAAGGAGGAGACAATTCAGTTGCAAGTGGCTTTTATATCTAAACTGGTTATCTTTGTCTCAGATTGAAATGCCAACTCTATTCTCGAGTCTATGCATACAAATCTTTAGTTAGTAAATGTTACAGACAAGATTATATCAGCTGTTGTCTACGCGTAATTGCTCCACACGACTCCTCCACTTCAAAAGAATAACATTTTCATAAATTGTGAGTGAACTGATGGACCGAGAAGAGCAACGCATTTCTAATTTTAAAGCAAAACATATAAACAGATAAGCACTCTCAGCTGAAAATTTTAAATTATGTATATTTTTAGTGTGAATATGTTTCACACAAGTGTCTGGATATTTAAAGAAAATGATAAAGGTATTAAATGAATACATGGTTCAGGCAGCACACAAAGTTAATTGATGCTTCAGACAAACTCTTTAGTTTGGAGTGACCTAAAAACATTTACACTCAGATTTGGGGGATAAATGTGATGCAAGAAAAGTAACCAGCAGTTATTTTTCCTGCTCTGTCAAGAGTATTAACTCAAAAAATTATTCTAAATTTGCGAACAATATCTCTGATGCTGTTACACAATGAAATAATCCCTTTGCTCAAGAAAGCGACAGCAGCTGAGAATTGGGGATTGGCGTGCCGGCCTGGGGTCCACGGGATTATCAGGATCACTTTATCCAGAGTGAGGTGGGTCAGTGATCTTTTAATCATCACTACAGTAACGAAAGAAGAGAAGGTCACACAGATCCCTGTTCTCTGATGAGCTGATTTGCAAACCATAGGCTGACACGGAGTTTCCACTACACCGAGACGAGCCGACTGCGACATCCGGAACGTCTTCAGACATGCAAGCAAACCCTCTTCAGGCGCATGGGTTTTGACGATGAATGAAATCTGATGAGGTTCGTTTCACCCGCAGCAAAGCAGCTCTAATGCACTGCGCATCGATATGCATGAATCTTTGTCAGAAAAAAAATGGTGTTTTTCTTCCTCTTCCCACATCAATTGGATTACTCTGAGATGTAGCCACAGTAAACACGTTTCATTGATATATTATAGAAACGCAAATTCACTGACCACTTATAAGATATGAGAATGTATGTACTCTTCAACTGTCTTTGTACACTTCAATATGTTCTGACTTTATGAAAGCCTTTACAGCACAGCTGCAGCTTAAAGTAAATATTAGACGACACAGAGCCATAGAAAAAAATACAGCAAAACATCTTCAGGAATATATAGTGCCCTCGTGTAGATCCTGTGTGAAACCCATCTTATGCTGCAGTTTCAGCTATAAACATTTAAAGCAGGGATGTCAAACTCCAGTCCTCAAGGGCCTGTCCTGCAGGTTTTAGATGTGCCACAGGTACAAAACGCTGGAATGAAATGACTTAATTACCTCCTCCTTGTGTAGATATGTTCTCCAGAACCTTGCTAATGACCTAATTATTCTATTCAGGTGTGGTGCAGCAGAGGCACATCTAAAAACTGCAAGACACAGGCCCTTGAGGACTGGAGTTTGACATCCCTGATTTAGAGGTATTTCTCTACCAGCTTTTCACATAAAAAAACTAACTTTCTTTTGTCTCCATTTCACTTCTTTGGACTGTATATTCAGCCCAGTCTGAAGTCTGTGGAGACTCAATTAGCTTTTATTCCATATTTACCCCGTATTTCGCTACATCCATCTTTTCTAGCTTTCCCTGACACCGCTACAAGAGCAAAACAAATCATCACCACAGCATAATTCTACCACCTCTGTGTTTCAGTGTGTTAGTTGCAGTGTTGCTTGCTTTCTATCTACATGTTATGGTTTAACTCAGTGGTCCCCAACCCCCGGTCCGTGGACCAATTGGTACCGGGCCGCGCAATAAATAATTAAATATTTCCGTTTTATGTGTTAAGTTTGAAGGATCTTTTACTTTGAAAATCCTTTAACCGGATGCTGTCGGTTACTTGGCGCTAACACCGAACCACAAGCAGCAAAATGAGTGAGAAACAGATCAGATGCCTTTGGAAACTCTCTTACGGATCACGCGCGGAACCTCCTCCTCCCCCCCGTCCCCAGCGGAATTGTCCGAGTCTTGACCGGTCCGCGGTAATAAAAAGGTTGGGGACCACTGCTTTAACTGTAACACCTTCTTCCAGATATTTAATTTGTTCCTTCATGGTTTGTGATGAACTGCGCTTCTCTGCTGAATACCCTCTCACATCAATGTCTTTCTTCTTGTTACTCTTCCTTTAAAGCCAGTTTAGTGACATAAACAACCAATTGTTGCCCCATTGGCAGCTTCTCCCTGCCAAGCAGTGGATCTCTGCAGCTCCTCCAGAGTAACCAAAGGCCTCTTGGCTGCTTCTCTACTTTATGCTCTTCTTGCCACAACCTTATCGTTGACTCTCCAGCAGTGGTGGAGAAAGTACTCAAAAAATTTATTTAAGTAAAAGTACAAATACACAGACAAAAATGTACTCAAGTAAAAGTACCACATTAACATTTTACTTAAGTAAAAGTAAAAAAAGGCTGGCTTTTAAAAATACTTAAGTATTAAAAGTAAAAGAAAACAAAGAGCAAGGAGCATGTTGTGTTCTTACGTTGTTTTATTTATTCACCAATTGAATAAATGAGTATAGATAGATAGATAGATATTTTTGAATGGAATAAAATAATAGCTACTGTAGTGTATGCAGAGCATTACAAGAACAAAGAATGGCTCTCAGTGAGGCTTCAGTCCTAGCAACCTTAGTAAAGATCCGTCCAGAAGAATCGGATCGTTCCTGAATATCATATCACTATATTGTACTTTGGTCACAGCGTTGTCCCATATATGTAACACCTCAGTCAACACCTCCACACAATAATTGAGCGCATGAGTGACAACTTTTTTTCATCACAGATGCAACATATGTGTCTCTGTACAGCTAGCTTTGCTAGCTTCACGTCCACATAGCTTACCTTTCTTTAAGCTTTCCTTCCAAGTGACTCTAAAAGTTGGACGAAGTCTCCACCGTCTGTGAAAGCGAAACGCTGCTGATTTTATATGTCGCCATTGCTATGATTTATGCAGCGTTATTATATTACTGACTAGACAGACATTTTCTCCCACTGCGCATGTCTGGAGCTCAGCGTTCAAGTAAAGGGGGAGGCGATGGGTGACAACAGACGTAAGTCACGTTATTGCTCGGTTTTTACGGCGCCACCCTAAGACCCTGAACTTCACATTTTAACGACAAAAAGCTCAATGCGACTTGGATGTAACGTGTAATGCGACAGTTTTGTGGAAATGTAGTGAAGTAGAAAGTACAGATACTTACTGTAAAATGTAGTGGAGTAAAAGTAGAAAGTACCCATTATTAAATCTACTTAAGTAAAGTACAGATAGTGTACAGATACACTACTTGTACAGATACAAGTAGACTTAAGTGTACTTAATAAGTGTACTTAAGTAAAGTACTTGTTAGTTCAACTATTCTCTCTATCAAACTTATGCATTGGACCATATGTAGGCTGAGACTGAACTATACAGAGATGGACTCCGAAGGCAATCGCGTGCATTGGACTTTATTTAGGGGTAACACAAAAAAGGGGCCCGAATGTTAAGCCTTCTTTTCTGAAGCTTGTTATAACCTGACAATATGTGCAACGTTTTGAGGAGTGCGAATACTTTTGCATGATCGCATATGACATCTGCTGCATGCCTGTTCCTCCACAGGACGTCAGTGTGCAGCGAAGATGATTGAATCTTTCAGACATGTCTGCGGTGGTGGAGCAGCATGGTAGCATGAGCAACGAGAGGAGATTCTAGTTGACGTATTCAGTCATGTGTTGCAAACTTCAACGTATCACCCGCTTAAAATGACTATTTAATTGCCGCGTCCGCTTTCACTGGACGACCCTGACCAGAGGACCGGCTTGGAACGTGGTCAGGAAAAGGAAACCCACATGTCTTTGCTGGGCGTCTTTCAGTGGCATTCGTGTGTCAGTTTATCTCTTCTAAGTGTGGCCGAGAGCATGAGAGGATGACTCACTTGTTGTAGAGGACCACGTCAGGAAGCCAGATGTGTTTTGAGGGCAGCCTGACCTTCAACATTCCATCAAACTCCTCGGGGACCCAAGTCAGCCGATAGTCCTGCCACTCCTGAAGGCCAGCAAAAACAACGTGCTTAGTTACTCATTTGCTAATCACACAGCAGCAAGAAGACAGCAGGGAACAGAGAATTTGCTTTTTGTTTCTTACAAGTCAATGTAAAAGATGTGAAACCTAGGCGGTTGCTACAACTCCGAGCTTTGGTCCAAGCTACACCGTCTGCAGCAGCCGTGAAATACTATAATCATTAGTTTATTTGGGCTCAGGATGGCTGTCCTCGGCTTTCCGACTTTCTGATGGTGAGGGATGTATCGAGCCCTCATAGTCATTCTACGCTTGGCTACCAGTCATAAATCTGCGCTTGCTCAGGTTGCAAGCGTTTGTGTGTGTGTGTGTGTCTCTCTCACTGTGAGGCAGAAAGCACAAACTGAAATGTAGAAACCACAGGATGCTTTTTTTGTTTTTCTTGATATGAAAGTGGTTTCAATACACCACAGAATATATCTTCTTGATTTGTGTCACAACGAATCATCTACTTTTCATCCTCAGCATCTTCCTCTAATTCAGAGGCGCCCAGGAGAACATCTGTCCTGCAGCTTTTAGATGAATCAAATGATTGGCTCGTTGCTAGGCTTCTGCAGAGCTGCTGCTGTGATTTGATTCAGATGTGTTCTAGGAGGAATATATCTAAAAGTTGTAGGGTAAAGGACATACGCATTTTGATCCAGTTGCATTTATTAAAACAAAAAAGCCAAAAATTCTTTAAATTGTCGCAAAAATAATGTTTCTTAATGTTATTTTGATATTGATGCAGATTTTAGCAATCGTATAATGTAAACACATACTGGATTTACAAACCCATTTCATATGAAATAAAAATAAATTAAAAAATTATTTTATATTGTCTGATCTGCTCTGTTCTACAGAGTCATAATAGTTTATACATCCTACTAGCAGTATTTTAAAAAAATATTGCTTCAGTCAGAACTGTCCTGATCAGGATACATAAACACCCCCCTGCATGTTTGTCTGATAGTAACTGCATACAAATTTTCACAGAGCTCTGCACCCAAGTTAAATTTACTTTATCCTCAGCAGAGCGAACACAGATGGCACCAAACCTTCCACTGTGGACTGCTGGGTGGAGAGCAGCTCCACTTTACTACACACAAAATGGATCAGGATGGATTGCACAGATGAAGACATGACAGTGTTCTGCAGCATCCATCACTTCATTTGTAAACGTACGGTTAAGAAGTATTTTGTCTCTCAAATGATGACTTAATTTACTGAAGGAACTGACACTGTAGAGCAACCTGGCTCTACTGCACGATGCTGTGTGGGTATGACGACTGAGTCTCATTGTATCAAGTATTCAGCCGTGCCATAGAGAAAGGTTTAATCGTTGTTACTTTGTACCATATTCAGTAGCATCCAAGTTCTTCACAGTTTAAAATCTCGTATAACGTATTTTTGCCCTTTTTGAGGCTTTATTTGCATGTCCCATGCTCCATGCTTAGCGCCACCAACAGGTCATGGGGAGTAAAATGTAGCATAAAATAGCATTTTGGGCCATTCTCTGATTTTGTGTGGGTAAAAACATTACTGGAAATGTTTCCATGTGGACAAGACCTAAAACATTTTTTTTTGTATGAATTGTTTTTTGCCTCTGTGTGTGTTTGGTGAGGTGGCTGGATGTGATGAGGCGTGTGAAGTCTCACCTGTGTCAGCCAGACATTGGTGGTCATCACCTGCTCTCTTTCATGCTGAAAGACAACACAAAAACACATTTAAACAATGGAACCATTGTCATCCTTCTGTGATTGGGGGAGCTTTTCAAATGCCACACTGTGCAAAGTTATTTTTATTTTTATTTTTTTTATGTTTTCCTCCAGTGAGCCACACTTTTTTTGTAATCTTTTAATGTGTTTTTGTTTAACAGTTTTCCCAAATTTTCTGCAGTTTATGCTTTTAATTTAGGGGAAAAGAATACATGAGGAGTTTGACTGGTTATGTTAGATTCATTAAAGCATATTTAGGAGACCTCTCTGTACAAAAGAGCAAAGAAGAAAGAACAGATGACCTGAGAAATGCCTTATGCCACTCGACTAAAATTCTTACAGAGTCTTATGTCTGAGTGCTAGAAGCACTACAAGTTCAGAGATTTAAAAAAAAATGTTTCAAGAAAAAAATAATTAAGATCATTTTAAAGACTTTATAGTTCAACAGTCAAGAAATTAGGATGACTCAAGATTTTGCACATCTGTGTCCTTGCATGTTTATGCTTTTAGACAACTCCGTGCAGTTTTTACTCAAAAAACATCTGCATCTAACTCTGTACAATATGTTAAGGATTAGAAAGGCCTTCACCTTCCTCGCATTGAGACATGGCGGTGGCTGCATTCTGGCAGGTGAGCTCATGAAGCGGATGAAGCTAAATACTGTTAGAAGGCCCTGAGGTCAAACAAAAATGCACTCAGGGTTTTGTGCAGAAGGAAAAGCTTTCATTTAGCCACATATCATCAGCACTGCTTGGTTTGAGTAATTTTACTAATCACCCCAACAAAATGAAACACAACCTGTGGATTGTAACCCTACAAAACGTAGGACAACGCTGAGACAAAGTCCCATTGATACTCACCACACTGATGAGTTGGGCCAACGACACCATCAGCTGAACGGTAACCAGCTCAGACCCATTAGTGGCGGGTCGGATCAGCTTGTTGTAATGTGCCGGGTTGAGGAGATGCTCGACCAGCCGCTCCTCTGTGTCTGCCCCGAGGCCAACTGCAAACGAGAGCACACCATTGTCGTCAAAGAAAGTTGCACCCATCTGTGTGTCTCTCCCCCAGCGTTTTCCTTTTCCAAGATATTTCTCATGCTGGAATACGTTACAACCACACGGAGCAGAAAATCAGCAGTGCCGCCGAGTTTCCCTGTTTAGCCCATGCTCTCGCTGCCAGCATTTGGAGCTTCATGGCTGCACATGTTCACTGAGAGAGCAAAGATTTTAGCATGGCATTACAGATTACTGCCAGCTCGAGCGTGTCGGCATGGCTTGGTGGAGACTTCTTACAAGATCTGACATCATAAGAATGAGTCAACCAGTCTGTCTGTCTCTATCGCTGTCCATCCTGTCTCCACCGCTCTCCTAGCTGCCTCGACTCTGTCTCGATCTATTCCTGTACGGTGGTGAACGTCTCCCCAACTGCCAACTCTGGTTTAGATTTTTTTTTTCACTCCATCCCTCCCTTCTGTCTGCCATCCCTCCATCTGCAGCTGCGAGCGGTCAAATTTAAACAGAGCTGTCAGACAAACACTCACAAATGATGAGGGTTTTTTTTTTTTTAACTTTTTTTTGAGTTAGGACACAGTGAATAGGAGAAACAACTGTTGTGTCTTTCCTTCTTCCTCTGTGATTGCTTCCTTTTTTCACTCCCTGCCTGTTTGGCATCTGCTCGCTGCACATTACCTCACACGTTCCCATCGAAGATAAACACAGGCTGCTTGCTGTGAACTCAGCATATTCACACATGCTCTTTTCCAGACTACTAAGAGTGCAACGTGCTGATGGCAAAACGTTATCTGCAAAGGCTTCTGGGGTTGTATGCTTTTTTTTATGTTTATCATTATATTTATTTCTCATTTTATTAATTTGGCAGGGATACGTATGTGCATTTTATATTTAGCAGACTTGGCAAATTTGCATTGACGATCCCTAGAAGGGCCTTTACATAGTTACTAAACCAGACAATGTGTCATATTTTAATGCTTTCAATGTTATGTAACTTACTTCATCCTCTTTGTTTTATTTAGAATCCGCTGCTGTTACAAGTGGCAATCAATTGTTAATTAATAAATGACATGTAAATGACATGAATAGCATTTTCATGCAAAAATGAGGTAATGAAGTTGACGCTGACCGCGGTGAACTTTAGGTAAGACACTGACTATTTTCATGTATGCTGCACAAGTCAAATTCAAATTAAATCAGACATTATTTGTAAAACACTTGTCATTCGGATGACGAGTGTGTGTATGCACAACGTTGGATTAAGACCAGATAAAAAACTCCCAAATCAAAACATAAAATAAATAAATTTTACATAACGTAGAACTGAAAAGAAGTGAAACAAACGGAAAAATGTAGTCGGCAGCGAACAAAGCAAAATTAACCATGCAGACCAGATGAGCAAATGAACAACTTGAGATGAACTTAAATGAACTAAAAGACAGAAACCCAAACTAAAACCTCCAGATGGTCACCCTGTCCTCCTCCTCTGTCTCCCTGCCTTCCCCTGCCGTACTCCTGTGTTCACTGAGCAGGAATGATGGCCTCTGTCTGCAGATCAATGACGACTCTCTTCATTCCCCGCCAACATGCAACTCCTCCCTCTCTCCTTTCTTTCTCTGCTGTGGTTTTTTTTCCCCCTAATCTTCCCATCACTGGAGTCAGCCCACATCTTGATCTCTCACAGAGCCGATAGTCTCCCTCCCTGCCTCCCCTTCAAGCCATCTCCATCTCGCTGTCAGTGACAGCCGCTGTCCATTTATTAGCTCTTCCTTCAGTGATCCACTGTCATCAATACGCCTCCTGTCAGTAGCTGAGTGTAGCACTCGCGTTGCTTATTGTGCATGAATGTCGGCCAGGCTCTTTTATATGAGCCTGTTTGTCTGCATATGATCAGGGGGGAAATAAGCACGACTGTCTGTGTCTGAACAATATGAGTTATGTATATTACTCCCAGAAGCTCAAGGCAATAACTTAAAAGAATGAGAGACGGGAAGCAAATGCTGTCCACTTAAACAAAGATGGAAGTAGAGCAGTTCACATCTCACTAGGCTCAGATTTGCTAAAGGTAGTGCTGTCCTCAATGTGGAGCAGGAAGATTTATATTCATATTTAATGTAATTCAGGGAAAAAACATAAGTTGTGCTGAACATTATGGAAGGTTGTACGGTGCGTGATTCTAATAGTGTGATAAATGCCAGCAGCAAAAAGACTTTCATGGAGTAAAAACAAAAAAAAATGTCTGTTTGTTGTTGAATGTTAACTTTATTTTGTTTGAAATAGATTTTAGTGATGGAGAATATAAAAGTCAAAGTTTAAATCTCAGTTCATTTTCAAAGTGTGGAGGTGAAACACCAGAGTCAGCAGGATGATTTTTTTAAAGCAGATGTAACCGGTGATGAAAAATCTGCTTGAAAGTACAGAATAAGTGCTGAATAAATGTACTTTGTTCTAAAATAAAAAGGCTTACTGAACAAAATAAAACTGCTTTCTCACTGTTCCTCCAAATGACTTGGTCAGTATTATGAATATTTACATCCTTACAGGTTTACTTTTTTGAGATGCTTTGATGGTTCCGATCATCAAACGAATTACAATCAGATGTGATAATAACTTCATTTAATGCAGGAGGGGGAAAAAAGCTAATCACATCAACCTGGTCATATGTTAATACATGTTTTAATCAAAAACAGCCATGAAGCATTTGTGATTTTTTTTTTTTTTTTTTTTGCATTTTTGTATTTTAGGCTCCTCATCTTTGCAGAATTGTTTTAATTCAGCTACATTAAAGGGTTTTTGAAAAGGAATAGTCTGTTTAAGGTCATGCCACTGCATGCAGCTAGATTTTGACCAGGCCACTCCAAAGTTTTATTTATTATTATGATTATGATTATGATTATTATTATTATTATTATTATTATTATTATTATTTGAGCCAATTGGGTGTGGACTTGCTGGTGTGATATGAATCAATGTCCTGCTGCATGACACAAGTGAGCCTGAGCATAACCGATGGTTTATGGATTATCTCTCAGGGTTTTCACCAATAGAGCAAAATTCACAGTTCCATCAATATTCACTGATGACGATGTTCTTTCTACTCGTGTTGTCATTCTTGTTGGTCACTCTCTTTCCTCTCGCAATCGTGAACACCGACTGACCGACTCAGGTGTTCCTACGAACACCTGAACGTCATTGCACTCTTAAGAGTAATTTAGGTAGGCTGGCCACTTCTCTGAAGGTTTCCCACTGTTACATTTTTTCTATATTTCCAAATATTTAATCTCACAGTTGTTCACTAAAGTCCCAAAACCTTAGAAATAGCTTTGTAGTACTTTTCTGATATGCTGCTTTTTGGTATCTTTTGCTCATGTGCTGTTAAAGAGATGATAATATGTACTTTCCAGTAAAACAAAGCCATTTTAATTATTACTTAGGTTATATTTGAAGTCTTATTTAACTCACCCAGTCCTTTTAGCTTCAATACTTCATGGTTTAATCTTCACGTGGGCTCGAGATGAAAGTCTAGACTAATATTTTATGGCTCTGGCACAGAGAGCCAAACAGAGAGTCTTTTTATCTACGAAACAAGGGCGTAAAAATGTCTGTAGGCTCTGACCTGGTCGCCATCATGTCATCCATGCGGCTCTTCTTGTGTGTTCATTAAAGCTTCTGCTCTCTCTCTCTCTCTCTCTCTGTCTGCATGTGACGTTGACCCTGAGAGGATGTAATGCTGCTCGTCACTCAAGTTGTATTCTGGTTGTTTTCCACTGCAAATATTGCATACTTAATGTGACACGATGAATTTTTCAGCAGGGCTCCCCATTAGAGCGCGGAGCAGCGGAAGTGACACACCAGAGGGCGCGTGCAAACCCAGACGCCTACCTCAAAGATCTGGTGAATCAGATGAGACGGTTGCATCATGACTACATAAGTCTGGGTTTCAATAATTGTTGTGTTGAGACGGACTCATTTGATTGGATCTGAACCAGATTGTACAGACACAACAAAGGGAAAAGTGTTGGAAAACGAGAATGAAAGACTATTTACAGTGATATTCTCTATTTATACATCCAACTCATACATTAAAAAAGGTTGAGTGAGGAAAAAGGTTGCTTGTTCCTTTCTGTGGACTGCCAAAGAGGCTTTTTGGCTGAGATGTTTAATGCTGAACTATTCTTAAATGAATATAAGAGAGATACATTGATCATCTGACAACACCCAATTTGGCTCTGTAGTGGCCAGAGAACTGAGATATTAATATTGATTCACCATCTTGCTTCCACATCACAGCACTCAGAAACAAAGTCATCCCACTTTGGACTAACTGGAAGCAGGAGCTATATGGTCTTACTAAACTCTGCAGGCAGGAAGAGCACAGCCTGAGCTATAACTGCTTCTACACGACTCCAGATGACTGTTGGTTCAATGCACTTCCTTCCACTTAGTCTGAAGTCACCTTTTATAGAAGCATAAACAGTTCGAACTCTTATATTGCTGCATTCACGAGGCCATCTTAAGCCAGCTCCTGATACAATGAGTTGGTAGTGAATAACTTTTGCATGAAGATGTATAAAAATACTCAGTAGGTTATTGCAAAAAAAAAATTTAAAACAGAATATAGAGAAGATTTTAGCATAAACCCATAAACAATTTGGGAATAAAAACTGCAAATATTCAAATGTGTAAGGGCTACATTTTTATTAAGACAGTTAATTTAAAATAACAAACCTGAGAAGCATTTACGACTGTACTAAATTTCAGCAGTGACAGCAAGCTGTGTTTAAAATGAGAACTTTCATTTTTTTATGTTCACCTATTCTTATGAAGTGCCAAAATAAACATTCATCTCTTGGTAATTTTGAATTTGACACCAATGTTTAAGTTAGAACTTAGAAGCAACACCAGCCAAATTTCATACCACTACTCAAAGCCTACACATTTTTATTTGAAAGCAAAAGAAACATTAAGCAGCCTTCTTTCAGCCAGCTGAGCAGCAGTGTGCAGGTATGAGCAGGGGAGGGGCAACCCTATGCTTCTCTTTGCTTCATTAAGGTGAGGAAAACTCCAATAACGTCTTTAAATTCAGTTAATCATCAAATGCCAAGTAATGATTACAATGCCAATAAAAAGTTATCAATTACCAAGTACTTTTTCTGCAATGTGTCATCAACCACTGGCTCTTCTGCTTGGAGTACAAACACCCCCGCATCTATGAGACAGCATCATTTCTTACAGCCTGCACCGAATTCCAGTGGCACAATAGGATTAAACTCACCGAGACACGGAGTCTCATCTTATTGCAATTTAGTAAGCAACACATATACCACCACACGCCTGAGCTGCTTTCATTCATCAGACTTCAGCAGAATAAAAGGCCTCCTCCAGACGCTCCATAAAGAAAATGGCTTTCTCTGCCATCAAATCTGTTTGTTCACAAAAGTAATTATGTTCATGGTTTTGAGCGGCCCTACAGCTGTGAATCACCGGGATGAATCAGAACGAATCCAAAGTGCGCCGCTTCACCTGAAACTGCATCAGCAGGAACTCGAGGTGAATCTGAAGCTGAAAGGTCTGCTCTAAAAGGCCTGTAAATCCTGCTGCATGTGCAGAGTGCATTAGTACGGTGTGTTTTATTTGTGAGAGAAGCTCAGCGGTTTGATGATTGGCCTATAGCTTGCAAACAGTAGAGCTTATTTCAAGGACTGCAATAAAATACATCACTTAAACTGTACTATGCCGCTCTTAGCAGCTATTATTATGTGCTATCGTTTGGATGCGTATAAATCTGAGACCGATGATGTGTGCACACAAGGAGGCGGGAAAAGGGAAAGCAAGAGGGGGCAAAGTGCAGGACATGATTCAAGATAAGAGTTTGGACTCAGTCCTATTTAATAACTCATGCTCTCTGGAAACTGCTTCATTCTGTTGTTTCTTTTATCTTCTGAGTCAGTAGCTACAATTAATCAATGAGAAGAAGCTAGAAAGGATGAGAAGCCCTCATTTTCCTAAATATACACCGACCAGGTCAAAAGTAAAGCTCCTAATTTACAAATATATTAATCTGCCTTCCCTACTTCTTTTTTTAGTAAACCTTCTTTGCGTTCATAATCTGCAGGGCCATGAATTCAAGCGTTAACATTCTCGGGTACAAATCCAACCCCCTTTTGGGCACATTCACAGCATTCTCTAATCATGAATCCTCCTGGCTAATCTGATCCCATCGCTGCTGTTTCCTCTAGAAATATGAAGGCAGAAGAAGTAAGCAAGCTAACGGCAGAAAGTGGTAGGCAGTTAGGGGGGAAAAAAGGGACGAAAGGTTGTCATGTTCGGGTGGAGAAGAGACACAGACAAGACAGGCTGAACAATGAAGAAGGTATGTGCAGCTAAACTTCTGACAGCGCTACAAAGAAGAAAATAAGAACGACAGAAACAGGCTCACACTGCGGTCTGCACTCAGTAACTCCTGCATCAGGTCAACTCAGCACCACAACTGTTTTTATTATGCATGGCCTGCTGGGGAAATGACAAGAGACATCCTCCTCACACCAGCGGATGGCTGCATCGTCTCTGCAGTGTCTGAGACAGGTGCTGAAATGTCCTTGAGCATCCTTGCACGCACAGTCGCTGCTTTTGCTAACGCCTCCGTAGACAACAAATGATCTAAGTTGCATTCCCAGAGTTTGTGTTTTACAACTACAGGGCAGAGAAAAACATAGTTGTTTTTATTGTCAAACTTGCATGTATCAGATGATCAAATACATTTGAATGTCAAACAAGAATAATTAAAATCTTCATTTTTCATTTACTTATTTATAAAGTAAAATGGTTCCAAATCAACCTGGCCCTAAGTTTTAATTGGTGTCCTGGGTAAATCCAGAAATAATTGTGATTGATCTTTTTTTTTATTAGTTTCACTGTCCACACCCTTTTCTGAGTAGTAAAGTCAAGAATTCGCTTAAAATGAACCTGTTTGATAACATGAAGTAGGCTAGAGCATCATACTCATAACGAAAGAAATGCAAGAACAAATGACCTCCATCAGTCTAGAAAATGTTAAAAAAAAAAAAAAAACAATTTCCATACATTTAGGATTCCAGTGAACCACAAAGAAAGCCACTATTCTCAGATGGGGGTAAACACTGAATAGTGGTGAGCCTTTACAGAAGTGACTGATCTACCAAAATATTCTAAAGCCAGATCCATGACTCATCCAGCAGCTCTGCAGGCCCAACTTGCCTTAGTTAAGGTCAGTGTTCATTATTCCACAATAAGAAAGAGAGGCAGGCAAAAATAAACTCTGTGGGAGAAATGTAAGGGAAAAACAGGGCTAACCAAAATGAAAGCAAAGGCTAGTCTCTAATTTATCAAGAAACATCTTAATATCCCCTTTAGGAAAATATTTTGTGGCACAAAGTGGAACCTTTTGAAATATTTGGATCCTGTTACATCTAAAAAAAACTGTCACATTACAGAAAAATAATAGTTTGATGATGGGGTTGCTTAGCTGCTTGAGGACACGAATGACTTGTCATAATAAATGTAACAATAATTTTAACTTTCTGAAAGAAAATCCTGATGGAGAATGTTTGGCCATCAATCAATGTGGCTGAATTTAAAAAAAAATTCAAAGAAGAGACTGCCACAGTTTGTCCATTGTGGTGTAAAAGTTTCACTGCCTATTATTGAATTACTGCTGGTTGGTACAACTAGTTTTTAGATTTAGGGGGAAATTACTTGTTCAAATAGGACCAGATTGCTTTGACTAGCTTTTCCTCTTAATTGATCAAAGTAAACCACGTTATTCTAAGCTCACGCTCCAGGTGTGTGAGTATGTCTAATTGCATGATCATTCAAATATGTGTCTGACTGTTAAACAAAGTTAATGGTCCCTGAGGCTTTTGCTAAGCAGATTTTCTCCCTTAAGACAAGATGACTCATTAATAGCCCAGCGATTCTCAGGCTCCTTTCAAGTGAAGTTTCCCAATGGCTGCATGTTCTCCATCAGCTCAAATGCCCCTGGGTTTAACAGGGCTGGTCAGAAACTGTTTTGGGTCTTTGTGTTTTATCTTTGATGAAATTATTGCATCTGATAATCAACTACCAGGTATAGTAAATTGTGCCCCCCCTGACCTGTTGCTGCACACTACTAGTGAGGCAGCAGATTCTATGCAATTAAATTTAATTAAAGCAATTAAATTATGTTGTACATTTTTGCTTGAAATGTTTGTGTAAGCACCATTATTTATTCAAGTTTATCAGACAAAACTCACAGTTATTACTGTGAATTAATAAAAATAATTAAACTTCAACTTTAGTGTTTTTTTTTTGTTTTTTTTACCTTGGATAAAACAAAAAAAAAAACAACTTTGTGTGAGGACCTACAGTATATCACAGCATACCATGAGTTTCAAATATGTTTAAGAAATAAAAAAATCCATCAGATGGTTTGTATGGAAATCCTTCAATGGAGATGCAAGAGTGGATGGAGTTATTTCCAGTCACTCTTTCAACACTTTTCCCCCTACTGCACCTACTGCTGTGCACTGCCGGTCAGCTGTTTAAAATAAAACTAATACCACTTCCTTGGGCTTTAGGAAAGGACAGCCACAAGACACAAACTGGAAACTAAGAGTGTCAGCAAATATTGTTATTCGTATAACACTGTTTTAAAAATGTAGCTGGCAAACTATGAGCAGCATAAATGTTAGCAGGATGCGCAATAAGGACATTTACTTGAAAACAGTCTAATGTAGTGGGTGTTTATTCTACTTTTTTATTATTTTATAGAAATCAAGACAACAATAAATACATCTAATAAATAATATTTTACCATCAGAATTTTGATTTAAATCTTTATATTAGCACAACAAAACCATCCAAATGTGGTTATGAAAACCAGGACATGCCTTAAGTTAATGCTTACTGCACTTATAAGTTCTGAAGTGGCTGCATTAGAATAGAAATAAAAATGTCTACATCCTAATTGGCATAGTCATATTTTTAAATACATTACCAACAATTTAAGATGTGACAGTAAACACACTGTTTAAAGATACGGTCTTGTGTTACATGTGCGATCGTATCTGAGTTTGCTGGGCTAAACCTGGGCATTGTGTGTATGCACTGAGAAAGAAGGAGTGTCTTGACACCATATGGCAGCTTTTCTGTGTGAAGGCTCTCATATGAAGGGCCTTCACATAGACTGTGTGAAGCTTGACTGTTCTGCTTGAGCATTCATTGGTTTTTGTTACACACTTCCTGCTACTCTTATTGCACATTACAAAAAATATGCTTGTTAGCATATCCTAGATTGTACTTAGGTTTGAGTTGATGATGGATGGATGGATGGATGGATGGATGGATGGATGGATGGATGGATGGATGGATGGATGGATGGATGGATGGATGGATGGATGGATGGATGGATGGACAATCTGAGCTGTCCTCTGCTGTGTCTCTACTGAGGCTATTGTAATTCATCCAGCTGATGTCGGATGGTGAACCATTTGAGCAGACAGCAGATGTAAGCAGACAGAAATAAGGGTAAATAACATCCACACTCTGCTGATTTGCTCTAAATGGACTACAGAGACAATTGTGTAAAAGATGTCTTATAACGAGCCAATGTATTGACTTGACCCGTTTACAGTACGCCTTGCTTTTACCATGTTGGACCCCCTTCTGCTTGTAGAGAGCCTTAATTATTTTAGCAGCTTTCAAGGTGTTTAAGGCATTTCCGAGAGATTTTGGTCCCTGTTGGCATGATGGTGTCACACAGAGGCAGAACATGTATGCCTGGAAGACACATCCATGATGTGACTCTACCAAAGATGTTCTACTGGGCTGAGATCTGGGGAGGCCAGTATAGTAAACTCACCGTCACCCTCACAAAACTTAACTGATATGATTGGAGCTTTGTTCTGTGGTTCATTTGCTAAAGGGACACACTGGTCAAAACGGGCTGAACATGATCAGCTACCATACTCAGGTAAGCTGAAGTGTTTAAACAATATTTAATTATTTTCAAGAGCCTCAAAGTGTGGAAAAATATGTTCTTCACACCATTACTCCACCACCAGTCTGAACCGTTGATGGGAGGCAGGACAGAGCCATGATTTTATCCTGTTTACACCCAATTATGCAACGATGAAACTGATACTCAGACCAGGCAACATTTTCTGCCGTCAGTCTGTGTGAATTGCAATCTCTATGTCCCATTTTGTGGTCTTCTGCCACTACGGCCCATCTGCTTCATGGTACCACATGTGCTACGTTCAGAGAACTCCTTAGCTGGAACAACATGTTTCCATTATCTTGATTTTCTCTGAAAGTTTTGGTGTCATTCAAGTGGCATATTTCCTCTTTAATGGACTGTCCTCTATGAACTAGAGAGGATGTTAAGTGTGAAAACACAGAGCAGATTCGGAAATAATCAGCCAAGACGGCACTGACTCCACCTCAAAAGTCGCTTCAATCCCCCTTCTTCCTCAAACTGGTGCTTCAGCAAGCCACATCAAGATGTCCGAGTTGCTCCCACGTGATTGACTGGTACACAACGTGCTAACAAGCACCTGAACAGGTGTACATGAGGAGAGTATGCGCTCGGAGGTGCCTTCCGTAAAAGAAGGAGGAAAACATATTTTCCAGTGGATGAATGATAAGTAATTTGTCCTTGGCAGACAGGATGTGGAAGCTGTTGCAGCTCCATGCCTCTCATTAACCTACCCACTCAAATCAAGACCTCAGTGTTAATGAGTGAGAGGGAAAGAGACACGGAGAGGTGAGTGATAACACAATTTCTTTCACTCAAACTCCCTTTAACATTCATGCGCACTGTTTCAGCTGGATCCAGTTTCCTTATTTTTATTATTAATTTACAGATAAATTTCTCTTTTATAAAAACATAATAAATTACCTGCTACTTAGATTACAGACATTAACACTACAGTCTTAACTGCTATTCCAAAATATAAAGAAACTAGAAAAATTACTTTCTTAAAAAAAACAACACCAAAATGCACGACTTTCATTATACTGTAATACCTCCTTAAAAACGTATTATCTAATAAACAAAACCGCACAATAGTGTCCATTTGCCAGATTGCGCTCAGATATGGAGTGTGAGGATCATTTCTCCACATCCTCGCTCTCGCCGCTGTTACAAGGAAAGATGGTGACACAGCACTGAAAGAGTCCTTTTCTCCACCTGCCTCCTCTCCAACATCACGTTTGTTTATTTTTAGGCTCGCTCCATCTTCACTTCCAGGATCCCCCCCCCGTCATGGCCAAAAGCGTCGAGGGGCTTTTACGGCTTGACAAGGTGATTATTGTCGCACAGGCGCATCGATGAACGGCAGCTCAAATGGATGGAGAAAGTACTCACCTCCCACAATGGCGAAGAAAGCCAGCAGCAGCCGCGGCGGCAGCTGCCGGCGGTGCGTCATCGTGCGCGCTTTGAGCCCGGAAAGGTGTTGACCCGGGATGGAGAGGCTACTCCAAGCGCACCCCGCAGTGTTGTTCCCCCACCTCCTCACGGCCCCCGAACCTCCTCTTCACTCTCTACCTGACATGGTGACGTCTCTCCGGGGGGGAGGGAGAGAGAGGGGGGCGGGGGGGGGGGCGGTATCTGCTCCGATCCTTCCACGCCTGTCAGGGAGGGAATTAAAAAAAAAAAAAGGGAAAAAAAAAAAACCCCAGAAATGTTCTCGGTGCAGCCAGGTGAGCTGTGGGATGATGATGCTGCTGCTGCTGCTGCTGCTGCTGTTGATGCTGATGCTGCTGCTGCTGACCGAGCCGAACGCCGTTTAGAGATGCGACGCGCTGGACAGGCGGGGGCGGGGCGCGCCGGGCACGATGGAGCAGCAGGGAGGGGTGGATGCACCTCACAGCTCCACATCAGCCAGCCATGCCAGCGTCTTTGCTCACTCATCTCCATATAATATTAAGCACTAGCAGACACGAACAGAATGTCCAATATTGACTTTCCAGTGACCTTGTCAAGCTAGATGGCGTCTTGCCTGTTTTTTTCTGGCTGCTTCAAGTTTATCTTCCGCCCTGAACCAAATATCTTTTTAAATGTTATCGTCTGTAAATTATCTTTTTTTTTTCTTTCTAATCGGCTTGGAATGGAAAACGGGATTGTTCTATATATATTATATGAATCAAAATATTGTATAATAGGATTTAAGCTTTATGTTTAAGTTTAGACTTATTTTATACATCTCATGTCTCCCTCTGACAAGATGCTGATGTCCTATTAGAAACCACATCATTTCTCTTTAGTTTTGCAACCAAAACATTCACCAACTATTCACAAAATAACTCAGACTGTCAGACTGGATGGACAGGAGCTGTGAGCTCAGTGGTCAAATTAGTTTAAAAAGTTTTCTGTTCTTCAACAAACCTGTTGTGAACTGAGATTATTTATTCTATTTAATATGTTGGGAGTCTACTTACAGATTAGGTAAATAGAATATTTGAAGACATTTTATTGGATTTTATTTAAATTGAAGAGGGTGACTATAAATTTCATTTTCTGATTTATTTATTTTTTTATAAAAGGTTTTGGGGAACAAAATCCAACAACATGCACTACTTGGTGATTATCTATCATACTAAATCTTGATCAAGTATTACTTTCACACATTTCCTGTTCCTCTTGTCTAAGGCTTATGACTCACAATAACATGTAAAGAAGTTACACAGAAAAGTGGGGGAAAAAAAGATAAAGGAGGAAATGCATGCAATAAATGGTCAGGTAATATTGAAACAATATTAAATGAAATGTGAATCTCATCAAATTTACATAACATAAAAATGCCAGAGAAGACACAGGAAGTCAACAGTGTGTTGGAGGAACATAGGGAAGGACTTAAGGGATGAATAAACAAAGTAAAAATCAAGATACAGGGAGGAGGCAGTTGCTGTGGTGACTAAGAAAAGGTCCACCAAAGAAGCAGCCTGTCTCTTTTTCATATCATCTATTTTCATCATACACACACAGAGCAGAGGCATGTACAACTGGCAAACCAAACCATGCAGTTATTCCCATAATATATTCACACACATGTGCACAGAGGAAAACTCTTCCATGGATTCATCTTTAAACCCTCTCCTTACAATCTCATCCTTTCCCCGCCTCCGTTCTGCAGTGAATGAGCTGACCTGACAGTGCTCCTCCCCTGCTCTGAGTGCAGCTAGTCTCCCCCGTGAATTATTTAGAAGCTGGGACCCCCACAAGTGCTTGTCTTCCCCTAACACCCACTCAGACTCCTTCTCTCTTTGCTTTTTTTCTTTTTCTCCGTCCCTTCCTGCCCTGCTGTCATTCTGTCTTCACGTTGCACCTATTACTTCCTGTGACTCTGTCACAGCTGGGAAAACACAGCACACAAATCTCATCTTAAGTCACAGACTGATTATCGGAGTAGGATAAATGAAGCAGAAGAATAGAGAGGCAGAAAACGGATTTTTATTTTCAGGACAGTTTATTGTTTCTCATTTATGTTTTAGAGGATTGAAGATATTTTATTTTTGGTTAGTGTTAATCTTGAGCTCAGTTGCTGCCAGATCAGCTGAAATGTTCCTCAGTAGTAGTTCTTCACACAGGCAGCATGGCTCCCTGCCCAGGTCAGGCCTCTCTGGGATCCCCCAGTTGAGATATTTTTATTCGTTGTCTGTAGGTTCACTCGATTGATTTATTTTCCTGGCTGCAGGGCTGCAGTTTGACATTTGAAGCATCATCTTAAAAATCATTTATTTATTTGTTTGCTTGCTCACTTACTTAATTTTGGTCATTTGGTAGTTTTAGTTGTTTTGTACATAACGCTTAATAGACCAAGATAATTAGACAAACCAGGCATCAGTTCATAGCCGCTGCAGGTTTTGTACCAGGATTGGCAAGAGACTTAAGCCATTTTCTTTAATCAGAGCCGGTCCGAGCCTGTTTGGCGCCATGGGCAAACCACCCCTTTCATGCTCTGTTCCCTCCATGAAGTTGCTGACCTTGGGTGTGGCGGTCAAGTATCATAAGTATCATTAGAAATGAAGAAGTGCTGGGTGAAATGACCCAGATATTGCTCCAGAATAAAACAGCATTGGTGTGTGATGATGCTAAAATATAGCACACGGTCCATTGTGCAAGTTTAGCAGTTTACATGCTTACCATATTTTTGCAGGGAAACAACATAACCCTTAGGGAATGATGTTCAAGATAATAATAATAGTTAAGACAGTGATAGAATAGAGAGGGAAAGCCATTTTTATTTTACAATCTTACCATTTTACAATATTTTTCTTTCTTAAAAAAACAACTCACCGTTGGGAGTATTTGCTATAATTTGTTCCAATTAAGGCAAGCCAATATTAAAAACTGTTTTAGACACTAGCAACAGCAGATATCAGCCTAAAATTCATTTTGATTGGCAAAACCTTTTGAGCAGTGGATGCTACTTTTCTAACTTCCTTTTGGATCCAACTTAATATTACTTAAAAAGAAACAATAATGAGGTTACAACTCTTCCTGCACTAATATTGTGGCATAGTCACAATATGCCTCGGTGCTAATGCTGCATTGCATATAAATAGGACCAACAACTGGGGATTGACTTTTCCCTAGTTAAGCTTCGTATGCTACCTCTTAAGTTGCTATAACCTTCAGGCACCACAAGGAGGTGCTGTAAGAATCATGTGTCCAGCACCCCAAGTTTCATTTTAGTTTTGCCCTGCTTTATAATTTAATTAAGAGAACATACTCAAAACAAATCACTGTTGTGTGTATCCTTGCAATCTGTGACCAACTGAGGCACAGAATACCAAAGATGTAGAGTCTCTGGCTCACTGCAGAATCTGACTAAAACAAGCCTCTTCGGACGCGTATGTTCTGGAGGCAGCCTTGCACTCTGACCCACCAAGGAGGTGTTGCACAGCCAATGAAGCGACTCGAGGAGCTGACATTGACAGGAGTGAGCCATATCTTGCTGGGCGATTTCTAACACTCACATCTCATATTGCAGCGGTTCATTCACAAACCATCCAGGTTTGACTGTGTGGGACCTATATCGCTACTATGGCTACAATTATTCATAGCTCGTTTGATACCACAGCCTGTCTCTCCTCCCACTTTCTCCTCCCTCTCACCATTCCCTGTAGAGATGGCGCTACCTCACTCCAACTACTCACCATGGCAACATGGTAATCCCTGAACAGAAATATTCTCACTGACTTACTCTCTTTTTTAGAGACACGGAGAAAAAGGAACAACATGTTCACACACACTCACTTACACATGGGTGCACAGAGTCACGCCTGCACAGTCATGCACACGCTCCGTTAGAGATGCTCATGCAACCCAGCACACTGGTGTTTACTGGTTAAATACATATTACCACAAGCCCATGACTTCGATAATGGTTGAAGATTCTTGCTGATCGTTCATCTGTGTGTGTGCGTGTGTGTTGGTGAGGATTGAAACAGCAACCACTAGAGAGCGGTCAATTCAATCTGTGTGAGCTCAAGTTTGTTAGTGTTGGTTGAATGTGAACCTCAGCAAAAACGTCCAAAGAAACATGTTATTAGAAAATAACTCTTTGGTGCTTTTGCACCTAAAGTGATTCACTGTCAGCCAGCAGACATATATGGGCCTCATATGGGATACATAAGAGCAACCACAATGGGTCCCAAAAAGGTTTTTTCCACTGTTTCCATCGTGTCCCTACAGAGGTTTGCCCACGTAGTTTTCAGTGGGATCCAAGTAGCACTCGCAACAAACACTGAAGGGATCCATGACCTCCCAGAGGTCAAGAGGAGGAGGAATAGATTCGTATATGATGCATGGGCATGAGGGGGTCAAGTTACAACATACAGTGCAATGTAAAGCACAGAGGCTCTGAGTTACAGAAACTTTATTAGACAAAACACATCAACACAAAGACAAACAACAAAACGGGAAAAGAATGTTAAGAAATGAGAAAACAAAAATATCACATGATAGAAATTTAATCCCATATCTTAGATACAATAACAGCACGAGTATAAAGTGTTAACAATATTTACAGTTTGGTTGTAGCCTACTTTTGGTCTTTTAGTTGTGCTTGCTGTTATTTTGCATTCAAAAAAGTTTTTTTTGTATATTTTTGTCTCAGTTTTCCAGTGTTTTTTCTGTTATTTCCAACCACAAGGCTCCAATATTTGCAACTTCCTCTTTTAGCCTAAACTACAGAGCGTTTATTCCAGCTGTGTTTTGAAGAGTTACACATGCCAAAACACTTTTTCTGACTGTGTTCTTGCAGTTTAATGAGATCTTCTCAGCTACACTCACTCTAATCATCCAATCAATAATCAATAATGCTCATTCTCCTGGCAGACAAAGAGGCTGGAAAAAGGAGTTTCAGGGCAGATCAATAGGCTCATTCACAAGTCAGGATACCTGTACATACTCTAATCAGGCATATTGATCTTGCAGATGGGGCTTAACTGGATATAAATAAGCTAATTAATGATGTTGTCACTCTTTTTAGAACACTCCTTGAGGATTTTACACAGATATTGTAGTGGCTACTTTATATATGTGATTCAATTTGACATAGAGGTTTGTACGCATCATTAGGGTGGTCAGGTAATGTGATGTGAACATTTTCTGTGAACTTATAGACAAACCAATGAGTCAGATGCAACATAGTGCAACAATAAATTGGCAATATTCCTGTTCAGGTCCCGGATTTACTTTTTATAAAAGTAGGATACACTGAATATTAGTGTCTAACATTGACCACTAGGTGGTGTATTGAGACAATAGGACCCACGGAGGTACACTGATCACTTATAAAGGAGAATATCCTTAAGTCTGTGCACAGATTTATTCAAATGTTTTATCGGACAGTCGCGTGCAGTGGTCTGCTAATGCACTTCCTTATATTTCCTTGGTCTTTTCATGTTTTAGTGCTGCTGCGTCCTGGATGCTGCAGGGTCATATGTTCTGCTCCTGTGAAAGGCAGCCTGTGAGAGCAGTAGTGATAGACCAGCTCAGGGATGCTGGAAAACACACAGCTGCTCTGATCCAGGGTGTAGCCCAATCCCTTGCTGCTCTTAGTCTGGGCCACAATGATGTGAACACAACTTTGACTGGTCCTGACGGAGCCAAACAAAGACAGAAAAGAGAAACATATAAATAATACATATTTATGACTGCACTCTCAAAAAAAGACAATTTTACAAGCAGGGATCCTGAAACTACTGATGTTGTAAACTGGAAACATCATCACTCCCCTAATGAGGCTGTTATCTCCTGAGTTCAGTGAATGGTTAAATGGGGTTAATGATGTGAACTCCCAAGTGCATGAGCAGTGTACAACAAATGGGCACTGAGGCACATGAAGACACACCATTACTCAAATCGCACACATCCTCTCATCGTCACTGCACTATATAGTCTTGGTATAACTCTTGTAAAAGAACAAATAAAAATTAATAGTTGTTCCCCTTATATTTCATCTGAGGATAACAACTTATTAGAGAAATCTGCTGGCGACTGAAATCAGTCATTTTTCAGCTTGATTAACCCTGACCTGTGACTCTTTTTGTTTCCTGATCAGTAAATGCATCACACAGAAGAATTACAAGATCACATCAAGAATGACAGTTTTTCAGTGGACACTATCACTCAATTAAAACACATTGCTACATTGTCAGTACAGACACAGGTGTTTTTAACACCAGAAAAGAGTTTTTAAAAAAAGTTAAACTCTGAATGAAATTTTTATAGATACTTTTTAGTTTAATCAGTCCTTATCGTTGACCAGCTGGTGGAAAACTAAAGGAATCCAACGTTTTCTCCAATTAGTGAACGCACAACTAAATCTATTAACTATAGTGCTGTTTAATGAAGACACAGTTACTGAAATAAACGGATACAAAGTTTGCGGTCTTCAGTGTAATAAATGTTGCAAACTAATTAAAATAAAATCCTGTGATATGGAGACGTGTCTGCGGTTTCTTCAGGCTTTGAGACACAAAGTTAGAGCAGGATAAAACAGGAAAACTGAATACAATACAGCAAAGTTGCTCTGTTTTATACTATTGAGGTCACAAAAAATGTCTGTTAGTTTTGCAAATGTTAGCATCTTCAAGTTAAAGCAACAAACTGTAGCTTTTCTAGAATATCCACTGCTTTTTAATTACTCCTAATGTAAAAGTAATTTCACATAAAATAACACTGAAAACAGTTTAAAATGTCAATTCTGCAAACGATAAGTAATTTAAAAACAATCAAACCTGTTCTACTGCATCTGCTGCTTTCTTATCCTGTTTCTAAAGCAAATAATACCCACTAGGGTATTAGGAAAACAAGAAAACCATATTTTGAATATTGTTCATCTTGTAATAAAGAAACGTCAAATTCAGCTGAAATCTGTATCAGAAGGTCACATTAACAAAAACTTGGAGATTGGAAGTTGGTCACAAAATTCTGATCAGTTCATCTCTACTTAAAATATTGCAAAAAGATTAAAAGTGATTAAAATTATCAGAAACAATCACTTAGAAATTGAACATTCTGCATGCACTGCACTCACATACATGCATTTACTTACTTTAGGGCGATGGAGTATTTACTAGTCCCTGATTCGCTGTCTCTGACCAAGAAGCTGGCTTCCCTGCAGCGCTGCAGCTGAGCCTCAGCCTGCTGTCGACTCACGCTGCCATGGTACCAGCTTGAAGAAGTGGATGGAAAGGGGTGGAAGAGAACGGGACGAGATGCAAAGAGAGTAGATCACTATCATATAGCACAGCGACATACAGTCATCTGACAGCTGTCAAATGTTATGTATTTGATTTGATAATGACATGTAAACACACACAAAAAGACAGAAACGGGAAAATGAAGGACAAAAGTCAGCTGTAATTCACTGTCAACTCGATTAACTGTTTACAGTTTGGCAGATAAAAGCGATAATCATAAATGTAGATGTAAAAGGATAAAGTGACTGTGACAACATAAGTGGCTGTGCGGCGCGTTCAGATCCATAGTGTTGCTGACAGTAGCTGCAGGCAAGAGACCTATATAAAAACTAAAGTTATTCAAACATAGCATGAAAACAATCAATTCAAACAGGCTCAAAGCATTTAAAGAAAGGACACACTTAAGCATATAAGGACAGCTTGACAGGTTTACAAGTAAAATAGGACTTTTCTGCCTGCCCTTCGTTAAGGTTCACCTGAAGGTTTCGCCCTGAATCCTTTATTTACATTTAGCGCCATTCCATGAGGAACAGCTTTGCTTCTGGTAACAAACAGCTAAAATCACAAACTTTTTGCAGGGTAACATATGAATTTAGACTTTTTTTCTCTCAACTACATGTGACCTCATGACTTCCCCTAATAAAGCAAAAGGAAATTTGCTGTATCAACATCCACAAGGCAAATGTAGGTTTATTTAATTAAGAAGTTATGATATGGCTACGAGAAAACAGTCATTTCCTTAAACCTGCCCATAAAAATCAAAGAAATAATTACAATATTTAAAACAGAATTATTACAAACATGGCTGGGAAGTGACCGAAGGTTATGTTCTTACTGCCCACAGTGAGCAGAATGTAAATAACGGTGAAACTAATGGTTACATAGTCACAGTTGAAGTTGAAGAGCAGCAGTAAAGAATGCCATCTTGTGGTTATTCAGTACCTAACAACCAAGTAGACAAGTCAGGAAAAAGTCTTTTTTTGTCCAGCCATCACTAAGTGAACCTTTGCTGGAACTGGGTTGTTTGGTAGAATGTTTTATATCACAAATGCCTTAAGTGTTTCTGGCACAAAACCAAATATTAATATGTGGAAAAACATCACATTCCCACCTTTAAGCAAAGTGAGAAATCTGTGATTCTGTGGGCTTGTTTCTCTTCTGAAGGCCCTAGTTAGAGGCCATAGTGTCATCAACAGGCTGAAATACTGCAAGGCTTCATTTAAGAATATACTCCCTTTACCAGAAAACTGAAATAAATCTTATTTTTTAGCGATAATGATTTACATCTGGCCCTAAACTAGAACCATATGTTTTGTTCAGATGAGAGTAAGATGAAACATTTTGGTGATGGACACTATGTGCTTCTGGCATAAAGTACATGACGCGTTCATGTGGATGATGAAAATGAGAAAAAGTCTATAAAAAATTATAAAATATATAAAATTAGCCTTCCTCCTTGGCCATCTCAAACCTCAGACTCAAATCCTGCAAAAATAATAATTATAATAAAAAACCTAGGAATCTTGACCTACTGGGCCGCCGGCCAGGAGGAAAGTCTTTGCACAGACAGAGGGTATAGTTTGGCTCCAGGTCCCTTTAAAAGTCATTATTTAAAAGATGGTGGGACAGGGTGAACAGAGGAACATGTCAACAATTACTGTTTTCATGTGAGTGAGTTTTGACTTATTCTGTGGAATCGTTTTCACAAATTCGATGATGATTAGTGACCTGCACACTCATTTAATCAAGATGGCACCTTAGACTCTGAGATAAAATTATAATTGCTTTAAAAGATGTCTTAACTCAAACTCACCTGTGATGATGACCTGGGCGTCATACGGCTCCATGTAGCCATCGTTCACTCTGCTCTTTCCGCCTCTCGCTGCTCTTTGGTCTTCTCTGCATCAAAAGATCTGCATAATTCTCCAGGATTATCAACTGTGAAAAGGAAGAACCAAAATGAAGGCCTGCTATTTCTCTGATGAAGCTTTTCAGAAGAGAACATTAGGAATCCAGGACCGAGGTTTTAAACGCCAATAGATCCGTGTTCTTCAACTTTTTCTTGCATTAGGCTAAGCTTTGACCGTGCGTAACTGCTCCAACCTTTACGCACGCTTATTTCGCCTACTTTGACGTCGAGATGACTTTGGTATGCAGTTGTATCTAGCGAATCTAACTGTACCAGTGTGATGGTTTCTTGCGCTGGACACTTCCTGAGGCTCTGCTCGGTTCTTGGACAGGCTTTCTGGTCAGAGGCTGTGCTGCGGTCACTCTGCACCTGCATCGACAACTATCCCTGCAGTTTGAAAAGCAGCTTCTGCAGAGCGAACACCCGAAAGAACTGGAAGTTTTTCTTTGAACTCAGTAAAGATCCCATTCCCAGACCGTGAGATGCGGGTGCGTCCAGTCAGCCAGTCGAGAGAAGTGATGAGATGGAGAGACAAGCTGCAGTGAACGGATAAAGCTGGAGTCGTGGGGAGGAGCTGTGTGGAAGGGGCGGTGTGGGAGTGAAAGTCTTCAACCGATGTCCACAGTCAGGTTGTGTATTGCCTAATAAAATGCTCTTTTCAGTTTCAACATTGGCTACTTGGCTAGAACTGGATGGTTGTTTGATGGTTGATCCACCGTCAGTTGTCAACCTCAACCAAAAACCAACGATTCTGACTATAAATCAACGTTGATTTACCATTGAGTACTTGAGTTGTAATGTAAGGCAGTATATTCACCGCTCAGGTGCTTTAAATGCCAAAGATATGGACATATTGCAGATGTCTGTAAAGGGAAACAGGTGTGTGAGAGATGTGGAGGCGAACATCCTTATGGTGAGTGTGGAAATAGTCCTATTAAATGTAACTGTGGAGGAAATCATACTGCAGCATTTGCAGGATGCACTGTAAGAAAAGAGGCAGCTCAAATTAAAAAAGTAAAAACTGAAAAGAGAGTTACTTATGCTTAAGCAGTGAAACAGGTGAAAAGTAATGATAATGCTCCAAACATAAGCTATGAAAGGAAGACAGTGGCAGACAATAATCAGGGTAGTATCACGTTAGAAAAATTGATTCCTTCCCTTGCATATATCATAAATTGCTCAGAACAAGCAAAAAATAAAACAGAAAAAATATAAATTATAGTGAAAGCAGCTACAAAATTTTTTAAGGTCAACGATGTATCTTGGGAAAAAATTCATGATGAATTGCAACAGGGTGAAGGATCATCTGAACTGGAGGCGTCTCAAACCATCAAATAATTCTAATATTACAATGGAGCTCGCAGTCTAATAGCAAATGGTCAGGAATTTAAAGGCTTCATTAATAACCTAAATCTAAAACCAGATATAATATGCATTCAAGAAACATGGCTCAAACCATCATTACAGTTTAATATTCAGGGTTATTCAGTTTTACGTAAAGACAGGTCAAACGGGAGTGGAGGAGGGTGTGCTATATTGGTACAAGCCAACATAAAATTTATTCAGCTACAATTTAATTGTATTTAATTAATTTAATTTTACAAATTACTGCTGTTGAAATTTGGACAAATGACAGGAATACTAAAATAATACATTTTTATAATCTTTGTAAACAATTAGAAAAATTTACACTTGAAACAATCCTAGGAAACTGGAGAGATCATGATGATTATAATGGACGGGTTGTAGAAGAGTTGATTGAAGAAAAAGAATTGGTCATTTTAAATAATGGAGAATCCACTCGGGTGGACTTTATGAGGGGTAAAGAATCTGCCATTGACCTGACCTTGGTCTCTCAATCTATTGCTGGTATTTGTAGATTGAAAGTATTTAAGGAATGTACAATGGAGAGTGATCATTATCCAATTTTTGTCCATATAGGTATAGACACAGAGCAAGACCAGGCAGAATTTGAGGGGAGGTGGAAATTTGAGAAAGCAGATTGGGGTAAATTTGAAATGATGAGTGAGGTTAGCTTGGAAAATGTAGATATAAATAAACCAATAAATGAATTAAATTCAGAAATGTATTATTAACTCAGCCAAAACATCTATTCCTAGAAGTAGTGATATTAAAATATAGAAGATCACTGGTGGACACCAGAATGTTCAATAGTAATTAAACAAAGAAATAAAGCTTTTAAAACACTTAAGAAAATAATTAGTTTCCAGCATCTAATAAATTTAGTGTAACATCAAAGCCAGGTTGAGATTTGAATTTTGTTTCCACAGAGCCACCAGGGATTTAAATAGTTTTGTACAATTGTGGGGTTTTAATAATGTATTAGGCACCATTTCAAATCAGGGAGAACTAAATTTTAACAAGCTATTAATGTAAATATTTATTGTTTTTATTTAGTTTTCATTGACCTGATTATGTAAAAGTTTAGTTAAATTATTGTAAATCAAGATTTTGTTAAAAATCCTCTTGAGTTGTGTAGAAGTCGGTGTCTTTTTAATGATGAATGTACAGCATCGAAGAAGCACAATTTTACAAACAAGTCAAATGGTTCTCTTTCAAAAATCTTAAACGTTTGGTTTTGACAAATGGGGGAACTGATTTACGTTATAAAGATGACGTTTTGTAATTTAACATTAAACCTATACATGTGGTAGTATTTACTGTTGCACTCCATCTTTGTTGTTTTTGTTACACTTTCCAGTTAGCGAGAGATTAAAAAAAGGCAATAAATATGTTGAAACATTTAAAGCCAATCATTGGACTGGATGAACCTGGGTTATAAATTGAAACGTTAATTACTCAAAAAGTCAGAGGAAACATTTAATACATTTCTGTAAGTTCATCACACACCTTTCTTGGCTTTCTGAAATCTTTTTTTTCTTTCTTTCTTTCAGACATTAAAATATATAGTGGTTCATTTTGTTTTAGTGTGACATGCAGCTAACCGTATAGAAGTTGTGATATTTGTTAATGTAAAAAGTCAACTTCAATTCTCCCTTCACCCATAATTTTTTTGAGGGTAGTTACCGGTTCTGTGTGCTTCAATGAGCAAAGGTTTTGATCCAAGCACTTGTTCTATGGAGGAGTCTCGTTTTTTTTTACATTCTTTTTGGTGGTTTAATGTTTGTGACTCTGCAAAATGTAAGACAACCAGGCAGCATCTGCTTTTTTTTCCTATTATATTTTTAAAAGCTCATTTTGAGCTGATTTATGTTTTTGGCATCCAGCGGAATAATGTGTAGTTGCACCACTGAGTCCGACTCACATAGAGATGCTACAGTCATTAATTTAACTCTGAAAACCGGTTTCTCCATCGACGGCGTACCTCATGTTGTCCGCAGCGGCTCAGATGAACCGTCTGTCGGTTCTGCTCCCATCTTGACTCCAGCATTGATGGTTTACAGCCACAAACTTCACTGGCTGAGACAACCGCCTTGTTTTTTTTTTTGTTTATTTTTCTCTTTAGGAGATCTGCAAGGTCGGGCGATGAATGTATCTCTGAATTAACATCCAGTCAAACTGAAGAACAATGTTTTTAATCTAGAACCATTGTAAACTGTGAAAAAGCTGAAGAACCTGTACCAGCATCATTTAGGCATAAACCCAGTGCGAATACCAGTCTGTTACAACACATCAGCTATAACAGCATGGATATTTGATTGAATAAACTCTTAAATTTTAAAAAGGAACCATGGCTGAGACAGAGCTTCTATTTTCTGTCGTTGCTGAGATTTATTTTAAAGATGTCCTCCTGTTAGGTGTTTCTTTTTTTCTCTTTCTCTAATAAAGTTTTGATTTCCACTGAAGAAATTAACAAGATGTTTTCAAACACTTCAAGAAAAATAAACATGCCAAGTCTGTTCTGTGTGCATTTGGACTGATGACCTCACAAGAGGTACAAATCCAAAATTAATAACCTGGTGTTAGTATGTATTTATAGACTGGCACATTCTGACGCCTGTGAGTCGCATTTAAGTTGCAACGTGGTCATTATGTGTTAGAGCCAATTATTATTATAACTTTAAAAACAATATAATACAGAACAAACATGAAAATCTTCTCTTGGTGACAAATTCAGTATAAAGTGAGTTTGATTTTTATAGAAACGTTTGCATAACAGATTAAAAACACCATGTGGATATCAGGTACTATCAGCACATTTAAGGTTAAATAATGACTATTGCATAACTAAGCACTTCATTATTGGCTATATCTAATAAATTAATTTACATATATATTCATTAACATACTTTTTTGAACTCTATTACACACATTTCAACTCATGCAAGAAAACTTTAGAAATAAAACACAATGCATCCATTCTTAACTTGAACAGAATTGTATTTTATTAGATTTTGCAGAACAACTTTTAAGCATTATAAACAAGGTTCATAGAAGAAGAAATGTCGTAACTATACAGCTGCAAACTAATGTTTTATCACAAAGCGATAAAAAGATCAAATCAATTCATCAAAACCGATACGGTTAAAGCTGTTTTGATGGCTGTCAAAGTTCCAACATTACATAAACAAAATAAAACAACAGAAGCAACAGGTGAAGGTCTTTCATTTCTGTTTCTTCAGTTTTGTTCTTCTTTTCTTAGCAGGGTTTGAAACAATCCTCTTTACTTTCAGAGGCCGCAGAGTGCAGGACAAGGCAGAGTCTGTGGTTTCAGATTCAATCTCCAGCTTCCGTTTTTGTGCTCTTCTCCCTCCTTCCTCCTCCTTCGCCTCCTCCGTCTGCTCCTCTCCCTCCTCCAGGTCGGCCGTCAGTTCAGCTGGCACTGCAGCCGCTTCATCTGTCAGCCAATCAACTTCCAGTGAAGGCACTCTGGGTTTAATGGCATCCACCGTGTCCCTGAACATCTCCTTGTCTTCAGAAGAACACCGTCTGAACCCCAGAGCGAGGACGCTTTTGAGCCCCAGGTGCGCCGCCACAGTCTCGCTCATGCGGGGCACCTGGCAGGTCGGCACGCCTCTCGTTGCGCTCAGAGCGATCAGGTGGTTCGTCATGAGCTGCGGTCTGACGGACCTGCAAACAAGCAGCAGCTGGAGCTGGTTCCTCTCTAGTGCCTTGGTGACCTCGTTGATGCCGATGGCCAGCTGCCGTCTGACCGCCGTGTCTGTCCAGCCGTTTCTGGTCGGGTTGGACCCTGGCGCCTCCTCACCCATCTGGGGAACAGGATCTGCAGCAGCATCTGGTTTATTCTCCTCCTTTTTCCTCCACTGGCGAGGCATTTTCACCTCTTTCTTCTCCAGGCCTGTGGCGATTATTTTGTCCTTTAAAGTTCTCAGGATGAAGTCCTTGTCCTTGGGTAAAAGTGGGCTCCAGTTTGAACTGAAGGGTGATGTGAAGGAGGCTTTACTTTGGATATGCTTTTTGAGATCTTTCTTAGATGGTTTTCCTGCAGATGTCATGGCTCATCTAGATCACAAAACAAGAAAAATCAACTTGACACAGAAATATTTCTGCATTTTCAGCAACATTCCTCACCATGATCTTCATGTAATGTCTTTGAGGCTCTCTGGATTCCCAAGTCTTAATTTTCTACATCAGTGAGAGCAGAATGGATCAAGCATAACTGATTTGCTCCGAATTAAATTAATCCATCCTTTCAGATAGATAGATAGATAGATAGATAGATAGATAGATAGATAGATAGATAGATAGATAGATAGATAGATGCTAAAATGTAAGTCTATATTTCTATTTCTTCTGTTTCTGTGACATGTCTTGGATAAATACTTCTCTGAAACTTCAACTTAAATGCCACATGCCTGAACAAAATAAAATCCGGTTTATCGTTATAAAAATTTCTTCATATTCCTTTCTTGGGTTTTGTAACTGCAGGCTGACAGCTATTATTGAGAAAACCATCAGTTATTTTATATGAAGTTGTTGCTCAACAGTTCTGTATTAAACGTCACTTCGTTACTGATCCTGTGTAGGAACAAAATATACAATTTGTTGTTATAAAAATGCCCTATTGTCTTTGTTGGGGTTTGTTACTGCAGGCTACAGACGCTGTAATTCTGAGACGGTTTAAAATAGGTTTATATCTCATTTAAATAAACTGACGTTTCCTTTCGCTGTCCTTTCACACGATGGCGATATAAAAGACATTAAAAAAGTATTTTACTGTTTTAAACATACCTGCATTTAACAATGCCGTCTCGCTTAGTTTATCTTTATTTTTTAATGTTGGATTCGTGTCTTCAGTCCTGCACGGGGCTCACAGGGCGCTGCCATCTTGTTTGAATTGAAAAGTTTGCATTCAGAAACAGCGCCGACAAGCGTTAAGGAGGCAACATGACAAATACGGAGAAGACGAGCAGACAAGACTGGTTTTACACACCAAATCAAATAAACGGGGGCAGCAATTATTTTTACTGTTTTCAGGATTCCTGTTTGGTGGGAGAAGAGGTGAATTAATATTAGCCTTTTCCATAAAATAATTATTTTAGCAATTTTTTTCAAAGTTCCAACTAAGTTGGAACTTTGCCCTGTTTAAATTTCTACAGAAATGTTCTAGCTGTGGCCTGCAATAGCAATGCACAGCAGAGCAGTGCACTAACATGCAAACTGCAGATGAAACCTTCAGTTCAGTGCAGGTTTTATCTGCATTGCAAACCTATCAGGATCTTGATAGATAACCTGCATATATTGATAGGTTTTATCAACATCATACTGCAAGTTAGTCAGACTTACCATGAAGTTTATCTAAACTGCCAAGATCAAACACACACACAGCCTCCATATGGACAAAATATCTAAGTAAGGAAGTAGAAGAAAAATCTCAAAGAACTTACAGGAAGAAATATCTGATCCTGTCCATTTCCTAACCGCCTGATACCTTTGGTAGTCCTTCACTGAAAATATTGAATCGCTCTTAGTCTGATCCCTCACCAATGGCAACCTGCCCTGGGAAGCCTCACTACTGGCTGAACCCCAAGACAAAATCTCCATCTGGGTCATTGGGATACTCAAACCCCTCCACCACGTTAAGGTGGCGATTCTGCGGAGGGGTCACCAGCAGATCGCGATGGTTGTTTAAACCAAGGGATTCCCCCATCCTAAGCAAGCACAAGGCGACAGTGGAGAGGATAACTCCCTATAAAAGGAAGAAACCTCCAGCAGAACCAGGCTCAGGATGAGCAGCCATCTGCCGAGGCTGGCTGGCTTCAAGATGGCAAAAATAAAAAAACAGACAAACAAAAACAAACAGACAAAAACAAACACATTAAAATATCCCAGACTCTACCCCTCTGGAGGAGTAGCCCCCCGAGATCCCTGGATCTACCCCTCTGGAGGAGTAGCCCCCCAAGATCCCTGGCCCTACCCCTTTGGAGGAGTAGCCCCCCGAGATTCCTGACTCTACCCCTCCCCCCCAAGATCCCTGGATCTACCCCTCTGGAGGAGTAGCCCCCCAAGATCCCTGGATCTACCCCTCTGGAGGAGTAGCCCCCTGAGATCCCTGACTCTACCCCTCCCCCCCAAGATCCCTGGATCTACCCCTCTGGAGGAGTAGCCCCCGAGATCCCTGATTCTACCCCTCTGGAGGAGTAGCCCCACAAGATCCCTGGATCTACCCCTCTGGAGGAGTAGCCCCCCGAGATCCCTGGATCTACCCCTTTGGAGGAGTAGCCCCCCGAGATCCCTGACTCTACCCCTCCCCCCCAAGATCCCTGGATCTACCCCTTTGGAGGAGTAGCCCCCCGAGATCCCTGACTCTACCCCTCCCCCCAAGATCCCTGACTCTACCCCTCTGGAGGAGTAGCCCCCCAAGATCCCTGGATCTACCCCTCTGGAGGAGTAGCCCCCCGAGATCCCTGGATCATCCCCTTTGGAGGAGTAGCCCCCCGAGATCCCTGACTCTCCCCCTCCCCCCCAAGATCCCTGGATCTACCCCTCTGGAGGAGTAGCCCCCCGAGATCCCTGACTCTACCCCTCTGGAGGAGTAGCCCCCCGAGATCCCTGGATCTACCCCTTTGGAGGAGTAGCCCCCCGAGATCCCTGACTCTCCCCCTCCCCCCCAAGATCCCTGGATCTACCCCTCTGGAGGAGTAGCCCCCCGAGATCCCTGACTCTACCCCTCTGGAGGAGTAGCCCCCCGAGATCCCTGCCTCTACCCCCCCCCATCCCGAGATCCCTGACTCTACCCCTCCCCCCCGAGATCCCTGCTCTACCCCTACCCCCCCGAGATCCCTGTGACATCTACCCCTCTGGAGGAGTAGCCCCCCAAGATCCCTGGATCTACCCCTCTGGAGGAGTAGCCCCCCGAGATCCCTGGATCATCCCCTTGGAGAGTAGCCCCCCGAGATCCCTGACTCTCCCCCTCCCCCCCAAGATCCCTGGATCTACCCCTCTGGAGGAGTAGCCCCCCGAGATCCCTGACTCTACCCCTCTGGAGGATAGCCCCCCGAGATCCCTGGATCTACCCCTTGGAGGAGTAGCCCCCCGAGATCCCTGACTCTCCCCCTCCCCCCCAAGATCCCTGGATCTACCCCTCTGGAGGAGTAGCCCCCCGAGATCCCTGACTCTACCCCTCTGGAGGAGTAGCCCCCCGAGATCCCTGCCTCTACCCCTCCCCCCCCGAGATCCCTGACTCTACCCCTCCCCCCGAGATCCCTGCCTCTACCCCTCCCCCCCCGAGATCCCTGACTCTACCCCTCCCCCCCGAGATCCCTGACTCTCCCCCTCCCCAGTCGATCTACCCCCTGGAGGAGTAGCCCCCCGAGATCCCTGACTCTACCCCTCTGGAGGAGTAGCCCCCCGAGATCCCTGCCTCTACCCCTCCCCCCCCGAGATCCCTGACTCTACCCCTCCCCCCCGAGATCCCTGGCTCTACCCCTCCCCCCCCGAGATCCCTGGATCTACCCTTTGGAGGAGTAGCCCCCCAAGATCCCAGACTCTACCCTCTGAGGAGTAGCCCCCGAGATCCCTGACTCTACCCCTTTGGAAGAGTAGCCCCCCTGAGATCCCTGCCTCTACCCCTCCCCCCCGAGATCCCTGGCTCTACCCCTCCCCCCCGAGATCCTGATCTACCCCTTTGGAGGAGTAGCCCCCCAAGATCCCTGACTCTACCCCTTTGGAAGAGTAGCCCCCCTGAGATCCCTGCCTCTACCCCTCCCCCCGAGATCCCAGACTCTACTCCTCCCCCCCGAGATCCAGACTCTACTCCTCCCCCCGAGATCCTGACTCTACTCCTCCCCCCCGAGATCCCTGCCTCTACCCCTCCCCCCTGAGATCCCTGCCTCTGCTCCTGTGGTGGAGCAGCCCCCTTATATGACAGATGGCCTCCCCCTCATTTGTCGAATACCCCATGCACTCTAAAATTATAGAGGCATGTGTATTCCGGTTGACCCCAGTTGTTTTTTACCTTTAGACTGATATAGCTGAAGGAGTCCATGTTTTCTTCCTGTGAGCCAAGAAAGATGCACATTAGGAGGGTTAGATTGATAATCCATAGCTACAAATAGACAAAACAATGGAAACAAAGGAGATCTGCTTAAAGTGCATGGAAGCCCAGTTCAACTGTCCTTGCTGTAAATATATTTTCCATAAATATTTCAAGATACCATGGAATTATACTAATATCTTCCTAACCAGAAAACAAAATGTTATCTAGTAAGACTGGAGGTTTATTTTGATTTGTTTCTTATCGTAATACAACTAAAATAACTATTTTGTGATAACAAATTGATAGATTTTGTTATAAGACATAATGAAAGTTGGTGTGAAGAACCTTATGGTTGTATGTTAGGAACAATTACCAATATTTATAACAGGGTCAGTCACTCTGGGCTTCTGTAAGAACTGTTGTATTTGGTTAATAAAATATTAATTTGACATATTTACAGGAAGTTTGAAGGTTTGTAAGCTGTCGCCATCTTTGTCATATTGAAAGGTTCCTAATAAAGTCTCCTTATCGTCTAAATGCTTCTTTCCCTGAGACAAATTAGATACAAATCCAGTTCATTATCTTGTTCTTTCTATATGTGAAAGTTTGTTGGTGCATCTAAAAACACATCACACCCTGAGATAAGCAGAAAATTCATTTGTGCAGACAGAAAGTTTGGATGTGATCAAGTGATGTCATACTAAATCATTGCTAACACATTTTAAAGCCCCTTCTTCCACACTATAGGTGGACATATATATATATAAGATACATGTGATGTTGCTCGACTTACATAGACAGAAAATTCCTTCGGCGCACTGGAGAGTGTGAAAGTCGGGGATACACTCATAGGAATATGACCCAGGGACACGTGAGTAACAATGATTTTGTGGGACAGTTTGATGGTTAAGCATCCTGGGAAGTCTGCAAAGGCCCAACAGTGTCCAGGAGTCAGATGATTTCTTCCCTGAAGACAGAGTACAAAACCAAGTTTAGGTGGGGTACCAAGACTAATTAGGAAAGAAAATCATAAAGCCTAATATTTTATCAAACAGAAATACCACTTTGCACAATATTCATTTAATGTTCTGAGTGTTGTTCAGACCTGAATGACTATGCTTGGGCCTATGGGTTGTTGACTAAAATATATCCCAAATATTCTACATGTTCTGTTGTTGTGAAATGTTGATGAAGTCAAATGGGGCACAAGTTTTGCACCTGCACAAAAAAACAGAAATACTGAGTTAAGAAACCGTAATACTGAAAATTTGAAATCTGGTTTATGATCTTATTTCTAATAGGTCACCTTGAGACTCCAGAGCAAAGTTTGGCCAAAGATCCGCTGGTGGCAGAAGGTAGTCGAATTTCCTTTTCATCTCCTTCTTCATCTCCTGCAGATCTTTGTGGAAAGGTTCTGCGATCTGTTCTTGACTCTTATAAAGAGACAGAAAGTTTGCCACAACATTAAAATTAACAACTTGTTCTCAAGTTTGTTCAGGATATTTAAATCAGAGTTAAGATTAGGAAGAGAAAACTTACCATGTCCACTGTATTTATCGTGGACACTGTGTCCTCTGTAGTTAGAGTAACAAAGGACTCTGAAGATCGCAAGAGCCGAGCAGAAAATAGGCAGCTAAATCCTGATGAACATGAGCAGAAGATGACAGTCAGTGACATAGCATAAAAAATACAGACTTTCTACAACACTTTCAAATTGGTTGTTTGTGGAAGGAGAATATTTACCAAGAAGGAGCATGATGAGACAGATGATCCCATGACGTTGCACCAGAGTGACAATCTCCTCTTTTATATTGAAAATCATATCATTATCCTGGTAGCTGTCCAAACTGTCTCCATCTATTGGTCCCCTTCTTACTAAGGGTTTTCTTCGTGTCCTCCTGGCGCAACATGGAAAAAATACAAATGTTTAAATGTGTACATTGATCAGCGGTTGACTGTTAAACATAATAGCTAAAAAATATACTTTTATAATGTACCTGACTCTCGTCTCTCGGTATGAGACTGTTGGTTCCCCATTCGAGTCGTAGTATCCATTATTTGCCAAACGAAGGCTTCGTCTTAGCGTAGCTGCACAAAAAGAGAAAAAACAAAGTCATGGAAGAGGGATCACTGACTGTCACAAAACATTTTAAATACACACACACACACACATGTTTGCGCAGCTATCTTTGTGGGGACTTTCCATTGACTTCCATTCATTTCTACAGCCTAAACCTTACCTTTACCCTTTTCCTAATCCTAACCAAAACTCAATTCACACCTTAGTCCTAACTCTGACCCATGACCCTAAAACAAAACAAGGTTTCCCCTTGTGGGGACCAGGCTTCAGTCCCCACAAGGGGCAATTGGTCCCCACAACGTAGTATATGTCAGGAAAATCGTCCCCACAAGGTATTATAAACAAACGCAGACACACACGCACGCATATATATGTGTATGTATGATTTTGCTGAAAGACGTAGTTTGAGCTTTCACGGTGCCGTAGTTCTCTAGATGAACGCGCTCTATGAAAGCGCTGTACAAGCGCGTGCTTGTTACGCGCGTGCTTGTTATGAGCGCTAGGAACGTATCTGATGGGGTAACGCGAATCGACGTAACACCTGTTGAAGCGGGTCACTTTGCCCTGTATTGCCCTGGCACCAGGTTAAACTGTGGAACTGATTAGTTTCCCCAACACTTGCAGAAGTTTGTGATTTTGAAGCTACGTAATGTGTTTTATTCGGTCTGTTCACTAATTGAAAAAAAAAAAATGTTAAGGAGAAGTATTTTACAAAGCATGTTCACTTGTCTAAAGTTACTTGTCTAAATTTAGTTTTTGCCCAGAGTGAAAGTAAAGTCAAGATTCAAATGTTGAAGTCCTTAAGCATTGCAATTTAACAATTGTTAGATTTAATTGTTAAATTTAATCAATGTAATTTGATTTAAATTTAACAATGTAATTTTTTACATTGTTAAAATTTAACAATGTAATTTTTTTTCTGATGCCATTTTCATGTTTACTCAATGAATTTGTCAAATATACAAGAAAACTGCAAGAAGCACAACTGACACTTTTGATATTTGCTTCAAAATTAGCTCAAATGGTTTGATGTTGAGCTCAAAAACAGATTATTCACAGCCTTAAACAGAATATGAGTATTTGCATTTTTGTTGATTCACCTCATCAATTGCTGAGGTGCATTTGTGTGTCGTAGACAGAAACATATTTTGGAGCACTGCAGATTGTGCCAATTGGGGGGGAAAAATTTGTGAATGTGACCCAACGACACATGGAGACTCAAAAGTAACTAAAATAATTTGACATGGAGCTAAAAAACAGATTATTCACAGCCTGTAATGCGTAAATTATCTCTAACATTCTGTCACAATTTCTTCACAAGATAAACACAAAAATTACATCTGTTTTGTTTGTCTTACTAAGTTAAAAAACAAAAATACTTACTTTCACTTGGTCGCACCATATTTGAATATTGTTTCAAGTCTGTCTTCAAAGTCTGACTGTATCTTTAGCTGAACTGAAGCAAATGTGAGAATTCTGAGTAGAACTGCTCTCTTATTGACAAAGGTTCCAAAAGTCTTTGATAGTCACCCTATGTGACTCAATAAGCAGGACAGTTCCGCATATAATTAACTGCTGGACGTCTTGAGACTGTTTGAAAACTAATTTTAGATAATCTTACAGTAAAAATGGATTCATCTCTTTTATTGTCAAATGAATGCATCTTTCTGCAAATCAGACAAAAATGGTGTGAAACATTTGTGCTACTTTTGTGCTGGTTTGTGCAGCTAAAATGTTCATTTGTGCTGCTATCACTTTAAAGATATTAAGAAATGTTTCCAAAAGTCACAAAAGGTCAACCAACCCCATATTCTGCAAATCAGACAAATTTGGTGTCAATCAACTTGACTACATTTGGTTATTTTGACTTTGTAAAAGTGAGGAGGAGGGGCCTGGTTGACCTTTTGTGACCTCTGGAAACATTTCTTAATAGCTTTAATATCTTTAAAACGACAGCAGGACAAATGATCTAGCTGAAGCAAACAATGATGAGTTAGAAATTAGATCAGAGTGGCATATGTATTACAAACGGTCTTTATATTTGCAGAAACATTACCGAGTGAGCAAACAAAGCAACAAACTATCTTAGACACATTTCTCTCCTGTTACCATGCCAACAAGAATTCAGGCAGTTAATGGAAAGTAAAGATTCTGAGCCACTTATTCTTTTGTCCTTTAGAAAATTATTAAAGGTGAGGTCTGATGATAATTGTATTTCTGATTAATTGTATTTAACAATATCCAAATTCAAAAGTAAAAGTCGGCCAAAGGTGGTTATATTTCCTGTTTTTACACAGGTATTAAAGTTTCCGTTAAATTGCATTAACTCTGTTTAACTTCAAATATTATATTTGATCCAACCGCTTTTGTCGTCATGTTTCCTTGTGTTTGCTGTGTGTTGCTTTGTCCTCCAGCCAATCAGCTCTGGGCTCTGCAGCCCCTTCACCCTCCTCCTCCTCCTCTTCCTCAGCAGGGCTGCTGCTTCTCAAAAGTATCACATCGGTCAGCTGTGTTTGCAATTACAACAGCTGCTCACAAAGTGACAGAATAAAAATCTTCAGCTGCACCAACCAACATGTCTGTCGAGGTAAAACCCGATCTTTCTCTGACTGCATTTAATTTTTGTGTAAGATGCGTTTAATTGGTATTCTGCCATGAAGCTGCTGCTTATTTCCACTCTGATAGCGATAGTTTTACTTCTCTAGCGTTGTGTTTGAGGGAAATATTGTCTAAAAGAATAGAGTTAGAATATATTGTTATTGAAATTTGGACAGCAAATGGACGATTTAAAATAATCAACTTTTATAATCCATGTAAAAGATTATCATTAGATTTAATGGAGGAAATTGGGTATTTTTAGAGGGTAAAGTTATTTGGTGTGGGGACTTGAATGGGTATAGCTCTTTATGGAGTCATCATAATGATCACAATGGTGATATAATAGAAGAAATAACGGATGTTAAAAATTTGGTATGTTTAAATGATGAAAGTGAGACCAGAATTAATTTTAGAGATAATAGAGAGTTGATTTAACATTGGTTTTAATTTTTAATGTTTCTATCTTTTTCTAATCATTTTCCAAATCTCTGTCTATTTCTGTTTTCATTTTTATTTTATTTTAAATTGTGTAAAGCACTTTGAAATGCCTTGCTGCTGAAATGTAGAGAGGTATTGTATAAAAGGGATTGTTGGAGCCTAATAAGAATTAGATACATTTATTTTTTGCTAAAGGTAGATCCATTTATGTATCTATTTATGCATTGATTTATTTGTTTTGCTTAGACCCTCCTCCTCGTCAATCAGCTTCCGGCAGTGATTAACAGGCAGAAGCAGCTGTTGGGGTTGATCTGATTGTTTGGTGAAGGAGCCGAGGAGTGAAACGGTTTTTGTACCGCAAATTAATGTTTTATCTGAAGTAAACTCGGATATTATTTTATTTGTTATTTTTGTAAATAAAAGAAAGTCCTTTGAAACAGGAAAAGTCTCAGCGAGTGCTTTTTATTAGTTTTGAGTGAGTCGAAAACCTCCTCCTGAGGAACTACTCTGGCATTTTTGTTTTCTGGAACATTTTGCTTTTTTGTGATGCAAGAGTGGGAAAACAGGGATAAAGAAGTGGTCTTTTAGGTCCGCAGACTGGGGAAAATTTAAGGAAAGTATGTTAAAAGTAGATATGACCAGTAGTATTGATGATTTAAATTCTTCTATATGTAATGCTATATTTGAAGCAGCTGATCAGGCTATAAGGAAGGAAGGTGAGGGAAGAGACAGGAGGTTGGTGCCATGGTGGACATCAGAATGTACTAAAGTTATAAAGAAGCTAAATAAAGCTTTCAAATTCTTAAAAAGAAATCATAATTTTCAGAATCTGAATGAATACAAGAAATTGCAAGCAAACGTAAGAAGGGTTATTAAAAATGCAAAAAGAGATTATTGGAGTTTTTGTAATTCAATAGGGAAAGAGACAGATATTTCTAAGGTCTGGGCAACAATTAAAAGGATGAATGGGATTAAGAGAGTGAGTGGATATCCAATACTAAATGATGGAGAAATAACAGCAGTTACTGACAGAGAGAAGGCAAAAATACTTTTGTTAAAATCCATAGTTCTGAAAATATTAGTGAAGAAGGAAAAAAGGAAGGCAAAAGACAATATTGGAGAACAAGAATTTATTGCAGCAAATGGAAAATACATTGAATATGTATTTTACAACAAATGAACTAAATAAGTCACTTAAAAAATTTAAGCTATCAGGTCGAGGAAAAGATCAAATTTGTTATGTTATTTTTGGTAATTTAAGTGAGTCTTCTAAAAATATTTTATTAGAAATGTATAACAGGATATGGGAGGATGGGGAACTACCAAAAAGTTGGAAGGAAGCAGTGATTATTCCAATCCAAAAACCAGGGAGAGACGAATCCAAACCACAAAATTATCGGCCAATAGCGTTAACATCCAACTTAAGTAAGGCAATGGAGAGAATGATAAATGAAAGATTAATATTATATAGAAAAGAAGGGATTTATATCGTCTAGAGGTGTGCCGATCGATCGGTCACCGATCATAATCGGACTGATTTCCGTGAAATCGGTGATGTTCGGTGATCGGCGATCATTGGCTCTGTTACCGATACGGATCACCTGCATCTCATTTCTCAGCCTGTCTGTGCAGCTGGTCTCGTCTTTCCTTCACTGCGCAAACGGAGCAACAAATCCTTAGCGATGTGTAACTATATCGCACTGAGTCAATGAGGACGTTTGCGTGTTGCGGCGGAAAATTGAAGCAGGTCAAAATGCATCAACACAACGAAGATAATAGACATAAAAACAATGACGGAGTTTGGCTACATCGAGGCTCAGTGCAGTAAAAAGACATGGAGGATCAGACAGCAGGTAAAGCAGCGCAGCCACAAACACTCACCCGGATTAGCATGACGGTCAGAAAGCTAAACTAATAACCTGGTAAATGATTTAAGTCTTGGAGCTGCGATGTAAGACGCTGGTTCTGTTCTCACTGTTGAACTGCTGCTCTGCTACAGGTAGTAATATTTAATATTTAGTAATATTTGACAGACTGAGCCGCTTCTGCTCCACCTGGTAGTGACTCTCACACTGAAACTCTGCTTAAAGCTGCAGCATCTAACCTAAAAAATACATTTTATATACGTATTAAAACTTTCCCTATCCTAACATGGGACAGATAATCTCTGAAAACATAATTGATCTCCTCTCTGTTCTGTATAATAATTACTCTGCTCAGTCAGAAACAGTCAATCAGAACTAGCAGTAACCAGCTAGCCGCTATGCTAACAGGAAGTTTTCATTCAGTAACTCTGGATTGTTTATTGTAATGGATCCTGTTTTTGCCTTTGAATGTTAAGTTTTATACTTGAATCTTTTGTCAATGTTGAGAGGTTTTATTTTCACTCTTTGCATTATTTAGCCTCTTCAGAGCCTCATATGTTATCAGTCTGTTAAAGATAGTATTACTAATAGCAGTACAATTTGCACAATGCCTCTTTTGTTTAGTTTTCTTCTTGGAAAAAGTTATTAAAAACAAGTTTTTGTCTAAATTAAAGTGAATTCATGGTTTCTTTTTCCACATAATGTAACAGTAGTGTTAATGATAAAAATAAATAAATAATAATTATGTGATCGGTATCGGTGATCGGTATCGGCGATCAGCCCTCGGGGGTGATCGGTATCGGCAGAAAAAACCTGATCGGCACATCCCTAATATCGTCTTATCAGAGTGGTTTCAGGAGAGGGAGAAGTACAATAGATCCAGTTTTATGTTTAGAGCATGACATTAGAAAGGCTCAAGTGAATAAAGAGAGTGTTGTGGCAATATTTTTTGATATTGAGCGAGCATATGATATGATGTGGAGGGAAGGGCTATTAATTAAAATTAGAAGAATGGGTATAAATGATCATATCTTTAGATGGATCAAAAATTTTCTAGAAGGAAGACAAATACAAGTGAGGATAGGGAAGGATTATTCTGAGAGTATGAATATAGAAAATGGGACACCACAGGCTGGTATAGTAAGTCTGTTATTGTTTTCAGTGGTAGTTAATGATATGTTTAAAGAAGTAGAGAGTGGAATGGGATTTTCACTTTTTGCTGATGATGGAGCAATGTGGAAAAGAGGAAGAAATTTAGAATATATTGTTTAAAAGCCTCCGGGAGCAATTTTAGCTGTAGAAAAATGGTCGTATAAATGGGGTTTTAAACCTTCTGTAGAGAAAACTAAAAATAATGTTTTTTACAAGGAAAAGAGTTGATGGAAAAACTAAATTAAAATAACATGGACAGAATTTAGAAAGAGTTAAACAATTTAAATTTCTTGGAATACGGTTTGATGAAAGAATGACATGGGGAGTGCATATTAAGAAAATAATTGATAAATGTAGGAAAGTATTAAATATACAGTAATGAGGTGTTTAGTTGGAACAGAGTGGAGAGCAGATAGAAAATCATTAAAAGCAATTTACACTGGGTTAATTAGGTCAGTCTTGGATTATGGATGTATAGTTTACAATCCAGCAGCAGATTCAAACCTCCAACATTTAAATATTATTCAGCATCAGGCTGAATAATATTTCAGCCTGATGCTGAACTATTATCAGTTATAGTTCCCTATTACTATTATCAGTAATAATTCCCTTTTAGCATTGATCTGCTTACAGTTGCTGCCTGTTCTGTGGTCGGCGCTGTCACGGGACTTGCGGGATGATGGCGGCGGCAGTAACAGCAGGAGTTTACCGTCCTGCCTCTCTTCGCATAAAACCTGAAGTCTACAATACTACATGCGGTAAAGTGATTGTGGAAGATGAGTTTTTACATTTTAGATAAAAACACTGCCGCACGATGACAGTGTTTTGTTGGCTACAAACAATTTCTCATCTGACTGGATTGAAGAGTCCAAACATCTCCTGTATGAACTGTGCCCAGCAAAACAGTGTAACATCAAACATAAGGGCGCACAGAAAGACGTAAATAATGTGAAGGATTGCTTGAAGTTGTTAAACGAGCGTGGTGAGAATATTCCCCGTTTTGTTTCGCACTACCTGGATGACCTTTGTTGAGGAAATATAATCATTGTTTAGTGTTTTGTTGAATTCAATCATATAACCATTTTTGTAGTGTTTGAGTTGGTTTTATCTTTTAAATTAAAACTAGGAATTTTGTGTCAGCAAGCTCAGATGCAGGCCCTGGGGTTGTAAGGTCACAGATAAATGCATTTACACAACCTGGTTGTAAGGTTATAAAACTACAGGAGGCAAACAATCTTATCTGTGTGAAAATCATTTAAAAAACAGGGCCACATTTGGTCTCAGGAAATAAGGAATCTCCAGTGGACATCTGGCGTGGTGAACTATTGACCTGCAGTTTACCCGAAAAAAGTATTTGTTTAAAAGCTCATAAAATGTGCCTTTATTTGTTTGAGTTGAGGCAGGGAATTCCAAATACGTTTCTTTGATCTTCGAGCAGAGTTGTGGGGAGGTGCCGGTTTCAGTGGTGCTCGAAGACGGCTTCTAATTGGTCGAGAGGTGTTGCACCTTATTTGAATAGAACACACCTACTAGTATAAAACCTCTTGCACAAAGAAAATGAGCCAGAAATAGTCAATTTTTAGCACCATGGGCTGACTGTTTCTCCGAGGACGTCTTCGACGTCTTCGTCTTTTCCTCTATCTGTCTCATTTTCTCAGGTGACTAATGTGTGACTGTGTTTCTTTAATTTCTCTGTCTTGTGTTATACTTTCTTCTGATTGGATCAGAAGAAAGTATAACATGGTGCTGAGAAACAGTCAGCACCATGGGCTGACTGTTTCTCCGAGGACGTCTTCGTCTTTTCCTCTATCTGTCTCATTTTCTCAGGTGACTAATGTGTGACTGTGTTTCTTTAATTTCTCTGTCTTGTGTTATACTTTCTTCTGATTGGATTAAATTCTGAACTTCTGTGACGTCAACACGCTGCATACGCCTCTTGTGTTCTTGCGAGGGCTCCCAGACCGCGGCCGAGATTCGGGACCGGGAAGAAAGGATAAAGAACCGAATTGTATTTTTTAAAAGTTTTACATAATAATCCTTTTTTCAGCTTTTGGGGGCTCTCCGGTTCTGCAGTCTGGAGCCCTCTGTGGGGACGCTGAGGATTCGTTGCGGTTTGTAACTGCGAGTTGGTGAGTTTCTTCATTTCTTACTTTCGGTTTGTAGTAAGCGCCATCTTGTGAGTGGCGTTGCAGATGTTCGGAATTATTTTCTGTATACAATGCGTACAAAATCTTCAACCGAAATTGAGCATATTTGATTTAATGGTTAATTGTTGAACACACGAGTGAACGGAGAGCGATGGCAAGCTCAAACAGAGGTGCAAACTCTGCTGTATGCTAGGCTTGGATTTGTGGCCTTTAGGACAATGTCTGGGCCTATAAACACGAATCAATTGGCTTTATATTTGGTGTGTTCTTAGTTATTCAGTCTGAATCAGCTGAGGAAAGTTGCTCGTTCCAAAAGGTGACTCACCATTAAGGTCGGATTGGCTGCAGTCTGGGACTGCGTCCGAACGAGTCTGGGACTGTTGCGGACAAATTCAAATTCGGATGGGTAAATACATTGAGCTAACGCTACCTTCCCGGTTGGCCCACAAAAAGTGTCGGTTGGACTGGTCGATTGAAACGCGTTTTGTCAATTAAGCTTGACCTAGCTTGTAGCAAACTCTGAAGTGAAGTGAAAAAAGGGTTAAAGAAGTTTGCGGAAGTTTGTTCGCATTGTATTTTAGCCGGCTCCTATCTTTCTATACAGTCTGTTTGTCCTCTTTGTTACCTGAAGTAGTGTGTAGTTTTCTCTGTGTGAGTGTGTGATTTTTTGTTTCACTGTATTTTGTTGTTTGTGTCTTTGTGCGTCACAAGCGCCTGTTCTGTGTTATGTTGTGTGTCCGTGTGTAGCTGTTTGTGTGTCAGTGCGTGTGTATCAAGCTGTGTGTGTGGTGTCCCAGTCCTGAGCTGTGTGTCTGTGGGAAGCCGTTAGAGTGCCGGCAGACGATTCGCAGCTTCTGTTGGAAAATGCAGGACTGCGACGCTATAAATGTGTACGCGCACTTTCACTGGATGCCTGGATTGTGGACGCGCATTTTTATTCTGAAGTTCAGTGAATGAGTAGTTTATGATGTGCACATTTGAGCGGCCAGTCTCCAGGTATATGGATTTTTGTTCAGATGATTTTTTATTTTTATATTTTTGTTGTTTCGAACCATTTAGATGGCTGCGAGTCTCAGGGCTGTTTGTTTGAATTACCCCGGCTTTGATGAACATTTTACACTTTCTCTGTATGCTTAGGTATGGTAGGAATTAGGCTCCTACGATATACTAATGATAATTGGCTGATTGACTCTATTTCATTGCGATTTGCACTTTAGTCTTACTGTTTCTGTGGCTGAACTGTCTGTGCACGCAGTTCTGCCCCAGACGCAAGGGAAACAGCACATTGGAGTACTACACAGTGCTAATGTACGGAGTCTGTCTGCAGACGATCCTATATGAAATTATGGAATGGAACAGTATGTGACATGAATGTGCAGTGAGTCTGGGAGGATGTTAAAATGACATTAAAGCCCGCACCCCTTTGGGAACTTCAGTTTTTAATTTGGTCATTTAATTAGGATTTTGGTTAGACACACAGACAATAGTAAATATAAGGTTCTTTACAATACACACCTGCATAATATATGAAATTGACATGGTAATTCTGGAAATCGTTGTTCCTGTCATAATGGATTTCAATTCCAACAGGTTCTAATCATTTACTGCTTTAATTGTATTTCTTTCCTACTTTTCATATAGATAACTCGGGATGTATGGACTAATGCATATTTTTTTCTCTTAGGTGATTCTACGCACATGAAGATGCATTTTGTGTGGAAATATGTTAATTTGATTTCTGATAATTTTGTTTCTTTCAGGCAAGGTGTTATAGAGACTGTGTTTACAATCTTTAACAAGTTTGGTTTTAGTTTCACATCTGGAGGGATATGTTTGGAACAGGTTTTACCTGTATGTTTAACGAAAATCTTTCTTGCACATGTGGGGTGTGGTGTACACTATAGGTGTACATTTGAGACTCTTTTAATTGCTGTGAGATATTCCGTATGTTTGTATGTTTTTGGGTTGTACCTGCATTCTGTTTGTTTTACCTATGATGTACTAACTACTGACTAACATACTAACTTAATTGTATTAATGGTTGGTTTGTGTGACACATGGGTTGCTAATTGGACATGTTGAAAGGAGCACAATTCTTCTATTTTTGGTTTTCCACCTATAAATTGTTTTTTAAAAAATTATGTTTTTATTATATAAATAGGGGAGAAGGCTAAAATAGGCCTTACTTAAATTGGTAAGAATTGGAGGCAGTTGATTGTGAATCTCTTAATCAAAAATTTTGACCTTCATTCAAAAATAGTGAATTATGGATTTAATTATGTAAGGAGATCTTATTTTGCCTTTATGCTTCACTGAACTATGATGTCTGCTTTTATGTAGACTAAAATTGATGTAATAAAGCCGGATGACAGTTACGCATCTATGTCATGTTGACCTACATTTAGAAATAGTAGATTTCTGTGTCACTGCTGATTTCTTTGTGCAGTCACTGGTGGGTGTTACTTTTGGGGGAAAACTTTTGATAAAACTATTATTAAGTTTGTAATCATTCGCCAACATGCATACAGATCACAATTTTTGAAAAATGTGTTAGTATTATGACATTTTAGATGTCGTTTTGATTCCTTCAAGAGTTTAAGTGAGAGTGTGAGTTTCGATTTGATGGTTCTTTGGCACAAGCGGAGTGAATGCTTTCGAGGTGCTGTTTCGCATAGATCAAAATAAAAACACAGTAAGTGAGCTTATTATATTATTTCTACCACATTTGGTTGTGAAACGTCTTGCTTTAATTCTATTTTTCTTTTCTTTACAGAAATTGGGGTGTGAAGCAAGAGGAATGGCAGAGAGCTCTGTGGAACCTTAATAAGACACAGATGACTGAAAGTTCATTTGACATTTTGCAGTAAGGAACGTTGGTATAGCCTTTTGTTTGATTTTTCGTTAACTTGGTTTATTTTACACTGGCAGTTCTGCTCTTGGAGGTTGAAGTGCTGTTGGGGGTGGGTTCCTGAGGCTGGAACCATGCTGAGAGGTGTGAGATGATGGTGTCGCTTGGCATCTGGCTTCAGGTGTCTGCTGTTGCTCTAAGCCAATGACTTGGCTCTCCACACCACTACAATTGCAAACTGTGCCTCTGAAATGGACTGTTCAGTGGAAGTGACAACATCTTCAATAACTGAGGTCGGTGGAGTTACCTGCTATTTCCTGTTACTTGGGTCACGCTGATGCATTACAGGACCCAGGGATGGATGTACACTCTGACTGTTATCTCAAGCGTGCTGCGGCTGACTTCGGCAGGAGGTCACACTTCATGGATCAAAAGACATTCTGATGGGGGATGGAGAATGATGGGAGGAGATCCTACGTGGTTCTGTGATTTTTGCTGTGTCTCCTCCCCCAAGACCACTGCTGTCATCGAGGGCTGACCTCAGTTCAATAAAGGGACATGCATACCCTGTACCGTTTCTGAGTGAAATGGACTTTGCACGGTTCATGCTATAGCTCGGTAGGTGTCCTGTTTGTTTAGTTGCTTGGTGGTACTGGATTCTCCACCTGTCGCATGTGACTTTAGTCCTCTGGCCCCTCCTTCGGAGTGTTTTGGCCTCTGAGATGCAAACCACTGCCAGTTGTCAGTTAGAGTTGGTGAAATTTCACTATTTTTCCAAATTTATCTCGTATTGAGTGAGATGTTTATTTTTTATTTTAGCTAACTTAATTTGCCAGAAAGCATACTATATTTACTGGGTTTATTGCCTCACATTCTTCTCGCTTGACATCCTGACCTTTTGGCTATGGTAGGGGTGTGACAACAAACAGAACGTCTCAAAAGATTTATGATTGCAAGACTGGTGTTTGTGACTCTCTGCATTTTTCGGACAAGCATTATTTGCCTCAGTGGTTCACTCCGTTTGTCTCAAATCATTCTGATTTTTTTTTTTAATTTCAGATTGACAAGGGTGGTGAAGGGACTAATTCAGATTACCTATTTTTTAGCCATAACTGGCTTACATTGGTGCCACGTTTTACCTACGGAGGTAAAGGATCTAAATGTCATTTGGTTATTCCTCCGTTGCAGGATTTCAGTGGAATCGGAAGTTCGACCGCATTTGGCATTTATATTTAAACATACT